>JAYESA010000013.1:110004593-111232093 GCA_036927795.1 Iris macrosiphon
AGTTTGATATGCAGGGTGCGGGAGAACCTCGTTCGGTGCGGACGCCTCCTTCGTGCGTGCTAAGGCCAGGAGTTCCCTCTGAAGCCTTGCAACGGTGCGTCCGGGACTGAAGCACATATACAAGACATAAGTTGTGAACATCGCCTGACCATCGCCTGTACAAATCATTCTACAGTTGTAGCCACTTGGCACGCTTTTACTGTTACAGAGAGAGGCTTGAGCGACTTGTAATCTCGGCTATACGCCGCCTGTAATACATGTTTCATATCAATAAAGAGATTACTTTACTTGTTTCGATGCTTTCGCTATATTTGCCGACTCAGTGAACCTGTTACCGATCGCCTATGCGTTCATGACTCCGCTGCACTCGAACAATCTGTGCGACTCTGTGGCTTAGAACTCTTGCCGCCAACCAATGAACCATGGCCTTGTACGGGCGTGGCTCACGCTCGTGCGGCATCACGCCCGGATGGGTTAAGCGATCGTTCCGCGGGAGCGCTGGCGAGGGTGATTCCCGCCTAGCGGGAACGGCCGAAATAGCCTGCGGGAGATCGGGGCGTGACATGTTGGTATCAGATCCTGGCTTCTACGCCTTTGGACTTCGATTCGATATCTCTGTTTCGAAAGCTCGTTCGTGGGTTATGTGCACGCTCTCTCTCAATGTCTCGATGGGATGTTCCAACAATAAGTCTAAATACTTTCAAAATGTGTTTTGATTGATATGATTGCTTTTCTGGTTGTATGCTGCGTTTGTGCCAACCTGTGCGAACCCTTGAGAGTATCGCTAGTAGCTTGTCCGATTTTTACTAACCCTAAGTTTGGTTGAATGCATCTATTCGAGGAACGCCTTGAACTAGTGCACCATCCAAGACTTAGAAAAGGTGAAACTCGAGTGCTAAGACTTCGCTATCACTGAGCTGGTTGACGTGTTCACGCTAGAGGGTACCTTCGAAAGTGCGTACGATCCAGTCTAAGCGATATGCTGATTTCAAAGCTTGTGCAAGTGAAGATCCATATAAACAAGTACAAACGACTTGTCTAGGATTGCCTCAACCCTAGATTTCTGCTTGTCCTTAGTAAGTCTCGAGGACGAGACTTTTTCTAAGTTGGGTAGGATGTAACACCCCGTTCCGCTCAAGCGGACTGCCGACTCAATCGGCAATAGTGCAGCTGTCCCGACCTGCTTTGCCTCGATCAAGAAGCAAAGGATATCCAGACTTGCCCCTACAGGAATCCGGTTTGGACTTTCAGAGGCTCGCTCAGACGTATTACTCTACCGAGGCGAATTATCGCTAAGGTGGGTGGCTACGGTGAACTTGTCTTTGCTTAGCCAGCACACATAAAATCTGGAATGTTTATGCTAGTCGCTAGGTGAATCACCCCCTGCATGCTAATAAATCCAACGCACCTAGCTAAGGGAATAATCCTAACTCATATTGTTTGCTAGAACATGGAAATGAAATACTGCTTATACTCAGACCCTCGCATGCTAAGTCCCTTGACGGTTTCATCTCTCGGACTACCTTCGGGCCCGAGCAAACGTGCTGATTATGTTCCTTAGAACGCATGCTTGCCTGCTTGAATGTTACCGTGTTTTCATGCAAACCCCAAAAGACTATTACGTAGTCGTTCCGTGCCTGAACGAACCTGCAAGTATCCGGGACCATTAGGTCGCCAAGGCAATCCCCGAACCAGGGGCACGCATCAGGGTAACGAATACTGAACGTGAATCCTTAACGTGACAACTGAATGATAATCATATCAAGTTTATGTCTGAACGAGAATTACGTCATGTAACGAACGAATCTCAGCTCTTTGAGCAAACGCTCGTTCAGATCACGAATCATGGATTATCATTCAAGTTGTGGATTGAACTGACCCTGATCCTGACCTGCATGTCGCGGACAACTTGGAAACAAGGTTTAACGGTTCCACGGGCGGTCACCGGGGCACTGGGACCGTTCCGATCCGGATGGAACATCACGATAGTCTCACGTGCGGACAGGATGGCGTGTAGTGCCTCACGTGCTTCGTTGCACACCATCCTTGTTCAAAGACTAAACGATCCTTTATGGCTATGCCAGCGACTCCTGTTCATATAGATAAGTCATCCTCGCTTAGCGGCTATCTGCATGCGAGTCACTGCATCGTATTAACGAACAACTGTACACCTGAACGATCATGTTAAAATGACCCTCCTGTTTGCATATGCTTGCCTCCTGAATGTCTATACATGCCTTTGCTTGAATTAACATATTTGCCTCAATGTTTGCCTTAGACAGGGAAGGAGATGGTAAGTTGGTAAGTCTCGCCGTGTTTCCTCTAACATCGCACAGAGCACTGCCCGACACGTTAAGCTGTTCAATGTTTGCATGAAACTGATCCTAAGGCAACTAGAAAGACAACTTAATAGTTGTGCACGGAACCTGTATTACGTGTTTGGATTTGTCGAGCGGGCGAGTAGCTTCCCCACCAGTGCATTCAATATACTGATAATCCACCAGTTTGATATGCAGGGTGCGGGAGAACCTCGTTCGGTGCGGACGTCTCCTTCGTGCGTGCTAAGGCCAGGAGTTCCCTCTGAAGCCTTGCAACGGTGCGTCCGGGACTGAAGCACATATACAAGACATAAGTTGTGAATATCGCCTGACCATCGCCTGTACAAATCATTCCACAGTTGTAGCCACTTGGCACGCTTTTACTGTTACAGAGAGAGAGGCTTGAGCGACTTGTAATCTCGGCTATACGCCGCCTGTAATACATGTTTCATATCAATAAAGAGATTACTTTACTTGCTTTGATGCTTTCGCTATATTTGCTGACTCAGTGAACCTGTTACCGATCGCCTATGCGTTCATGACTCCGCTGCACTCGGATAATCTGTGCGACTCTGTGGCTTAGAACTCTTGCCGCCAGCCAATGAACCATGGCCTTGCACGGGCGTGGCTCACGCTCGTGCGGCATCACGCCCGGATGGGTTAAGCGATCGTTCCGCGGGAGCGCTGGCGAGGGTGATTCCCGCCTAGCGGGAACGGCCGAAATAGCCTGCGAGAGATCGGGGCGTTACAGGGTATGCATAATTAAGGGGGAGCAGGTGATATTGGTGTTGATGTGGGTTTTAAGTTTCAGTTTTGGTTTGAGGGGAGGTCACGGTTGGGTGATGCTGTTGGTAATATACATGACTCAGATACGAGCATGGGTATGGCCATTTATAATTGTTGAAGTAGGTAAGATGAAATATCATGATACCTTGAGTCATAATAGTAGTTAAGGTATGTATGTGAGTTAAGGTAAGTTGAGAGTGTAGTGTAGGTATTTCATAATACTTCGAGTTTGAGTAATAGAGTATCTCAAGATACGATGAGGATTAGGTATTGGTTATTAAGAGAATTTTGGGATGTAGAGTGGATTAGTGATAGTTGAGGGGTTGGTCTAGGTGCCAAGATACCAAGGTATTTATAGTATCAAGGTATAGGATAAGCTAAGGTATTAATAATAGTAGTATGTGTTAAGTGTAAGATATTAGAAGTACTCATAGAGATAGATGAGTATAAGGTATTCTAGATACTATAGGTAGTAATATTATTAACTAGTATATATATATAAGTTAAATATTGATATATATGTATTAACTAGTTATATATATATATATATATATATATATATATATATATATATATATATATATATATAAGTTATAGAGATTGATATTGGTAAATAAGGTATCCTAGTACCTAGTTTTAGCTAGTATAACTTTTATTATCAAGATACCAACCTAGAAGCTTAGATATAAGATCAAACAACCTAGAAGTAGCTATTTTGACCTAGTTTCACTAGCATAACCTAGAAACGACCTAGAAAGCATATTTTGACTTATTTAGTATGATTATTATTTTATTCTACACAAGTAACTTGATTTTCCTATATAGGGTTGTGTGACACCAGCTCGGACACCGAGTTACCTCCTTTGCTCAAGAACAGCGGCGAGTATATTTCTCTGTTAGTTTTTATTTTATAATAGTTTATATCTCGCATGTTCCAGAACTGTATACTTAATTCTGACACAGTAGTTTCATGGACTGGTACTATATTGATCTTGTCAGGAGATGACTGGTACTATATGGATCCTGTCAGGAGATGTTATCCTTTACCGTATTTAGCTGGTACTCCTTCATATGTATTTTATCGTGTATATCTGATATTGATTATCGTGTACTTTATGTTCATACACTACTCGTATTCAGTGTGCTCATATTCGTGTGCACATATTACTCGTGTTCAGTGTGCCCATATTCATATTCGTAATGTGTCGTGATTGAATCCATTGGTATTGGTTAGGGATTGGGAAATAGGAGTTGATTATGTGATCAAGCCCAAGTGAATTCATGTACATGTTTTTACATATCACATGTGTAATCGAGTTATCATATTGTATTCGTGTTCAACCTAAACTGATCACATAATGAACTTGTATTCTACGGCATATTAGCTAGTTTCATTTATGTCCATTATATTGTAGTCATTCTATTGCCTGTTCTTTATTCCAGTATATTACCTATTTACTCTAGTTTATTTCATTCTGATATTTAGTTATCGTGTATCCTTTTCTATTATTTATATATGCTCGATTATGTATTTAAAACTATTTTCAGAGGTATGTACTTCGCTCTAATCCTGACTGGATATATTTTTCAAATGATTGGCTTATGGACCAGTGTCCTACCTACAACGGGGCGCTGGAAGGCGTACCATTAGAGGATACTCATTTAGAGCAGGAGGACTTTGTACCAGAGTTTGAGGAGGTTTAGATTATTATTTAGACTTGTATTAGACTTTTATTGAGGCTTATAGCATGTATATATTATTTCAGGCTTATGAATGTAATGTGACTCTTTCTTTCGTTATTTCATCTTGTGTTTTATCATCCTTAGTTTGTATTATGATTGAGTCTAGTTTATCATTACCAGATACCATATTGTTCCTCCGTTTGAAGTTGAGATGATTGACAGGTACCATGTATATATTGTATGAGATATTTATATAGTAGAGTTGACCCAAACAACGTTCTACCATCGATGTTGCAGCGTTGGCTAGGCGTCGCTCACTACTCGTGTCCTTATTCCGGGTGCGGGTCGTGATAGTGATAATCAAAGTCATAACACTATCGTATGTTTCTGTATTATTTTATATTTTTACGGCATTTGAGATTTTTGCCTTTTGTTCAGTAGATAAACAATGATCCCACCAGCCTTTCAAAGTGCCAATAAAACTACAAGTAATAAAGCTAGCAATAGCTTGATCAGTGTTATTATTTGCACGATAAACGGTAGCAAATATTAACATTCAACATATTTGATCATATATTTGTTTGTCAGAACAACCATCTATGTTCCATTCATAAATATTATCATTACTGTAATTATTTTGAATGATATCATCATTTTCTTCAATCAATACATCCATAGGTGTTGGACGTTTATAGTAATATTTTTATAAATTGGTCTTGTTATGTTTCTGCTTGCATGGGCAAAATTATAGAGAAAGTATTAAGATCATCTCGAAATAATTTCTAAATATTGTGTATTTGAATAGGATCATTATAATCTTCAGATGTCTGAGAAGAATTCTCATGTATGGATTCAATATTTGTATCTTCAGCTATGGAAGAATTTCCATCTAAAACTGCAATATTCTTGTCTTTAGCGGAAGAATTTCCATCTATAGAAATAGATTTTAATTTCTTAATTAAAACTTTAATTTCTTCCTTAGTAACTTCTGGAGAAGATAACTTAAAACTACTATCATCAAAGATTGGTTTTAAAGGTATGTTAGAAATTCTAACTTCCATAGAAGTTGAAACTTTAGCTTTTGGAATTTCTTTAGATAATTTCAGAATTGAATTTACCTTATGAAGTACTTGATCAGGAGTAGTTTCTATTCGAACTAATTGAGAACCAATAGTTTGAATGTATGCATTTGTATAATTATTTTGCTTTACAATCTTTTGACGTTCTTTGATTGTTTCCTCTTTATGATCGATAATCTTCAAAAATAAAATAACATCCATTTTTTCAGAATTAATAGTAACCTTTAATGGTTCATTAGGCAGGTATAAAGAATGAATTCTTTTTCTTGTCTTAGTTATCCAAACTTTATAACCTTCTTCCGGTACATGAATATGTGCTATCTCTTGGTTGATATAGTTCTCAATAAACCATTTATCAAACCATATGACTTTGTTTATTTATTTCAATTGAGCATAATATCCATCTTTGAATTTACTTTGTTCATCCTTGGCGTAATTCTTTTAGAACCAAGCTTTTAATTCAACTTCTTGTTAAAGTAATAATATTAAGAGTATGAGGACCAAAATTAACCTGAGAAGGATCTATATGATCAGTTTGATCAACCCATTTTGTTTTGTATTCGGGTTTAACTATATTATTTTTTATTTTCATATTTTTTTATTTCAGCTTCTTCCTTTTCAAAATTCTGAGAGGAGGAAGTCTCACCTTTCTCGTAGACCAAGGAAGGTTTTATTGAAGGTGATCTACTAGAAGTCAAGATTATAGTCCTTATTTGTGGAGTAAAACTAACAATAACATCTCCATCAGGAGTTTGAGTTATTTGTTCTAACTCAGTTTCAATGATAGGACTGGGTGGAATCGCTAGATTTAAAACCCATTCATCAGGGAAGTTGACTTCATTCTTTTTGATGATTTTATTAGCCACAATGTTTGATGTCAACAGATTTGTTTCAATCAAAGTTGTCTTACCAGGTTTAGTAAAATATTTGGCTTTTGGAGCTAGGGTAGATAAAAACTTAAAATGAATTCTATAAAGAATTGATATTGTTTCATATCCTTTTTTGAAATTATAACCAAAGGTCAATTGATTAAACGTTACTGAATCCCAAAAAAATTATCATTAAGAGAGACTTAGATTTGGATAAAATTCAAAATAGACTGGTCCATGACATAGACTAGTCTACATTACTCCCATAAAGGATTGTTGTCAATCCAAACATCTAGCATCTCTTAAAGAGATATGAAAGAGGCATTTAACCCTTAAAAAATCAAAGGTTTAATGCTACTTGAATTAATCCAATATGGATAAAATTATTTATATATTTCCCGATCGAACCTAGTGTATAGCTAATGACCACTGTCGATATATCCACTAGTATATAAGCCCACAAACGGGTAACCATCAATGCCCATCACCGGATAACACTGATGCTCACGATCCCGTAATTTACTCTGAAACTACGATAGCCAATGTCTATCCCATATGCCTACTAATTATCTTTTCTGTCCAATGCCAATGTATAAGTGTCACTACCATATTTTCTAGGAAAGGGTATTTTAGTCTTTTCCTATTTAATTAAATATTGTGCATGGTAAATAATTATTTGTTATATTATTTAATTATTGTTAGATGTTATTTAATTATTTTGGACTTGTATTAGTGGACCCAACTAGTTTAGTTTGGACCCATAGACCAACATGAATTAATTAGTTAGACTTGGCCCATTTAGAAAGCCCATTGTTAAGGAGATAGATTAAATTAATTAAATCATTAGACTAGAAGCTTCCTTCCTTAATTATTTCTTCATGAGAGGCCCCATGGGGTATATTGGACATTTTATAATTGCTTGAGGAAGGGGTAGGGGTCGGCCTATTAAAAGAGGGGGGGAAATTCTCTCTCCTCTCATTTTCATTCCAAATCTAGGTCTAGAATTTCCCACTACCAAATTTCTTTCATTCACATTCTATTTCCCTACCAAATTCATTCAAATTCCTTCCCAATTTACCATTAGAAAGTTGAGAAGTAAGGATCTAGAAGGAGGAAGCAAGGATCTACAAAGAGGAGTAAGGATCTACAATTTGGAAGCAATTTTATCTCAATTGGAGGTTTCATTGGGAATCCATCTCCCAATAGGTATAATTCATTTTTTCTCCTTAAAATAGCTTCTAAATCTGAGATTTAATCATGTAAAATCAACCCATATGTATGTACTACCCATAGGACTTGGTTTTGTGTTCATAGGAGACCCATGGAGAAAGTTATGGTGCTTTTTGTGTTAATTTTGGGGGAATTCCGAATTGACATTTTGTTGTGTGTATCAATTGATCATATAGATCAATTGGGCATGTGCTTATGTGTTTGGGGCTAGTGTCGTGTCCATAATTGGGTACGTGTAGGTCGTATCCCAACAATTTGGTGATACGTGTTGTTTTGGGGGTTTTCCCTCCGACACGGGACTTTGTACATGTCGTATTTTGACACGGACACATAGATCTACATTTGACACTTTGATTTGTTCATAAATAATATTTGTGACTTATTTGTGTCCTTCGGGGTACAATTGGTTGTGTGTTGGACTCGTGTCGCATGCGTATCCTAGATCTAGTGGGATACGGTATGATACTCTCCATTTGTGTGTGTTTATGTGTAGATCTAATTATTTGTGTTTTAATTCTTGAATTATAATTAAGATGTTACATATTTAGTATAGTGTATTTATTATGGTATTTATTGTAGCATAGATCTATGTATTAGATGAGTACTAGTATAATGTATAAATATATATGTAGCTTTCTTTTACATGCATTTATATATGTTACAAATTATGTTAGTAATATAAATTATATAAAAATGTTTTATAAAATATATATATGTGTTTAAATAAGTAATTATATTATTTATAATTATTATATGATTATTTATATATAAATGGATGTATTTTTATTTAACATATATATGTATGTATGTATACTTTTAACCATGTTAAAATATGTACATTAGTACATAGGATGTGTATTATAGCTATTAGTATTTATTTATATATATGTGTAGGATTATATATATATATAAGTATATATTTATTTATTTGATTTATATATATATAGATTATATATATCTAATCTTTGGCGACAGCGGATATTAATGACAGCTTCTGTCATTAATTTCCAAACAGCAGCAGCAGCCGCTGTAGCATTAATAGGGCATTTAATGACAGTTCTGTCATTAATTGCAGCGGACGGAAATTTAAACAGCAGCAGCGACAGTCGTTAACTGTGAAAGTTGAGAACTGTCACCAATAAGGTGACAGCAGTGCATTTACACAGCAGAATTGGCGACGACGTTTCAGAGACAGTTTGAACTGTCACTGAAAGTCTGTTTACTGAAAAAAAATCAGTGTTTTACCACACTATTTTCAGTGACAGTTAGGCAGTTTAGTATATAGTTTTATATATTATATTTATATATATATGTATATATATGTATTTATTGTGAGATATAATACTAGTATTATTATATTCTTAATTGTATAATATTAGTTTATATATATATTATATTATGTATAAGGGTAAATACTATATCTAGGTATCTTGAGCATTACTTTGTGGAAACCAAGGTAAGTGGGATACTCAAGATACGGGGTTTGGGTATCGAGTTTGTGACTTTGTGTGGATACCAAGTTGGTTCAAAACCATGGTTCCTAATTGTTGTAATTAATATTCTATATTATTATACTTTATTGTTGATATATAGGTATTGTGAGATTTACCTTGGATTCACGTATCCGAAGATACGGTATCCTAATATTTTAGGTTGTGGTTCCTATGACATAGATTTTAGTATTTTGATCCAAGATTTTGGTGCTAGACTTGTGCAACATAGAAATAGATAGTTGATCTTGGTTTGACCATAGTTGACCATAGTTGACTTTTGACTTAGAATTGACTTATTGACCTAGAAGTTGACTAGTTTAACTTATTCTCTTTTTGGGACCTTGTATTAATATTGTATTCCATATCTAGGTCTTCGAGGCACCGAGTCAGACATCTGTGAGACTGTTTATTGGACTTCAGACGAGTGCATTCTCTGATAGTTTCTCATTTATGATATCCTCTATGTCACTGTATCTAGTGTAGATATCCATGTTCTCTTGACACTATGGTTACACGGATTGGTATATCCGGATCTCGTCATGAGATGTTATTCCTTGGTATATGGTGTATATGGTGCAAGTATTGTTTCATTGGTTATCTTGTACATGTACAGACACCGATTCTCGGGAAGAGTCACTATCTTCTTGGGGAATCTCGTGCCATAACATACCGTGGTTGGATCTATTATACCAGTCGGGGCTGGAGAGTATTAGTATAGATATGTGATCAATATCCCTATTGAATAAGTACTGATTACTGAATAGTGTTGATCATGCACCGCACGTATGATTAGCCAGGCCGCATTGCATCTTGCCCAAGCCGATCACATGTTAAGCTGGTACTCACACACTTAGTCATTAGTATTATTGTTTCATTGGCATATTGATCATTATTGTATTTATTTCCAGTATTTCCTTATTGTATATATATCTCTTGTATCTATTGTGCATCTTGTTTATCTACAGCTATTTACTATTACATAGTTTTTATCATTAATTAGAATTGCTGTTAGAGATGTACTCTGCTCCTTTCCTGACTGGATATATTTTTCCAGATGACACTGAGGAGTGGTACCCTACCTTTTATGGACCCCAGGATGTTGTGGGTTTAGATTCTGAGACCCTAGCTCAAGAGGGACTTATCCCAACTGAGACAGTTGACCCTGGAGTTGTAGCCTCGTAGTATTTTTTGTAGTGGATTTGTCTCCAGCTTATTTTGTTATTTCTTCAGACTCATTGATGTATTATTTTAGACTCATGAGTTGTATTGTGACTATTCTATTCTTATCTGATTCGTGCTCATTTCTATCTTAGTTATGTGATTGAGTATACTATCATTATTGGTGGTTCATCATATTGTTATATAGATTATCTAGACAGCGTTCTACTACCGATTCTGCGGCGTAAGCTGAGCGTTATTTCCGACTAGTACCCTCACACCGGGTGCGGGTCGTGACAATAAGCCTTAGTTTGAAGTCGGTGTGCCCTTCACATCAAACGCACGTATAAAATCTTTCGAGCCTTCAGATCAAAGCTCGAGGTTGTAAAAAGTCAGCAAGCCTTCCGATCAAAGCTTATGCTTCACTATTAGTGATTATAGTGGATACAACTCTGAGCAAGAGTTCTCGGGACTAGACTAGTCCTCTCCGAGAAAAACCAGTATATATCGCGATGGTTGCGTTTGCTTTCTTTTACTCTTACTGCTTTATATATATATATATATATATATATATATATATATATATATATATATATATATATATATGTCTTGCATTTACATTGTTAGTTGTTAGCTGCCTTCACATTGCACATAATTTTTAATTGGATAGATTATTCTCCTGCACTCTATTCAACCCATCTAGAGTTGTCATAGATGGTCCTTCATATATTTTATCCTTAAGTAGTACCACTCAACTTTATTTTTCATGTCGGATATAATCTACCTGTAGGATTTACTTGACAATCCTTATGAGTTCTTTAAGGGGACATCATCAACCCGATATATCGGGACATGGATTCCTTTTATAATCAACAATCCATCATACACACAATGCCATTACCCAATTCATAGAGGTTATTGACCCATAATGAATCTTACTCTTTTATGAGTTAAAGTAATGCATACTATATATACATATCTGTTATTATATCCGGATTAAGAGCATAAGCATCTATAATAATATAGGTATTTGTTCTCTTATGTAGTCAGTACAAAGAGAACAACCTCAAGTGGTCATGTCCAATACACACAAAGTGTACCAGTGTAAACTTATAGTCAAGATTGATTAATACCATATTACACTACAACATTTCCAATGGTTTATCCAAGTCAATATAGGTTGTGAACTATTTATATATTCTACAGAAAACTGATAATATGATCTTCTGTGTGACATCACACACCATATTATCTATAATATAGAATATCAGATACTTGCATTAACATTATAATAAATACAACATTCAAAAATTTGCCTATATGATTCTCATTTAAAATAAGAAAATATAGTTAAAGCAATGCTTTTATTATATAACCCTATCAATCTCCCACTTATACTCAAAGAATTGCTTTTTAGTATACTATTACAAATCTTTCACTTATACTTAAAGCCATACTGCTACGCATCTGACTCCTATTCCCTCAACATGACTATAAAAAGGCTTAACTAGTAAACTCTTTATAAAAGGATCAACTAGGTTTTTTGCTGATGCTATCTTGATCACAGCAACTTCTCCTCTTTACGAAATTTTGTATCAGGTGCTACTTGCGCTTAATGTGTTTACCTGTCTTATGGGCTATAAGTTCCTTCGAGATTGCAACTGCACCACTATTATCACTATAAAGTGTAATAGTCTTATATAAACTAGGTATCACATCCAAGTCCAATAGAAAGTTTCTGAGCCAAACCGTTTCTTTGGCTGCCTCAGAGGCTGCCACATACTCGGCTTTCTTATTGGAATCAGCAATACATTTTTGTTTGATGCTCCTCCATACTATGGCTCCACCTCCTAAAGTAAATACATAACCTGAGGTAGATTTCCTGACATCCCTATCTGACAAAAAATCTGAGTTCATATACCTCAAGGGCACTAAACTATCTACATGATGAACCAGCAAATAATCTTTAGTCCTTTTTCAGGTACTTCAAAATATGCTTTGCCGCCGTCTAGTGATATTTTCCAGGGTTAGACTGATATCTACTAACCATGTCAACGGCAAAGCAGATGTCTAGTCTCGTACATATTATTGCATACATTAAGCTTCCTACTATCGAAGCAAAAGAAACCGCTTTCATGTCCTCTATCTCTTTAGGTGTCCTCGGACACTGCATCTTTGATAGAGCAATTCCATGCCTAAAAGGTAAAAAAACCTTTCTTACAATTTTGCATATTTAAAACCAGTTAGTATAATATCGATATAGGTAGCTTGGGGTAATCCTAACATCCTTTTCTCGCGATCTCGTAGAACTTTGATCCCAAGGATGTGACATACTTCTCCCAAGTCCTTCATATCAAACTGCTTGGATAACCATACCCTAACATTAGATAACACCTTCACACTATTCCCAATGAGCAAGATGTCACCTACGTAAAGTACTAGGAATACCACTACATTTCTATCATACTTTTTTATACACATGCTTCATCCAGACAATGATCAAATTCATAGAATTTTATCACTTGATCAAAATGGATATTTCAAGATCTAGAAGCTTGCTAAGTCCATAAAGGGACTTCTTGAGCTTACAAACAAGATGCTCTTTGTCCTTTTCAATGAACCCGTTGGGCTGCTTCATATAGATGTTCTCCTCAAGATTTCCATTAAGAAAAGTTGTGTTGACATCCATTTGCCAAATCTCATAATCGAGATGAGCTGCAATAGATAAAAGAATCCGGATAGACTTAAGCATAGCTACCGGCGAATAAGTTTTCCCATAATCAATACCCACTTTATGAGTATAACGTTTCACAACAAGCCGAGCTTTAAAGGTTTCAACCTGACCGTCTGATCCTCTTTTTCTCTTGTAAACCCAACTGCATGCAATGGTATTTACACCAGTGGGTAGTTTTACAAGATCCCATACCTGATTAGAATCCATAGATTCTATTTCAGATATCATTACTTTTTGTCAAAATTCTGCATCTTTATCTTCGAGTGCTTCATTATAGGTGCAGGGACCAAAATCTTGTTCCTCAGTGACGAAGCCTGATAACTCTCCAAAGAACATGAATCTTTCAGGTTGTACAATAACCCTCCCGCTGTGACCATGTTCCTGGTATGCGCCATGAGTAGGGGAAAGGTACGCTGGATCCTCGGGTGCTGGCTTAAAACCTGGCTATACAAAGCCAGTGGGGTTAGACCCCAAATAGCAAGTACCACAAAGGGAGAACGAAATAGAGAAACAAAAACCCAAAAAAAAAATATAAGAATAGATAGGTTCAGTATTATAACTTAAGTCCATGACATATCCTAGAGCAAAGGCCCAATCCTATGTCACGCCCCAGTCCCAAAATACATAAGACCAGGAATCCGCGACACGCCAGCTATGCATTCGACCAGACTCTGGTCTGACTCGAATACGTTTAAGTTGTAATAAAAAGGGTCACTATCTAAATAGTCCAGTAAATATAAACATCTATGTCTCAATCCACAATGAACAGATATATACAAGAAAGAGCTAAATGTGCTAAAGTCGGCCGCCCAATAACACACAAACTCGAATAGACTCGAGAAGAAATATGAGTCTATAAAAACTAAGCTACAACAGCTGATGAATACAATATGAATAAAATAACCATAACGCCGGTAGAAGTGATATGAGTACCTAGTACCAATGCCCGCACGACAAGCAACTCCATCAACAACTCCAAGGGCTCCATAATTATCTAAGCTATAAAACTGGCAGGAGACCAGGTCCTCAGAGGGACGTAACAAGGTACGAAAATACAGCAAGCCATAGTATAACAAAAGAAACAAGTGTAACGCTGGTGTAATCTAGCATAACCAACTAAGTGAGACACAGTTTTGAAGACAATGTTCGACGCATGGGCTGTCAAAAATAAAACCGTAGCTCCGGACACCAAAATATACTGGACGTACCGCAACTCGGGGTAAAGAGTCACACGAGTGATACAACTACTCTAGATACAGGATCACTACAGAAATAATACATATACATATATAAGTGCGTGTAGAAGAGCCCAAACGTCTACTAACTGTCTTCACTATCCCAAGCGGTCAACGATTATGCGATGAACCTGAACCTCTATTTAGCAGTCTTGTCACTACCATATTTTAGAAAAAAGGGTATTTTAGTAATTTCCTATTTAAATAAATATTGTGCATGGTAAATAATTTTTGTTGTATTATTTAATTGTTGTTGGATGTTATTTAATTATTTTGGACTTATTTTAGTGGACCCAACTAGTGTAGTTTGGACCCATGGACCAACATGAATTAAATAGTTAGATTTGTCCCATTTAGAAAGCCCATAGTTAAGGAGATGGATTAAATTAATTAAGTGATTAGACTAGAAGCTTCCTTCCTTTATTATTTCTTCATGAGAGGCCCCAAGGGGTACATTGGACATTTTATAATTGCTTGGGAGAGGGGCAAGGCCGGCCTATTAAAAGAGGGGAGAAATTTCTCTCTCCTCTCATTCTCATTCCAAATCTAGATCTAGAATTTCCACTCCCAAATTCCCTCCATTCCCATTCCAATTCCCTACCAAATTCATTCCAAATTCTTCCCAATTCATCATTAGAGAAGGAGGAAGCAAGGATCTAGAAGAAGGAAGCAAGGATCTACAAAGAGGAGCAAGGATCTACAATTTGGAAGCAAGTTCTTCTCAATTGGAGGTTTCATTGGGAATCCATCTCCCAATAGGTATAATACAGATTTTCCTATTTAAATAGCTTCTAAATCTGAGATTTAATTATGTAAAATTAACCTATATGTATGTACTACCCATAGGACTTTGTTTTGTGTTCATAGGAGACCCATGGAGAAAGTTATGGTGCTTTTTGTGTTAATTTTATTGGAATTCCGAATTTACATTTTGTTGTGTGTATCAATTGATCCTATAGATCAATTGGACATGAGCTTATGTGTTTGGGGCTAGTGTCGTGTCCATAATTTGGTACATGTGGTTCGTATCCCAACTATTTGGTGATACGTGTTATTTTGAGAGTTTTTCCTCCGACACGGGGCTTTGAACATGTCGTATTTTGACACGGACACATAGATCTACTTTTGACACTTTGATTTATAATTATTATATAATTATTTGTATATTAATGTATATATTTTAGGTGTGCTTCTAGCCATGTAAAATATGAACATTAATATGTGCATGTGTTGTAACTATTGGTATTTAATTATAAGTTTATATGTGCATATATATATAAGTATATAATTATTTATTTATATATATGTATTATGATTATTATTGCATATATATATTTATATATATATATATTTCTGTGTTTTAGTGACAGTGGGTTTGTGACAGTGAAACTGTCGCTAAATAGGCGGGTCAGCAGCAGCCGCTGTAGCCCACTGTGCATTAATGACAGTTCTGTCATTAATGCTGCAGGCGGGATCTTAGCAGCAGTGGTGACAGTTTTCGGTGACAGTTGATTAACTGTCACCAATGCAGCAGCAGTGGGTTTTATTACACAGTGGCTTTTGCGACGTTTTCTGTGACAGTTGAGACTGTCACTATAAGCTGTTTTAATTAAATTGTATTTTTTAACTCCCTGTTTTCAGTGACGCTTTGGCAGTTTTAAATTATATTTTATATATTATTATTGTATATATATATGTGTATATATATGTGTTTTGTATAATATTTGTAATAATATATTATGTTATTTGTATATATATTGGTTTGTATATATATTATTTTAGGGTATATATTATTTGTATTAGTAGTATACTTTGTGTGAGTATGATTTGGGATCTAATTTTCATTCCTAAATTGTTGTATTTTATTTCTATATTATTTATATAGATTTCTTGTGAGGTTGACCTTGGTTTGACTTTAGTTGACTTTAGAGTTGACCATAGTTGACTTTTGACTTAGAATTTATTTATTGACCTAGGAGTTGACTAGTTTGACTTGTTCTCTTTCCGGGACCTTGTTTTAATGTGGTATTCCATATCTAGGTCTTCGAGGCACCGAGTCAGACATCTGTGAGACTGTTCTTTGGATTTCAGGCGAGTACATTCTCTGATTGTTTCTCATTTATGATATCCTCTATGTTCGTCGTATCTAGTGTAGATTTACATGTTTTTCTCGACACTATGGTTACACGGATTGGTATATCCGGATCTCGTCATGAGATATTATTCCTTGGTATATGGTGTATATGGTGCAAGTATTGTTTCATTGGTTATCTTGTACATGTACAAACACCGATTCTCGGGGAGACTAGCTATCTTCTTGGGGAATCTAGTGCCATAGCATACCGTGGTTGGATCTATTATACCAGTTGGGGGTGGGGAGTATTAGTATAGATATGTGATCAAATCCCTATTGAATAAAGTATTGGTAAGCGAATAGTGTTGATCATGCACCGCACGTATTATTAGCCAGGCCGCATTGTATCTTGCCCAAGCCGATCACATGTTAAGCTAGTACTCACACACTTAGTCATTAGTATTATTGTTTCATTGGCATATTGTTCATTATTGTATTTCTTTCCAGTATTTCCTTATTGTCTATATATCTCTTGTATCTATTTTGTACATCTTGTTTATCCACAGCTATTTACTGTTACATAGTTTTTATCATGGATTAGAACTGCTGTTAAAGATGTACTCTGCTCCTTTTCTGACTGGATATATTTTTTCAGATGACACTGAGGAGTACCCTACCTATTATGGACCCCAGGATGTTGTGGGTTTAGATTCGGAGACCCTGGCTCAAGAGGGACTTATCCCAACTGAGACAGTTGACCCTGGAGTGTAGCTTGTAGTATGATAGTATTCTTTTGTACTGAATTTGTCTCCAGCTTATTTTTGTTACTCTTCAGACTCATTGATGTATTATTTTAAACTCATGAGTTGATGACTATTCTATTCTTATCTGATTCGTGTTCATTCTATCTTAGTTCTGTGATTGAGTACACTATCTTTTGGTGGTTCATTATATTAGATAGACTTTTTAGACAGCGTTCTACCGCCGATTCTGCGGCGTAGGCTGGGTGTTGTTTCCGACTAGTACCCTTACCCCGGGTGCGGGTTGTGACACATTTTTGGTGGTGGCCCATGCAGGTCTAGCTTCACAAGTATGTGATATCATGGTAGTACGACAACTTAGTTTTACTACTGCGAGCCTGCAATAGGATATAGGATATAGGCTGAGATACTCAATCACATATAGGAAAATTCTTTTGATTCAACTATTCTCCTTTGATATTGATACTTAATCTCTTAAAATGTCCTTTCCTTGATGTCTTACATCTTGTGCCATATTGATTCTTTCTTTCGCTTTATCTCAGGATGCCGCCTAAGACTAGATCACAGCAGGGGAGAGCAGCTTCTGAGAGGTCTGCGATATCCCGAGGGCCTGCACCAGTCACTTCTCCGGTGATTGGAGTGTCAGCTGCTTTCGGAGGTCCACCACCTGCTCAGAGGACTGTGCCAGCTGTATCTGAGGGGCTTCCACCTCCACCTCCTGTGCCAGCAGAGGCGTCACAGATGTTTATACTGTTTCGTGAGATGCTCGAGGCACAGAGGGCTCAGTCAGAGGCACATCAGAGGCAGACCGACGTTCTACGGCAGGGCATCGAGAGTGCTCATCAGCTTGCTCGTGCTGTAGTTGAGAGAGGAGTTCCGATCCAGCAGCAGGTTGTTCCTCAAGTTGCTCAGCTTCGGCCAGGCAACATTCAGGACTTTAAGAAACTGGAGCCTAGGGTTTTCAAAGGGACGGAGGGCATCGTCTATGCTGATAATTGGCTCGAGGATATTGAGCGTCTTATGAGGGTGTCCCGTCTTTCTGAAGATCTGAAGGTTGAGGCGGTAGGACTTCAACTGTTCGACGTCGCTCGCACTTGGTTCAGGAATGAGCCGATTCTAGTTGACGCATGACAATCTTGGGAGGTATTCAAGGACCTTTTCAAGAAGAAGTTTTTCGCTCGGATAGACAGGCTTGACTTGGGAAGACAATTTGAGAGTCTCATTCAGGGAAGCATGTCTGTGGAGGAATACGCTGCGGAGTTCGGTAGGTTGAGCCGATTTGCAGAGTACTTGGTGAGGGAGCCGGAGGTTCGAGCTATTCGTTTCCGAGAGGGTCTAAACTGGGAGGTGAAGATTCTCATTCCGTCTTTTTATGAGACATACTCGGAGATACTTGCTGAGGCACGCAAGGTTGAGCGGGATCTGGGTTTGAAGACCAAGAGAGACCGTGATTCTTTTCTGGGGGCCAACGGCAGTGCAGTATCTGCCAAACGTCCTCATTTCCAGTCCAGACCTTTCCAGCAGCCACAGCAGAACCAGACTCCAGCTAGAGCGCCTTTTCACCAGGCACCTCAGCAGCAGAGGCAGTTACAGCAGGCCCCATGCAACTTCTGCAAGAAGCCCGGCCACATCTGGGAAGTTTGCAGGAGGAGGCTAGGAGTTTGTTTGTATTGTGGTACTGAAGGGCATCAATCAAGGGAGTGTCCTCGTCGTGCAGTTCAAGGAACAGCTCCAGCTCCGAGGACACAGACGAGACCACCTGCAGCACAGCCGAGGGGACCGCTTCCGACACAGCAGCAGCATTTTGTCCAGCATCAACAGCAGGGAGGTGCTCGGCAGGGACGAGCGTTTGCTATGACCGTCGAAGAGGAGGAACCCACAGGAGATGTCATCGCAGGTTCTATTTTTCTTGATTCCATTCCAGCTTTAGCTTTGTTTGATAGTGGTACTTCCCATAGTTTTGTATCTGTTTCTTTTGCTCTGAAGCATGGTTTGGTAGCTGAGTCTTTGCTTAGGACTTGTAAGATCATGACCGGGGGAGGCATTATCCTGGTTAATGATATTTGCAAGGATCGGAGAGTTACTCTGGGAGGCCGGGAGTTGAGTGCGTGTCTACTTGTAATGCCACTTCCAAGCTATGACATTGTACTTGGGATGGATTGGTTGAGTAGGCACCGTGCTAGAATAGACTGTAGAGGAGGTAGAGTTTTGTTTGGTCTGCCAGGAGAGCCAGAGTTCGAGTTTACTAGAGAAGCCGTGGAGCAGGAAGAAGGCATTATTTGTGGAGCTATGGTAGAAGACAAGGAGTTGCCACATCCGTTGATAGCAGAATTCTTGGATGTGTTTCCTGAGGAATTGCCAGGATTGCCGCTAGATCGAGATATTGAATTTTTTATAGACTTGGTGCCAGGTGCAGAACCAATTTCACAGCATGTCTATAGAGTAAACAACAGCGAGCTGGTCGAGTTGAAGAAGCAGGTGGACGAATTACAGGATAAAGGGTTTATCAGATTGAGTTCTTCACCATGGGGAGCCCCGGTATTGTTTGTACCGAAGAAGGATGGATCGGTACGTATGTGCATTGATTACAGGGCTTTGAATAATCTCACTATCAAGAATAAGTATCTTTTGCCACGGATTGATGATCTGTTTGATCAGTTGAGTGGTGCGAAGGTATTTTCTAAGATAGATTTGAGATCAGACTACCATCAGGTGAAGGTGAAGCCAGAGGACATACCAAAGACTGCTTTTAGAACTCGGTATAGTCAGTTCGAGTTTATGGTGATGCCGTTTGGTTTGACTAATGCACCGGCGGTATTTATGAACTTGATGAACAAGGTGTTCCACCAGTACCTTGACAAGTTCGTGGTGGTGTTCATCGACGACATACTCATATACTCGAGGACACCGGAGGAGCATGAGGAGCATTTGAGGATTGTGTTGGATGTGCTAAGGAAGGAGTAGCTGTATGGAAAGTTGTCCAAATATGAGTTTTTCTTGGACAAAGTAGAATTCTTGGGGCATGTTGTGACTGGTGATGGTATTTCAGTGGATCCGAAGAAGATTTCAGCAGTGGAATCTTGGAAGACTCCGAGTTCAGTAGCAGAGATCAGGAGTTTCTTGGGATTGGCAGGCTATTACAGAAAGTTTGTGCAAGATTTTTTGAGGATTGCCGAGCCGATGACCAGACTCACAAGGAAGGATGTGGAGTTTGTTTGGACGGAGGATTGTCAGATTGCTTTTGAGGAGTTGAAGAAGTGGTTGACGTCTGCTCCTATTTTGACGTTGCCATCAGGGTCCGAAGGTTTCACTATTATAGTGATTCATCGGGGAAGGGTTTAGGTTATGTTCTTCAGTAGCATGGGAAAGTGATTGCCTATGCATCCAGGCAATTGCGTCTTCATGAAAAAAACTATCCTACCCATGATTTGGAGTTGGCAGCTGTCATATTCGCCCTGAAGTTGTGGAAATATTATTTGTACGGAGAGCGTGTGGAGATCTTCACAGACCACAAAAGCTTGAAGTACGTTTTCACGCAGAAGGAGTTGAACATGAGGCAGCGTCGGTGGTTGGAATTGATGAAGGATTTTGATATCTCTTTGCAATATCATCCTGGAAAAGCCAATGTAGTTGCCGATGCTTGGAGCAGGTATCCGGTAGCTATGTTCTTGATGCAGGATCGATATCTGTTGGAGGACTTGGAGAGCTTGGGCATTGAGGTGATTGTTCCTGGGTGTGCTATGCAGATGTGGGGATTGCAGATACACTCAGATTTGATGGACAGGATCAAGGCAGCACAGAATGATGATGTATCTTTGAGGAGTATCAGAGCTCAGGTGAGAGCAGGATTGGAGGATAATTTCACTATTGCAGAGGATGGATCCTTGAGGCATGGAGTTAGATTATGTGTGCCTAGTGGGGAGTTGCGCGAGGAGGTGTTGCAGGAAGCGCATCGCTCTCAGTATTCCATACATCCAGGTGCTAATAAGATGTATCGGGATATGCGAGAGAGTGTGTGGTGGTATGGCATGAAGAGGGAAGTGGCACAGTTTGTATCCAGATGCTTAGTGTGCCAGCAGGTGAAAGCTGAGAGGCAGAGGCCAGGAGGGTTACTTCAGCCATTACCCATTCCAGAGTGGAAGTAGGAACACATTACTATGGATTTTGTGTCCGGACTTCCATGATCTCCAGGAGGGAAAGACGCGATTTGGGTCATTGTTGATAGATTGACCAAGTCGGCCCACTTTTTGCCTTTCAAAGTGGGTTTGTCTACGGAGAAGCTGGCAGAGATGTATGTGAGGTAGATCGTTAGGATACACGGAGTTCCTGTCAGCATAGTCTCAGATCGAGATAGTCGTTTCACTTCTCATTTCTGGAGGAGTTTGCAGGAGAGTTTGGGCACTCAGCTCAAGTTCAGTACTGCATATCATCCCCAGACAGATGGGCAGTCAGAGAGGATTATCCAGACTCTCGAGGATATGTTGCGCACTTGTGTACTAGATTTCGGGGGTTCTTGGGAGGACCATCTCCATTTGGTAGAGTTTGCTTAAAACAACAGTTACCAGGCCAGTATAGAGATGTCACCTTTTGAAGCTCTATATGGTCGGAGATGTCGTACTCCTTTGTCTTGGGACAATGTTGGAGAGAGAATTTTGCTTGGGCCAGAGATGGTTGTGGATGCAGCGGAGAAGGTTCATTTGATCAGAGACAGACTTCGAGTGGAGCAGGACAGACAGCGGCATTGGGCCGATAGCCATCGGAGACCTTTGGAGTTTGAGGTATAGTTTAGATTTTGTTTGTGCTTGTTCTTGTTTGTTATAGATTAAGTTCTTAAGATGGTATTTTGTTCTAGGTGGGTGGTTTGGTGTTTCTGAGAATTTCTCCGACACGAGGCACGATTCGCTTCGGTGGAGGCGGAAAGCTTAGTCCGCGATTCATCGGACCTTTCACTATTCTAGAGAGGGTCGGTGCAATTGCTTATAGACTAGACTTGCCACCTGCATTGGAGGGAGTGCACAACGTGTTTCATGTGTCGCAGTTGAGATGATACGTGGCAGATCCTAGACATGTATTGGATCACTCGGAGATAGAGGTGGGTCCTACTCTTAGCTATCCAGAGCAGCCAGTTGAGATTCTGGATCGGAGAGAGAAGGTGCTGAGGAACCAGACTATTCCTTTGGTGCGCGTCGCATGGAGGCATCACTCTCCGGGGGAGTCTACCTGGGAGAGAGAGGATGACATGCGAGAGTGTTATCCATATTTGTTTGTACCTTGAGGTATGTTATTTTCTATTTATGTTCTGTTCATTAGTTAATTGTGATTCTTTAGTTCTGTTCTATGATTTTTCTGGGGGTAGTTTTCATCTTTAAATTTTGAGGACGAAATTATTTTAAGGAGGGTAGACTTGTCACTACCACATTTTAGGAAAAAGGGTATTTTAGTAATTTTCTATTTAAATAAATATTGTGCATGGTAAATAATTTTTGTTGTATTATTTAATTGTTGTTGGATATTATTTAATTATTTTGGACTTATTTTAGTGGACCCAACTAGTTTAGTTTGGACCCATGGACCAACATGAATTAAATAGTTAGACTTGGCCCATTTAGAAAGCCCATAGTTAAGAAGATGGATTAAATTAATTAAGTGATTAGACTAGAAGCTTCCTTCCTTAATTATTTCTTCATGAGAGGCCCCAAGGGGTACATTGGACATTTTACAATTGCTTGGAAGAGGGGCAAGGCCGGCCTATTAAAAGAGGGGGGAAATTTCTCTCTCCTCTCATTCTCATTCCAAATCTAGATCTAGAATTTCCCACTCCCAAATTCCCTCCATTCCCATTCCAATTCCCTACCAAATTCATTCCAAATTCTTCCTAATTCACCATTAGAAAGTTGAGAAGCAAGGATCTAGAAGGAGGAAGCAAGGATCTACAAAGAGGAGCAAGGATCTACAATTTGGAAGCAAGTTCTTCTCAATTGGAGGTTTCATTGGGAATCCATCTCCCAATAGATATAATTCAGATTTTCCTATTTAAATAGCTTCTAAATCTGAGATTTAATCTTGTAAAATCAACCTATATGTATGTACTACCCATAGGACTTTGTTTTGTGTTCATAGGAGACCCATGGAGAAAGTTATGGTGCTTTTTGTGTTAATTTTGTTGGAATTCCGAATTTACATTTTGTTGTGTGTATCAATTGATTCTATAGATCAATTGGGCATGTGCTTATGTGTTTGGGGCTAGTGTCGTATCCATAATTTGGTACATGTGGTTCGTATCCCAACTATTTGGTGATACGTGTCATTTTGGGGGTTTTCCCTCCGACACGGGGCTTTGAACATGTCGTATTTTGACACGGACACATAGATCTACTTTTGACACTTTGATTTATTCATAAATATTATTTGTGATTTGTTTGTATCCTTCGGGGTGCAATTGGTTGTGTGTTGGACTCGTGTCACATGCGTATCCTAGATCTAGTGGGATACGGTGTGATACTCTCCAATTGTGTGGATTTTTGAATAGATCTAATTATGTATGGTTTAAATTCTTCAATTATAATTAGTAAATATATATAGATATTATATATTTATTTTGTGTATTTATTATAGTAATTATTGTAGCATAGATCTATATATTTTTGTGTGTGCTAATATGATGTACAAATATAATATGTAGCTTTCTTGCATGTAATTATATATGTACTTATGTTAATAGTATAAATTATACATAAATATTTTATAAAATATATTTATGTGTTTAATTGTGTAATTATATTATTTATAATTATTATGTAATTATTTGTATATTAATGTATATATTTTAGGTGTGCTTCTAGCCATGTAAAATATGAACATTAATATGTGCATGTGTTGTAACTATTGGTATTTAATTATAAGTTTATATGTGCATATATATATAAGTATATAATTATTTATTTATATATATGTATTGTGATTATTATTGCATATATATATTTATATATATATATATTTCTGTGTTTTAGTGACAGTGGGTTTGTGACAGTGAAACTGTCGCTAAATAGGCGGGTCAGCAGCAGCCGCTGTAGCCCACTGTGCATTAATGACAGTTCTGTCATTAATGCTGCAGGCGGGATCTTAGCAGCAGTGGCGACAGTTTTCGGTGACAGTTGATTAACTGTCACCAATGCAGCAGCAGTGGGTTTTATTACACAGTGGCTTTTGCGAAGTTTTCTGTGACAGTTGAGACTGTCACTATAAGCTGTTTTAATTAAATTATATTTTTTAACTCCCTATTTTCAGTGACGCTTTGGCAGTTTTAAATTATATTTTATATATTATTATTGTATATATATATATGTGTATATATATGTGTTTTGTATAATATTTTTAATAATATATTATGTTATTTGTATACATATTGGTTTGTATATATATTATTTTAGGGTATATATTATTTGTATTAGTAGTATACTTTGTGTGAGTATGATTTGGGATCTAATTTTCATTCCTAAATTGTTGTATTTTATTTCTATATTATTTATATAGATTTCTTGTGAGGTTGACCTTGGTTTGACTTTAGTTGACTTTAGAGTTGACCATAGTTGACTTTTGACTTAGAATTTATTTATTGACCTAGGAGTTGACTAGTTTGACTTGTTCTCTTTCCGGGACCTTATTTTAATGTGGTATTCCATATCTAGGTCTTCGAGGCACCGAGTCAGACATCTGTGAGACTGTTCTTTGGATTTCAGGCGAGTACATTCTCTGATAGTTTCTCATTTTTGATATCCTCTATGTTCGTCGTATCTAGTGTAGATTTACATGTTTCTCTCGACACTATGGTTACACGGATTGGTAT
This sequence comes from Iris macrosiphon, assembly GCA_036927795.1. NCBI lineage: Eukaryota > Viridiplantae > Streptophyta > Magnoliopsida > Asparagales > Iridaceae > Iris > Iris macrosiphon. Next base: position 110,029,860 of record JAYESA010000013.1, read on the forward strand.
ATCCGGATCTCGTCATGAGATATTATTCCTTGGTATATGGTGTATATGGTGCAAGTATTATTTCATTGGTTATCTTGTACATGTACAGACACCGATTCTCGAGGAGACTAGCTATCTTCTTGGAGAATCTAGTGCCATAGCATACCGTGGTTGGATCTATTATACCAGTTGGGGGTGGGGAGTATTAGTATAGATATGTGATCAAATCCCTATTGAATAAAGTATTGGTAAGCGAATAGTGTTGATCATGCACCGCACGTATGATTAGCCAGGCTGCATTGTATCTTGCCCAAGCCGATCACATGTTAAGCTAGTACTCACACACTTAGTCATTAGTATTATTGTTTCATTGGCATATTGTTCATTATTGTATTTATTTCCAGTATTTCCTTATTGTCTATATATCTCTTGTATCTATTTTGTGCATCTTGTTTATCCACAGCTATTTACTGTTACATAGTTTTTATCATAGATTAGAACTGCTGTTAGAGATGTACTCTGCTCCTTTCCTGACTGGATATATTTTTTCAGATGACACTGAGGAGTACCCTACCTATTATGGACCCCAGGATGTTGTGGGTTTAGATTCGGAGACCCTGGCTCAAGAGGGACTTATCCCAACTGAGACAGTTGACCCTGGAGTGTAGCTTGTAGTATGATAGTATTCTTTTGTACTGGATTTGTCTCCAGCTTATTTTTGTTACTCTTCAGACTCATTGATGTATTATTTTAAACTCATGAGTTGATGACTATTCTATTCTTATCTGATTCGTGTTCATTCTATCTTAGTTCTGTGATTGAGTACACTATCTTTTGGTGGTTCATTATATTAGATAGACTTTCTAGACAGCGTTCTACCGCCGATTCTGCGGCGTAGGCTGGGCGTTGTTTCCGACTAGTACCCTTACCCCGGGTGCGGGTCGTGACACGTCTCGTCATACTGAAGTAACTATCAATCAACGCGACCCTTAGGTCGTCCCAGGTTCCGGTCATGATGTCAGTATCAGGATACAGAAAATCTCGCACGATGACAGTGTCTGAATGTGTCCTATGGTTATGATGTATACAGGTACGTACATCGAGGTATTCTGAACATCTATCACTCGTTACCAGACGTTACCGACGAACGTCTACACCCAGTTTTGACCCGGATGCGGAGTAACGATTGTAATCAAACTCGCGCATAATGCATATAATAAAACAATAAATATCTGGTAACTAAAATATAGGGTGGCAAGGTACACTTTCCTGGATCCAGCGACTGAAGATGGGGATCCGGTACAACATCCAAGTCCGCAGGTCCCGTAGTACCTAGAGACGAGATACAAGCTCAATCAATAAACTATCACGAGGCTGAAATAAGATGTGACACCCGTCTACCATATGTTCAAACTCTTTTATATCTCACATGGACACGAAGCTAGAGGGTTGACCAAGGTTGACTCGGGGCATGTTACATCTAATACTGTTAATCATCTGTACAATATCATCAAACCAAACCTCGATCTTACTATATTCATTACGACATTCAGTAGTTCAAACTATGATCAAATCCTCGGTTTCACCCCGGGTCTTCACCGACATTATCATGCACGTTGACATATCCCATCCTCAAATAAATTATCAATTATTTATTAAACCCTCGAATATACAACCATCACCATTTTAACTTAAAACTACTCCTCGATTAACTCTTTATTATTTGTCAGCTTTTAAATTATTATCTATAAAACCCTCACAAAAATTATTTAAGTATCCAAACCCTTCTCACATATGCATAGTTCATAAATACATATTTGTATTCATCAATCGATTTCGTCACTAGTAATCAAATCCTCAAAATAATGAACAACTTAATAATATCACCACCATTTCAACATAAATCACCTGCTCATCAATAATAATTAATATGCATATAAAACAATATAATAAACCCTAAATTTTAATGCATTCAAACCTTAAACTCAACATAGCATATATAAACCCTAAACTAAATATAAATCATTCACATCCATTCATGCATATTATACGATAAAATAAACCCTAAAACTATCTAAGTCATATATAATAAAAATATTAACACTAAACTAACCATAACAAACACACTATACAACACATAGAGAGGGGGAGTGTTCACCTTGGCGGCGGTACGGTGGGACGCCGGGGTGGTTGCCCGAAGTGAGGTCACCAACAAGGTGGGGGAGGTATTGGTGACAGAGGTCGAGGGGTCGACGGCGACTCGCCGGAGTTGTTGGGCCGGCCGGGCTGGTGGTGATGATGGTGATGATGATGATGGTAATAATGATGCGGGTCGACGGGTGGTTCTGTGGGGTTGGTTGTCAAGTCGAAGGTGGTGGTAGACACAGTGGTGGAGGAGAGGTACGGGTGGTGGAGGTCGGTCGGGGGAAGGAGGTCGGTGGCAGTGAAGTCGACTCGAGGAGGTTAAAGTTGGTCGAGGGAGGCGGTCACGGTGGTGCTGATGGTTGAGACTGGAGAGGTGGTGGCTGTGATGGGAATGACTGGAACCACGGTGGAGGTGATGGCCGGAGTCAGCAGGTGGTGGGGGTCGACTGCAGGTGATTGATGGAGAGTTATCGACTGCAGATGATCGATGGCACGGTGGCGGTTGAAGTAGCAGCTGTCAACGAGTGGGAGGTGGTTGCTTGGCCGGAGGAGGAAGCTCGGCCGAAGTTGGGTTGGGTTGGCCGGAGTCCTGTGAGGAAGAAGAAGAAGAGGAGAAGAAGAAGAAAGGAAGAAGAAAGGAGGCTTCAGTTTTGAAGTAGGAAGAGGGAGGAGAGAGAAGGTAGGGGGTTTCCATAGGTTTTAGGGATTAGGGCCTGCTTGGGATGTGTGTGTGAGAAGACACTTTATAGAGATGGGTGATGGGTAGTGGGTAGTGAGGATCAAATCCTCATTTGAATGAGTGGTTAGGATCTAACATGAATAATTATTCATACAAAGGAGAGTGAGAGAGGAGTGAGGTTGACTAGTCAATGAGTGGAGGGCTTCTCCATTTGGTTTGAATCAATGGGGTGATGACACCAAGTGCAACTTTTGCAAATAAGTTCCTTAAATTTGGATATTTGCACAGACACATAAAATAATAAAAAATTGCTGGGGGAATTGGTGTTTGGTGTGTTGTAGGGTGAGAGGGTGTTGTGTGTTTTCCATGGGTTTAATTATTGGGGTATTTGGATTAAATTGGGGTTAAGTTAGAATTAGTCAAAGTTGGTATCCCCAATTTAATTAAAATAAATTATCATGCGCTCTTAAATTAAATGGGGGCATATGGGGTCTCAATTTGGAGTGATACAAAGGTCATAAAAGGTGTAGGCTTGGTGTCAGTCTTAGACCCTTTAATTGGTCCGGTTCAACGGGTTGAGTTGGTATCTCAAAATTGATGGCAACGACACAGGTGCGCGACACAGGATTAAATAATGGGTTTTAGTTACGGAAAGTTGTACAATTTAATTAGAGCACAAGGGATTATGATTTTGAGTGACGGAAAAGTCCAGCGCCTAAGTTGGCATGTCAAGTATAGAATGCAACAACTTGTTAAAAATTATGGGCTAATGTTGGGCTCCGAATATTGTAACAATGGTAGGGTGCACCAAGGGTTTAATTAAAATAATCAGACATCTGCAACCTTAATTCTAAACCTGAAATACTTGATGCTAAACCAAAATTTTCTAACCCAAAACCAGTATATCTATAGAAATAAATGAGGGGGTTTATACCCTACCATAAAATAAGGACAAGAGTTGAAACATCATAATATGATAGTCCATTCCCCTAGGCTACTAACCGAATAAAATAATCACAACCAAATCTATTTCTTATATCGGCCAATCATTTATACTGCTTGCTATTTTGTAGAGTCTGAGGTTATCTCAGAAATAATGCATAATAAGTATCCTCAGATCATGCCAGTACCGAAGATGAGCTAATCGAACCAAATAAATAAAACAAGGCCTTGCAGGATGCACCAGTTCCCTGTAGGGCCACTGTGCTTAAAATAAGGGATTAGCGGTTCCAGTATTCCTTTAGTGAATTAGTGGCTCATCATAATAATATTTTAGATACTGCACTCCACTAAGGCAGATGATATACAGTATATATGGTAGCCAGCCCACAAAGCACTTAGAATGAATCTCTGTAGGAATGTTCGTTGGCATGATCTAGGGATATCGCTTCCTCCAATGTTATTACCATTTTTAGTTACATAATTAGCCCTATGTTGTGTTTGAAATCTCAAGGCGTGGTCACATGAGAATTTCCCTTAAGATGTCATACAAAGTACGGGCATGCTAGATACGAATCCATGGAAGTCAAATCTGGATTCACCTGAGCGTATATGCAACATTCCATAAATCAATATCCTAGCCACGCTTTGGTAGTTGACTCGCTTATTATGCCCGTGTGGGAGAAATAATATATTTATAATATCACGCATTAAAAAATTGGAGGCATTCTTGATGCACAACCCAAATATAATCACTTAACACGTGACACGATGTGTCGTACCTTGACGCACATTAAATCATGGACAATTATTAGGCAATAGTGGTATCAGCATGGATACAGTATTCGAGTCCAATTACCAATTAAATATTCGGTCACGAAAGAATAAGAAACATTCAATCAAAAAGCAAGGTCGTATGGGTCTCTAGGCCGCATGGGAAGTCGAGGCCGCATATGAAGTCATACCGCATGAAAATTCCTGGCCGCATATGGAGTCAGGCCGCATGAACCACTTGGCCGCATATGAAGTAAGGATGCATGCTCAGGGTTAAAGTCCACTACTTGGGACAAGTGTTGAAGTGACGGCAATAAATGAAGTGTCAGTGACGTGACATAAAGTGATTGATGTGAAGCCATAAAGTGTGTCATAAAAAAAGACAAAAATTATATAAATATGACAGTTTCAGAGTAATGCGTTCAAGAAAATGGTAACCGCATACTCTCTAATACCGTATAAGGGTCGGTGCCGCATGGAGGTCTCTTGGACTTAGTAAATTTCTCATTCGTTCAGTGAGTGAAAACACAACGTGTTCAATGACACTTGTGCAAGTAAGCAGTCATGCGTCCAACAAGATGGACACATGCTGTCAGTATGCGATAAGAGTTCAGGCCGCATAACCCCCTCGGTCCGCATACCACTCTCAGTCACATGACTCGCTGGCCGCATGAAGACTTCGTCTTCTCCAAACAGTAGGTTCGGCCATGGCGAAAGCTTAAAAAATTGAAATCCTATTTTGTCCATAAAATCCTCATTTTAAGTCCAAATTGGGTGAACCAAAAGACAAAATGCTCTAAATTGAAAGCTCTATCATGTAGAAAAATTGGTTTTATAAAATATATGTTTAATAGATCAAAACAAAAAAAACTCATAAAGCCCATAAAAATACTAAGTTAGAAATGTAGATCTACACTAATACATCCATCAAAACAGAAAACTACAAGAACTAAAAGTGCTAAGAAAAATATTACAAACATAATGGAACAATAATATAGAGATTTCTCTATTTTTCAAGCAAGGTGTACTTGCCTATGGAAATGGGGAGAGCAACTAAAGACAGAGGAAGAAATAAAGAAGTGAAGAGAGAGAGAGAAAATATTGAGTTATATATGGTGGGGTTGACGATTGAGCCAAGGGTTCTTATAACTTGAACCAACCCACAAAATTAACCATGAGTCAAGTTAAACCAAAAATATGTCCAGTCTCTATGCACACGCAACCATGCTAAAATAAAAATATGTTCCAAATACATATATCAGGAACGGGGAGTGACATCTCTATCCACCTTAGAAAAATTTTGTCCTCGAATTTCAAATCCAAGCAATAGTTAGAGAATTTAGGACAAGCACGATACAAATCTATTAGCAACTACACATGCAAGAATATCATCACAACATACGGGTGATCATCTGACCACATAATTTGAGATATGAAGGTGTAAGAAAGAATATATCTTCATAATTGAATTGGTGCGGGTACTGGGATCGAATATCGTCCTGGCGCTCCCATGTCGATTCCCTAGAGAATGATAGCCCCAAGCAACCCAGATACGAAAAATAGTCTGATTCTTGAGCACCGTCTCCCTTCGGTCCAATATGGATATGGGTTGCTCCTCATAAGATAAGTTGGTACCAACGACTAATTCAGAGTGATCAAGGATATGACTCGGATTCAAAAAATACCTACGCAACAGAGACACATGAAATACATTGTGTACCTCACGTAGTGAAGGTGAAAGGGCAAGACAATAAGCAATATCGCCTACCCGCTCAAGAATATCGAACGAACCTACGTATCATGGACTAAGATTCCTGCGAACCCCGAATCTAATGACTCCACAGGTCGATAAAATCCAAAAAAATACGTGGTCGCCGATACGAAACTCTAAAGTTCTACGATGCTGATCTGCCCAATGATGATGCCTATCTTGTGCAACCCGAAGTCGCTCTCTAATCTGCTTGACAATCTCTACTTTCTGCGTGATCATTTCAGGTCCTAACATCTTTCGTGTACCGATATCGTCCTAAGCCAACGTTAACCTACACTTCTTGACGTACAGTGTTTCAAAAGGTGACATCTGAATACTGGCCTGATAACTATTGTTATACGAGAATTCTACCAAGTGAAGGTGATTCTCCTAAGATCCACCAAGATCTAAGGTATTGGCTCATAGCATATCCTCCAAGGTCTGGATGGTTCTCTCTGATTGTCCTTTTGTCTGGGACAGTAAGTTGTGCTGAATCTTAACTTGGTGCCCAAACTCTGATGCAAAATTTTTTTAAAATGTGAAGTAAATCGAGTGTCTCGATTTGATACGATACTTACTGGAATACCGTGTTGTCTCACTATCTGTCGTATATACATCTCAGCCAATTGTTCAGTAGACTGTCCTATTCGAAAAGGAAGAAAGTGAGCTACTTTTGTGAGATGATCCACTATCACCCAAACTGCATCTTGACCAGTTGGTGATCTAGGCAAACCAGTGACAAAGTCCATCGTGATATGTTTCCACTTTCACTCTGGAATAGGAAGCAGCTGCAATAATTCTGACGGCCTCTGTTGTTCTGCCTTTACTTGCTGACATATCAGACATCGCAATATGAAGCGTGCTATTTTTCTCTTTACTCTATTCTACCAAAAGTGTTGCTTGATATCTTGGTACATCTTCGTGCCACCCGGATGAAAGAAATACTGGAAACTGTATGCTTCAGTCATAACTTCTTGTCGAATATCCCCGCTTGGTACGGATAAACGATTCCCAAACCTTAGCATTCCATCCGCATGTAATGTCAACTCCTTCCGAAGACCTGACTGGCATTCTTTTGGTAGCTTTTGAAACTTTAGGTTCTCTGTATGAGCTAGTTTGATTCTATCTACCAAAGTGGACTGAATCTATAGGCTAGCCTGAACTCCTGTACTCTATGGAAGTACTATCTCGATACCCATCTCTCGTAAGTCTTCTAGAATGTGCTTCTAAGTAGTCAACATAAATTTTTTACCTCTTCTGCTAGGTGCATCAGCTACTACATTAGCCTTGCCTAGATGGTACTGAAGTTCCACGTCATACTCTTTCAACAACTCTAGCCACCTTCTCTGCCTCATGTTCAGGTCCTTCTTCGTGAACACATACTTCTAATTGTTATAATCGGTTAATATTTCTACTCAATCGACATATATGTAGTTCCTTTATAGCTTAAATGCAAACTCTACTATTGCTAACTCCAAATCATGAGTTGGATAGTTCTTCTCATGATCTCTAAGTTGCCGAGAAGAATATGCTATCACTCTCCTTTGTTACATCAAAACATATCCAAGTCCTTTGCCATATGCATCACAATACACCATGAATCCTTCAGAGCCTGCTGGAAGAGTAAGGATTAGTGCAGGGATTAACTTCTTCTTCAACTCTTCAAAGACTGTCTGACATTCTGCCGACCATATAAATTTAACTTCCTTGCATGTCAACCGAGTCAATGGTGCCAAAATTTTAACAACACCTGACACAAATCTCTTGTAGTATCCTGTCAAACCCAGGAAACTATGTATTTATGCTACTGTCTTCAGAATTGGCCAATTCTATACTGCATCTACCTTCTTGAGATCAACTGACACTCCTGCTCCAGAAATAATATGCCCAAGAAAGGATATGCGATCCAGCCAAAACTTATACTTACTTAGCTTTGCATATAACTGGTGCTCCCTCAAAGTTTGTAGAACTATCCTAGATGTTCTTTATGCTCCTCCTCATTACGAGAATATACCAGGATTTTATCAAGTAATACTACCAAAAATTGGTCTAAGTAAGGCATGAAAATACGGTCCATCAAGTCCATGAATATCGCTAGAGCATTAGTCAGTCTGAATGGCATAACTAAGAATTCGTAATGCCATATCGTACTAAATAATGTCTTCGATATATCGTGCTCCCAAACTTGCACCTGATGATATCCTGATCATAAATCTATTTTGGAGAAGACTCTTGATCCACTTAATTGGTCAAACAAATCATCAATCCTTGGTAATGGGTACTTATTATTCACTGTCAATGCATTCAACCGCCTGTAATCCATACAAAACTACGTTGATCCATCCTTCTTCTTCACCAATACCGCTGGTGCTCCCCATGGGGATCCACTAGTACGAATAAACTTCTTCGCCTTCAGTTCTTTCATGTATCGATATAATTGATCAAGCTCTATGGTGACATAGGTTACACCTTCTGGGATATTGGTTCTGCTCCTGGCATCAACTCTATACAGAACTCTACTACTCTAACTTGGGGTAATCCGAGAAGATTATTAGAAAAGACGTACATAAAATCTTAAACTATCTTGGGCAGCGGGTCTTCTTCCTTTGCTACTGTTGTGACTCCTTATTTATGCTGGTCTCTTGCTATTCTGCTAAGGACAAACTCTTCTAGACCAGGAGTTCTAAATAACACTCTACCCTCAAGATTGTCTATCGTTGCATGACTGTCTCTCAACTAGTCCATGCCTAAGATAATATCAAAGTTACCCATAGGAAACTCGACCAACTTTGTAGGTAATAAATGCCCACATACTACGACTGGATATGCTAGGCACACCCTACTAACTTCTATGATCCTATTGCCAGTAAGTATATTCAGCCTCTCTGACAATGCCTCAAACTTTAATCCAATATATGTCACATATTATGCAGATATAAATAATTGAAAAGCTCTAGAATCAATTAAAGTAATGGTAGGAAAGGTTGTAACAGAAATGTTACCTGCCACTACATCGCCTGGTGCCATAGCTTCCTCCAAAGACAAGGTGAGTGCCTACCCTTGGCCTTGTTGAGCTTCATGTTGTTGCCTTTCTTGTTATCGTGGTTGTGGCCCCTGTTGATTCTGTTGTTGCTTCCTATAAAGCACGGCCTACGTCGGCAACGGACGCTGAGCTAAAGGCCGTACTGCTACTGCTGGTCCTCCTTACTGTACTGCCCTCGGAGTTGGTAATGCAGAAAAATGTTATACTAGTCCTCCTGGCCTCTGTATCAATAGGAATATGGAAACCTTATGATCATGGATCCCATATCTAAAGCATATCTATTAGATGCCCGACAAATATTCTGGGTATGACCTCCTTTGCCACAGTAGGTACAACCTGTCGACGCTCTTCGTCATTGTTGCTGCTGTTGTTGCTGCCTCGGCTGTTGTTGTTGAGTTGGTGCCATCACTGTCGAGGTCACTAGCCTCCTCTGTGTCACGTCATGGATACGAATACAAGGGGATGGTGATGACATTCGCGGTACTAGTCCTCCCTTATTGTTCTGTCCATGAGGTCTCCTCCGATCTACTCTTCTGGATGCCATACGATGGGAAGTAATATCAACCATCTTGGTTGCTATCAATACCGTCTCGAAGGTCTGGTAGCCGTGCACCTCTACCATGTGTAAGATTTCCAAGTGAAGTCCCTGCTAGAACCTTATTGCTCTCTCCAACTCTGTTGCCACCATAGTTGGAGCAAATATGCTAAGTCGGCAAAACTCTGCTGCATAGCCGTCTACTGTCCTTCCAGCTTGCTCGAGGTTAATAAACATTTGCTGCAACTAGCCACAATCCTAAAGAACTTTATCCTAAATCGGGTCCTAAAATCCTACAATAAAATATGATGCCTTAATCATACCTCCATCGTGGCCCTCCAATTTCTTGCCATATCTTGGAGTTTTAGGCGAACCAGGTCAACCTGTTCCTCGGCCGAAACTTTAGCTGTTGTCAGAATGGTATTAATATCCTGGAGCCAATCATCTGCCATGATTGCGTTCTCCGTGTCATCGAAATATCTGGGGTTCAGTTTGAAAAATCTAACAAATGCCCCAAAATTTGTTCTTCCGCCTTGTTTATGGTCGTCTGTAACCCGTGGTTCAACAAGATATTATGTTCCTGCTGCTGGAGCTGTTGTTGCTGATAATACTATTGTTGTTGTTGTTGCACCACCATATGGTATTGTTGGGTAGCCAAAAATCCATGAATAATCTCTAGCAAGGTCGGGATATCCAGTATTGCCGGTACTGCAGGAGGTAGTGGAACACGTGGAGCCTGCTACTCTGTCCCATTCATCGTGGGCTCAACTGGAATCCTTGGCTGGGGTTCTACAAGATCTCGTTCCACTGGCAACTCTGCCTCTCTTGTTGCTATAATATCGGGGGAAGAAGAATCCCTAAAGAAGAGCACAAGAAATATCAAGTACAAGACGAGAAAGAAAAATAAAGAAACCAATCTGGAAGAATTCAAGATGAGTATCGAATAGAACGAATTCAGAATTTTAAGAAGGATCATGTTTGATTGAGACCCCTAAGACCAAGACACCCCACAAGTCTGAAGAACAGACCTGCTTGGGCTACCACTAAAACCTTGTCATGCCCAGTACCGGAATACGGAGACGGACATGGCCAGCTATCCCGTATAAGGTGCTATACATCGTACGACGATCACAGCTGTATAAGATAAGGGGGTGCATGCTAAAACCAAGTCTCCTATGGTCAAGAACTTCTCTGTTAAAACAAGAAAAGCTGGAGACCAAACAAGAAAAGTAAGCATAGAACATATATAATAAAGGAATAAGGCGTCCCAAACGCTTTTTTAAAATATTCTGGAGACCAGCTATGCAAAATAAAAAGCTGGAAGAGTTACAAAAGTACATGACACTGATCAGCTGTAGTCTGATTTAATACTATCATGTAAGGAAACTAATGTCCAGACGAGTCGGCTAACAGGTGCCGGTGGCTAAACGCCAAAAGAGGTAAATGTTCATTGATGAGCAGGGACGAAGAAAACCCACTCGCTATCTCCTGCGACCATGTTCCTGATACGCACAATGAGTAGGGGGAAGGTACGCTGGATCCTTGGGTGCTGGCTCAAAATTTGGTCATGCAAAACCAGTGGGGTTAGACCCCAAACAACAAGTACCATAAAAGGAGCACGAAATGGAGAAAAAAACCCAAGGAAAACATATAATAATACATAGGTTCAGTATCATAACTTTGGTACTTGACATATCCTAGCGCAAAGGCCTAACCCTACAACCAAACAAGGAGAAGAGTTGAATAATCACACTAGGATAGTGCATTTCCCTAGGCTACTAACCAAATAATACAATAAAAACCAAGTCCATTTCTTATATCGGCCAATCATTTGTACTGCTTGCTATTTTGCAAAGTCTAAGGTTATCTCAGAAATAATGCATAATAAGTATCCTCAGATCACGGCAGTGCCGAACATGAGCTAACCGAACCAAATAAATAAACACAGGCACTTCCAAGATGCACCAGTTCCCCATAGGGCCAATGTGCTAAAAATACGGTATTAGCGGTTTCAGTGTTCCTATAGTGAAATAGTGGCTCGGTATAATAATATGTTAGATACTGCACTCCGGTAAGGCAGATGATATACAGTATATGTAGTAGCCAGCCCATAGCACACTTAGAATGAATCTCTGTAGGAAGGTTCATTGGCATAATCTTGGGATACTGTTTCCTCCAATATTACTACCACTTTTACTTACCTAATTATCCCTATGTTGTGATTGAAATCTCAAGGCGTGGTCACATGAGAATTTTTCTTAAGATGTAGTACAAAGTACGGACACGCTAGATACGAATCCATAAAAGTCAAATCTGGATTTACTCGAGCGTGTATGCAACATTTAGTAAATCAATTTCCTAGCCATGCTTTGGTAGTTGACTCACTTATTATTCTCGTACTGGGAAAACAATATATTTATAATATCACGCGTTCAGAAATTTGGAGGCATTCTCGATACACAACACAAATTTAATCACTTAATACGTGACACGATGTGTCGTACCTCGGTGCAAATTAAATCATGGACAATCATCAGATAATAGTGGTATCAACACAGATATAGTATTCGAGACCAATTACTAATTAAATATTGGGTCATGAAAGAACAAGAAATATTGAATCAAACAAGCAAGGTCGCATGGGTCTCTAGTCCACATGGGAAGTCAGGCCGCATATGAAGTCAGGCCGCATAAGAAGTCAGGCCGCATGAAAAGTCCTGGCAGCATATGGAGTCAGGCCGCATGAACTACATGGCCTCATATGAAGTCAGGACGGATGCTTAGGGATAAAGTCCACTCCTTAGGACAAGTGTTGATGTGACGACAATAAATGAAGTGTCAGTGACGTGACATAAAGTGATTGATGTGACAAGCCATAAAGTGTATTAAAAAAAAAGGCAAAAATTATAGAAACATGTGCCACGATTTCAGAGTCATATGTCCAAGAAAATGGTGGCCGTATACTTTTAAATATCGTATAAGTGTCGGTGTCGCATGGAGTTCGATGCTGCATGGAGGTCTCTTGGACTTAGCAAATTTTTTATTCGTTTAGCGAGTGAAAACACAAGGTGTTCAAGAAAACTTATGTAAATAAGCAGTCATGCGTCCAACAAGATGGACACATGCTTTCAGTATGCGACAAGAGTTCAGACCGCATAGCACTCTTAGCAGCATGACTCGATGGCCACATGAAGACTTCGTCTTCTCCAAATAGTAGGTTCGGCCATGGCGAAAGCTCAAAAACTAAAATCTTGTTTTGTCCATAAAATCCTCATTTTAAGTCCAAATAGGGTGAACCAAAAGACAAAATGCTCTAAATTGAAAGCTCTATCATGTAGCAAAAACTTGTTTTCTAAAATACATGTTTAATAGATCAAAACCAAGAAAAACTCATAAAATTCATAAAAATCCTATGTTAGAAATGTAGATCTACACTAATCCATCCCTCAAAACAGAAAACTCTAAGAACTAAAAGTGCTAAGAAACACATTATAAACATAATAGAACAATAATATGGAGGTTTATTCATTTCTTATGCAAGGTGTACCTGCCTATGGAAATGGGGAGAGCAACTAAAGACAAAGAAATAAATAAAGAAGTGAAGAGGGAGAGAGAGAGAGAGAGAGAAAGAAAGAAAATGTTGAGTTATATATAGTAGGGTTGATGGTTGAAACAAGGGTTCTCATAACTTGAACCAACCCACAAAATAAACTGTGAGCCAAGTTAAACCAAAGAAAGGGTCTAGTCTCCATGTATATGCAACCATGCTAAAATAAAAATACGTTCCAAATACGTATATTAGTAACGGGGAGTGACATACCTCTCAGTTCTTCTAAAACAACTCTACTCATAGGTTTATGGTTAATCACCTAGTCTTTCTCTAAGAATCAGGCATTAGGGCTAACAATGACCTGATCCTTAGGACTATAAAATAAACCTCCTTGCATTCCTCTTGGATAGCCTACAAACAAGCCTACTTATGTACGAGATTCTAACTTAACTGCTTTTCCATTTAGCACATGTGCTTGACTACCCCAAATTCAAACATAGTTCAGACTAAGCTTACGCCCGGTCCACAGCTCTATGGGGGTAATATCTACTGACTTAGAAGGTACCAAGTTCAAACTATAAGCTGCAGTCTTTAAGACATATCCCCAAAACGAATCTGGTAAATCCGAATAACTCATCATTGATCTAATCATCTCCATAAGTCATATTCCTTCTTTCTGCTACAAAATTATGTTATGGCATTCCAGGTACAATCAATTGGGATGTTATCCCAATCTCTGATAAATAGTCCCTAAACTCTCCAAAGAGGTACTCGCCACCCTGATCTGAACGTAATGACTTGATACATTTTCTATAGCGTTTCTCCGCTTCATCCTTGTACTCTTTGAATTTCTAAAACCACTCAGACTTATGATGCATCAATAAATATATACATACCTTGAATAATCGTCAATAAATGTGACAAAATATTCAAAGCCACCTCTAGCCTGGACAGTCATGGGCCCATACAAATCAGAATAAACCAATTCTAACACATTTGTGGCCCTATACCCCTTTGTCGTGAAAGGCCTTTTGGTTATTTTATCTTCCAAGCAGGATTCGCAAACTGGAAGTGCATTTACTTCAAATGAACTCAAAGGTCTATATTCAACCAGTCTTTGAATCCTTCTTAGATTAATATATCCCAACCGTAAGTGCCAAAGATATTATTGGTTCATACAAGAAGGTTCTTTTCTCTTATTTAAGTTATAAGATGTGTTATTCATTTCCATAAGTTGCATTATGGATGAAATAAGATTAATGAAATACAAATTATCAACTAATGCACCAGAACAGATAAAATGCTTATTTTTATAATAACAATATTGTCATTAAAATAAACTGAATATTCATCCTTAACTAGCATAGAAACAGAAATTAAATTTCTTCTAAGTGAAGGTACATAAAGACAATCTCTCAATGTCAAAGACTTATTTCTACCAAAAGATAAAATAACATCTCTTACTACAATGGCTGCTACTTTTGTAATGTCACCCATAAACAAACATCTCTCCATCACTAAGCCGCCTGGTTTTCTTGAACCCTTATAATAAATTGAAGACATGAATAATGGCTCATGTATCTACACACCAGGTACCAGTAGATAATACCGATAAACATGTTTCAACTACTAGTAAATGAGATATACCTTCTTTGTTCCTTTGTTTGAGAAATGGACAGTCACTCTTCCAATGTCCTAACCCTTTGCACTTGAAATACTTGTCTTTCGTCTTTTCACAGCGCCTTGAGGTCCCATACCCTTCTTTGCTGAATTTTCTTGTTTCTGAATATTATTCTTCTTCTTACCGCCTTTCGGCTTATAAGTAGAAGTCTTTTCAATAATATAAATATGATCATTCTGCTTTATGAGAGCCACAGCATCCTATAGTTATTTTGTAAGTTCTACCAAACTGTACAACCTTTTGTTCATGTTGTAGTTAAGGCAAAACGTGTCAAAAAATTTACGCATTCTCGAGATTAATATCGACATGGGTTTCCCCATCGATTTAAGCTCCAAGAATCCCCATCTCATTTAGATGACCCTCATCTTGAGAATATTATCCCTTACTAGCATCCCTTCCGCCATGGTCGTATTCATCAAACTCTTCATAGAAAATTGTCTAGCAGCCCTACTCTGATATTCGAAGAGTTCCTTGAGGTTGTACATCATGTCATAAGTTGTGGCCATGGCCTGATGCTGATGTTGAAGCATATTTGACGTAGATGCCAGAATATAACACCGCGCCATCTCATCTGCCTTGATCTACTTCTTATAAGCCATTTTGACCTCTTCATCAGAATTAGCATCAGGCTTAGGAGGACATTCGTCACGGAGTACATATTTGTACTCTTCAGCAGTTAAGACAATATCCAAGTTACGTTTCCAGTCAATGTAATTACAGCCAGTACGTTTATTTTCTTCAAGAATCACCATAAGTAGACTGAATGAACTCATTTTAAAATCCTGAGAATCACATAAATAATAATTATATATGGCAAAAATGTTTTAAACTAAAAATATATTGATTCCCTCAAAACAATAATAAAAAGTTCACCAATACCTTAAACACCATAAATTTAGTATGCCACGATAGTGTGGACGTATACTAAATCAATATTTGTCCAAGAAAGTTTTTTCTATTAATTTTACTATCATTTCAACCTAACTTTATGACAAATAAAATTAATTTGTTGGTTTTTGCTTTGGTCCGACAAATAATAGCAGTGACTCCGATGGGGAGGATACCATTATTTGTATCCAAATGTATACTATTACTTAATACTAAGTCCATTACTTCGTAATGTGTTCCTTCAGATGAAGAAGTAAACGCACACTAGGTAATTTTCTATAATTATCCCAAAGAAATTCTGTACTGGTGATCCGTAATTATACTCATCCGATATGGAGGAAGGCACTAAAGGCAACACGCAAGTATAATTACATCCCCTACAAACCACAGTAATGGATTGAGACCATGGGATTTATACTACTCCCACTTAGTTATTTAACAATAAGGGTTTTTCTACTACTTGACGAATGATAATTAATACGTGCTTAGTTTATAGAAAACATCCACAAAATAATAAAGAAGCATAATAGAATAAGCATATATAACAATAAAGAAAAGATAAATATCCAACTATTATGGCCATATATCATGTGTCTTCCTTAACTATCGAAACCAGAATTTTGCTCTGTGTAGAATTATTCAGGGTTTGACCACTACAAGATTTTTTTTCCTTCATCGAAAATTATCTGTCTGCCTCAGGACTGCTAAAAAATAACATCTCGTCCCATATTAGAAATAGCCACCACCGCCATCATGATAGATCAAAAAATTTAAAATTACATCAATCATTTGACTCCCGAAGGAGTTTACACATAATCTAGATTGAAAATAAATAAATAAATAAGCATGATCAATCCTCGTGAATTTAATTACATCCATGAACAACAACAACTATGACATACCGTGGGTTTAAATCACAGAAACAAAACATACACAAAGACCATAATAGTTTGATCTAAGATGCCTACAAAACCAAGTTAGAACAGATCTACATCTATCGACTATTTTTTAATACGAGTTTTATAGTACAACATGGATTTATCAATCGATACGCAGATCCAATATCGGCTCCGATACTAATTGAAGGAACTGGGGATCCCCGGGACCGCAGATTGGTGTGCATATCGATCGATAGAAGATTAACAGGTATAATACGTGAACTAACCCTTTAAAGGAGAAAAGTAGGGTTCATGATTTATACCTGAAGTAAATGAAAGAAGATGAAGGTTTTCAGCAACATTGATCAGTTAGCGACCACAAGATATTCTGCACGTATTCCATCCTCGGATTGGACGTCGTGTGGGCGACGATCTTCCGACATTTTCTCTCCTAGGACGACCCTCTTTCTCTCCTAACGTGAAAAATGAACTTCGAGAAAATTGCTCGCTTGGATAATTATAATGGCCAGAGAATAGAGGATATAAATAGGCTACGGCAGGGACCATGAGGAGAAATTAAGGTTAGGTCTCCTAACAGATCTGGGTATCCCATGTTCAGCCCGAACACACAACCCAGGCCCGTTAACAATAGCTTGGTCCACTAAAGAGCTATTGTTGCACTACCTTCCTAATTCCAAATTGCGTTTATGGGTCCCTTCTTAATATATGTTTGTTTGTCTCCCCATGTTAAGATATCGAATGTCCTTCTATCAAATTAAATTACTGACAACTATATTAATTGATACCATTTATCCTTAAGTAGTACCACTCAACTTCATTTGTCATGTCAGATATAATCCACCTGCAGGATTTACATGACAATCCTTATAAGTTTCTTAAGGGGACATCAGCAACTCGATGTATCTGGACATTGATTCCTTTTATAATCAATAGTCCATCATACACAGAATGTCATTACCTAATTCATAGAGATTATTGACCTATAATGAATCTCACTCTTTTATGATTCAAACTAATGCACGCTGCATATACATGTTTGTTATTATATCCGCATTAAGAACACAAGCATCCATAATAATAGAGGCATTTGTTCTCTTATGTAGTCAGTACAAAGAGAACAACCTCAAGTAGTCTTGTTTAATACACACAAAGTGTACTAGTGTAAACCTATAGTCAATATAGACTAATACCAGATTACACTACAACATTTCTAAGGTTTTGTCCAAGTCCATATAGGTTGTGAACTATTTATATATTCTATAAGGAACTGATAATATGATCTTCTGTGTGACACCACACACCATATTATCTACAATATAAAATATCAGACACTTGTATTAACATTATAAAAAATCCAACATGCAAACATTTGTCCATATGATTTTTGTTTAAAATAAGAAAATGTAGTTAAAGCATTGCTTTTAGTATATAATCGTAATAGATTATGCCCAGACATTATGGACACCATCGAAGTTGAGGTGAATAAGCTAATAGCAAGCAGCTTTATCCGCCCAATTCCTTAGAAAATTCTTCCACATTGGACTAAGATCGAGATCACTCTTTCATCCAGAAATTGGTTTATCCCCGGCATACCTTTGATCCGTTGAGCGAGAACAAAATCCAGATTGGATAGCTTACATCGTCATTGTCATTAAAAATAACGATAAATTTTTGTCTGCATCGACTTCCGTAATTTGAACGCGGCTTGCCCAAAGGATAAATTTCCTCTCCCGATCACAGATGTAATGATCGACAACACTTGTGGCTTCAAGCGTATGTCCTTCATGGACTGGTTCTCAGTCTACAACCAAATCAAGATGTTTCCAGACGATGAGAAGCATATGTCGTTTTAGACACCAATAGGAGTGTACTGTTACATCGTAATGTCCTTCAGTCTGAATAATGTAGGTGCTACATACCAACAAGCTATGAGCACTATCTTCCGTGAACATCTGCCCAAGACAGTAAAATGTTACGTTGATGACATCGCTGTCACACTACAACAAGAATACCTTTTTATGACGGCTAAAAAGTGTCATAAATGATAATTTATAACACTTTTTAGTAAGCCCTCGGACGTTATAAAAATTAGTATTATAAATATTTTCTAAAAGCGTTATAAATATTATCTGCATATATTACATTTTTTCTTAAAAACATTATAACTAAGACGAACTTATATAACACTTATTTTCCAAAGTGTTATAAATAAGTTTCATATATACAACACTTATTTGCAAAGTGTTATAAATAGGAAAT
This sequence comes from Iris macrosiphon, assembly GCA_036927795.1. Classification (NCBI taxonomy): domain Eukaryota; kingdom Viridiplantae; phylum Streptophyta; class Magnoliopsida; order Asparagales; family Iridaceae; genus Iris; species Iris macrosiphon. The sequence continues at coordinate 110,048,981 of JAYESA010000013.1, forward strand.
CAATACACCATACTTATTTTCCTGTTATAAATGTAATGCACATATATATCACATTCCAGAGCGTTATAAAAATCAATCCTCAATACTGCTCGATTTCAAAACATTCATTTTTAACCGAATACATCATAAATTATTTCAATATAAATTTAATAAACACTTAAAACATTCTTTTCGAATTAAAAATATTATTTAATCATGTTCTAAAAGTACATAATACCACAATTTTAATTATATTTTTCCAAAATAGAAATCCAAATACATTTACATCTACACCAAGTAGTAATTGACACCCTCAAAACTGTTAGTAGCTTCCTTTAGCTTCAACTTTCAACCCTTAAAACTGTCTCCAACAACCTCAAAAACTTTCAACTGAATCCTAAAAAGGAAAATATCAAAGAATCATGAGATATGTAGAAAAAAATAGATAATTTTTTAGTAAAGAACCAAGCTACATGTTATAGTTCTCAGGTTTCATGTATTATAGAACTTGGATTTCCTTGAATTGGAATTTATCTACAGAATTGGATAGTTTCCTCCTAAAGATTCAGAATGACATGGCCTTACCTTCTCTAATAAATTTACTATCACAAGTGTATGGTGCTCTAGTCTTTGGTTTAACACCATTCCATTGCTTGATGTACTTAGCAGACCTATTATCATGCTTATTGTACTCCTGATATCAGAAAAAAATATTATCAGCTTCAACTCAATATAATTAGCAAGCAAGTTTTGTACCAAAGCATATATATGAGCACTACCATATGTAACTTCTTTGATATTACAACAATATAGTTTCTGAATATGTGCTTTCTTTAAGGGATACAGAGTATAAAATGTTTAGATAGGCAAAAATGAAGAAAAGATGATAAATGTTAACATGAAACCAACAAAGTTTAAAAAATTGTATACATGTTCTATAACATACCATTAATCAATCATTCAAATGTCACACTCTAAAACAATATTCTATTTTCTAAAAAAAAAATCAGAAACTTATTATCATGAACGTCAAGCAATTAGAAAATGGAATATGCAGTTTATCCGAAATAGTGCATATCTCACCACCTGCTTAGCACCTAGACTCATCATTACTCTATATATGTACCTATTTAAAAATGTGTGTATCATACTACATTCACAGATGCAAACTAATGGAGTAGACACTTCCTTTGGGGAAATAAGACCTGTTATAAGACCAGTTTTGATCAAAGCTAATTCCTAGGTAGGAACTATCTAGAAATTAATTTGTCCCATGAAGGTCGATTTAGCCCACACTTCTATTTTCCAATCTGTGATTGATATTGAACAAACATGAAATATGACGAGAAACATGGGATGTCACACTATTAGGAAGAAATATAAAGAAAAGTTATTTGGATATATATATATATATATAACGAGTTTGAGGCATTGACAATGCAAATTCCATGATCTTGATCTTTGAATAGGAAAACCATAAGCATTAAGATGATCACGCACACCAGAGGTGCTCCTGCTGAGACCCAAAAGAGCTTTAGCCTTTTCATCCTCTGCAAAAAAGTTTTTAACTCATGATGCAAAAATTATACATTTCTAATTTACATGACCACCGAAGGATTTGCAGTACCAGAAATTGTACATTTCTAATTTACATGATCACACATATCCAGTCTTTCTAAAATATAATACAGTAAAGAGTCCTTCAAATAGCCTATGCACAATTTGAAGATTGAAAACCAGACAATCTTATGCAATCATATAATTTGGTTTCCTTCAAAAGTTTCTCAATATCAAACTGATAAGAGACCCAAAATCTGATTGAATGAAAATATAGGACACAATATAGATTGTAGGGTTAAGATACTTCTAAGATGGTGCATATGATCATTCAGATAATAGAGTTTTACTATAATACCTGCAAATTTGAATCATCATCATCGAAACCTGTCACGTCCCAGTCCCAAAATACCGAGGGACTAGACACGTGGCAATGGCCAACAGCACACTCCAATGGGCAAACCCAATTTAATGGACCCATCAAGGTGTACTTAAGCTGTAAAACAACTATAAAGGTCAATGATACTAATCTCAACCACAGAACATAAACTCAATCAATATCAGCATAGTTAAGATGAAATAATAATCAGCAAGTCTCAATAAAAGTCTCGGGGAACAACCCGATAATGAGTTTGATACAACAGTTCAATAGATAGGAAATAAGAGTCCAACAATAGAAATAACTGAGTATAATAAACCAGATACTCAGGAGAAATCCTCGGCGATCACCTCGTCCTCGGGTTCTGGTACTGCTCTAATGTCTCCTCATGTCCCGTACACCTCGGGGTAGATCTCCTCTGCTAAACCTGGGAACATAATCTGGATTCCAAGTTCTCAGGGGACATAGCAAGGTACAAGAATAACTCAAGCCAAAATAAATGCAGTATATAAAAATAAATCAATAGGACAAACTACATAACCAGTTAAGTGATATGCAAATGAGAGAATCACTAGGACTCAGGCTGAGACTACTACAAGCTCTGTGTCGGAGAGCCGGTAGTAATTTTACTATATAGTTATACTATGTAGTGGGCCTACGGCATCGTAATAAATATATATATAATCAGCCTGTAGCGTGTGTCTCTCCCCCACCCATTGTAATCACACGTCTCATGTTCACGAGGTCTCATGTCCATGACACGCAAGATCAAGCTAATACAGTGAGTCATAATGATAGCTATGCATATGTACTATCTATGTCATAATCCTGTAGCCTATACAGAATCACCATGAATAACTCAGGAAGATTTTGTCACATGAATAGTGTCAGGTGTTTTATGGTATGACGTAATTGATAATGCAAGCACAAAAAAGTATAGGGTCGCGATATCAATCTCTATGTGACGTTACACAACTCCGTGTACGGTATTAACACCCGAATCTTATCCGGACGCTAAGCAACATCACACGGTCCTAGGTTAAGCATATATATCACATAAATAAATCAAGATAATATTATGAAGCAGGTACAGCAAGATTGGCAAGGTACACTTGCCTAGGGTTTGGATTCCAACAGTTGCTCTTGTAATAGTGGGATCTTCAAGTACTCCTCCGAATGTTGAAATAAATATTACCATCATGCTCAGAAGATATGAAATAGCTAGAATTGCCTGTTCATAAGTCCAATTTGGACACAGGGGCAAAATTGACAGTTTTTGGTCAAAGCGGGATCCACTTGTGGGCCACTTTGCACCGAAAGACGTGTCAGAGACAAAGTTCTCCAAATTCATCAAACTTAGTGTCTACAAGCCAGAACGATGATACGAACCGAACGAAATATCCAGAACTGGATTCCGATGAGCTGATCACAAAATCGCCCGTCAAGTGGAGCCGTGGGGCCCGCGATGCGGGATTTTGTCAACGTTCTTAGAATCAAACCAAACTTGGGTCATAGGACCAACGTATTGCTACTAGTCCGATGGCGCATGTTTCTTTTCGAAATAACGAGCATACACAAAGTTACAACGAGTTTCAGAACAGGGCCGATACGGGACGTTGTCGACGGATACACGTTGATTCCGGTGTGCACGCACATCCAAATTAACTTTTACAAAATTTCACACGTCCGTATTGACGGTGTGCACCTTTCGGTAAAATTTTCACACGACCAAGTCACCTCGTTTAGCGGGGCGCACCCAGTTCCAGAAAAAATTAGGGTTTTGAATAACCAAGTTTTTGGTCAATTTCACCCGCGAATAAATCACAATCTACAACACAATAAAATAAACTATTTACAGGGTTTAAAACTTGGTTATATGGTCTAAATTACTGTTTAGGTAAATTTTAGAAATAAATAATAGGTTGTACGCAAAACGGTCGTGAATTTGCGAGTTCGGATCAATTTCTGAATTTCATAAATAGGGGTAAATTTTTATGTTTTTGCGTCGTGATTTGCGACCGACACCGGACGCGATACCCCGAACTGATTGCACGGGTTTCGAGAGGGTTACACACGGATTGCGTCATAACAGATCGTTCGAACATCGGCACAACGAGGAGAGAGAAATTTTCACCTGAATAGGGTATCGGTATCGACTAAAATTCGCGTACGTGTGCCGGCGACGGATGGCGACACTGCTGCAGCTGCTGGTCGGTGGCGGGGTCGGCGTTGGGTCGCCGGAGGCTTGATCTCTTCGAGGCGTCGTTGTCGTCGGTCACGGCGGACCTGCTGTGCTCGGCAGAGCTGGAGATTGAGGTGGTTGGTGATGGTAGTGACTGCGGCTGTGGTTTGCTGGTCGGTTGAAGCTGGGGTCGACGGCGGATGGGAGAAGCGGCGGTGGCGGAGCTCGGGTCAGCGGAGAAAGCGGCAGAGGATGTCGGTAAGGAAGATGGTGACAGGGGTGGCCGGCGGAGAGTGATCATGATGGTGGTGGCGGTGGAGCGGGGAGTCGGCGGTGGCTACGAGGTTCGACGGAGGTTTATATAGGCGAGCGGAGAGGGACGGTCGGCGCTTTGGCGGTTGTGGGAGCCAGAGAGATGCGGCAGGGGTTACAGAAGTCGGCGGGTCGGCCGGGGAGGCAGAGGGGCTGGCGGGGGTTACGGGAATTGGGGGTTACTGTAGCATGGGGGTCGGGTTTCAGGTTGGCGGGTACGGATCCGAATCTGACCCATTACTGTTTGGGTTGGGTCGGTTTAGTTATTTTAAACCGGTTTGGTTTGGTTTATTTAGGGTGGTTTAAACCGGTTTAGTCAGGTTTATTTTAAAACATTGTTTTTAGCCATTTAAAAATTAGTTCTGGGGTCCAATAAATTCCAGAAAAATTATACTATGTCTATTTATTCATTTTACACTCAAAAATATTATTTTCATAATATTTTAATATTTCTTTTAATAGTTAAAAACTATCTAATTCCAAAAAATATTTATTTTAATTAGTTAAAAATTATAGAAAAATTCCAAAAATTCATATTTTTATTTTCTGAAAAATTCGGGTGTTTACAATCTACCCCCCTTAAGATGATTGCATCATCGCAATGAAAGAATACATAACCGGTCAGAAAAGATGACGCAGTTGTAAGACATGTTTGAAACACGACACAAAGAATAAAGAATCATGATCAAAGAGAAATCGAAGGATGATGGTTAGGCAGAATACGTAGGAAAGTAATAAAAATATTTTCCTAAGGAATGAAAGATAAGTAATACAAGAGTAAAGAAATCTGGATAGAGCAAGGATATTTATAGATTAGGAAAACTTAGGTATCAATTACTAACAAGTTCAAAATACTAGGTTTGAGGATAAAGAAATGAATTAACAGGCACGTGCTATGGCATTACTAAGAATAGATAGCTATAATAAAACTTAAATCTTACGCGTATTCGCTACTCCACGAGTCTGTGCGTCCTCCATTGTCATCGCAAAAGCTTGTCCACGTACTTGCGATGGTGCCCTTTACTGTTGCTGGGCCTGCTGGAAAAGTGTTGCCTGGGGTGCCAAAGGTGGACTCGGCTGATATCCTCATGGAGCTGGTGGTCTGACTCCTCCAACTCCCGTCTGTGGTTCTCCCAATGCTGGATAAACTGGCATCGGTGCTGGTAAAGCTTGTCGATTCAACATTAGTGCTCCCTCTCGATGCTCAGGACAATCCTTGGCTAAATGTTAGTTGGATCCGCAAATCAAGCATAATCCCAACTTGCGTCTGCACTCGCTCTCATAATGGCCTCGCTTGCCACAATATTGAAATATAGGTAGTATCTGCAGAGATGCTCTGGGTGGCTGGTGCATGTGAGATCGCTTTGCAGCTTCTCCCTGTGGTGCTCTGGCTGGTGCTGATGTGAAAGGCCGCTTCAGGCTGGACTCTCTTCTGGTGATGCGCTCCATGCGTCGTGCTACAGCAAGGACGTCCGAGTAAGAAGTATGTGCAACTGAGCCAATCTGTCTCTATAGCTCAAAGTTTAGTCCGTCGAAGAACTTCTCAGCCTTCTCTTCTTCTGTCGGGATCAGGGTAGGGGCAAAGCGACTCAGACGAATGAACTCCTCATTGTATTCTTCTACTGTCATATTGTCTTGAGTGAGACGATTGAACTTGTCCCGAAGTTCTGATCGAGCAATAGATGGAATATACATCTCCTGAAAGAGTTTAGAAAACTTTTCCCAAGTGACTAGGTCTGGTCCGAGCTGTGTCTCCTCAGATCGCCACAAGTGATGTGCATTGCCCGTCAACTGCATTCTAACGACAGTCATCCAACGTTCCCTTGGAAGCTCAGTTGCTTCTAATTGGTGTTGAGTGTTTGTGAGCCATTCATGAACTTCAGTGGGCTCCTCCTTGCCTGAAAATGTGCGGGGCTTCAGCTGACGAAAATTGACGATAGATCCCGTCGATGGCCGTCGAGCTGATGGGTTTGCCTGCTCTAGTGTGGTCACTATACTGTTTCGCAAATTCTCTGCCTCGTGACGCTGAGCCTCTTGATGAATCTGTTGTTGGGCTTTGTCACGACCCGCACCCGGGGTAAGGGTACTAGTCAGAAACAACGCCCAGCCTACGCCGCAGAATCGACGGTAGAACGCTGTCTAGAAAGTCTATCTAATATAATGAACCACCAAAAGATAGTGTACTCAATCACAGAACTAAGATAGAATGAACATGGATCAGATAAGAATAGAATAGTCATCAACTCATGAGTTTAAAATAATACATCAATGAGTCTGAAGAGTAACAAAATAAGCTGGAGACAAATCCAGTACAAAAGAATACTATCATACTACAAGCTACACTCCAGGGTCAACTGTCTCAGTTGGGATAAGTCCCTCTTGAGCCAGGGTCTCTGAATCTAAACCCACAACATCCTGGGGTCCATAATAGGTAGGGTACTCCTCAGTGTCATCTGGAAAAATATATCCAGTCAGGAAAGGAGCAGAGTACATCTCTAACAGCAGTTCTAATCCATGATAAAAACTATGTAACAGTAAATAGCTGTGGATAAACAAGATGCACAAAATAGATACAAGAGATATATAGACAATAAAGAAATACTGGAAAGAAATACAATAATGAACAATATGCCAATGAAATAATAATACTAATGACTAAGTGTGTGAGTACTAGCTTAACATGTGATCGGCTTGGGCAAGATACAATGCGGCCTGGCTAATCATACGTGCGGTGCATGATCAACACTATTCGCTTACCAATACTTTATTCAATAGGGATTTGATCACATATCTATACTAATACTCCCCACCCCCAACTGGTATAATAGATCCAACCACGGTATGCTATGGCACTAGATTCCCCAAGAAGATAGCTAGTCTCCCCGAGAATCAGTGTCTGTACATGTACAAGATAACCAATGAAACAATACTTGCACCATATACACCATATACCAAGGAATAATATCTCATGACGAGATCCGGATATACCAATCCGTGTAACCATAGTGTCGAGAGAAACATGTAAATCTACACTAAATACAACGAACATAGAGGATATCATAAATGAGAAACTATCAGAGGATGTACTCGCCTGAAATCCAAAGAACAGTCTCACAGATGTCTGACTCGGTGCCTCGAAGACCTAGATATGGAATACCACATTAAAACAAGGTCCCGGAAAGAGAACAAGTCAAACTAGTCAACTCCTAGGTCAATAAATAAATTCTAAGTCAAAAGTCAACTATGGTCAACTCTAAAGTCAACTAAAGTCAAACCAAGGTCAACCTCACAAAAAATCTATATAAATAATATAGAAATAAAATACAACAATTTAGGAATAAAAATTAGATCCCAAATCATACTAACACAAAGTATACTACTAATACAAATAATATATACCCTAAAATAATATATATACAAACCAATATGTATACAAATAACATAATATATTATTACAAATATTATACAAAACACATATATATACACATATATATATATACAATAATAATATATAAAATATAATTTAAAACTGTCAAAGCGTCACTGAAAACAGTGAACAAAACAAGATAAAATAAAAACAGGTTTAATAGTGACAGTCTTGACTGTCACTGAAAATTCGTCGCAGAAACTCCATATACAAAACCGCTGCTGTCACAGTTTGCTAACAGTTTCAAACTGTCACAAAAAAAATGTCGCTGAAAGGTTGCCGCTCAAAACTGCCGCAGCATTAATGACAGATCTGTCATTAATGCTGACCACTGTATAGCGGCTGCTGTTCAGACCAAATAATGACAGTTTCACTGTCAAAGAAACCACTGTCACCAAAACAAATATAAATATAAATATAAATATATATATATATATATATAAATATATATATGCAATAATGATCACAATACATATATATAAATAAATAATTATATACTTATATATATATGCACATATAAACTTATAATTAAATACCAATAGTTACAACACATGCACATATTAATGTTCATATTTTACATGGCTAGAAGCACACCTAAAATATATACATTAATATACAAATAATTACATAATAATTATAAATAATATAATTACACAATTAAACACATAAATATATTTTATAAAACATTTATGTATAATTTATACTATTAACATAAGTACATATATAATTACATGCAAGAAAGCTACATATTATATTTGTACATCATATTAGCACACAAAAATATATAGATCTATGCTACAATAATTACTATAATAAATACACAAAATAAATATATAATATCTATATATATTTACTAATTATAATTAAAGAATTTAAACCATACATAATTAGATCTATTCAAAAATCCACACAATTAGAGAGTATCACACCGTATCCCACTAGATCTAGGATACGCATGTGACACGAGTCCAACACACAACCAATTGCACCCCGAAGGATACAAACAAATCACAAATAATATTTATGAATAAATCAAAGTGTCAAAAGTAGATCTATGTGTCCGTGTCAAAATACGACATGTTCAAAGCCCCGTGTCGAAGGAAAAACCCCAAAAATGACACGTATCAACAAATAGTTGGGATACGAACCACATGTACCAAATTATGGACACGACACTAGCCCCAAACACATAAGCTCATGTCCAATTGATCTATAGGATCAATTGATACACACAACAAAATATAAATTCGGAATTCTAACAAAATTAACACAAAAAGCACCATAACTTTCTCCATGGGTCTCCTATGAACACAAAACAAAGTCCTATGGGTAGTACATACATATAGGTTGATTTTACATGATTAAATCTCAGATTTAGAAGCTATTAAATGGGAAAATTTGAATTATACCTATTGGGAGATGGATTCCCAATGAAACCTCCAATTAAGAAGAACTTGCTTCCAAATTGTAGATTCTTGCTCCTCTTTGTAGATCCTTACTTCCTTCTTCTAGATCCTTGCTTCCTCCTTCTCTAATGGTGAATTGGGAAGAATTTGGAATGAATTTGGTAGGAAATTGGAATGGGAATGGAGGGAATTTGGGAGTGAAAATTCTAGATCTAGATTTGGAATGAGAATGAGAGGAGAGAGAAATTTCCCCCCTCTTTTAATAGGCCGGCCTTGCCCCTCTCCCAAGCAATTGTAAAATGTCCAATGTACCCCTTGGGGCCTCTCATGAAGAAATAATTAAGGAAGGAAGCTTCTAGTCTAATCACTTAATTAATTTAATCCATCTCCTTAACTATGGGCTTTCTAAATGGGCCAAATCTAACTATTTAATTCATGTTGGTCCATGGATCCAAACTACACTAGTTGGGTCCACTAAAATAAGTCCAAAATAATTAAATAACATCCAACAACAATTAAATAATACAACAAAAATTATTTACCATGCACAATATTTATTTAAATAGGAAATTACTAAAATACCATTTTTCCTAAAATGTAGTAGTGACAAGTCTACCCTCCTTAAAATAATTTCGTCCTCGAAATTCAAAGACGAAAACTACCCCCAGAAAAACACAGAACAGAACTAAAGAATCACAACTAACTAATGAACAGAACATAACAATGAACAGAACATAACTAGAAATAACATACCTCAAGGTACAAACAAATATGGATAACGCTCTCGCATGTCATCCTCTCTCTCCCAGGTAGACTCCCCCGGAGAGTGATGCCTCCATGCGACGCGCACCAAAGGAATAGTCTGGTTTCTCAGCACCTTCTCTCTCCGATCCAGAATCTCAACTGGTTGCTCTGGATAGCTAAGAGTAGGGCCCACCTCTATCTCCGAGTGATCCAATACATGACTAGGATCTGCCACGTATCGTCTCAACGGTGACACATGAAACACGTTGTGCACTCCCTCCAATGCAGGTGGCAAGTCTAGTCTATAAGCAACTGCACCGACCATCTCTAGAATAGTGAAAGGTCCGATGAATCGCGGACTAAGCTTTCCGCCTCCATCGAAGCGAATCGTGCCTCGTGTCGGAGAAATCCTCAGAAACACCAAACCACCCACCTAGAACAAAATACCATCTTAAGAACTTAATCTATAACAAACAAGAACAAGCACAAACAAAATCTAAACTATACCTCAAACTCCAAAGGTCTCCGATGGCTATCGGCCCAATGCCGCTGTCTGTCCTGCGCCACTCGAAGTCTGTCTCTGATCAAATGAACCTTCTCCGCTGCATCCACAACCATCTCTGGCCCAAGCAAAATTCTCTCTTCAACATCGTCCCAAGACAAAGGAGTACGACACCTCCGACCATATAGAGCTTCAAAAGGTGACATCTCTATACTGGCCTGGTAACTGTTGTTGTAAGCAAACTCTACCAAATGGAGATGGTCCTCCCAAGAACCCCCGAAATCTAGTACACAAGTGCGCAACATATCCTCGAGAGTCTGGATAGTCCTCTCTGACTGCCCATCTGTCTGGGGATGATATGCAGTACTGAACTTGGGCTGAGTGCCCAAACTCTCCTGCAAACTCCTCCAGAAACGAGAAGTGAAACGACTATCTCGATCTGAGACTATGCTGACGGGAACTCCGTGTATCCTAACGATCTGCCTCACATACATCTCTGCCAGCTTCTCCGTAGACAAACCCACTATGAAAGGCAAAAAGTGGGCCGACTTGGTCAATCTATCAACAATGACCCAAATCGCGTCTTTTCCTCCTGGAGATCGTGGAAGTCCGGACACAAAATCCATAGTAATGTGTTCCCACTTCCACTCTGGAATGGGTAATGGCTGAAGTAACCCTCCTGGCCTCTGCCTCTCGGCTTTCACCTGCTGGCACACTAAGCATCTGGATACAAACTGTGCCACTTCCCTCTTCATGCCATACCACCACACACTCTCTCGCATATCCCGATACATCTTGTTAGCACCTGGATGTATGAAATACTGAGAGCGATGCGCTTCCTGCAACACCTCCTCGCGCAACTCCCCACTAGGCACACACAATCTAACTCCATGCCTCAAGGATCCATCCTCTGCAATAGTGAAATCATCCTCCAATCCTGCTCTCACCTGAGCTCTGATACTCCTCAAAGATACATCATCATACTGTGCTGCCTTGATCCTGCCCATCAAATCTGAGTGTATCTGCAATCCCCACATCTGCATAGCACACCCAGGAACAATCACCTCAATGCCCAAGGTCTCCAAGTCCTCCAACAGATATCGATCATGCGTTAAGAACATAGATACCGGATACCTGCTCAAAGCATCGGCAACTACATTGGCTTTTCCAGGATGATATTGCAAAGAGATATCAAAATCCTTCATCAATTACAACCACCGACGCTGCCTCATGTTCAACTCCTTCTGCGTGAAAACGTACTTCAAGCTTTTGTGGTCTGTGAAGATCTCCACACGCTCTCCGTACAAATAATGTTTCCACAACTTCAGGGCGAATATGACAGCTGCCAACTCCAAATCATGGGTAGGATAGTTCTTTTCATGAGGACGCAATTGCCTGGATGCATAGGCAATCACTTTCCCATGCTGCTGAAGAACACAACCTAAACCCTTCCCCGATGCATCACTCTAAATAGTGAAACCTCCGGACCCTGATGGCAACGTCAAAATAGGAGCAGACGTCAACCTCTTCTTCAACTCCTCAAAAGCAACCTGACAATCCTCCGTCCAAACAAACTTCACATCCTTCCTTGTGAGTCTGGTCATCGGCTCGACAATCCTCAAAAAATTTTGCACAAACTTCCTGTAATAGCCTGCCAATCCCAAGAAACTCCTGATCTCTGCTACTGAACTCGGAGTCTTCCAAGATTCTACTGCTGAAATCTTCTTCGGATCTACTGAAATACCATCACCAGTCACAACATGCCCCAAGAATTCTACCTTGTCCAAGAAAAACTCATACTTGGATAACTTCCCATAAAGCTTCTCCTTCCTCAGCACATCCAACACAATCCTCAAATGCTCCTCATGCTCCTCCGGTGTCCTCGAGTATATGAGTATGTCGTCGATGAACACCACCACGAACTTGTCAAGGTACTGGTGGAACACCTTGTTCATCAAGTTCATAAATACCGCCGGTGCATTAGTCAAACCAAATGGCATCACCATAAACTCGAACTGACCATACCGAGTTCTAAAAGCAGTCTTTGGTATGTCCTCCGGCTTTACCTTCACCTGATGGTAGCCTGATCTCAAATCTATCTTAGAAAATACCTTCGCACCACTCAACTTGATCAAACAGATCATCAATCCGTGGCAAAGGATACTTATTCTTGATAGTGAGATTATTCAAAGCCCTGTAATCAATGCACATACGCACCGATCCATCTTCTTCGGTACAAACAATACCGGGGCTCCCCATGGTGAAGAACTCGATCTGATAAACCCCTTATCCTGCAATTCGTCCACCTGCTTCTTCAACTCGACCAGCTCGCTGTTCTTTACTCTATAGACATGCTGCGAAATTGGTTCTGCACCTGGCACCAAGTCTATAGAAAATTCAACATCTCGATCTGGCGGCAATCCTGGCAATTCCTCAGGAAACACATCCAAAAATTCTGCTATCAACGGATGCGGCAACTCCTTGTCTTCCACCATAGCTCCACAAATAATGCCTTCTCCCTGCTCTGCAGCTCCTCTAGCAAACTCGAACTCTGGCTCTCCTGGCGGACCAAACAAAACTCTACCTCCTCTACAGTCTATGCTAGCACGGTGCCTACTCAACCAATCCATCCCAAGTACAATGTCATAGCTTGGAAGTGGCATTACAAGTAGACACGCACTCAACTCCCGGCCTCCCAGAGTAACTCTCCGATCCTTGCAAATATCATTAACCAGGATAATGCCTCCCCCGGTCATGATCTTGCAAGTCCTAAGCAAAGACTCAGCTACCAAACCATGCTTCAGAGCAAAAGAAACAGATACAAAACTATGGGAAGCACCACTATCAAACAAAGCTAAAGCTGAAATGGAATCAAGAAGAATAGAACCTGCGATGACATCTCCTGTGGGTTACTCCTCTTCGACGGTCATAGCAAACGCTCGTCCCTGCCGAGCACCTCCCTGCTGTTGATGCTGGACAAAACGCTGCTGCTGTGTCGAAAGCGGTCCCCTCGGCTGTGCTGCAGGTGGTCTCGTCTGTGTCCTCGGAGCTGGAGCTGCTCCTTGAACTGCACGACGAGGACACTCCCTCGATTGATGCCCTTCCGTACCACAATACAAACAAACTCCTAGCCTCCTCCTACAAACTTCCCAGATGTGGCCGGGCTTCTTGCAGAAGTTGCATGGGGCCTGCTGTAACTGCCTCTGCTGCTGAGGTGCCTGGTGAAAAGGCGCTCTAGCTGGAATCTGGTTCTGTTGTGGCTGCTGGAAAGGTCTGGACTGGAAATGAGGACGTTTGGCAGATACTGCACTTCCGTTGGCCCCCAGAAAAGAATCACGGTCTCTCTTGGTCTTCAAACCCAGATCCCGCTCAACCTTGCGTGCCTCCGCAAGTATCTCCGAGTATGTCTTATAAAAAGACGAAATGATGATCAATATGGCACAAGATGTAAGACATCAAGGAAAGGACAGTTTAAGAGATCAAGTATCAATATCAAAGGAGAATAGTTGAATCAAAAGAATTTTCCTAGATGTGATTGAGTATCTCAGCCTATATCCAATATTCTATTGCAGGCTCGCAGTAGTACAACTAAGTTGTCGCACTACCACGACATCACATACTTGTGAAGCTAGACCTGCATGGGCCACCACCAAAAACGTGTCACGACCCGCACCCGGGGTAAGGGTACTAGTCGAAAACAACGCCCAGCCTACGCCGCAGAATCGGCGGTAGAACGCTGTCTAGAAAGTCTATCTAATATAATGAACCACCAAAAGATAGTGTACTCAATCACAGAACTAAGATAGAATGAACACGGATCAGATAAGAATAGAATAGTCATCAACTCATGAGTTTAAAATAATACATCAATGAGTCTGAAGAGTAACAAAATAAGCTGGAGACAAATCCAGTACAAAAGAATACTATCATACTACAAGCTACACTCCAGGGTCAACTGTCTCAGTTGGGATAAGTCCCTCTTGAGCCAGGGTCTCCGAATCTAAATCCACAACATCCTGGGGTCCATAATAGGTAGGGTACTCCTCAGTGTCATCTGGAAAAATATATCAAGTCAGGAAAGGAGTAGAGTACATCTCTAACAACAGTTCTAATCTATGATAAAAACTATGTAACAGTAAATAGCTGTGGATAAACAAGATGCACAAAATAGATACAAGAGATATATAGACAATAAAGAAATACTGGAAAGAAATACAATAATGAACAATATGCCAATGAAACAATAATACTAATGACTAAGTGTGTGAGTACTAGCTTAACATGTGATCGGCTTGGGCAAGATACAATGCGGCCTGGCTAATCATACGTGCGGTGCATGATCAACACTATTCGCTTACCAATACTTTATTCAATAGGGATTTGATCACATATCTATACTAATACTCCCCACCCCCAACTGGTATAATAGATCCAACCACGGTATGCTATGGCACTAGATTCTCCAAGAAGATAGCTAGTCTCCCCGAGAATCAGTGTCTGTACATGTACAAGATAACCAATGAAATAATACTTGCACCATATATACCATATACCAAGGAATAATATCTCATGACGAGATCCGGATATACCAATCCGTGTAACCATAGTGTCGAGAGAAACATGTAAATCTACACTAGATACAACGAACATAGAGGATATCATAAATGAGAAACTATCAGAGGATGTACTCGCCTGAAATCCAAAGAACAGTCTCACAGATGTCTGACTCGGTGCCTCGAAGACCTAGATATGGAATACCACATTAAAACAAGGTCCCGGAAAGAGAACAAGTCAAACTAGTCAACTCCTAGGTCAATAAATAAATTCTAAGTCAAAAGTCAACTATGGTCAACTCTAAAGTCAACTAAAGTCAAACCAAGGTCAACCTCACAAGAAATCTATATAAATAATATAGAAATAAAATACAACAATTTAGGAATAAAAATTAGATCCCAAATCATACTCACACAAAGTATACTACTAATACAAATAATATATACCCTAAAATAATATATATACAAACCAATATGTATACAAATAACATAATATATTATTACAAATATTATACAAAACACATATATATACACATATATATATATACAATAATAATATATAAAATATAATTTAAAACTGTCAAAGCGTCACTGAAAACAGTGAACAAAACAAGATAAAATAAAAACAGGTTTAATAATGACAGTCTTGACTGTCACTGAAAATTCGTCGCAGAAACTCCATACACAAAACCGCTGCTGTCACAGTTTGCTGACAGTTTCAAACTGTCACAAAAAAAACGTCGCTGAAAGGTTGCCGCTCAAAACTGCCGCAGCATTAATGACAGATATGTCATTAATGCTGACCACTGTACAGCGGCTGCTGTTCAGACCAAATAATGACAGTTTCACTGTCATAGAAACCACTGTCACCAAAACAAATAAAAATATAAATATATATATATATATATAAATATATATATGCAATAATAATCACAATACATATATATAAATAAATAATTATATACTTATATATATATGCACATATAAACTTATAATTAAATACCAATAGTTACAACACATGCACATATTAATGTTCATATTTTACATGGCTAGAAGCACACCTAAAATATATACATTAATATACAAATAATTACATAATAATTATAAATAATATAATTACACAATTAAACACATAAATATATTTTATAAAATATTTATGTATAATTTATACTATTAACATAAGTACATATATAATTACATGCAAGAAAGCTACATATTATATTTGTACATCATATTAGCACACACAAAAATATATAGATCTATGCTACAATAATTACTATAATAAATACACAAAATAAATATATAATATCTATATATATTTACTAATTATAATTGAAGAATTTAAACCATACATAATTAGATCTATTCAAAAATCTACACAATTGGAGAGTATCACACCGTATCCCACTAGATCTAGGATACGCATGTGACACGAGTCCAACACACAACCAATTGCACCCCGAAGGATACAAACAAATCACAAATAATATTTATAAATAAATCAAAGTGTCAAAAGTAGATCTATGTGTCCGTGTCAAAACACGACATGTTCAAAGCCCCGTGTCGGAGGGAAAACCCCCAAAATGACACGTATCACCAAATAGTTGGGATACGAACCACATGTACCAAATTATGGACACGACACTAGCCCCAAACACATAAGCTCATGTCCAATTGATCTATAGGATCAATTGATACACACAACAAAATGTAAATTCGGAATTCCAACAAAATTAACACAAAAAGCACCATAACTTTCTCCATGGGTCTCCTATGAACACAAAACAAAGTCCTATGGGTAGTACATACATATAGGTTAATTTTACATAATTAAATCTCAGATTTAGAAGCTATTTAAATGAGAAAATCTGAATTATACCTATTGGGAGATGGATTCCCAATGAAACATCCAATTGAGAAGAACTTGCTTCCAAATTGTAGATCCTTGCTCCTCTTTGTAGATCCTTGCTTCCTTCTTCTAGATCCTTGCTTCCTCCTTCTCTAATGGTGAATTGGGAAGAATTTGGAATAAATTTGGTAGGAAATTGGAATGGGAATGGAGGAAATTTGGGGGTGGAAATTCTAGATCTAGATTTGGAATGAGAATGAGAGGAGAGAGAAATTTTCTCCCTCTTTTAATAGGCCGGCCTTGCCCCTCTCCCAAGCAATTATAAAATGTCCAATGTACCCCTTGGGGCCTCTCATGAAGAAATAATTAAGGAAGGAAGCTTCTAGTCTAATCACTTAATTAATTTAATCCATCTCCTTAACTATGGGCTTTCTAAATGGGCCAAATCTAACTATTTAATTCATGTTGGTCCATGGGTCCAAACTACACTAGTTGGGTCCACTAAAATAAGTCCAAAATAATTAAATAACATCCAACAACAATTAAATAATACAACAAAAATTATTTACCATGCACAATATTTATTTAAATAGGAAATTACTAAAATACCCTTTTTCCTAAAATGTGGTAGTGACAGGCTTGCATCATTGCGTAGATCATTTGAAACATCTGCTGTTCATCCATAAGTTGTCCTGGTAGAAAAGTAGGCATCGGTGGAGTAAACTACGTCGATGGTGGAATGTCATCGTGTTGGATTCTCGAGGCATGTTGATTTGCTTGACTACTTTGATGAGTGGAGGAATCTCCACTTAATGGCGTCACTCCATCTTCTTCGTAGGTAGCTACAACATCTTGTGGTGATCCTGCAGGAGTATCGTCGTTTGCTGGTGGATCCATTACTCTGCATCCATAATAAACTATAAGAGGCACACATAGGAATCAAGGAAGGATGCAAGTCTAAAAATTAATTTGAATCCGATATAGAGATCAAGAACGATTCAATCAAGTAGATGAGATCCTATAACTTATCATATCCTTGTTGCAGGCTTGCTCAGTTCCTTAGTTGAAATTGAAACAATTTAGTCATAGACCTGCATGGGCCACGAAAAAAATCATGTCACGCCCCAGTCCCAAAATACCGAGGGACTAGACACGTGACAATGGCCAGCAGCACACTCCAATGGAAAAACCCAATTTAGTGGACCCATCAAGGTGTACTTAAGCTGTAAAACAACTATAAAGGTCTGATACTAATCTCATCCACAGAAGATAAACACAATCAATATCAGCATAGTCAAGATGAAATAATAATCAACAAGTCTCAATAAAAGTCTCGGGAAACAACCCGATAATGAGTTTGATACAACAGTTCAATAGATAGGAAATAAGAGTCCAACAATAGAAATAACTGAGTATAATAAACCAGATACTCAGGAGAAATCCTCGACGATCACCTCGTCCTCGGGTTCTGGTACTGCTCCAATGTCTGCTCATGTCCCGTACACCTCGGGGTAAATCTCCTCTGCTAAACGTGGGGACATAATCCGAATTTCAGGTCCTCAGGGGACATAGCAAGGTACAAGAATAACTCAAGCCAAAATAAATACAGTATATAAAAATAAATCAATAGGGCAAACAACATAACCAGCTAAGTGATATGCAAATGAGAGCATCACTAGGACTCAGGCTGAGACTACTACAAGCTCTGTGTCGGGGAGCCGGTAGTAGTTTTACTATATAGTTATACTATGAAGTGGGCCTACGGCATCGTAATAAATATATATATATAATCAGCATGTAACCTGTGTGTCTCTCCCCTAACCAATGTAATTATACGTCTCATGTCCACGAGGTCTCATGTCCATGACACGCAAGATCAAGCTAATACAGTGAGTCATAATGATAGCTATGCATATGTAATATCTATGTCATAATCTTGTATCCTATACAGAATCACCATGAATAACTCAGAAAGATTGTCACATGAATAGTATCAGGTGTCCTATGGTATGACGTACTTGATAATGCAAGCATAAAAATGTATAGGGTCGCGATATCAATCTCTAGGTGACGTTACACAACTCCGTGTACGGTGTTGACACCCGAATCTTATCCGGACGCTAAGCAACGTCACACGGTCCTAGGTTAAGCATATATATCACATAAATAAATCAAGATAATATTATGAAGCAGGTACTGCAAGATTAGCAAGGTACACTTGCTTGGGGTTTGGATTCCAACAGTTGCTCTTGTAACAGTGGGATCTTCAAGTACTTCTCCGAATGCTGAAATAAATATTATCATCATGTTCAGAAGATATGAAATAGATAGAATTGCCTGTTCATAAGTCCAATTTGGACACAAGAGCAAAATTGACAGTTTCTAGTCAAAACGGGGTCCACAAGTGGCCCACTTCGCATCAAAAAATGTGTCAGAGACAAAGTTCTCCAAGTTTGTCAAACATAGTGTCTACAAATCCAGAACAATGATACGAACCTAACGAAATGTCCAGAACTGGATTCCGATGAGCCGATCACAAAATTGCCCGTCAAGTGGAGCCGTGGGGCCCGCGATACGGGAATTTGTCAACGTTCTCAGAATCGAACCAAACTTGGGTCATAGGACCAGTGTATTGCTACGAGTCCGATGGCGTAAGTTTCGTTTCGAAACGACGAGCACACATAAAGTTACAACGAGTTTCAAAACAGGGCCGATACGGGACGTTGTCGACGGATATGCGTTGATTCCGGTGTGCACGCACATCCAAATCAACTTCTGCGAAATCCCACATGTCCGTATTGACAGTGCGCACCTTTTAGTGAAATTTGCACACGACCAAGTCACCTCGTTTAGCGGGACGCACCCATTTCCGAAAAAAAATTAGGGTTTTGAATAACCAAGTTTTTGGTCGATTTCACCCGCGAATAAATTACAATCTACAACACAATAAAATAAACTATTTACAGGGTTTAAAACTTGGTTATATGGTCTAAATTACCGTTCAGGTAAATTTTAGAAATAATTAACAGGTTGCACGCAAAACGGTCGTGAACTTGCGAGTTCGGGCCAATTTCTGAAATTCAGAAATAGGGGTAAATTTTTCTGTTTTTGCGTCGTAATTTACGACCGACACAGGATGCGATACCCCGAACTAATTGCACGGATTTCGAGAGGGTTACACAGGGATTGCGTCACAAAAGACCGTTCGAACATCGGCGCAACGAGAGAGAAATTTTTACCTGAATAGGGGTCGGTATCGACTAAAATTCGCGTACGCGTGGTGGCGCGGCGCACTTCGGCTGTAGATGGCGGCACTGCTGCAGCTGTTGGTCGGTGGCGGGGTCGGCGTCGGGTCGCGGGAGGCTTGATCTCGCGGAGGCGTCGCCGTCGTCGGTCACGGCGGAGCTGCTGTGCTCGGCGGAGCTGGAGACCGAGGTGGTTGGTGATGGCAGTGACTGCGGGCGGTGGTTTGCTGGTCGGTTGAAGCTGGGGTCCGCGGTGGATGGGAGAAGCGGCGGTGGCGGAGCTCGGGTTAGCGGAGAAGGCGGAGGAGGATGGCGGTGAGGAAGATGGTGACAGGGGTGGCCGGAGGAGAGTGATCGTGATGGCGGTGGCGGTGGAGCGTGGAGTCGGCGGTGGCTGCGGGGTTCGACGGGGGTTTATATAGACGAGGGACGGTCGGCGCTTGGGCGGTTGTGGGAGGCGGAGAGACGCGGCGGGGGTTACGGAAGTCGGCGGGTCGGCCGGGGAGGCGGAGCGGCATGCTGGGGTTACGGGAATTGGGGGTTACTGTAGCATGCGGGTCGGATTTCGGGTTGGCGGGTACGGATCCGAATCCGACCCGTTACTGTTTGGGTTGGGTCGGTTTAGTTATTTTAAACCAGTTTGGTTTGGTTTGGTTTATTTAGGGTGGTTTAAACCGGTTTAGTCTTGATTTATTTTAAAGCATTGCTTTTAGCCATTTATAAAATATTTTTTGGGTCCAATAAATTCCAGAAAAATTACACTATATCTATTTATTCATTTTACACTCAAAAATATTATTTTCATAATATTTTAATAGTTAAAAATTATCTAATTTCAGGAAACATTTATTTTAATTAGTTAAAAATCACAGAATTTTTTTGAAAATTCATATTTTTAATTTCTGAAAAAATCCGGGTGTTTACAAGACCACCTACTGGTAACAGATCAGCAAGCTCCCCTATCACGAATTAATAAGAGATCTGAAAAAAGAAATGCCTAAGAAGATATCTCAAATTAAACCGATAAAAAACTGTTGTTCAGCTACTCGATAGCCAACCTCTAACGTTCGATCATATCTAATTAGGTGTTATCCATTTAACCGTTCAAGATGCCTCACTTTCAAACTCCACCCTACGTCCCGAGATATCTCAGACCAGTCTTGCTAAGATACCCTAGATTTTTATTCAGGACTAGGAGCATACTTAGACACATACATGTGAACTAAATAAAAGAAAGGAAAAAAAATAGAAAAAAGACTGCGTACATATATTTCATACAGAGTACAAGTGCTGACTTGTTGTATTAACCTGTATAGTTACAGGGATAATATGTTTGATGTCTAGGCCTGAACTTCCAACCGGGACCTGTAAAATTTTGAAATCAGTTAGGGTGTAAAATTTGTACAGTTCTTTTCTTTTGTTTGGGTACAAGTCTCTCGAGCTTCTAGCATTCAAAATTGATAAAATGTTTAGGTTATACTTACAAGTTCCCTAGCATATTGTTTTTATGCACAGCATATTTGCTTTTACATATGCATTGTTTTATG
The DNA here is from genome assembly GCA_036927795.1 of Iris macrosiphon. Classification (NCBI taxonomy): domain Eukaryota; kingdom Viridiplantae; phylum Streptophyta; class Magnoliopsida; order Asparagales; family Iridaceae; genus Iris; species Iris macrosiphon. The sequence continues at coordinate 110,070,663 of JAYESA010000013.1, forward strand.
CAACCAGTTATTTGTAGAAAAGTTGATGGAATGCTGGAGGGATTTGAAAAAGGACCCAAATTTTGTTTCTCCATGTGGTCAACCCTTGTACATATGCATAGAAACATTTCAAACAACATACAGACACACACACACACACACACACACACACACACACAAAAAAAACACCTTATAATAGATAAAAGATGCAACTCAGACCAAAATGAAATAATAAATAGGGGGTCCGATTGATAATGATGGAAGAGAAAGAGAGAAGCTAGTTGTTGGAAGTTAAGAAACTAATCCTTACTTTACTGTCTTCCGAAAATTGATTTTGTCATGTCCTAGTGTAACAGGAATTCTTATACTATATCGGAAGCAGTCTTCAGTATCTTTAAGTATGCACTGACATATTAGATAATATAAATAGAGAATCCAATATATTTCTAAAAAAAATTATAAGGTGATACCTGTTCCTAGAGTAGGTAGTGTAAGTTGTAGGTTGGGGTTGGGGTGGGCGTGGGGGTGGAGTTGGGGTGGATGGTGAGTTTGGATTGGGACTAAAATATGGCTATGATTCACATTCCCTTATGAAAAAAGGATAAGTTTAATGACAAAATTCCATTTAGTTAGGGCTAAATAATTAAAGAAAAGACTCTATAAGCATGAGAAAGTGACATGGGCTGCTAATGTCCTTCATTTTACACAAAAAAAATGAATGACCTTGTTTAGATAAACTGAATCAGCATGAAGTTGCTATAGTAAACTGACCTTATGTAGAAGCAGTTCATTGACAAAAGTCTTCTTCTCTATTTGCTGCCCAAATATGTAGATTATAAATCTGACAACGTTGCTCCTTACCGTCTTTAGCAACTTCCATAACTTGGTTGCTTCATTTGTAAGCAAAAAATGGAGGGTTCAGTAATTGATAGAAATAAAAAATAACTAGTACAACATATAATTCCTTTTTATTTGAACTCTTAACGAAGAGGAGCACTTCCTATATAATTAAGTTTCTTAAAAGTTTAACCTGGATCATTGTGGATTGGCTCTAACAGAAAAAAATAGTTCAACTTTACTCAGATATATACCTCAATACATTTCTTTAGAAACCAGAATGATCCAATATAAGATATAGAAAAATCTAAGATCCAGAAATTGAAAATATTGAATATATGACAATTCTAGTTGCCACTTCACACCCTTGTCAGTATACAAAGATTTAGAAAGAAAACTTTCTTTCTTAAGAACCTCTGTTCATCAGCATATGTAGTAGCTGATTAAGCCAATTATTAGTTACATATATCATATGATCAAACATCCTGAATACTATCCACATCAATTTAGATATTACTAAATAAGAAAGTAAAAATATTGCATATGTGGTAATTCTTGATGCCAACACTTGATACCCTTGTCATGAATACAAAGATAGTGAAAGAAAAATTATTATTCTTAAGGACCTTTGTTCATCATCACTTACAAACTATTTCTTCGACACCCCCAAAATAGCAAACCAATTTTTGTTTCCTTCTTTTATTGAGAAGAAGGATGAGTTATGAGATCAACGAGGTACCAGAAAAACTTCGTTCATAGTAAAGCAGATTAAAATAAAACTATGAAGCAGTGAGGAGTGAATCATTGAATAAAGCATTCAAGAAATGAAGTTAATGAGGGCAATACAATTTATGAAGAAAGATATTATAGTCATTCCTAATAGATTAGGCATGTTCTTACATTATTCTCCCCAAAATCCAATCATGTCCACAATTAATTTAGTTTGATTGGTATGCCAATATCCGAATAAATATAATCATGCAAGTAGCTCAATCTAACTTGATCAAGCATAATTTTCTGAAACTACCAAGAGCTGCCTCTTATTCCATTGCCAAATTTTCATTTTAATAGTCTTTTTCTTTGAAACTTTTTAGTTCATACAACCAATATTTTTTCTTTTGCACTTAGCTATAACCCATTGGCTTCTTTTGGATGCTCTTCAGCTTTCTTTTGATTAGCCTCAGCGTTTGGGTGCACTATCATATTGCCAACTAGCCTTTAAAGTAAAAACATGCTCTGTTGTTGAAATAATGGATGGAGTTTCCATGTTCAGAACCCATTTATTATAGACATTGTTTAGTTTCATTTGACTTTTTCATAAGTTCTATTAGGGTTAACTATTGACTTGATAGAAAAAGAATTTCATTTAGTCCACACATAGAATGGAATGGCTTGATTAGAAAGTAAATATAATAATATTACAAGGAGTATAATCATTGAAAAATGTTCCATGACTCGTGGAAAGGAATACAAGAGGATATTCCGTCAGCATCACAGACAACAACATATATGCTAAAAGTCCACCAATTAGAAGGGGAAACACACATGACATATGCTACAAGTCCACCAATTAGAAGGGGAAACACAGATGACATATGCTAAAAGTCCACCTATTAAAAAAAAAAAGACAGAGAATAAGTTTTCGGGAATCATCAACACCTCAAGTGTACTTTTTTGGTATGATATTCTAGTGTTAACCAATTATGCTAAAAGGCATAACCTACAGTTAACATAAAAATTTACAGGTTTTCAATGAGTTATTTTTTTAACAGAGCTGAAAATGAGACGCTGAATCTCATCCTCAACAATTTAATGTTTATCTAGACCTGTTATATTTCTAGCATCCTCAACCACTAAGGCAATATCATGTATTCTTTTGGAACAGTGAAAGATTCTGAGACAGTGAGTCAATGGGTTCTGGAGTCAATGTCACAGATAAGTGAATAAATCATGCTCTTTCTACTGCCAGTCTTCTAGTGGCAGATATAAGGGCATAGTTTTCATTATCGGCCGATACCAATCTGATACGGCCGATAATGATACGGTTTTGCATATATCAAAAAAATATGATACTCCGATCCAAAACCGATGATACTGCCAATCCTGATACTTATAGGAAGGGTCCGTTACCGATTTCGATACCGATAGTGCGAACAATTACACAAGTGGGAAATGAAGCACACTGAACCTACGGGATTAAAACTTGGACATTGAAGGATTTACCTCAAATCCTTGCTCACCACTTACTTCCCGACATTCTTGCGTGAGTTCTTAAATAAGAAAATAATAGATAAGCATCCTAATAAAGAATAAACCATCTTCGTTTTGTAGCCATGTATGTTGTTCCTTGCTTCACGAAGGGAGGACTAGGAGATAAATTCAATACGAGGTGAAAAGTGTGAAACAGTGGTTAATATGGAACTCCCCAATCTTGTTTGCTTCAAATGTAAGGAAGAACTTTTAGGCATTTAAGAACCATTATTACCAGCATGAATAGCTACCTCCACTTGCTTGTGTTGTTAATAAGTTATGGGCCTATGGCTATTTAGTTGGGTTTGCTTCAGATACACAACCAACATGCAAACCATGTTCATATTCTAGATTTTTAAGAATTTGATTTTAACATTATTTGATCCTTCACTAAACTACAAATTAAGGTTTAAAATATCCGCTGATACTGATACGTATCGACAGTTTTGGATCAGATTTGACCCTTCCCAATCCAACAACCCGGTTGCTAACAATGTCTGGGTCTATGCCACCAAGTTTGTACCTGGATCTTAAATCTCTTCTCTGTCCTTTTTCTCAGTTTCATTCAAAAACTGAGATAATTTGTAAATTATTATTGTCCTCGCAAATATTCTGGAACCAATTCTATGAGAGCTTTGAACTGGATTTGCAGTAATAGTCTTAGAAGTACGTAATACAACTTTCGTATTAAACAGTGACATAATCAAACAAGTGCTCATTTGCTCTAGAATGAAAAATTAAAGTTGTAAAACTCTTACACTTAATGGATAACAGTGATAGATGGCTGGCTACCTCTGAATTTGGCACCATAACCTCCTCGATAAGTTTCGGAAACGGACTCATGCATTCATATTCTTTGATATACTGCCAAAAAAAATTGAAAATTTTAGGAGATACCATTTGCTGTTAACTAAAAGTTTTATAGTAATCCAAAATGGCCATTTTATGATCATATCCATCCACCGAGCAATTCATATACCTCTTTGAAATAGATGATAATAAAATGTAATCACCATGAAACAAGCGGTAAAACAAGGGAATCATTGTTTCTATTCAACTTATAAGCTTTTGATATCTAACTTAGAATCAAGCAAGCACACAAAACTTTCTTCAGAAAATGGATTCAATTTGGAGGCAATTTCTACCAATGGTTGTAGAGCAAAAATGAAGAGGGGGTAAAGAGAATCAAGAGACCAGGTTCTGAACCTGGAAGATGGGATCCGTTCTGAGCCTATTCTTCAGAAGGTTATATATATCAAACACAAAATAATTTGACAATACTATTCCAGTTTCATAGGAAGCAAATGTTGGGAACGAAAGTGCAAAAACCGTTCCCCAAACCAGAAAGTACCTGCGAGAAAACCGAGCAAAACGCACAATCCAAAAATGCCAAACACAAATCGCAGACACAGAGATTTTTGACGTAGAAAACCCTTGCGGGGAAAACCACGGGACGATCGGAGTCCAACCCTGAAAAGCCTTCACTAATGGAATAAGAAATACACCGACTCCTTACAAATTTCTCACCGATCCAAACGGATCACCACAACTCTTTCGGAACAGAAAATAGATTATAACCATGAAAAAGAAAAACAACGAAAAATACCCGAAACTGATCTCCTTCTTCGAAACGGCCTCCAATCCTTCTTTCTCCTCTCCAATGTTGCAATGGCACTCTTGCCTCCTTTTCTCTCCTTGTTGCTATGTTTTTTTAAGAGAGAGAGAGATATATTTTAGGGCCAGGAGACACCTATATATAGCCTCAAACCCACACCTAGCATTCCTATTATAGATAGGAATATCCAATCCAAATCCAAATTCATTAACATATTCCTATTATATGTAGGAATGTCCAATCCAAATCCATTGAGATATTCCTATTATATTTAGGAATATCCAATCCAAATAAATTGAGGTATTCCTATTATTTGTAGAAATACTCAATCCTACTCCGGGGTATTTTTCACATAGATTAGGAACCCCACCCACTCCATCAAATCTCCCTCTTCACAACTATGTGGAGGGGATCGTCATTCCGACGATCCTCATGCAGTACTCAAACTTTTCCCTTGGTAGAACCTTTGTGAACATATCTGCACCGTTGTCATCTGTATGAACTTTCTCAAGCGTCGCTTCCTTCTTGTCAACCATATCCCGTATCCAATAATACCGGGTATCAATGTGCTTGGACCGGCTATGAAATGTTTGGTTCTTCACAAGGTGAATAGCACTCTAACTATCGCAAAGCAAATGATACAGCTCCTGCTTTAGCCTAATTTCCTGCAGCAGCTTCTTCATCCACAGCAACTCCTTGCAAGCCTCCGTCGCCGCAATGTATTCTGCCTCTGTCGTTGACAAGGCAACACACTCCTGTAAACACGACTGCCACGATACTTCTCCACCAGCAAACATTATCACATTGCCTGAAGTCGATTGCCTCGTCTCTACATCTTCAGCCATATCAGCGTCGCTATATCTAACCAGCTTTGGCTCGTCACCACCAAATGAAAGTCACCAATCAGCAGTACCCTGAAGATATCGTAGAATCCACTTGACCCCACTCCAATGTACCCTTCTAGTATTGGAAGTATACCTGCTAACTGTGCCTACTGTGTGAGCAATGTCTAGCCTCGTACATACCATAGCATACATAAGACTCCCCACGGCTGAGGCATATGGAACTCGCTCCATATCTTCCTTCTCGTCCTCGGTAGATGGACACTGCTCCTCAGTGAACTTAATGTGAGCCGCAAGGGGGTTACTCACTTTTTTTGACCCGTCCATCCCGAAACGCTGAAGTACCCGATGTATGTACTTCTTTTGGGACAAGTGTACCAGCTTGGACTCTCTCTCTCGGCTGATCTTTATCTCAAGGATAGTCTTCGCTACGCCCAAATCCGTTTTAGAGAAGGCCGCGCCAAGTTGGCGCTTCAATTCTGCTATCCTGGTGGCATTCCGACCCACCAACAGCATATCATCAACATAAAGCAACAAAATAATAAAATCATCCTCGCGAAGTTACTTACAAAAACACAATGATCCGACATCATATGGACGTAGCCAAGCTCCCCCATAAATGACTCGAACTTCTTGTACCACTGTCTCAGAGCCTGTTTCAGACTATACAAGCTCTTCCTCAACTGGCAGACCAAATGTGACTTGCCCTTCTCACAGAATCCCTCTGACTGCTCCATGTACAACTCCTCATAAAGATCACCGTGGAGGAATGTCGTCTTCACGTCCATTTGCTCTACCTCCAAGTCGAAACTGGCTGCCAATGCTAGCACCACCCGTATAGACGACTGCTTGACGACTGACAAAAAGATCTCATCATAATCTACGCCTTTTTGCTGACCGTAGCCTTTAACAACCAGCCTCGCTTTATATCGAGGACGAGTAGCATCATATCTCTGCTTCACTCTGAACACCCATCGATTCTTCAAAGCCTTCTTGCCCTTTGGCAACCGCACCAGATCATAAGTAGAGTTGGCCTCCAAGGAACTTATATCCTCCTGCATGGCATCCATCCACTCTTTCATGTGTTCGTCTTCCAAAGCCTCTGAGAAACTTTTGGGTTCTCTCCCGTCAGTCAATAGCACATACTCACCCGATGAGTATCTCGTAGATGGTCGACGCTCTCTATCGATCCTCCTCAACAGAACAACTGGTGTTGGCTATATATCTACAGCCTCCTCCCCTCCAGGAACTACCTCCTCGGCATGCTCATCCTCCTAAGGGTCACCCTGACCACCATCAGCAGGCTGATGATCAAGGTTAGGAGCAACTCCATGTACTGGCTCCCCCATAACTGGATCCTCTGCAATATCCTCTGGAAATTGCTCAAAGCAAAATGACTCTAACTCAGGCAATTCCTCAGCCTCAGAAGGCATCTTGGAATCCTGAGTGTTGGTCATGGTCTGATCCTCGTTGAATACCACGTCCCTGCTTCGGTAGAGCTTTCTTCCCACTGGATCGTAGAGTCTATAGCCAAACTCATCTTGACCGTAGCCAACAAAGATGCACCGTCTCATCTTTAGCTCAAGTTTGGATCTCTCGTCCTTCGGTACATGTTCGAAGACCTTACAACCAAACACTCACAGGTGATTGTATGGCGGCTCTTTATCGTACCATACTTTGTCAGGAACATCACCTTGCAAAGGAGCACTAGGAGATAAATTAATAACATAAGCAGCTGTGTAAAGTGCCTCACCCCAATAGTTGCCTGGCAAGTTTGCTTCTGACAGCAAATATCGTACCCTCTCAATTAGCGTCATGTTCATCCGCTCTGCTACACAGTTGAGCTTCGGTGTCTTTGGTGGAGTCTTCTGGTTTCATATCCCTTGCTCTCTACAATAAACATCAAAGGGATCGATATACTCGCCGTTATTGTCCGATCGAACACAAAGCAACTTCTTGTCCGTCTTTCTTTCAACAGAGGCCTGAAATTTCTTAAAAGTGGACAGCACCTGATCCTTGAATAAGAAGCACCACCAAACCTTCCTAGAATAGTCATCAATACATGTTACAAAATAAGAAGCACCACCAATGGATTTTACCTTTATAGGACCGTAGACATCCGAGTGAATCAACTCGAGCAACGCCTGCTTCCTTGAACTTGGGTGACTTTGAAAAGATACCATATTTTGCTTCTCCGCCAAAAAGTGCGTGCACTACCAAAAATTGATGAAATAACGTTGTTTTTAGCCACGTCATAATAAAACGTCGCTAATATTAAAGTCCTAAGCGACTCCACAAATAAACATCGCTATACGTCGCTGTTGGCGACACATAGCGACGTTTAGCGACACTAATAGAAAAAGCGGGATTAGCGACGTATTTTAGCGACTCCTGGTATAAACGTCGCTAAATCAGCGACTCCATTAAAAACGTCGCTAAACGTCGCTAAATGGCGACATTTAGCGACGTTCAGCGACTTTTATTCAGATTTTAAAAGATGAGTCGCTATAAGTTCAATTAAGGTCGTTAAATGTCGCTAATATATCTGATTTAGCGACGTTTAGCGGCGTAATTAGCGACGTATATATCAAAAATATTTAGCAACGTGTTGAGCGACGTCTTTGACGTCGCTAAATTTTAATTTAGCGACGTTTTAATTATACGTCGCTAAACGTCGCTAATTTTGGTTAATTAGGGCTCAGATTATTTTCCCCCATCTGTCGAAAATTTCGAACGTTTTCGATTTCCCCCGCCCCCCCCCTCCGGCGACCGGCTCTCCACGGCTGCGGCTACTCCGGCACCCCCCTCCTCCTCCTCGAGCTCTAGGTAATCTCTCTCTCTCTCTCATGTGACACTGACACAACTGATGACTGGACAGACACGACACATGCACACAGACACGAGACACGCACACAGACACTGACAGACACACACGACACACACACAGACGCAGATACACACACACACACACTCACACAGACACTGACATGGGACTTATTTACACAGGGAGTCGGGTTCTTTACTGTGTCTTCACTGTATGTGCACTGTGTTGGCACTGATACCTCAGTGTATCAGTCAGTGGAGAGCTTGGGTTTCTTTGTATGGGTAGTTCAGTAAAAGAGGAGTGTGGGTTAAGGTTTTTCTAAGTATTTAGCTAAGTTTTCAATCATGAGATATTTGGTGGTGTTGAATGTAGGTAGTGTTGTTTTACATGAAGGTAGGGCTATGTTGAGCTTAGTGTATCAGTGAGCTTAGTGTATCAGTGAGATTAGTGTATCAGTGAGTGAGTGAGTGAGTAAGTTCAGTGACTTTATATTTTTGTGTGAGGGAGGGAAAGCTCGGGCCGTAAAACTGTGCATCAGTATGCCAGTGTATCAGGGGGGAATCGGTTTCACTGGTGTGCACAGTGTGCCTCGACCACACTGTGTATCAGTGTACTAGTGGTCGAGCCTTGTAGTGGGCAGTAAGAAGGAGGTCTGCAACAGTGAGCAGTCAACTGAAGAGGAAAACCATCAGCACTGTGTCATTTCAGCAACCATGTATCAGTAAGTATCAACAAGTCCCACTGTATCAGTATCCGTTTTCAGTTGCATTTAGTGAGCTATGTATACTAGTGTTAGTTAGCTTAGTGTCAAGATATTGGTTAGTTGGTTTAAGATGGGTTAGCATGAGTTTTTGGGTAGAAGTTAAGGGTATCAGTTTAGTATTAAATTAGTACATAGTTAGTGTAGTTAAATAGTTACTTACTGATATACTTTATTTTGTTAATAGTTAGCTAAGTAACTATATGTCCTAGTAAGCATTGTATACAGTAAAGAACCCAAGCTTTTACCAATAGTATAAAATATTAAAAAACTAAGAGACTTGGCCTCTTTTCAGTTGTTTTGAATATTGCTTATTTTAGACTTTAATAAATGAAAGTATGTATTATATCAGTTATGATTTTTATAGTACGGTTAAGTTATGAAGTTAGGTGATAAACCAATGTATGTAATGATTTATATGATACATAATGTCATTTTTGCAGAAGTATCTAGAAATGGATATGAATTACTATCTGCGTCATCGTTCGTGGATGTACAACCGTCATCCTGATGACATGTACGGTGTGCGGGATGAATTCATTGAGGGTGTACAGCAGTTCCTGCAGTTCGCCAAGGCTTTCCCTCAGTATATGGACGGTACCAAAATTAAGTGTCCGTGTGTGAGATATAGCAACAGGAAATATCATCCAGAAGTAGAAGTTACATATCATTTATACTCGAAGGGGTTCATGCCGAATTACTATCAGTGGACCACGCACGGAGAACTTGTATCTCTAGCATCAGAGTCGGAGCCCTATGTGGAGCCGTATATGGATGTCCAAGACCACGATGCTTACGACGACGGGTTGGTGAACATGGTTTATGATGCGGCGGGGCCTAGTTTCAATCCGGACAATTATGATGCGGCCGGACCTAGTTTCAATCCGGACAATTATGATGCAGCTGAGGAGGCACCGAATGCCGATGCTACAAAGTTTATGGAGTTGCTGGAGAATGCAAGGACTCCACTATATCCTGGTTGTGAGGATCATTCACCGTTGGAGGTGGTTACAAGATTATTGAGCATCAAGTCCAATTTTAACATGTCGCAAGAATACTATAATCGACTGCTCGATTTGATTATAGAGATCTTGCCCGAGGGTGCAAAGTTGCCTAAAAACTTCTATCGATCTAAGAGGATGGTGAGATCGCTTTGGATGGGATACGAGAAAATCGATGCATGTCGTAACGGGTGTATGTTGTACTACAAAGACGACAAGGATAAAGATGCGTGCAGATTCTGTGGTGCTGATCGCTACAAGGCCACTGTTAGAGGAAAGTCTGTCGGTGCAAGGAAGTCTACCGATTCGATGCACTACTTGCCTTTGACGCCGCGGTTGCAGCGGTTGTTTATGGTTAAGGAGACTGCAGAAAACATGAGTTGGCACAGGCGAAAACAGATCGAAGAAGTATTGGATCATCCATCCGATGGAGAAGCATGGAAGCACTTTGATCGAGAGTATCCACATTTTGCCGAGGAAGCGCGTAACGTCAGATTGGGGCTCTCCTCTGACGGTTTTACCCCATTGGGACTTTCGGGCTCCCAGTATTCGTGTTGGCCTGTGATCGTCACTCCGTACAATCTACCGCCTTGGATGTGCATGAAGACTCCGTATATGTTCCTAACCGTTATTATCCCGGGTCCGAACAATCCGAAAAGGAACATCGATGTGTATTTACAGCCTTTGATAGATGAGTTGAATCAGCTGTGGGAAGTAGGTGCCAACACGTACGATATTTCTAGAAAGCAGAATTTTCAGATGAGGGCAGCACTTATGTGGACCATCAATGACTTTCTGGCCTATGGAATGTTATCGGGATGGAGCACCCATGGTCGTCTCTCATGTCCGTATTGCATGAACCGTTCTCAGGCTTTCCGTTTGAAACACGGAGGCAAACCGTGCTTCTTCGATTGTCATCGACAATTTTTGCCGAAGGATCATCCGTACCGGAGGAACCGGAATGTTTTTCGTGCGGGAGTTATGGAGAAGGCCAATCCACCGCCAAGGTGGCCCGGATGCACGAATGGGAAGAGGTAAAAGATTTACCAAGTGCTATCGAAGAGTCTGCTAAGGGGTACAAGTGTGACGGATTTGGTCGCACCCATAACTGGACGAAGAGGAGTATTCTGGGATCTGCCATATTGGAGCACCAATCTGATCAGACATAACCTTGATGTCTTGCATATTGAGAAGAATGTGTTTGATAACATAATTAATACTGTAATGGAGGTAAAGGGGAAGACGAAAGATAATCCGAAGGCCAGGTTGGACTTAGAAGAAATATGTAGACGTCCTGCATTGTATTTGATAGAGGAGGGGAATGGAAAGTTAAAGCAACCTAAGTCGGTATTCTTACTGGATAAAGAGGATAAAGGTAGACTTTGTAGGTGGATTCATGGTCTAAAGTTTCCAGACGGGTACGTGTCGAACTTGAGAAGATGCGTCAACCTCAAGGAAAACAAACTGGTGGGTATGAAGAGCCACGATTGTCACGTATTCATGGAGAGGTTAATTCCGATTGTATTTCGAGAATTCTTACTGCAGGTCGTTTGGGACCCATTGACAGAGCTGAGCATATTCTTCAGAGATCTTTGTTGTACTAAGTTGCTCGTCGATCGTCTAGAAAAGCAAGAGAGGGACATTGCGGTAACACTATGTAAGCTCGAGAAGGTGTTTCCTCCTGGATTCTTCGACTCTATGGAGCATTTGCCAATTCATCTTTCCTATGAGGCACGTGTTGGTAGTCCTGTCGGTTATCGGTGGATGTACCCCTTCGAGCGGCATCTGAATCACCTAAAGAGAAAGGTGAAAAATAAGGCATGGATTGAAGGCTCTATTTGTGAAGCTTATGTTCTCGAAGAGATTACAAACTTTTGCTCGACGTATTTCAAACCGCATGTTGCTACAAATAGGACGAAAGCTCCCAGAAACGACGACGCATATCAGGAATCTAATGATGCAATACTCAAAGTATTCAATGCGTCCGGAAAGCCTTCGGGAAAAATGAAGAAGAGATATTTGAATGACGTTGAGCTAAGGGCTGCTCAATTGTATATATTACTCAAATGCGACGAGGATGAAGTGGAGAAGCTAGAGGGGTAAGTAATTAATACGTCCACGTTTACATCATCTCAATGTAATAGTATAGGATACTATTATGCTACTAATCAGCAGTTGCTTCATTGTTTTTCAGCACATATAATGATGAGTTGAGGTCGGTTAGACCCTACATACAGACGAAGAAGTAGAACAAGTTATGAGATGCCATTTTCCTTCTTGGTTGAGCGCATATGTAAGATGCTTGGTAATTACTTTTTATTTCTGCACTTGCAAAACAAATAATTTACTATCGCTACTTTGGTATTTAGGTCGATCGTCTAATATCACCCGAGACTGAATCTATTAGAACTCTAGCCAAGGGACCAATTACTGCCTAAAAAATATGGCCAAGTTTCTGTGTGAATGGGTTCAGGTTCAAGTCAACAAATGCTCCTATCAGAGACAGCTTTCTGGATCTTGATTCCACGAAAAACAGTGGTTTGTGTATCAAATCTTCAAACTACAAAGACGTCAATCCGGGCAATGATTTGTTTGGCATCTTACGAGAGATTGTGGAGTTGACATATAATTATGGCACAGAACCTGCTAATATCGTGCTATTCAGGTGTGAATGGTTCGATCCGATTCAAGATCAAGGTTGAAAAATTGACAAGCATGGCCTTGTGGATATAAACTACAAGCGTAGATATCAAGGCTACGAACTATTTGTCCTATCAAGTCAGGCTCAGCTCGTGTACTTCACATCTTATCCTAGACGGGGGACAGCAAGGTCGGATTGGTGGGCAGTATGCAAGACTAAAACTAGAAATACCTTTGACATTGACGAAATAGCTTATCAGGAGGACGATCTACCTCTTGTAACAAATATTATAGATGTGGACTCAACGGAAGTTACTCATTACACGAGTAATAATGTAGAAGATGTAGAATTATCCGAAGAGGACGACGAAGTAGATAAAAGTGAAGACGAGGAAGAGGAAGAGCAGGACGACGAAGGCGAACAATATAAATTTTCTGAAGATGATTGAAAATAAAAAATATTGCATGTAGAATGTAACTATATTTTGACTGTAGAATATAGATCAAGGTTGGAAAATTGACGAAGTAGATGTACCCATTAACGAATATATGTATTATATTTTGACTGTAGAATGCTTTGAGATATGTATCACATTTTGACTGTAGAATATAGTATATATTTGTGTTTCTCTATATTCATCATATGTTGTTATCAGATATGACAGGACGACGCGGAGGATTCGGCAAGTCCCAAGGTAGACAGAGTGCCACTCCGGTACTGCCTACTGTTGGTTCCGGATCATCGTCGCCCAGTACTCCAGTATATCGATCACACACATCTCCGACTATTGGGACGAGTAGTTCCTGGCGTGATAGTACACCCTCGTCCAGCGTTCCTCCTGTTGACGGAACCATGGGACATATGAGCATGTCGAGGAGGTCGTGCCGACGTTGTCCCAGCATCAGCAAGATCCTCCATGCGCACCTCCGGAGGAGACGAGGACAGAGATTTGGGCCGATGGTACAAAGTAAGTCAATTAGATGGTTTAATATATATTTGTGTTTCTCTTTATTCATCGTATATTGACTTTTTCAGTAATCTAAATTATTATCTCTGTATAGATATCGTCCATCGTCGGTTCAGAGACGCCTGGGCCAATTTCTGAGGAACAACTACGGTGGCCCTTGGATCAACTACTCTGAGGCTCCGGAGGAGAGGAAGGCATTCTGGTTTACGCACTTCCAGGTAAAAGTATATTAAATAAATCCTCTAATTTATGCATATTATATAACTTATTCGTGATGCTAACTTAATGAATTATTTATTGTAGCAAACGTATTTTTATCCTCCGCACCGGGCCGAGTTGATCGAGCGGCTCTTTCCTACCGTTGCCGCCAAGCTTATCCGAGATGCTCTGGATGACCAGAAGGCTCGTGATCGTGCTGGAAAACCGATCCAAGGTTGGATCACGCCTGAGCAGTAGACTGCGATGAGGGCTAGATTCGACGATCCGAGCTACAAGGAAAGGTCTAAGAAGGCCAAGGCGGCTAGGCAGAATGCTGCCAAGTGGTGTGGTGGCTCGATTCCGATGACGGAACATTTCCGTCGTTTGGTATATTTTTTCTTTTAAAATATATTATTTTAATATAAGTACCATAAAATGGTACTTGGAAAAAATATTTAAGTTTAGTAATAAATAATATATTTTTAACAGGTACAGAGGGGGGAGGATGCAAACATGGTGACCGTCTTCTTGGCCACCCATCGCAAGGACGGAAATCTCATTGATGAGAGGACCTCACAGACCTATGTAAGTATTACTTTACTTTGTGTTAATTTTAATATAACTTAGGCAATTATCGAGTTTCCAAAACTTTTCAAGGCCGAGTATCTTAGGCTGCGTGAGCGGGCGACTGCTAGTGCACCTACACCTGGAGAGGCTGGTACTTCGTCGCAGCCCACTCCATCTCCGTCGGCGGACGACCTGTGGGTGACCGCAGCTGGTGGTCTCCAGAGGGGTACGTACTACGGTACGGGTTCCTATGGCGCTCTGGTTGCGACGCAGTCATCTAGGGCCTCCCCGACAGCTGCGCATTCCACACACCCCTCGCAGTCGCAGCCCTCGCAGTCGTCGGCCAGAGTCCAGGAGGCCGTCCAGGAGGCCGTTGACCGTCAGATTGCGTCTCTCCGTGACGAGTTGCTGCGAAGTATGGAGGAGCAGCCCCTGTCCCAGCCGCAGGCGGACGATCCGATGCTCATCGCACGATTGGATATGCTCGACCGCAGCATGACGGAGCTACGGGATTTGACAAATGATATTAGAGCCTCCAATGACCGCAACATCATGGAGCTGCAGGCGTCACAGCTATCGATGGGCGAGAAGCTGACGAGGATCCAGGATTCAATGGGTCATAGCAGTACGAGGCTGTTATCTACCCTGGATTCTTACAACCAGCGACTCGCAGACTTGGAGAGGGCACGGCCTCCACCGACGTTATTGCCTTCTCCATCGACATCAGTATCGATTCCACGGGACGAGTATGAGTTCTTATCCTTCAAGCGCGCCGGTGGTCAGCCTCTTGCAGATCCGTAGTAGTATAGTTATTTTTATTATTATTTAGGATGCGATTATATATTATGAATTTTTGATACTTCAACAATAGGCATGATGTATGATGCTTCTTGTGGTCTTTAATTTTTTAGTTAATTTAATTGGATTATATAGTTACCTTGCATATCCACATTTGTCCTATACTATAATAATTTTTTTTATGTGGCCCGATATTTCGCACGGGACTTTGCGCATACTTCGTTGCACGTCTTGTGGGCCCACTGTCCCCCTCAACTCCTACCATTAATAAATGGAAGGAATAATACGCCTCCATGGCTTGATCCATTGATCTTTCGCCACCTAGTCAGGAACTTATACCTCTCTTCGGTAAACACAATGGTCACTCGAGTTCGATTTCTATATTATGAATTATTGATACTTCAACAATAGTCCTTGGTATTGGATACTTATCTCGTATTTGTACTGTTCATCTTATATATTGTTAAACTTTGGCTACATCTATAATTCCAGCATTGAATACTTAATTCCAGCATTGAATACTTACTTGATATGTCCCTACAAGGCACAATACAATGTCTAATATATATAGTTCCCAAAATATTAATATATATTGAATACTTACTTAATATATACTTACTTAATATGTCCCCACCAGTAGATTAATTTAAGTAGCCCCAAGTTCAATTCCTTCTGACAAATTTTTTTTAATTTTTTTAAAATTAGCGACGTTTTTAGCGACGTTTAGCGACGTTAAGTTACGTCGCTAAATAAGTCGCTAATTAGCGATGCTATAACAAGTCGCTAAATACGTCGCTAAAAACATCGCTATACGTCGCCAATTGCTGACATGGCAGAATACCAGGTCATTAAAGACGTCGGTGTAACGTCGCTATATAAGTCGCTAATCAGCGACGTTTAGCGACTTTGAAAACGTCGCTATTTAGTGACTCGGCGTCGCTAAATTTTGCGACACACTAAAGTCGCTAAAAACGTCGGTATAGCGACGTTTAGCGACGTTTTTTTTTGTGACTTGGTTTTTTCCTACAACTATATAACGTCGCTAATTACGTCGCTAAACCAAATTAGCGACGTCATTTTGTTTTTTAGCGACGTTTTTAGACGTCGCTAATTTGACTTTTTCTGGTAGTGCGACTGTACTTTAGTTTTTTAAAAGAATAGTCGCTATAAGATTTTTTTAGGTCGCTAAACGTAGCTGAGTTTTTTGATTTAGCGACGTTTAGCGACGTATTTAGCGACGTTTTTTGATTTTTAGCGATATTTTGAGCGACGTCTATAACGTTGCAAACTTTTGAATTAACGACGTCATAAATGGACGTCGCTAAAATTTTAAATATAGGTTTCAGGATTTTATTTCCCCCCATCTGTCGAATTCCTTCCCCAAATTTTCGAAACCCCCCTCTCCCCCCTATCCAGCGAAGTACCCCCCTCCGGCGTCCTTTACAGCCCCCCTACTCTAGCGTCCCCCATCCCTACCCCCCCACCGGCTCCCCCACAGCCCCCCTACTCTGGCTCCCCACCCCCTGAGTGCCCTCCTCCCGCATGGCTTCTCCCTTCCGGCGTGGCTCCTCCCCTCCGACGACCTCGGGATTCTCCTCCTCCTCCTCCTTTAGGTAAATCCTAACCCTATCTCTCTATCTCTCTCTCTCTCTCACAGATGCAGACATGATATGACACTGACACAGACACGACACACATACACTGACACAGACACGACACAGATACTGTCACAGATAAATCTTGACACAGACACATGGATATGAAAGGTATGTGTCCGAGTTAGGATTAGGATAGGTAAACCCTAACCCTATCTCTCTCTCTCCTTTTGGCATTGACTTATGCAATAATGTCTGGCTCTCCCCCTCCTCCATGGCATGTATCGGTTCTTGAATATAAGTGACAAACAACATGGTCCCACCTTTCCTTGTCACCTAGAAAGCACAAAGATGCCGAAGTTGGTGTCATCCATGTCAATCACAAATAGGACACACTAAATTTGGTATCATATCCTTAATCCCTTATCTCCTTGTTATATTTGTGCCCATAAGATAGATCTTCACAAGTTTGGACCTTGATCAATATTTGGATCTAGTAAAGATTCATTTAAGATATAAAGGGATTTTGAGAAGCAAAATAGGAACCATATGCGGATTTTAGATGTTTATTTTAAGAGTGTGACATCGAATGTGGTATTCCATGTTCAAAATCACCTTTCTAGTAGAACTATGAAATACTTGTTCTTCATTCCTTAACTTGCTTTCAAAATCATCATTCATATTGACGGCATTAAGCATGTATTGATTATTATTCACCGGTCGATTACACTATATTAGATAAAAGTTGATTAGTAATATATATGAATCAACCCAACCTTAAGACCAAAATATGGATCCAGTTCCACGAATCCAAGTCCAATCCACTCTAAATCAACCAAAGATAAAATCAATTTATAAGCAAATGTCAACAAAACCTAACCAAATGTGGCAAAAGATCGCTTTGGCTTGCCCCTAAAGGAGATTAACGAAGTCATAAAATTTTATAGTGTTGTACAACTCTACCAGGCAAACTGTAATTTTATACTCTAATGAAAACATTGTCCTCATAACTATATATTTACCAAACCCTAACCAAATGTAGCAAGATAGCCATGGCTTGCCCCTAAAGTGATTAAAGCCATGAATTTTTATAGTATTGTACAGTTCTACTAGGCAAACTATAATATTGCACACACAAACGAAAGCCTTGTCCTCATAACTATATGTTTAACCAAACCCAAAGTTCCACAATTGTGCAAGATCATCAAAATAATCTTCCCAAAAGAAATGACAAGTCTTTTTAAGACAACGTAGTATGCAATATTTTAAGTTTTACTAAAATGTGCATCAGATATGACCTATGTAAATGGCTAAACTAACCTGAAGACCATGTTGTTCTGCATGGTACTTGTTATCTCCTTCAAGCCGCTCTACTTCACAGTACTTGTCAAAAGATGTGTAAATATCACGACAACCTTTTACATCCAACTGCAAATCTACAAAAACATACTCATACATATAGTAAATTAGAAACACAGCCAAAACTTGCAAACATCATGGTCCATCACATGATTGCCTACCATAGAATAACTCTTTTCGGGTTAATTTGTAATCTACATTTATGCATTCAATATAATTCATATGGTGCCCTTCGAATAATTATTGTATAGTCCCCTCCATGATACGTATGGAAAAATTATAGGACACATGGATATGAAAGGTTAGGACACGATATCGAGGATAAGGTTGTAAGCATTTTATCGAACACGAACACACGCATACATGTCAAGTGTGGATATCCAGGAATGTATCAGTGAGTGTCAACTATGTATCCTGGACCAAAAAAATTGACACTGGATATCCATGACTTGACTTTTCAATTAGAAAGGCATGGCCTAAACAAATGTCAAGTGTGGATATCTAGGATACAGAGTTGACACTCACTGATACACTGTAATATGAGTATCCAGGATACAGAGTTGAACGAAGAAGTATCAGTGCCAGGACTAGGTGTATCAGTGCATGTACAGTATTCCTGAGTATTCTTATGTGTGCGTAGACGAGTAGGTGTATAACATAGTTGGGTATTCCTGAGTATCAATGCTAGGACTAGGAGTATCATTGCATGTACTGTAATTTAAACTATTTTTTTAAACGATGTCTATTCATCTTTGCACACATGAGTATATACTTGAACGATGCCTATTCATGTTTGCAGACGTATCTAGAAATGGATATGAATTACTATCTGCGTCATCGTTCATGGATGTACAACCGTCATCCTGATGACATGTGTGGTGTATGGAATAAATTCATTAAGGGTGTACAGTAGTTTATGCAGTTCGCCAAGGCGTTCCCTCAGTACATGGACGATACCAAAATTAAGTATCCATGTGTGAGATGTCGTAACTTAAAATATCATCCAAAAGTGGAAATCATATATCATTTATACTCGAAGGATTTCACGCTGAATTACTATCAGTGGATCGCGTATGGAGAACTTATGTCTTTAGCTTCGGAGTAGGAGCCTTATGTCGATCCGTATATGGATTTCCACGACCACGCTGCTTACCACGATGGGTGAGTGAACATGATTTTTGATGCGACGGGGCCTAGTTTTGATCCGGACAATCATGATACAGCTGATGAGGCACCGAATGTCGGTGCTGCAAAGATTATTGAGTTGCTAGAGAATGCAAGGACTCCATTATATCCTGGTTATAAGGATTATTCACCGTTAAAGGTGGTTACAAAATTGTTGAGCATCCAGTTTGATTTTAACATGTCTCAAGAATATTATAACCGACTGATGGATTTGATTATAGAGATCTTGCAAGAGGGTGCAAAGTTGCTTAAAGACTTCTACCGATCTAAGAGGATGGTGAGATCGCTCTGGATGGGATACGAGAAAATTGATTCATGTCGCAATGGGTATATATTATACTACAAAGACGACAAGGATGAAGATGCATGCAGATTCTGTGGTGTTGATCCCACAAGGCCACTGGTAGAGAAAAGTCTGTCGGTGCAAGAAAGCATACCGATTCGATGCACTACTTGTCTTTGACACCGCGGTTGTAGAGCATGTTTATGGTGAAAGAGACTGCAGAAAACATGAGTTAGCTCAGACGAAAACAGATCGAAGCAATATTGGATCATCCATCCGATGGAGAAGCCTGAAAGCACTTTGATTGAAAGTATCCAAATTTTGCTTCGGATTCGCGTAATGTCCGATTGGGGCTCTCCTCCGACGGTTTTACCGCCATTCGAACTTTTGGGCTCCCAGTATTCGTGTTGGCCTGTGATCGTCACTCTGTACAATCTACCGCCTTGGATATGCATGAAGACTCTGTATATGTTCCTAACCGTTATTATCCTGGGTCCGAACAATCCAAAGAGAAACATCGATGTGTATTTATAGCCTTTGATAGATGAGTTAAATCAACTATGAGAAGTAGGTGCAAACACGTACGATATTTCTAGAAAGCAAAATTTTCAGATGAGGACAACAATTATGTGGACCATCAACGACTTTCTGGCCTATGAAATATTATCGAGATGGAGCATTCATGGTCGTCTCTCATGTCCATATTGCATGGACTATACTAAGGCTTTCCGTTTGGAACAATGAGGCAAATCGTGCTTCTTCGATTGTCATTAACAATTTTTGCCGAAGGATCATTCGTATTGGAGGAACATGAATACTTTTCGTGCGGACGTTGTGTAGAAGGCCAATCCACAGCAAAGGTGGCCCAGATACACGATATGGGAAGAGGTAAAAGATTTACCAAGTCCTATCAAAGAGCCTGTTAAGGGGTACAAGTGTGACGAATTTGGTCGCACCCATAACTGGACGAAGAGGAGTATATTCTGGGATCTACCGTATTGGAGCACCAATCTGATCAGACATAACCTTGATATCATGCATATCGAGAAGAATATGTTTGATAACATAATTAATACTGTAATGAAGGTAAAGGGGAAGACAAAAGAAAATCCGAAGGCCAAGTTGGACTTAGAAGAAATATGTAGACGTCCTGCGTTGCATTTGATAGATGAGGGGAATGGAAAGTTAAAGCAGCCTAAGTTAATTTTCTCACTGGAGAAGGAGGATAAAGGAAGACTTTTTAGGTGGATTCAGGGTCTAAAATTTCCAGACGGGTATATGTCGAACTTGAGAAGATGCATCGACCTCAAGGAGAAGAAACTGGCGGGTATGAAGAGCCACGATTGTCACGTATTCATGGAGAGGTTGATTCTGATTGCATTTCAAGAATTCTTACCACAGGTTATTTCGGATCAATTGACAGAGCTCAGCATATTCTTCAGAGATCTTTGCTCTACTAAGTTGCTCGTCGATCGAATAGAAAAGCAAGGGAAGGACATTACGGTAATATTATGCAAGATTGAGATGGTGTTTTCTCCTGGATTCTTTGACTCCATGGAGCTTTTGCTAATTCATCTTTCCTATGAGGCACGTGTTGGTGGTCCTGTCGGTTATCGATGGAAGTACCCATTCGAGCAGCATCTAAATCACCTAAAAAGAAAGGTAAAAAATAAGGCATGTGTTGAGGGCTCTATTTGTGAAGCTTATGTTCTCGAGGAGATTATAAACTTTTTTTCGCCGTATTTCAAACCTCAGGTTGCTACTAATAGAACGAGAGCTCCGAAAATGACGACGGATATCAGGAATCTAATGATACAATACTGAAAGTATTCAATGCATCCAAAAAGCCTTCGGAGAAAATAAAAAAGAGATATTTGAATGTCGACGATCTAAGGGCTGCTCAGTTGTATATATTACTCAATTGCGACAAGGATGAAGTGGAGAAGCTAGAGGGGTAAGTAATTAGTACGTCCACATTTACGTTATCTCAATGTAATAGTATAAGCTAATATTATGCTACTAATCAACGGCTGCTTTGTTATTTTTCAGCACATATAATGATGAGCTGAGGTCGGTTAGACCCTACATAACAGACGAAGAAGTAGAACAAAGAATAAGACATTATTTTTCTTCTTGGTTGACCGCATATGTAAGGAGATCGGTAATTACTTTTTCAGTATGCACTTGCACAATAAATAACTTACTATCGCTACTTTGGTATTTAGGTCGATCATCTAATAACACCCAAGACTGAATCTATTAGAAATCTAGACAAGGGACCAATTACTGCCGTCAAAATATGGCCAAGTTACTGTGTGAATGGGTTTAGGTTCAAGTCGACAAATGCTCCGATCAGAGACAACTTTCTGGATCTTGATTCCACAAAAAATAGTTGTTTGTGTATCAAATCTTCGAACTACAAAGACGTCGATCCAGACAATAATTTTGTTGACATCTTACGAGAGATTGTAGAGTTGACATATAATTATGGTATAAAACCTGCTAAGATCATGCTATTCAAGTGTGAATGGTTTGATCCGAGGTTGAAAATTTGACAAGCATGGTCTTGTGGATACAAACTACAAACGTAGATATCAAGTCTACGCACAATTTGTCCTATCAAGTCAGGCTCAGCTCGTGTACTTCACAACTTATCCTAGACGGGGGACAGCAAGATCGGATTGGTGGGTGTTATGCAAGACTAAAGCTAGAAATACCTATGACGTTGACGAAATAGCTTTATCAGGAGGACGAGCTACCTCTTGTAACAAATATTGTAGATGTGGACTCAATGGAAGTTACTCATTACACGACAAATAATGTAGAAGAGGCCGACGTCGAACTAGCATCAGCTAGATCCTCCATGCGTACCTCCGTACGAGACGAGGATGGAGATTTGGGCCGACGGTACAAAGTAAGTTAATTAGTTGGTTTAACATCATATATATCGTGTATTTCTTTATTCATCATATATTTACTTTTTCGATAAAAATAATTCCCTGTATAGATATCGTCCCTCGTCGGTACAGAGACGTCTGGACCACTTTCTAAGGTAAAACTATGGTGGCCCTTGGATCAACTACTCTGATGCTCTGGATGAAACGAAGGCGTTCTGGTTTGCGCACTTCTAGGTAAAATTATATTATATCAATCATCTAATTTATGCATATTATATAACTTACTAAATTACTTCTTGTAGCAAACATATTTTTATTTACTGCACCAGGCCGAGTTGATCGAGCAGATATTTCCTGTCGTTACCGCCAAGCTGATCCGTGATGCTCTGGATGACCAGAAGGCTCATGATCACGAAGGAAAACCTATTAAAGGTTGAATCACGCCTGAACAGTGGACTGCGATGAGGGCTAGATTCGACGATCCGATATACAAGGAAAGGTCTAAGAAGACAGAGGGGTGAGGATGCCAACATGGTGACCGTCTTCCTGGTAGTAGGATAAAATATTTAATTTTAGATATATTATTTTAATGTTAAAAATATATTATTTTAATGCAAGTACGATAAAATGGTAGTAGAATAAAATATTTAATTTTAGTAAATAATATATTTTTAACAGGTACAGAGGGGTGAGGATGCCAACATGGTGACCGTCTTCCTGGCCACACATCGAAAGGACAGGAATCTCATTGATGAGAGGTTCTCGCAGACTTTTGTAAGTAATACTTTACTTTGTGTTAATTTTAATATAACTTAGAAAATATGTAAATAAATATCCATGTAGTTAATAATAAGTACCTTAGACACATTAGCAATTATCGAGTATCTAAACTTTTTTACGCCGAATATCTTAGGCTGTGTGAGCGGGCGACTGCTAGTGCACCTACAACGGGAGAGGCTGGTACATTCTCTCAGTCCTCTCCAGCTCTGTCGGCGGATGAGCTGTGGGTGACCGCCGTTGGTGGTCTCCAGAGGGGTACGTACTACGGTACAAGATCCTATGGCGCCCTTGTTGCGACGCAGTCATCTAGGGCCTCCACGTCAAATAAGCATTCCCCATGGCCCTCGCCGGTCGGCCCGAGTCCAGGAGACCGTTGACCGTCAGATTAGGTCTCTCCGTGATGAGTTGCTGTAAAGGATGGAGGAGCAGCCCCTGTCCCAGCCACAGACAGACGATGCAACGCTCATCGCACGATTTGATATACTCGAGCGTAGCATCATGGAGCTCAGGGATATATAAGCTGATCTTAGAGCGTCGACAGAGTACAGCACGACGGAGCTGCAGGCATCACAACTGTCCATGGGCGAGAGGCTGATGATGACGCAGGATTCAATGGTTCATAGAAGTACGAGGCTATTATCAACCATGGATACATACAACCATCGACTAGTAGAGTTGGTGCAGATACGTCCTCCTTGTGCGCTTTCATCGACACAGACTCCACTGACGTCACTGCCTTCTCCATCGACATCGGTGTCAATTTTATAGGAGCAGTATGATTTGTTCTTATCCCTGATGCGCACAGGTGGTCATCCTCC
Source organism: Iris macrosiphon (assembly GCA_036927795.1). NCBI lineage: Eukaryota > Viridiplantae > Streptophyta > Magnoliopsida > Asparagales > Iridaceae > Iris > Iris macrosiphon. The sequence goes on from JAYESA010000013.1 coordinate 110,094,859, forward strand.
TACAGATCTGCAGTAGTCCTAGTTAGGATAGTTTACTGATTGTTTGTGTTTTGACCTATGATATTTGGTCATTTATGAATATTCTTTATTTTTGAGTCATTCAGACTTTATTTCTTTCACTCAGTTGTGTGGATATTTAATGTATTCTTTACGACGAGATTTTCTCCTGACTCGGTTTATAATCCCAATATTTTTCTTCTTTAAATTTTACTATATTATTCATATTAAATATATGTTAATTTACCGGTATTGAGTGTTCAACCGAAGGGGTCGGCGAACCCAAGAAATTCAACGGAGGGTTGCCCTGGGTCTATTTATTTAAATTGTGAATTCATAATTGCAGGAAGATTGGTTTGGAAACAATTCAATATTCATTTTTTTATTTTTTACTGAAACTTTAGCGACATTTTTAGTGACGTTTAGCGACGTTTAGCGATGTTTATATACGTCGCTAACTACATCGCTAACTACGTTGCTGATTGTCGCTAATTACGTCGGTAAATACGTCGTTGAATGTCGCTTAATACGTCGCTGAATGTCGCTAAATTGCTAACATGGCAGTATATGTCAGGTCAATATAACATCGCTAAATGTGTCGTAAAACGTCGCTAAATAAAAAAAATTTATCGACATATAGCGACATACAACACGTCGCTAATTTAGCAACGTTGCGTCACTAAACGTCGTTAATATAGTGACGCATATACGTCGCTAGAAAATGTCGCTATAGCGACGTTTTGTGATATTTTTCAGGTTAGCGACTAGCTTAAAGGCGACTTCATTGAAATATCGCTAAATATTTTTAGCGACATTTTTATGTCATTTAGCGACATTTTTAGATGTCGCTAATTTGACTTATTCTGATACTGGTGCACTTCTCTAAATTTGTAGACTTTAGCCCTGGAATCATCTTTCTGTTCACCAAGTAGCTCACCCCCTTTTCGCTGATATGGCTGAGCCGCCTGTGCCATAACTCAGTAGACGCGTCAGTAGCTGCGTTAACCTCTTGTGCCCCCTGTGCGCTCCCTTCCATATATTAGAGTCCAGACCTCTTGCTTCCTCTGGCAATCCCCATCGAACCACTAAAAAGCTTCCACTGATTGTTCCCGAAGAGACTGAAGAAACCCTCGTCATCCAACCTTTCAACCGACACCAGGTTGAAACGGATATCAGGAACATGACAGACATCTTTGAGAACAAGAACTGTACCTGTCTTTGTCCTTAAATGCATATCTCCAATGGCAAATGTCTTCGACACATCTTCATTGCTAATCTTCAATACTCCATAGTCACCTGTTGTGTATGTAGCAAATAGTGCCCTGTTGTGAGATACGTGCACTAAAGCACCTGACTCCACCAGCCAAGAGTTATCATCGCAAGCAAGATTCATAACTATCTTATCACCTAAAATAATTACGTCGACTCCATGTGTTGAGGCCACCGCTGTAGTGTTCTCACTTTGCTTCCCTTTTTTGTCCTTCTTCTCTCTCTTCCAAGAGAAACAGTTCACTTGATGTGGCCCTTTTTGCCACAATGGTAACATTCCGAGTCCTCGTACCAACCCTTTGACCTTTTCCTGCGTTTGTCTCTGCCACTGCCTGGACCCCTGCTTTTATCCCTTCCGCGGCTCTCTGAAACAAGCGCCTCTGAGTGGGATGTAGATGAAGTACCCTAAGAACGTCTCCGCATCTCTTCATTCAGTACCCCGCACTTGGCAAACTCCAGATTGACCACGTCTTTCGGAGCAGAAACGATCATAGACACTTGTTCTCCTATGAGTCTGGCAATATACACAGCAACCAGTCCCTAAACCTCATCGTCGAACTTGACTCCCATCGAGGATAGCTGGTCAACCACGACCTGGAACTCACTCAAGTAATCTATAATAGATGCCCATCTTTGTACCACAGACCCATCATTATTCGGATTAGAAATAATTTATTTACTCCGATCTTCTTCGCATACAAAGATTCCAGCTTATCCCACAGTTTCCTCGCATGCTTAATACTGGCAACATGGTTGTACACGTTCTCTTCAATGAACTACCTGATGTACCCGCACACCTGTAAATGCTCAAAATTTTAATCCTCTTCGGATTTGTCACTGGGCCTCTCAGAAGCAAATACTGGCAGATGCAGCTTATTAACAAATAGCAGATCCTTTATCTTGCTCCTTCAAAAATGATAGCCGACTTCGCGTCCATCTCTCCTTCCTGGTTTGCCTGTCAACTCCTGACACCCTTCTGAAATTCCAGAACCTGGCCCTGATACCTTTGTTGGGAAAGAAAGTACGAAAACCGTTCCCCAAACCAGAGAGTACCTGCGAGAGAATCGAGCAAAATGCACAAACCAAAAATGCGAAACATAAATCGCAGACATAGAGAGTTTTGATGTAGAAAACCCTTACGGAAAAAACTACGGGACGATCGGAGTCCAACCCTGAAAAGCCTCTACTAATGGAATAAGAAATACACCGACTCCTTAGAAACATCTCACCGATCCAAACAGATCACCAAAACTCTTTTGGAACAGAAAATAAATTATAACCACGAAGAAGAAAGACAACGAGAAATACCTAAAACTGATCTCCTTCGAAACGGCCTCCAATCCTTCTTTCTCCTCCCCAATGTTGCAATGACACTCTTGCCTCATTTTCTCTCCTTGTTGCTATATTTTTTTTAGAGAGAGAGATATTTTAGGGCTAGGAGACGCCTATATATAGTCTCAAATCCACAACTAGCATTTCTATTATAGATAGGAATATCCAATCCAAATCAATTAACATATTCATATTATTTGTAGTAATATCCAATCCAAATCTATTGAGATATTTCTATTATATTTAGGAATATCCAATCCAAATAAATTAAGGTATTCCTATTATATGTAGAAATACTCAATCCTACTATGGGATATTTTCCACATAGGTTGGGAATTTCACCCACTCTAACAGCAAAGGGAGTTCATACATTATTTAAAAGGTCTCGCATAAATTCCTTTAGCACTAATAAAATGAAGCATGACGAAATTGAAATTTTGATAAGGCAGAAGCACATATAAGAGAATTTTTGTTCTTTCTTTTGAAAAGTAATCATTTATTTACAATGTCAACTCAAGGATGACAGATAACTTCACTTTGCCCTCAAGTTCTAACTTAAATTTATATTTCCCGACCTCATTGATGGTGGTGTTATGGCTCCATCCAATCTCGGACGAGAGTCGGACGAGAAGATAGTACTTTCATCTAGCCTGCATCCTCAAAACCTTGCAAACACCAAACCATTGAAAGATCAAAGGGGTAGAGAAATTGAAGTAAAAAAGAGAGTAAAAGGGTGAAGTACATGCCATTTGAAAGGAAATTTCCAATTAAATTCATTCCTCATGCTATGAGCACCAAAGAAAAAGAATAAAATTAAAATAATCTTACATATGGATATAACAAAAGGTTCCCTATAATTGGAATAAACTAGTGTATGCATGTAATTTCTGCATAAATTTCTATAACCTAATATTAAAGAAATTAGGGCAAAAATTAGAAAATAAATCCTAACCTCCAATGATAGAGAAATTAAGGCAAATATTAGGGAAAAACCTACAATAATAGGAATTTAGGGCAAAAAGTAGGGCAAAACCTTGTCTTCGGTGGTGGAGGCTTTGTCACCAGTGATGGAAGCTATTTCATTGACGATGACCGATCGGTCTGCGGTCGGCTTCGCTCGTCGACAAGCAGGAGGAGGAGGTGCGGTTGGCTCGTGATACGAACCAAAATCAGTAAACTGAGCTCAAGAGGTCAAGTATTAGCCACAAAAGTGCAAATAACAAATAATCTCGTCGAACTTTAGTGTACAGAGCATTAGGATTCAGTATGAATGAGCAGAAGTTAAGCTAGAGTTCTGTAGTAGAAGTAGAAGTAGAAGTACAATAGGAGAGATTACTCACTTTAGCTGAGTAGCTTAGTTAGTATCATAACAATATTTCCTTAGTAGCAGTATTCCCGTTATTTTTTGTATCTGTCTTTAACAGTTCAATGAGCAGTCAGTAATGCAGACAATTAGTGAGGGGTAGAATTGTCATTAAACATTGTATTCTTACACTTTATAAATAGCTGAGAAAGAGAGGAGGAGGGGGTAGACATGATATCCAGAAATATTTTAGTTCTTGAATTGTAACTACTTTTTCTGCTTGTTTTTGTTTTGAATAAAGTTCTTCTTCTCCAATTGTCAATTTTACTGTAATTTCGTAAACCCTAGTTTCTTCTAATGGTAATCTCCATTTGAGATGCTTTCAGTCTAGCTGGAAACGTAAGGGGGTCTCATCAATTGGTATAAGAGGTGTTCCATTCCGCACGAGAGGCCAGTCGAGCGGCGAGATCAAGTTCGAGCAGCCATGGCGTCTGGTGAGGCTCGTCGGAGGAGAACCGACGTCCGACGGAGAAACCTCTCCTCCTACCTCACCACTATGGTTGGGGATCTCCTGGATATATATGGGGATCTCTTCAATATGGTTATAGATGTACTACGGCCATGGAGCCATCGCCACTGCCACCACCGCCTCCGCCACCTGCACCAGATCCTTACGGTAAGTCTTTCGTTTTCCCATTTTCGTTTTATGCTTCTCCACCCCTGGATCAATATCTGCAGTCATACACGAACTCATCCAGGTCACTATGGTATCATCAACCTCCACAAGAACTGTGGTTGATGATGCTGCCACCGTAATATCAGCAACCGCAGTGGCAATATCAACTGAGCCTTCTCCCTTCTTACAACGAGCGAGAGGTGTTTGGTGAAATGCCAGTAAGGGAAGAAGCATGGCAGCAGCAGTCCCCGACGCTATCGCAGCCGTACGCAAACTCGTGATCGTCGATGTAGAGCCATCATCAGCAGTGGCAGTACACAATGATTCTACAACCACCACCGTCGATACTGCATCACTATCCATCATTATCAAGGTAGTGGCCATCGACGATGCCATAGTTCCCTAATGGAAGTCGATACTGCATCACTATCCATCATTATGTCTGACGAAATGTCAGTGAAGGATGAAGCACTGCCGCATTCGCAGCAGTAACATCCGCAGCAGTATCTGACTCTTCCGTATTATAAGCCAGAGCAACCATAGCTATACGCGACTCCGCCATACTCTCCTCTAAATACTACACTACCACTACAGTACCTCCAGTCATCGTAGGACTCTTCGTTGATATATCAACATCAGCAGTACTAATGTGCCTCATATATGTATGACGAAATGCCCGTGAGCAAGGTAGTAGTAGGAGTCAGACAGGAAATGGATGACAAACTGGGTCCTTCCTTCATAGTTATAAATGTGATCAAATCTTAACCAGCTTTGACAAATACATTGAACAAGACTACGATAAAAAGGCTAAAAATGCCATTGATTATGAAGACATTGACGAACAATATGATGGGTCGGAGACTCGAGCTTCTACAGAGGAATACCATATGCTGCTAAAGGAAGATTACTACTCATCACATGTGTGGTTAGCTTCTTTGGAAAACAAGGATTTTGTTTTCGATGTGGAAAAATATGATGATGAGGAGGAAGCAGTAACCGAGGAGAAAGATGGTGGTAAACCTTATATCGTCAATCCAATTGTACCTGAAGAGCACTAAAAAGAGCATGAGAAGGAGCTTTTAGAGGCTAAGAATGTTTTGACGCAAGGAATTACGAATGACCAGTTTTTAGAGCTTGTGACGGTGAAGACAAAAGTTCTCCCATGGTATCTAAAAGAGCTCTAATGTATATACAAAGGTATGGTGGTATCTAAAAGTTCCATAATGAAAGTCAACCAAATTGCACAGCTTCGAATCATTGTAAAGCCAAAGACATGTATTTGTGTTCAGCCTTTGTGCAATGCACAACATATTTGCTATCATGTTCTTAGCTTTGTACATGGAATTTGGACCTCCATACTTTGAGCTACGAAAGATTATATAGCAACTCCAAAACCTAATGGCTATCAAAATCTTCACACTACAATGATAACATTTTCGTATGAAAAGTTGCCTGGAGCTAAGGTTACGGATCTGCATCATCATCACATTTATCATATCACCATTCCTTTTAGTCATGGCCTTGAATTTGGAATGCTTCAACGTGTTGATGATGTATTTGACTGTTGGTTAGAGAGTGGTTTCATGCCTTATGCTTATATTTACTATCTATTTAAGAATAAAGACCGATTTGAGAAGGACTTTCCTAGACATTTTGTTGTTGAGGGTCTTGACCAAGCTCGTGGATGGTTTTATATTCTTATGGTGCTATTTACTGTATTATTTGAGAAGCAGGATGACATCAACTGCAATATTGATCTCCAAGGTGCTCATGGCTTACAAAATGGAATAGAACGTAGTGCTAGCAGAGATGGTCATGTAGACTGGCCCCTACAAGAAGATATTTCACAAACTCTTGATGTTATAGACTTTTTATCTGCAACTTGGCTCGTTCATATGTTCTCTGCTCTTCATAACACATGGATACAAGGAGTTGCAAGGCTTTGCTTTAGTATCAGGACTTCCAAGCTGAACATAAATTTTTTTAAGAATTTTGATGGCAAAATAATGGTATGGGATCTAGGTATCACATTCGATGAGGAGATCTTGTTTCTACCTTGACCTTGAGACAAGGTCAATTTAAAGGGGTGGGTATTCATACGAACCCAAATCAGTGAACTGAGCTCAAGAGGTCAAGTATTAGCCACATAAGTGCAGATAACAAATAATCATGTCGAACTTTAGTGTACCATGAAGTAATAGAGCATTAGGATTCAGTATCAATGAGCAGAAGTTAAGATAGAGTTCTGTAGTAGAAGTAGAAGTACAATAGGAGAGATTACTCACTTTAGCTGAGTAGCTTAGTTAGTATCAGAATAATATTTTCTTAGTAGCAGCATTCTCGTTATTCCCTATATCTGTCTTTAACAGTTCAATGAGCAGTCAGTAATGTAGAGGATTAGTGAGGGGTAGAATTTTCATTAAACATTATATTATTACACTTTATAAATAGCTGGAAAAGAGAGAAGTAGGGGGCAGACATGATATCCAGAAATATTTTAGTTCTTGAATTGTAACTTCTTTTTTCGCTTGTTCTTGTTTTGAATAAATCCTAGTTTCTTCTAATGGTAATATCTATTAGAGCTACTTCCAGTCTAGCTGGAAATAGAAAGGGATCTCATTATATCTTCGACGAGAAAGAGGAGGAGGAGAAGGAGGTGCGATTAGCTCTTCGACGAGAAAGAGGATGAGGAGGAGCGGTCGGCTCATCAGCGAGGAGAAGGAGATGAGGGAAGGAGAAGGAGATGAGGAGAGGGGCGCGGAGAATCGAGAAGGGAAGGATTTTTTAGATCGGGAAAAGTAGAGAACTGAGTAGGCCGTGCGAGTAGATAAATAATTTTTATAACTTTTTGTAATGCTTGTGTGTAAATAATATTATAAACGTATGAACAATATATAACGTTTATATATAAAAATATATTATAATAGGTCCAAAATTTCTCCCAACTGTCGTATTAAGGGGTGCTTATGAAACTGTATAACGTTTATATATAAAATGTTATAATAATATTTTTATACGTGTTATAAAAAGGTATTTTTCTTGTAGTGTCAAGAGCCATTTTTAAGATGATCATCTCCGTGATCTGAAGACGGTATTCAATTTAATGCGAGTCCACCAGCTCAAGATGAACCCCACTAAGTCACTCTTGGGAGTCTCCAACGATAAATTTCTTGGCTTTATCATAACTTTAAAGGGTATTCATATTAACCCAGAGAAGACTAAGGCTATCCTGGATATGCACCCTCCAAAGAACCTGCGAGAACTTCGTGGTCTGTAGGAAAGACTAGCATACATTTGGAGATTCATATCCAATCTCTCTAGATGATACCGACCCTTTGTTCATCTCATGAAGAAGGGAGTCTCTTTCGCCTGGACAGAAGAGTGCCAACAAATATTCGACAACATTAAGAAGTATCTCACGAACCCTAGGTGTTTGTGGCCTCAGTCGTGGTAAAACCCTTCTTATTCTACGTCCGGACAATGGATCATTCTCTCGTCTCTCTTCTTGCCCAAAATAGCGACGAAGGCTATGTGTAGGCTATCTACTATCTCAGCAGAACGATGATCGACGTGGAACATAGGTACAACCTGATCGAGAAAGAGTGACTTTGCTTTAGTATTCGCTGTCCAAAAGATACGCCATTACTTGATAGTATAGAAGCGTAAAAAGTGCACCTAAGACAGATAGTGCAGTTTCCTACAAAAAGACCCAACAAACAGAAGAATGATGCACTTTCTACTTGTTCCAGAAAAAATACGCATATTTTTCTTACTATGGCGTACTTTCTATTATTCTTCAGAGGATGGCGCATTATTTATAGGGCAGAAAAGTAGCACATATTCTTCATGTCTCGATAGTTGGCGCATAAACAATCGTCTCTCTCTAAAGCCTTTAATGCAACAGCCTGACATATGACATATGCAGAACCGAAGAGTCAAAATTCATCATTACAGCGAAGTGACGGCACAAAAACCTATGTTGTCATTTAGCGACCGAGCTGCAGTTCAGATACTTAAAAAGTGCACCACTGAGCTATTTTCTTCAAAAGTGCGCCGCAGTGCCATTTTTTCAAAAGTGCGCCGCAGTGCCACTCCTTTCAAAAGTGCGTCACAGTGCCACTCCTTTTAAAAGTGTGCCACAGTGCCACTCTTTAAAAAGTGCATCACTGTGCCATTTTTTTCAAAAGTGTGCCGCCGTGCCATCTCTTAAAAAATGCGCTATAGTGCCACCCCTTCAAAAGTGTCCTGCAATGTCAGTCCTTAAAACTGCTCTGTAGTGCCACTCCTTTCAAAAATGTGCTGCAGTGCCACTCCTTCAAAGGTGCGCCACAGTGACACTCCTTCAAAAATGTGCTGTAGTGCAACTCCTTCAAAAGTGCGTCGTAGTGCCACTCCTTCAAAAATGCGCCAGTCTCCAAACAACTTCTAAAGTGCTCATACTATTTACCAACTGTGAGAGGTTATAAGTGCATGTTATACATGTCATACTTCTCGTGAAAGGTATACAAATAACTGTCCTCCACGACATACGCTTTCCTCGGATAGGAAGCTACGTATCAAGCAAGTAGCAAGTTGTACACCCACTCAAGCAGAATGTGTGATGTTAATCCACCAAATGTGCGCGCACAATGGTAAAACAGTGTTGACTGTAAAAAGTGCGTGTATATTCTCATAACCGTTCCTAAGCTCTATAAATACAGGTTCTTTGCAACGTATACAGACAACCCATATACTGAGATAGATACCTACACGCCCCTACATACAGAGGGAGCTACCTACACTTACACAGAGAGGAGCACACACAAAGATAGAAAGAAAGGAGCTAGAATTCTCAAATTCAAGAGTAGAGCGAGAGAAATAGAAGCTTTTACGTGCCTCTGTGCCAAAGCTTTCCTATTGTTCAACTCTCTAAGTTGTTCGCAGCAATCTTTAAGACTTTGAAATTCAAGAGCAGATTGAGAGAAATAGAAGCTTTTACGTGCCTCTGTGCCAAAGCTTTCCTATTGTTCAACTCTTCAAGTTGTTCGCAGCATTCCTTTCAGTTTTTCGTTGTCGTGTGCAGTTCTTTGTCAACGTGTGCATTTCTTCATCGTCGAGTGGTCAAAGGAGTAAAATGATCGATAGTAGATCAGATCTCTATAGCTATACTTTCTTAGAATCAAAGAATCAATTGTACTTAGATCCCTATTTAGGATCTTCATTTGTACTTTTCTTTCTTTACTTTTTTTAACAGTTTATAAACACAAAAGTGTCCTCGTATAAAATTTTCGTAACAAAACAAGGATGAGGACTCTACTGGGGACTTCCTTCTCCTCTGACGAGAAGGTGATAGCTCAACTTGACACTGCTTCGGTCGACTCGACGCAGAAGACCTTGGTCATAAAATTTGACCGACAAAAATATCAAAAAATCTTCCATTCTGGGGGCAGTGCTCATCCCTCATCATCACTCAAGTCGAGGAAAACTCATAAAGTATGGGTGCCCAAGCCCCATTATGCATATCCCAAAGTTGCTGCCAACAAGAAAAAGAGCATTCTGATCGATAAGAGTTTTCCTGTCAATTCTGTTCTGATCAATGACATAGTGGATAATTCTCTTGCGTTGAACAAGGGATACAAATCATGTAACTCACGCAACTTCAAGCAAAGGGTGATCCCCACCCAATCTTCTAAATCCTTTACGATAAACAAGGGTTACAAATTGTGCAACTCGCGCAACTTCAAGCATAGGGTGATCCCCACCCAAGATTCTAAATCCCTTGTGTTAAACAAAGGTTGCAATTTGCGCAACTCGCACAACTTCAAGCAAAGGGTGATCCCCACCCAAAATTCTAAATCTCTTGTGTTAAACAAGGGACACAAATCATGCAACTCGCATAATTTTGATCAAAAGGTGATTCACACTCAAGCTCCTCAAAGCGTGCATATTTGCCAAATTATGCGAGGGAAGCAAAGCATGAAAATTGTTGTCCAAACCAACCAGCACAAAAATGAAGTGTTAGTCAGAGAGAGTCATTCTCCTAACATCTTCATTACGCGTACAATGGTTAAAAAATTATGTGCAGCTCATGCACTAACCAAGACCTTCATACAAAACTAAATGCACGTAGATAAACTGCGCCAACTTTGTCTGCATCACAGAATTTGTGCAAAGTTCATGCTAATTGTGCGCATGTGCACAAGAAGACTGTCAAAGATAACTTCCTCTCCTCTCTGAAGGGAAAAAACTCGAGATATGGTAAATAACTTGCAAATCAAGCCAGTACATCACTTTACACACAAGGGACCAAAAATGTGCACAAAAGATTTAATTTATCTCATATAAAAGGTATAATTTGACCTCTTCCTCCTCTTCTCTTTCCTTTTTCGATTTTACGCGAGCTTATTGTACAAAAGCGTAAAGAGAAAGACCCTTCTGACATTATAATGGTATTTTCTAATGAACATCGTTGTAGTTGTCATAGAGTTGTAATTGAATATTATTGTGCATCAACAAAATAGTCTGTGTTTGACCGATTCACTTATACTATGTCATATAAGACTCAACACACAAAGCAAGTTAACAACCAGGAGTACAATGACGAACCACTCTTCGTCTCAACATATATGGCTTCGTATCATCCCCGTGGTAGGAGACAACCAAGACAAAGTTCTTCAAGAACATCAAGTCAAAGAAGATTTGACTAACTCTTTGATTCCTTTGAAGGAGTATACCAGAATACTCATTCTGAAAGATGGGAGCTCGTTCGTCAGGATAATCTCCATTCCTCAGAATTTGAAGCTAGGGGTAGCAATCCCCTTGATTCTGAAACTGACAATGTAGACTCTAATTACACAGTTCTATCTACCAATTCCTTTGTCAGACACAGGGATGCTAGTATTTATGCCTTCGCTGATGAACAAGTCGCTTCTCCATCAAAAGCTATCGAACAACGTCTTAACTCATTGGAGGTCGCTTTCAGGGATATGTACACCATGATACAAAATATGTATCAAATGATGACAAACCAATTTTTTGCTGCACCAGCACGAGTCCAAGTAGCTTCATTCACACCTGCGCAGCCTACTTCTGGAACAACACCTCTGCCGGATAACACAAATTCAGAAGCGTTCATAAACTAAGAGTTAGCAGGGCCAACTCTTAATCCTATCAATATTGGGGGTGGATCTCCGCCTATGATGGTTCATGTTCAACTAGGATCTTATCAGTCAGCTGCACCACTCCGAACAGAAGATCCTCTCGAAGCTATCCGAGAGTTGCATGCATCGGTCAATTTTTTGAAGAACAAAGACCATCTCTGCTAGCTAGGGTTAAAACAGCCTTATCCTTTGCATTGAGATAATATTATATTCCCTCCTAAATACAAGCCCTAATCAATAGTCTTGTTTGAACGCAGGTCATCACCGAGCCAATATATCAACTAGTTCAATATGTTTATGGCTTATCTGCAAAAATAGAATGCTCTCTTTACCAGATTAGTCATGGAATGCTTGGCCGGCATAGCCTACGATTGGTATCGCAGTTTACCTGATAACTACATATCTTCGTTTGATGACATAAAATGTCTTTTTCTCTCACGAATCTACGATGGAGGCTTGGATATGATAATATCTTCACTCATCGATATCAAACAGAAGGAGAAGGAATCTGCTCATGAATTCGTTGAACATTTCAGGCAGGCAACTCTGAAGTTACCACCCGGTATTCCAGACTCCGTATTCATTAATAGCTGCAAAAGGAACCTACTGCCTATAGTAGGGCTCTGGACAGGTCCAACTCAATTTTAAGATTGGAAGACGTTCATCATTAAGGAAGAATCTGCTGAAGGCAACGCAAAAATGGCATACAATTTGGGGTTACAAATAACCAATGTTGAAGGGAAGTGTCCTTCCAGTAGTGCAAATAATCGCAACAACAAAGGAAATGAGTCCTTAGCGATAAATCTGTCAAAGTGACCTACCTCTCCTCTAGGACAAAATCCCCTGGAGTCTTCCATGCCTAAGGAAGAATATTCCTTCGACGAGAGCGATATCCCCAACATTTTTGAATGCTTGATAAAAAATAACAAGTTGTAGTTGCCTAAAGTCAAGCGACCAAATGAGGCTGTTAAAACAGACCACCCGAAGTACTGCTTATGCCACTGATACATAAGTCACCCTACCAAGGCTTGTTATGTCTTGAAAAGAAAGATATAGTAGTTGATAGATGCTAAAGCTATCACCCTTCACAACGAAGAAAAGACAGTCATTTTTAATATGGTATCTCTTCAATTCAGTGACTTTTTAGCACAAGAAGTCCCGAACGGCGTCATCCCAATACCTCGAGCTACGATGGAAGTGGTAAAGCTTTTGTCGACTAGAAGCCAAACAGAGGAATTGGTGTCTCTTGCCATAGATCATGGCAAGATTATATGGATTTATCCTGATATGATGTTAGATTGGAACCCGGGAGCAACATCTTCCAACTCAAAATCTAAGAAGGGTAAGAAGTATAAATCGTGCGATATTATTTCTACAGCTCCTCATTCAAATAGAGATCAAGATCACCTTCAAGAAGATGTATCTCTCGAGATCAGATTTCAAAGTCTGAATATTACCCCACCAAGCTCTGCTTGCAAGCTTCGCTTGATGCACCGACAATGGTCCATTATTGGCAGCATTCTGCTGTACAGGGCAAAAAAGATCTTCAGTGCTTATGAAGGTATTCCTACATAAATTATTTCTCTTCCTTCTGCAACCATTAGAGCATCAACCTGAACTCGGGTGCGTGAGGAAGATCGTCCCCAATTTTATTGATACAGCCAACAATCTATAAGCTTGATGCAAAATATGGGGTATAATTTCCAGAAAGCTGAAGGTTTGAACTTTGGAAAGGGACGACGTATTCCTCTACAACTCCGAGGATAGTCCAATAATTTCCGTAGTGGATTGGGCTACGATAAGACCAGCCCACAGATTCACTCCAAGAAAAGGGCATGATAAAAAGAAACTCAAGTCCTGTAACATGGTACTTTTTTCACAAATGCCCGAAGAAGCTATGACGGGTACCAAATCTGGCAAAGATTAATCTGTCCCGAAAGATATTTTTGACATTATTCCTACTTTGCCAACTCCTGTTATTTTGGTCATAATCGAACATGGTCCTTTGAAGCCTACTACGGTAGATAAAGAAAAGCAAAAGGAACTACGCTTCGACAAATCACAGAAAAAGAATGTACCCCAAGGACTTAAAAAGCCCTACAATTTTGACATATTGACACAACTAGCCAAAACCCCAGCCCGACTCTCCATATTTGAGTTGCTTCGTTTGTTGGAGGAGACTCGTGAAGCTTTAAGCAAAGCTCTGATACATGCAGACTTATGCTTAGCTCAACTCAAGACTCCTAATGAAGAGCCATTTGCGTGTCTTCAATGCCACAGCGTGATCGAGAAACTTTCTAACATCACCTTCACGCAAGATGACATGCTACTCAAAGATATTCAGCACGACACTCCTTTGTACTATACCGGCTACATCAAATCTATCAAGGTAAACAAGATTCATATCGACCCTGGTTCTTTACTCAGCATCATGCCTAAAAGTTTGATGAGAGGATTGAAGATACCAATGCACAACATGTTTGCTACCAGTAATACCATTCTAGGCTTCAATTTTGGAAGGAGTAAACCGCTGGAAAAGATATACTCAAAGATTCAGATAGGCGATCTATGCACTGAAGTCACATGCTATATGATTGACTCTGACGTATCCTATAACATTTTATTGGGACGACCATGGATACACGAGATTAAATCTTACCCTCCACCCTACATCTGTATTTCAAGTATGTGAATAGTAGAGGATAGGTCAAGACAGAGGTAGCTGACCTCAACCCTTTCAAAGGTGTCGAAGCCTATTTTGGTGACTCTGCACTCTATTCACAAGAGTATATGAAAGAGAAAGCTAATCAAACTAGTGATAAAGCTAAAAATACTCCAAAAGAGGAGCCTCTGATAATCAGAGTCAAAGGACGTACTACTCGTCCAACTCCTTTGAGGCCTCTCGGCATCGACCTGCACAAATAATCTCCATTGGTCATCAACCATCGATGCAATAAACAACCAATAATGGAGAATGAGCCACTTGTTATCGATATTCATTGTAACAAGCAAGCAACATCAGATAATCTTTAGCAAAGCTAAAAATAAAAGAGTCGCACAGACTAATGGTTCTGACAAGGATATGGGAAAGATACAACCATATCGTTACAGCCAACCAGCTAAGAATATCATGAAAAGGATGGGCTTTGACTTAAAATCTGGCTTGGGACTAAATTATGGAAAAGGCATACAGACTCCTATATGTCACCTTTCTACTACTAACGGACTGGTCGTGGTTTGGGGTATATTATACCACCAACAAGTCATGAAAGTTCAGAATCAGAAGAAGAGACACATTCTCATTCTTCTGATTCATTATTATGGGATTTTGACGAAAGCATGGGTGACGTATTCAAACAGGCATTCTCTGTAAATATGGTGTCAACTACCCCAGATGAGGAAGACATTGAACTATCAGAACCATTCGAGAACGATCTATGGACATAACACATGGATACTCAATGGAAGCTTCGATTAGAACGACGTGAACCACCTACAGAGGATAAAATAATCTAAATTGATGTAGGAGAATAATCTTCCCCAAGACCAATCTTCATTAGCAAGATTCTTCCTGAAGAAGATCAATACGCTTTAATCTAGTTAATAAAGTAGTATATCGATGTCTTCGTCAGGAGTTACAAGGATATACTTGGCCTAGATTCTCAAATAGCCACACACAAGCTCAATATTCTTCCTAATGCTAAACCGGTAAAATAACAACAATGACAGTTCCATCCGGATATAATGGATGCAATTGAAGCAGAAGTCAAGAAACTGATAGCATGTAGCTTCATTCGAGAAGAGCAACTTCCTGACTGGGTAGCCATTGTCGTTCCAGTCATAAAATAAAATAAAAAGTCTAGGTCTGCATAGATTATCGAGATCTGAACTCAGCATGTCCAAAAGACGAATTTTCTTTTCCCATCACAAATGTCATGATCGACAATACTTGTGGCTTTAAACGTATGTCCTTCATGGATGGATTCTCACGCTACAATCAGATCAAGATATCACCTAAAGATAAAAAACATACCTCTTTCAGTATACCATTGAGAGTTTACTATTATATGGTCATGTCCTTCGGCCTAAATAATACAGGTGTAATATATCAACGAGCCATGAGTAATATTTTCCAGAAGCATTTACGAAAAATATTAGAATACTATGTAGATGACATTGCTGTCAAGAGTCGCTCCAAAGCTGATCACCTTCAAGATTTGAAGACTGTGTCCGAATTAATGTGCCAACACCAGCTGGAGATGAATTAAACTAAATCCTTAATAGGAGTTTCCAATGTCAAGTTCCTTGGACTTGTTATAACTTTTAAAGGTATTCATATCGTCCCTAATAAAATCAAAGCTATCCTCAAAATGCAGCCTCCGCATACTCTCAAAGAACTTCGTAGTCTGCAAGGCCATCTGGCATACATTAGGAGGTTCATCTCCAATCTCTCAGGATAATGCCGAACCTTCACTTAGTTAATGAAGAAAGGTGTATCCTTTGTCTGGAATAAAGTATGTCAACAACCATTCGATGACATCAAACGATATTTAACAAATCTGTCAGTTCTGGTATCTCTGGTCATTGTAAAACCATTTTTGCTATATGTTCGAACAATGGATCACTCCCTAGGAGCTCTTCTTGCACAAAAGAGTAATAAAGGCCATGAACAGGCAATATATTATCTCAGTCGCATGATGGTAGGCGCTAAATATCGATATAATTCGGTGGACAAAGAATGCCTCGCCTTGATGTTTTCTATTCAGAAAATATGATATTACGTATCGGGGCAAACCATTCACGTTATATCTAGAGTAAATCCTCTTCGGGTATTGATGACCAAGTTGAGAACACTTAATTCTCGGTTAGCTACATGGGCAATGCTGCAATCGCCTTATGACATTGTATATGTCCTACAAAAAGCAATGAAGGGTCAAGCACTAGCTGATTTTCTCATATCTTATCCTGTACTGAAAACTTCCAAACTATACGATGACATCCCAGATAAAATATTAAAGTCTAATATGGCAATCGGAGATGACACCTGGCAACTATTCTTTGATGGCGCATCAAGAAAAGGACCCAAAGGCAACATAGTAGCTGGAGTTAGCATAGTCCTAGTATCTCCTAAGAAACTACTCATTTATCGAGCATATTCTCTTAGTGAACCATATTCCAATAATGTGGCATAATATAATGCTCTACTCATCGATCACTAATTAGCTAAAGAATTGGACATAGAATATCTATAAGCCTATGGATATTCCAAACTGAAAGTCAATTACATCAGGGGAGAGTATGAGATTCGGCATGAAGACCTTATCCCTAATCATCAAGCGACAATCGAACTGGCTTTTACCTTCAAAGAATTCTTCACCGAGCACGTACCTCGGTTACAGAATATGGAAGCCGATGTTTTTGCCAGCCTAGTAGAATTATTGGTTGTTCTCCTAAAGAGATGATACTCAATTATGAAAACACGACGAGAGTTGTTCTGTACAAAGAATAACTTGCATATTGAACAGAGTTATGTCATAACCTCAACTTTAATAGATAAATATTGGAGAGACCCTTTTATAGACTACCCTGCTTATGGGATTCTTCTAGAAGATCCGAAGAAAGATACTTCTATTAAAAGACGCTCAATCTGATTCTACTATGATGCCTAGTCCAAAACGTTATATTATCGTTCTTATAATGGATTGTTGCTACATTATCTCTTCAACTATGAAGCAAAATAATTATTTCGTGAGTCAATATGGCATCTGTGGATCATATCAGCCGGGTCCTAAATTATAAGACCTTCTCAGGAGAATAGGTTATTATTGGCCCACCATGGTGGTATATGCCATAGACTACGCCCGTAAATATGGATTATGTTAAATTCATGCTTATTTTATCCACTAACCAGCAGAATTCTTACACCCTACAACTGCCTCCTGGTCGTTTGAAGCTTGGGGAATGGTCATTATTGGCTAGATCAGTCTATCTTCTTCTAGAGGATATCGATTTATACTTGTAATAACCGATTACTTCTCCAAATGGGAAGAAGCAGTCCCACTTATCGAAGTTAAGATATCCAACATAATTAACTTTGTCAAACACTATGTTATCTATCATTTTGGTGTTCCCCGAAGGATAATACATGACAACGGGCCATCATTTGCCAGTCAAGAATTTTATCGATTTTGTGACAAGAATCGAATCCAGAATATAGCATCTACGACCTACAATCCAGCAGCCAATGACTTAGTAGAAGCCTTCAACAAGACAATAATAAAACTCCTTAAAAAGATTGTCTCATCCAACAAATGCGATTAGAATGAGAAACTCGGGAAATGTTTATGGGCTTATCGTACGACAGTTCAGACTCCAACTAGTTGTACACCATTCTCTCTAGTCTATAGATGTGAAGCGGTCCTTTCACTCAAAATCCAGATACCTTCTCTCAGAATAGCTATTGCTAATGAGCTAACAGTAGAGAATAATGATCAATTACACCTACAAGAATTAGAAGCATTGGATGAAAAGTTCGATGAATTGGTCTATACCAAGCATTGGAATGAAAAGGTCTGCATGCTCAATAATGGATTGAGCTATACCAAGCACGCATTTCAAGAGATTTTAATCGAAAGATCAAGGAAAGAATATTCAAAGTCGGTGAATTGGTCCTTTAAGTGAGAAGACCTATGATCACAACCAATAAAAGCAAAGGCAAATTCCAAGCTAAAGAGGGTCCTTATGTGGTGGAGATCGTATTCTCCGATGGAGCCTAAAGGCTTGCTAAGCCTAATGGAGATTTAATAATGATGCCTATCAACGACAAGTTCCTCAAGAATTATTATGTCTAAGCATGACGTATTCTTCTCTATCTCCAGCAGATTAAAATAAGATGTACAATAGATACATTTTATTTAATCCCCAACAACTCATAGCCTACATGGTCTCTCGAACTATTACCAATATTCATTATTAAATAAAACATGGATAATAGGTCCTCAAAGTTCTCTATTGAGACAATACTCAGATCCAACAGAATACTCTCGTTGAGATCATCTAAATGATTCTCTCTAATAAAAATGCCCCATTCTTATAACCTAGTTGTTTTAAGGATATCCTATTCCTGATCCCCAATTGGGTTGGGAATAATCTCACACGTTTATTCACCAGTCAATAAAAGTAATGTAATTCATGTCCATATTATCTCTAAATCATATTTTATTTATTTTCGTAAAGAGAAGATAATAGTTCACCCTGGAACTACTCCTTTTTCTCCTCATTGGTGAAATAAACTAGTGAACTATAACATCCATATCACCTCTGATAGTATTACATCCTATAAAATTTTGTGCCAAATATGAGTATGTCTTGAGTGATACACCTACCAAATTTTCTCCTAGAGTTATTTTGCTATGTCCATAATATCTCTGAGCAGATATATATTCAATGGGTCTCGATTTGAATGTATCACTAAGGTAAAATAAAATTTCTTTATTGATATAAAATAAAATAAAAACAATACAAATAATTAATAAGAGGATGTATTAGAATCTTCTGAGTTGTTTATAAACATCGCAAAATCATGCAGAATACAGATGGCTAACGATACAAGCAGTCTACGTAGGACATCTGTTTCGGCTGATTCTTCTTATTTTCCCGAATCAACAGAGAGATAGAGGAAAACAATATTCTCATTCTGGGATGAGCAAAGACCATCTGGAATCGGTAGAGGAATAATAGTAGTACAACCAGAGTTATCTGCAATGGGTGGGAGATTAGTTACTTCATCAGACTTTCTTTCCTCCTTCAAAGACTCATTTTGGGAAGCCAACTGCAGATTCAAATGAAGAATGCTGAAGTTCATAGTCCACTATTATTTATAAGAAATAAGATGATGGTTCAAATTTCTATACATGATTCATTGACAATAAGGATGACGATTCATAACTCTACTAATCATGAAGGAAGACGATGGTTCAGATCCCCAAACACGAATCTCAATGAATGCAACGGTTCGTTACCCAAAAAAAGGACACAAAACATAAACTTGTCACTCCCCAGTACTGGAATACAGAGACAGACATGGCCAACTCTACCATATAAGGTATAGAATGTCATATGGCAGTTACGGCTGTAACTAGACAAGGGGGTGCATACTACAAACAAGTCACTTAGGGTCACATAAATCATATATTATCTCAAACAGTCAAATAAGAATAGTAAACATAGAACATATATGACAAGAAAGTAAGGCATCCCAAACACCCTGCCATAACATTCAAAAAACCAGTTGTGCAAAAATAAGAAGGCTGACAGAGTAACAAGAGTACATGACCATAATCAGCTGTAGTCTGATTAATTACAATCATGTAGGGAACTAAATATCTAGATTCACGGTTAACAAGTGTCATGCCCCAATCTTCCGCAATCTCAATCATCCCCGCTGAACGTGAATCACCATGTTGCAGCGCTCCCGCAGGATAATCGTTCTCATCTGGACGTGATATCGTATGAACCTGGAGTTACGCTTGTACGAGGCAATATTTTCAAACATCAATTATTAAAATAACCAAGTTGTAGCAAAAGTCAAGTATTGTGTACCAAGCACACATCAGAGTATATACAGCAAAGCTCTCGATAGGGACCAAATAAAAATGCCACAAAGGGGAATGCCACAAAGGCGATGCGACACTCTTGCTCTTTCTCTTGCCCACAAAGGTACTTACCGTTCCATACATCATATCCCATATATCCAAGCAACACCACTACACCTGCATACCTGAAATAATGCCCACAAACGTGGGTCAGTACACAGTTGTACTGGTGAGCTGGGTAACCCACTCGCTTAAACCGATACTAAGTAGAATAGTGAATGTAAACAGTTATATGGTGATCTTTCTACTTGAATCGTAGATTTATTTCAAGCCAGAGGTATGACATGTTAAGAAAAACTATAAAGCAGGTTAAACATGCAAGCATTCAACTCAAGTAAATATACAAGCAGATGTATCCAACTCAAAAGGAAACTAGCATGCAAATCGTCCTACTCAGACCCAAGCAACGTGTGAACCTATCGAATCATCATCCAAGCCTCAATATCCATCCTTAATCTATACTACAATCAAAGACTTATTAATCAAATCATCGATATGCATATTCTTGATGAGGCAAGGTGGCCGCCGGCTACATGAAAAGCACAAACCAGAACTAAAGCAAAGCAAACCAACTCTTATCTATATGAAGTCACTGGCCAATTAATAAGGGACTAATCAACTGCAGTTCTACCCAATCCAGCGCTGAGTAGCTAGCCGACCTGGTTGTATAGAAATGCCGGCACCACGCCCAAGGCACGTTACCATTTATCTCTTCCATGGTCGAACAGTCCTGATGCCCCGGAGCATATCTCTTTCGAAGAAACCAAACCCTGTGTGCAACAGGTTATCCTGGACTAATCCAGACACCAAGTAGGTATGATGAGAGAATCGAGCCTTCTCGCCACACCAAATGATCCTAGCCTCAATTCAACCAACTATCCATAACCATTCTCCAACTTATATCCCAAGGCACTATCTCAAGTTATCCCTATAGGCACTATGCCTCTTCGACACAAAGCTCTAATTGGTGTAACACCCCTCATTCAGAAAAGTCTGTGGCACAATGCCCTAAGAGTGGCACAATGCCCTCACCGATGCAGTTGTCTGGTTTTGATCCATAGCTACACACTTTGCTTGACAAAGTGCCTAAGTTGATACTCGTGCACGGATGCACGCTCGCTCGCCCGCCCAAAGTGCATCGATTGTCATACCAAGATGATCCACTCAAGCTCCAACTGCCCAACGCAAAACCAACTCAAGCCATAAATTATATCCAACCAAACGATGCAAACTCTATGCATGCCACAGTGTAGTGATTACAATGTTCCAGTCCAAATGTTCCAGTTATTACGTATGCTCCATATTATTATGCATGAAGGAATAGAGAAAAAGGAACAGATCCCACTCACGAGAAAAAGGAACAGATCCCACTCACCAAGTCTGATTCTGTTAAGCACCCTGCCTAGCCGATACGGCCGATCCCTTTAACCCGTGTTCCGAGGCAAAACATAATCTACTCAATTGGTATGACCGTGCGAGTAAGTCGTGCTGTCCAAATCATCCGAACGAATCAGACTAAGAAAGACGATATTATTTCTCCAAATCCTGCTATCCCGGTAGGGCTATGACGAACATCAGATACCATCAAACTTCGCTTACAATCTGCACATGAAACTAACTCAAATCAATACTTGTTCCCAAATCCAACAAATTGAAATATAATCAGCTATTGCCTCATTTAATCTGACTCAGTGTAATGTACCGTGCGGTTGTAGGATATTACATAATATACCACTTAGAATCAGGTTCATCCTCGAACAAAACCAGTATCCATTCCGTATCGCATGTCTCTTGCCCAATTTATAACTCTGCTCCATGTAACTCACATTCTCCTGATCCAGACTCAATATCTCGCTCGCACTGAACGCTCGCACTAATTTTATATTTCCACATCCTCCTTGTAGCTCAATACGAATTCCACATATCGCTTAGTTTTGGATCATACACATATTTAAGGCATCCCTGAAGTACATGCAATTCAGCCGAGCTTAGCGATAGCGAATTTGAATAAGTTACAAGGGTATCTTTATGTCTGAGGCATCTATTCACTTCACTCCCAATTGAACCAATCTCGACGTTCATCCTAACACATTCGCACATGTGCTATTATCAAATAAGACAATTTTTCACTAACGATTTTTTTACCTGACTCAAATCAGTTCGTGTTCTAACTTAATCCATCCAACTATTTCTGAATCCACACTAGCATCGTCTAAGCTCAACCAACAAAACTGTAGCATGACTCCAATCGTATAATATTCTGCAAGTACCATATCCAAATAATATTTTATGCCCCGAACGATCATCACAACTAATACTTTCCCAGCTAGGTGACTTACCCAAATATCAAACAATGCTCTTAAATCAGCTCAGCCCAACACCTCTTTCTCAATCTCAATACCTCATTGGATGAACATTTATATTGAGGTTCATGTGATCCACGAAGTTTTGTGGCCTAGCCATAGGAATAGTGTTGCCACAATTTCAAGGTGGACACACTCGCCATAAATTTTAGGTTGCGCATGAAATAGTTTTTCTCGCTGCTTCCACTGTCACTACCAAATTTTTTAGGAAAGGGTATTTTGGTTATTTCATAATTAATTAAATATTATGCATGTTGTATATTTATTTATTATATTATTTATTTATTGTTAGATGTTAGTTTATTATTTTATACTTATATTAGTGGACCTAATTAGTTTAGATTAGATCCATGGACCAACATTTAAATCTAGTTAGAATTGAGCCCAATTAGAAGCATATTCATTAGGAGGATGATTAAATTAGTTAAACCCAATAGACTAGAACCTTCCCTCCTTAATTATTTTTTTATGAGAGGCCCCAAGGGGTATTTTAGACTTCACATAGCTTAGGGAGGGGTTAATTGGCCGGCCATGTAAATACAGAGGAGAATTTCTCTCTATTTATTTTTATTTTTAAATCTAGATCAAGAATTTTCTTTTACACAATTTTTTCATTCCCACATCAAATTATACCAAATTTTTTTCCTAATTCCTTTCCAAATTATCATTAGAGGCTACTAGAGCAAGGATCTACAAGGAAGATGCAAGGATCTACAAGGAGAAGCAAGGATCTACAAGTTGGAGGCTCTTTTCATACAAATTGGAGGTTTTATTATGAATCCATCTTCTAATAGATATAATTCAGTTTTCCCTATAATTAGACTATAAATATGTGATTTAATTATTAGGAACTATCCCATATGCTAAGACTATCTATAGGAATTGGAATTAGGTTCATAGGAGGCCTATGAAGAAAGTTATGTGTTATTTTGGGTCAATTTTGGGAGAATTTCGAGATTGACACATCTTGTGTTTGTCAATTGGTCAATTAGACCAAATTGACATGTGTTTAACTGGGTTTGGCTAGTGTCGTATGCATAATTGGATACGTGTAGGCCGTATCCCGATAATTTAGAGATACGGGTTAATTTGAGGGTTTTCTTCCGATACGGGAGTTTGAGCATGTCATATTTTGACACGGACACGTAGATGTGTAATTAACTCTTCGTATTATTTATAATTATTATTTTAGACTTGCTCGTATCCTTCGGGTTACGTTTGGTGGTGTCGTGGACTCGTATCGTAAGTGTATCATAGATCTAGTGTGATACGGGTGCGATGCTCTCCACGTATTTGTTTTCTTGCATTCAATATACTTGTTTATAGCTATTAGAGTATTATAATTGTATGGTTATGTATATATATATATGTATAGTGATATTATGTTTATATGTGTATATATATCTATCGTATTATATATATATATATATATATATATATATATATATATATATATATGTATGGTGTGTGTGTCTATGATGATTTGTGTGGATATGTATATGTATCTCTATTGTATATAAAGATATGTATATGTATCTCTATTGTATAAATTGATATGTATATATATGTATAGATAGGTGTATGTACCTAGTGTTATGTATATATGTATAAAGAGATATATGATGAGGTATACGAATATATATATGTGGAGGTATATATATATATAGGTTATATATGTGTTAGATGTGTGTGTGTGAGTGCTAGGAGGGGGTCGGGTAGCTACTGAACAACAGTAGCAGCAAGAACAACAAAGTAGTAGCAGCAAGAACAATAAAGCAGTAGCAGCAACACAGCAATGCTAGCAGCAAGCATAGGTGGTAACAGCAACTGCAAGCAAGCACAACAGTTGTTGCCAAGCATAGCAGTGAGCAACTGCAGCTCGAGGAGAAGCATAGAGCAGCAACAACATGCAGCAGCAATAGCATGCAGCAGCATGTATCAGCAACTGCAGTGGCATGCAGCAGCAGCATTAGCCAACAACAATGCAGCAAAAATAACAATGCAACAACAACAGCAAAGCACAACAGCAGCAACAACAAGAACAGAGGGCAGCAAGGTAAGAAGGTAGTTAGTTAGTTCACTGATAGTTGGTTAGTTTTATAAATAGTTAGCTAGTTAGTTATATATATATATATATATATATATATATATATATATATATATATATATATATATATACATATTGATACCAAGGTAATAGCAAGGTATTGGTGGATACTCAAGGTATTGGGTTTGACTATCAAGATGGGTGTATAGGTGGTGAGATACCGCCTTGGTTCAAAGCCATGATATCCACTTTGCATCTGTTAGCTAAGAGTAATATAAATATATATATATATTAATATTTTCATATCTAAAACTTGTGTATCTTACGATACGGTACTTGTTTGCATCCTAGTATCTTAACATAGCTAGTGTGGCCTAGTTACATAGTGTATGGACCCAATATCCTAGAGTTGGACTCATACAATCTAGAAATAGCTAGTTTGACCAAGTTTGACTATTTTGATCTAGAGTTGACCTAGTTTGACTGTTTTGACTTAGAAATAATTTTTTGACCTAGAAGTTGACTAGTTTAACTTATTTTTATTCCAAAATCTTGTATTGATGTAATATTCTATATTTTGGTCTTCGAGGCACCGTACTGGACATCATTGATAGTGTTCACCGAATTTCAGGCAAGTTTATTCTCTGATAGTTTTTCATTTATGATATCCTCCATGTCTCTTATATCTAGTATAGATATCCTTGATTTTTTGACACGATGGTTACACAGATTGGTATATCCAGATCTCGTTATGAGATATTATTCCTTGGTATGTATGGTGTATCTTGTGAAAGCCTTATTTTCTTGTTCTTTTTGTACATGTTCAGACATGGATTCTTGGGGAGACTAGCTACCTACCCAACGTATCCCATGTCATAACGTACCATGGTTGGATCCACTATACCAGTCGGGGAAAGAGAGTATGTAGTGTAGATATATGATCATACCCTTCTTGTATCATGTCTTGTTGTTTGAATATTGTTAATCTTACATCACACGTATGATTAACTAGGCCATAATTCTTGTATCAAGTTCCCAAGCCGATCACATGTTAAAGCTGGTACTCACACACTTAGTCATTAGTATTTCTTGTTTATTTCTATATTGCTCATTCTCGTATTTATTTCTAGTATTTTCTTTATTGCATATCTCTTGTATCTGTATATTGCATCTTGTATATTCACATCTATTTGTTGTTACATAGTTTATATCATTTATTAGAACTGCTGTTAGAGATATACTTTTTGTCACGACCCGCACCCGGAATTGGGGCACGAGTACGCGAGTACGTCCAGCCTACGCTGTAGCATCGGCGATAGAACGCTGTCAAGGTCTTGATACTATCTAGCCAATCTCACACAAGCATCCAATCTCCATAAGGAGGGACGGATGACACAATTAAAATGAACACATACTCAATCACAGGATTATAACACGATAAGATAGCGAAACAAAATTAAATACAACACAAGTCTAAAGTAATAATCAAACTCAATAATATCCAAGTCTCAATAAAAATGCCGGAGACAAATCCGGTACCAAATAGTCTACTCAAAGAACTAACTAGAAGATTGATAATTCCGGCTAGACCTCCCGTAATCACAACTAACTATCAAGCCCAAGTGCAGCTACTTACCATATGGTCCATAAAGTGTTGGCTACCGGTCCTCTAAGGCATAGTCTGGAAAAATATTTCCAGTCAGGAAGGAGCAAAGTACAAATCTCAAATAACAGTTCCATTTAATTGATAAGGACTATAAAGCAATAACATGTGATGCTAGCTACTGAGAAGACAGTGAAATAAATGCAATAGAAATTAATAAGAGACAGGCAATATAAAAAGACAGGCAAGAGGCAATATGATACAGTCAGTACATGTATGAAAATAAAAAGAACAAGGAACAGTATCATATACGGGTGATGTAGTATATAATTTAAAATAGGGAACTGTAATCTATTCTAAGTGTTTGAAATAGTAGCTTCAAAATGTGATCGGCTTGGGAACATGTACGATAGCTATAGGGCTTGGCTAATCATGGGTGAAGAACATGATTAACACTTACATTGTTCTATACTACAACAAGAGGTTATGATCATATTTCTTACTAACTACTTCCCCGCCCCCAACTAGTACTGTGGATCCAACCATGACACGTCACGATACACGAGCAAGTCCCATCTATCATGTACGATGTCTAATATACATATCGTGTACAATGTTAAACGATAATTAATGTAACATCTCATGACTGCAGATCCAAGCTATACTAGTCCGTGTAACACAGTGTCAAGGATTCAGATGTAACATTTCATGATTATTTAATTTATAGAAATTATCAAGGAATTGGAAATTATCAGAGAATGTACTTGCCTTGGGTCCTTAGCTGGTATTCATTGGTGTCCTGCTCCAGAATATCCCTTGGACGAAGCAACAGTCCTATAAACATATCACAAACACTTGCATCAGGTGCTACCCTAACACACAGTCAAAACACTGGCCTCAAGGCCATGCCAGGCAGGGCACTAGTCAACTAGGGTCATCTAGTAGGGATACGTAAAACACATTACACTTATTAATACTTACAATATTTATTCATGCACCAATTTAAATATATTTACAATATATATATATGCCTTTAAATACATATTTGATTTATACTAGTTGAACATTATATATGTGTACTCATATATATGCCAAAAATATATTTTAGAATATATATATATTGTCAACATTATCATTTAAATATAGTAATACTAATATACCAATTTAAATTTATACTAGCATATACTTTTTATTAAATAGATAGTATATAAAAATAAACAAATATATATATATATACATATATACAAACCAATTAGAAATATTGAGATTATATTAAGTATACAAAATATGCATTTATACAATTACCAATTTAATTATATATACTATATATACGTATTTACATACTTATACATTTATACCAAAATACGTATTTTATTACATATATTCTATATGAAATATACCAAAATAATACATGTATGTATATGCATACATATACACTAAGTATTATTCTAATACACACACCAATATACGTATTTATATACATATATTCTATATCTACACATTAATATATATACAAATACATATACACATTGCATCATATACTAAATATATACATACTATACATATATGCGTATTAACATTAATTAATAATTACTTATACATATACATATATATTATATACTCATACGTATATACGTATGTATGTATATATACATGTATATATATATATATATATATATATATATATATAAAGAAGGAAGAGGGAGAGAGGAGAAAGACTCACTGTGAGTTGGGGCTTGGCCGGCCGGACGGAGGGGAAGCCGCTGCTGGCGGTGGTGGTGATATTGGCAGCGAGAGGGGGAGAGCAATGGTGGTCGGCTGCAGGGTGCAGCGGGATCCGACCGGCCGAACGATCGGGCTCGGCTCGATGGAAAGGGAAGGAGCAGCCGGAGTAATGGCCGGGGGAGTTGGCTCTTGGTCGGTGATGTTGGAGGAGCAGTGGAGCGGCTGTTCAGGCCGGGGCTGGCCGAGATGATGGAGGCTGGGGGAGTTTCGGTTCAGTTTGGCCGCCGGGGCTCACCGCAGAGGGAGGAGCAGGCCAGCGGGGATGGGGAGTTGGCCGCCGGAGTACAGCGGGCCGGCTGTAGGGTGGTTGGGGCCGGAGGGGGCTTCGTCGGAGTGCAGGGGAGAACGCTGCTGCGGACCGGTCGGTCGGGGTCGCACTGGCCAGTCGGGGAAGATGCACCGCGGGGAGAGGCGCACCGCCGCGGGGAGAACGCCGGCTGCACAGTGCCGCGCGGGGGAAGGAGAACGCCGGCTGCTGGTGGGAGTAGCGGGGAGTCGAAGCTCGGCCGGAGTGCAGGCGGCTGCCCGGAGCTTGGCCGTGGCCGGAGCACTGGGAGTCGGGTGGAGATGGTTTCTCCCTTCTTCTTAGTTTTGAAAAATAAAAAAAGAAAGAAGAAGAAGGAAGAAGAAGAAGAAGGAAATAGAAGAAGAACGGAAAGAGAATGGAGAAAAATTTGTGGAGGCTACGGTTTGAGTGTGGGGGAATTCCCTAGGTTGGATTTTTGGGGATTAGGGCTTGATAGGACATGACAATATATAGGGAGAGAGGGTGTGTGAAATCAAGGGTTAGGATTGGCCCATTAATTGTGTGGTCCAGATTGGTCATGAGGGAATTTCTTCATGTGGGGATGAGGGTGATGTTTAATTAAAAATTAATAGGGCTCCCTCATTGGTTAAAAGAAATGGGTGTTGACACCAAAAATACAAATTTGCAAATTAGCCCCCTTAAATTTGGGTATTTGCACAGACGCATGAAATGATGAAAATTTGGCGGGCGATTCGGTGTCCGATGTTTTGTAGGGTCAGGGGGCACTGTAAGTTTGGTACGGGCTCAATTAGCAGGGCACTGGAATTAAATTGGGATTTCAGAATTGGTTAAAATAGTATCCTCAATTTAATTAAAAATAAATGCAAGTTGTGTTCTAAAATTAATTAGGAGTACATGGGGCCAAAATCAGGTCAGGTCATCAATACCAATAATGAAGAAGACTCAGAATAGGATATTATCCTAATTTGGGCCGCACGAAAAATAGGTCAAGATTGCCTCCAATTTAAATTGGAACGCACAATGATACAAAAATAGGAATTTATTAAATAACGTCTGCGACGATTTTTGTGCGGCTAGAAATAATGCACAGAGAGCATAATTATGAGTTGCAAAAATAGCAGAATGGTAGGCGGGCATGTCTAGGGCAAGATTGTGAAATTTGTTGGAAGACAAAAGTCAGGGTAGCGCTCCAAATGTCGAAGCAAAGGCAATGCGCAATAATTAATAAAAATACGGTAATTAATTACAAACTCCAAGAATTAAATTCTAGATAAAATAATTAAATACAGAATTCTATAATTCGGACAGATGTCATCTACTGGGCTTCTAGTCAAGTCTGCTAGCTTAAAAATAAATAAATACTGCATATAATACTATATTTAATTACACATCACATAATTATTTAAATTAAATATACTATCACACAATTATTTAATTGTCACTACAATAATATTAAATATTATAAAAAGTCAAAAATACCCCTGTTTTCGGAATGTGGTAGTGACAAGTCTACCCTCCTTAAAAGAATTTCGTCCTCGAAATTTAAAATCCTTATAGTAGCCTTTATTCATACACATTATTATTTCCCTCAAATTTAAATTCATCAATCACGAAATCAGTTAATAATCCACAAGGTCTTTTCACAATTTTCAAAAATTCTGAAATTATTGCATTCCTGAAAAATCCTCGGAATAAAACTCAAAGTCCATTTTTATAAAAAATTTCCTTGAAAGTTTTAGTTAATAATCCAATACTCAGAATTTAATATCCACTCCTCTAATTTGATTTTTATCAATGCACATATATAAAAATGTAATCTCGTCCCAAAAAGTTTAAATTCAAACATTTATCCATCAAAATTTTATTTCCTCGATTTTCTCTTCCTCAAAATACTTAACAATGCGATACTTAAAGATTCTCTAATTGCAACATCCAAATATAAAATTCTAAAATTTATAACTTGCAACCAATTAAATATAATGATAGTCTCCCAAAATTTCCAAATTTTAATAACCAATTTAATCACATCATAATCTTCCTGGAATTAATAAACCACCAATTATGCCATGTTAATTTCTTAACCCTCTATTTATGGTTATCCTCGAATTTAATCATCTTGTCTCTCTTGCCAAGTCATAACTCCTTCGTGAGTCTTCGTCAAGGTCAAACCCCAATAATCATGGTCTAGGGAGAATCTTCCTATAATCATACAACATGCAACCCAAAGGGAATATGTGCGGTCATAGTGTCTTTTGTCATGGTATTGCAGTCTCTGCATCAGGGGTACTACTAACTACATTATAACAAGAAAATCATGCATGCAAGCTATGGTACTAAGGGATCAATCAATCAATCAAGTAGAGAGGGACAGAATAAAGGAAAGAACAGAACCTGCTAACACATTACCTGTAGTATCGGTCTCCTTGACCGTTATCGCAAATGCCCCGTCCTGCTGGGGTGGTTCCCTTCGCGGGTGCTGAGCATTATATGGTTCCACAGGTAGCCTAACTGGATCTCTATAATCTGAAACTGCACGCTAGCCGGGAAGATAAGGGGCTAGAAGACAATCCCTTACTCGATGTCCCACAGCGCCGCAGTGCAAACAAAGTCCTAGCCTCGTTCTACAGCTCTCCCAAAGGTGACCTGGCTTCTTACAGAAATGACAAGTCTGCTGTGTCTCTCTTGGAGGCTGTTGCTGATTCTGCTGAACACGGACTGGTGCCTGGTACCGTTGTTGATACTGATACGCCCATAGATGTTGCTGGATAGGAACTGGTGCTAGGTACTGCGGTGGATGCTGAAATGTCCATGGTTGTCGCTGGCTATGAAATGGTACTTGGTACTGCTATTGGTGCTGAATACGGGGATGCTTGGCTGGTCCTATGCTACCATTTGTATCTCCAAAAGTGTTGTGACTCCTCTTAGGCCTGAGATCCAGATCCTCTTCTGCAATCTGAGCATCCATCAAGATAGCCTCAAAGGTAGCGGTACGACGACCAGAAGTGCGCGACCTAATCTCTTTCGTCAGTCCCTTTCTGAATTTCCTGGCTCGATCTCCTGGGTCCCGAATCATAGACGATACAAAATGGCTCAATCTATAAAATTTTGCAGCGTACTCGTCGACCGACATGTTTCCTTGAACCAAGTCATGAAACTGACTTTCCAAGGTTCCCAATGCCACGTCGGGAAAGAACTTCTCCTTGAAGAGTTCCTTGAAGGTCTCCCAAGTAAGTCCTTGCGCAGTAATTCTCGGCTTCGTGCGATACCACGTGAGTGCGATATCGAACATCTGACTGCCAGCGGCTTCTATCTGCAAGTTCTCCGGAATCTGGGTCAATCGCAGGCTCCTTTCTATATCCTCTAGCCAGTCGTCAGCGTAGAGTATCCCTTCGGTGCCTTTGAACTCTCGAGGCATCATCCTTTTGAAATCCACTATAGTACCTGATCTCTGCTGTTGCTAGCCAGGAAACCGCTGGTACTGTGCTACTTTCTCCAAAGCTTGGAGAGTCACTTGATGAGCATTCTCCATGCTTTCTCTCATCAGCTTGGTTTGTGCCTGGTGCGCTTCTGCTTGCACCCTCTGAGCCTCAGCTTGAACTCGCTGAGCATCTGCCGTCACTCTCTGGGCATCTACCATGCCCTGAATCAAGGTAAACATCTGCGTTCCATCAATGGGCGAACCTCCGGGAATCGGAGTCGGTGGAGGAGGAAGGTTGTCCGTCACAGCTGCGGCAATCCTCTAAGCAGGTGGGGGAGGAGGATCCCCGAAAAGTGCAGACACACCTATGTGCATCGGAGATGTAGGAGGAGCTACTGCTGTCTGTCCCTCAGGTGGAGAGGTGGCAGACCCCTCTAAAGCTGATGTTCCCGCTCTCATAGACCGTGTCTGCGGCGACATCCTGAAGACAGATCCCAAAGAATCAATTTAGGCAAAAATGCGATATCATCAAGGAAGGACAGTACAGTTCTAGAGAAGCAACATTCAAGATAAATAGAATGAAAGGAAAATCCTAGTTGTGATTGCACAGGTCAAAGATACATCCAAGGTCTGATACCTCTATCCCTCTAAGTACCACAGTTCTATCACAAGCACACTCACTGCTAGCTTCCTTACCTACTGCAATCGCTGATACTAGTTATCCTTGTCACTCAAGTGCATATCAATTGCAACACACCATACTAAGTACTGCTCTCTCCAATACAATCCTAGATGAACACCTAAGCCAGTTGGCAGGGAAATCTCAATCATGCTCAAGCCAACATATCCTTATAAATGCACCTCATCTATTATATACTAATATATCTCTCTCCCTATAAAATCTTATCCTCAAAATAAAATTCCTCAAAAATAACTCCTTGAAAATTTTTAATGCATATACTTTCCTTAAGACCAATTATCTAAATACTGAAGTGAAAATTTTATCAATTCCCAAAATCCTTATAGCTTGTCTAGGTTCATCAAATTGAATCTGAATTCCTCAAAGTTTTAATGACAATATCTCAACTTCTCAAAATTTCAAGAATTTGAAATTCATTTTCAATCCTCAATTTAATTATTTAAATCCACCTTCTGTAGTCCAATAGCTCGAATGTTAATCATTTTCACTGTCCTCATCGACGTGTATCATCAAATAATACCATAAATCAGTCTGTAAATTTATCTTGATATGAAATCAAACCCTACTATGAAACCAAAATCCTAACTTAATAACTAATCAACAATCAATAAGTGAGAATGGACGGAACAAGGGAATGATTTTAAATTGGAAATTTTAACAAGATTCTCAGGGGTCATCCCAGGAATCTCTCAAGGAATTGTGATTGAGTATTCGCTCTCGTCCTAGTATCCTATGTCCTAGATCCTATTACAGGCACACAATAGTGTAACAAAGATGCCACACTACTACGACATCGCACAACTCGCGAAGTCAGACCTGCATGGGCCACCACTAAAAACGTGTCACGACCCGCACCCGGAATTGGGGCACGAGTACGCGAGTACGTCCAGCCTACGCCGCAGCATCGGCGATAGAACGCTGTCAAGGTCTTGATACTATCTAAACAATCTCACACAAGCATCCAATCTCCATAAGGAGGCACGGATGACACAATTAAAATGAACACATACTCAATCACAGGATTACAGCACGATAAGATAGCGAAACAAAATTAAATACAACACAAGTCTAAAGTAATAATCAAACTCAACAATATCCAAGTCTCAATAAAAATGCCGGAGACAAATCCGGTACCAAATAGTCTACTCAAAGAACTAACTAGAAGATTGATGATTCCGGCTAGACCTCCCGTAATCACAACTAACTATCAAGCCCAAGTGCAGCTACTTACCATATGGTCCATAAAGTGTTGGCTACCGGTCCTCTAAGGCATAGTCTGGAAAAATGTTTCCAGTCAGGAAGGAGCAAAGTACAAATCTCAAATAACAGTTCCATTTAATTGATAAGGACTATAAAGCAATAACATGTGATGCTAGCTACTGAGAAGACAGTGAAATAAATGCAATGGCAATTAAAAAAAGACAGGCAATGTAAAGAGACAGGCAAGAGGCAATATGATACAGTCAGTGCATGTATGAAAATGAAAAGAACAAGGAACAGTATCATATACGGGTGATGTAGTATATGATTTAAAATAGGGAACTGTAATCTATTCTAAGTGTTTGAAATAGTAGCTTCAAAATGTGATCGGCTTGGGAACATATACGATAGCTATAGGGCCTGGCTAATCATGGGTGAAGAGCATGATTAACACTTATATTGTTCTATACTACAACAAGAGGTTATGATCACATTTCTTACTAACTACTTCCCCGCCCCCAACTAGTACTGTGGATCCAACCATGACACGTCACGATACACGAGCAAGTCCCATCTATCATGTACGATGTCTAATATATATGTCATGTACAATGTCAAACGATAATCAATGTAACATCTCATGACTGCAGATCCAAGCTATACTAGTCCGTGTAACACAGTGTCAAGGATTCAGATATAACATTTCATGATTATTTAATTTATAGAAATTATCAAGGAATTGGAAATTATCAGAGAATGTACTTGCCTTGGGTCCTTAGCTGGTATTCATTGGTGTCCTGCTCCAGAATATCCCTTGGACGAAGCAACAGTCCTATAAATATATCACAAACACTTGCATCAGGTGCTACCCTAACACACAGTCAAAACACTGGCCTCAGGGCCATGCCAGGCAGGGCACTAGTCAACTAGGGTCATCTAGTAGGGATACGTAAAACACATTACACTTATTAATACTTACAATATTTATTCATGCACCAATTTAAATGTATTTACAATATATATATATATATGCCTTTAAATACATATTTGATTTATACTAGTTGAACATTATATATGTGTACTCATATATATGCCAAAAATACATTTTAGAATATATATATATTGTCAACATTATCATTTAAATAAAGTAATACTAATATACCAATTTAAATTTATACTAGCATATACTTTTTATTAAATAGATAGTATATAAAAATAAACAAATATATATATATATATATATATATATATATATATATATATATATACATATATACAAACCAATTAGAGATATTGAGATTATATTAAGTATACAAAATATGCATATATACAATTACCAATTTAATTATATATACGTATTTACATACTTATACATTTATACCAAAATACGTATTTTATTACATATATTCTATATGAAATATACCAAAATAATACATGTATGTATATGCATACATATACACTAAGTATTATTCTAATACACACACCAATATACGTATTTATATACATATATTCTATATCTACACATTAATATATATACAAATACATATACACATTGCATCATATACTAAATATATACATACTATACATATATGCGTATTAACATTAATTAATAATTACTTATACATATACATATATATTATATACTCATACGTATATACATATGTATGTATATATACATGTATATATATATATATATATATAAAGAAGGAAGAGGGAGAGAGGAGAAAAACTCACTGTGAGTTGGGGCTTGGCCGGCCGGACGGAGGGGAAGCCGCTGCCGGCGGTGGTGGTGATGTTGGCAGCGAGAGGGGGAGAGCAATGGTGGTCGGCTGCAGGGTGCAGCGGGATCTGACCGGCCGGAGGATCGGGCTCGGCTCGATGGAAAGGGAAGGAGCAGCCGGAGTAATGGCCGGGGGAGTTGGCTCTGGGTCGGTGATGTTGGAGGAGCAGTGGAGCGGATGTTCAGGCCGGGGCTGGCCGAGATGATGGAGGCTGGGGGAGTTTCGGTTCAGTTTGGCCGTCGGGGCTCACCGTAGAGGGAGGAGCAGGCCAGCGGGGATGGGGAGTTGGCCGCCGGAGTACAGCGGCCCGGCTGCAGGGTGGTTGGGGCCGGAGGGGGCTTCGTCGGAGTGCAGGGGAGAACACTGCTGCGGACCGGTCGGTCGGGGTCGCACTGGCCGGTCGGGGAAGATGCACCGCGGGGAGAGGCGCACCGCCGCGGGGAGAACGCCGGCTGCACATTGTCGCGCGGGGGAGGGAGAACGCCGGCTGCTGGTGGGAGTAGCGGGGAGTCGAAGCTCGGCAGGAGTGCAGGCGGCTTCCCGGAGCTTGGCCGTGGTCGGAGCACTAGGAGTCGGGTGGAGATGGTTTCCCCCTTCTTCTTAGTTTTGAAAAATAAACAAAGAAAGAAGAAGAAGGAAGAAGAAGAAGAAGGAAATAGAAGAAGAAAGGAAAAAGAATGGAGAAAAATTTGTGGAGGCTACGGTTTGAGTGTGGGGGAATTCCCTAGGTTAGATTTTTGGGGATTAGGGCTTGATAGGACATGACAATATATAGGGAGAGAGGGTGTGTGAAATCAAGGGTTAGGATTGGCCCATTAATTGTGTGGTCCAGATTGGTCATGAAGGAATTTCTTCATGTGGGGATGAGGGTGATGTTTAATTAAAAATTAATAGGGCTCCCTCATTGGTTAAAACAAATGGGTGTTGACACCAAAAATATAAATTTGCAAATTAGCCCCCTTAAATTTGGGTATTTGCACAGACGCATGAAATGATGAAAATTTGGCGGGTGATTCGGTGTCCGATGTTTTGTAGGGTCAGGGGGCACTGTAAGTTTGGTATGGGCTCAATTAGCAGGGCACTGGAATTAAATTGGGATTTCAGAATTGGTTAAAATAGTATCCTCAATTTAATTAGAAATAAATATAAGTTGTGTTCTAAAATTAATTAGGAGTACATGGGGCCAAAATCAGGTCAGGTCATCAATACCAATAATGAAGAAGACTCAGAACAGGATATTATCCTAATTTGGGCTGCACGAAAAATAGGTCAAGATTGCCTCCAATTTAAATTGGAACGCACAACGATACAAAAATAGGAATTTATTAAATAACGTCCGCGACGATTTTTGTGCGGCTAGAAATAATGCACAGAGAGCATAATTATGAGTTGCAAAAATAGCAGAATGGAAGGCGGACATGTCTAGGGCAAGATTATGAAATTTGTTGGAAGACAAAAGTCAGGGTAGCGCTCCAAATGTCGAAGCAAAGGCAATGCGCAATAATTAATAAAAATACGGTAATTAATTACAAACTCCAAGAATTAAATTCTAGATAAAATAATTAAATACATAATTCTATAATTCGGACAGATGTCATCTACTGGGCTTCTAGGTCAAGTCTGCTAGCTTAAAAATAAATAAACACTACATATAATACTATATTTAATTATACATCACATAATTATTTAAATTAAATATACTATCACGTAATTATTTAATTGTAACTACAATAATATTAAATATTATAAAAAGTCAAAAATACTCCTGTTTTCGGAATGTGGTAGTGACACTTTTCTCATTTTCTGACTGGATATATTTTTTCTAGATGACACTGAGGAGTGGTACCCCACTCACTATGGGCCTCAGGATGTGGTTGGCTTAGAGCCAGAGACCTTGGCTCAGGAGGGTCTCATCCCGACTGAGACAGACGACCCAGGACTCGTAGCTTAGTTTTCTTTTGTACTGGATTTGTCTCCAATATTGTTATTAGTACTTCTCTAACTCATTGGATATTATTTTTGTCTCATGAGTTGTATTTGTGACTCTTCTATTCTTTTATCATATTCGTGCTTATTCCATCTATAGATCTGTGATTGAGTATATTCATTTATATTGGTGGTATATTATATCTTGATTGCTATATAGATAGTTTATCCAAACAATGTTCTACCACCGATGCTGTGACGTAGGCGGGGCGTTGTTCACTACTTGCATCCCTACACCGGGTGTGGGTTATGACACATTTTTATCGGTGGCCCATGCAGTTCTTTGAGGTCATAATTAGTGTAATTCCTAGTGGTGCTCTAAATTTAGTGCTATTATGAGCCTGTTTCAGGATATAGGATATAAGCTACAGGCTGAAAATACTCAATCACATATAGAAAAAACTCTATTGATTTATTTTAACTTTTCTTCCTTGATATTGATATTTAATCTTTAATTATTCTTCTTAAGTGCATTATATCATGTGCCATATTGATTCTTTTCTCTTGCTTTGCCTCAGGATGCCGCCTAAGACTCGATTACATCAGAGAGGACCAATTTCTGAGAGATCTGCGACTTCTCGAGGGCATGCACCAGTCACTTCTTCGGTGATTGGCATATCAGCAGCATTCGTGGGTCCACTTCCAACTCAGAGGACTGTTCCGGCTGTATCTGAGGGACTTTCACCTCCATCTTTCATGCCGATAAATGCGACTTAGGTGTTCACACTGTTTCGTGAGATATTGGAGGCTCAGAGGGCTCAGTCTGAGATACACCGGAGGCAGACTGACGTGTTACAGTAGGGTATTGAGAGTGCTCATCAGCTTTCCCTTGCCGTGGTAGAGAGAGAAGCTTCGGTCCAGCAGCAGGTTGTCCAACTCCGGCCAGGTAATATTCAGGACTTCAAGAAACTAGAACCTTGGGTCTTCAAGGGGACTGGGGGTATCATCTACGCTGATGATTGGCTCAAGGATATTGAGTATCTCATGAGGGTGTCCCGTCTTGCTGAGGATCTGAAGGTGGAGGCAATAGGACTTTAGCTATTCGACATCGCCCGTACTTAGTTCAGGAACGAGCCACTTTTTGCTGATACAGGACCGTCTTGGGAGGTATTCAAAGACCTCTTCAAGAGAAAGTTCTTTGCTCGGGCAGACAAGTTAGACTTGGGGAGGCATCTTGAGAGCCTTATTCAGGGGAGCATGTCTGTAGAGGAGTACGCTGCTGAGTTCGCTAGGCTGAGCCGATTTACAAAATATTTGGTGAGGGAGCCGGAGGTTCGAGCTATCCATTTCTGTGAGGGTCTGAACTGGGAAGTAAAGATCCTCATTCTGTCTTTCTATAAGACCTATTCAGAGATACTTGCGGAGGCACACAAGGTTGAGCGGGAGTTGGGCTTACAACCCAAGAGAGATCATAATTCTTTTCTAGGGGCTGATAGCAGCACAGTAACTGCTAAGCATCCTTATTTCCAGTCCAGGCATTTTCAGTAGCCGCAGCAGCACCAGACTCCAACTAGGGCACCATTTTACTAGGTACCGCAGTAGAGACAGTCACAGGAAGCTTTCTGCCACTACTGCAAGAAGTTTGGCCATATCTGGGAAGTTTGTAGGAGGAGGTTGTGGGTTTGTCTGTATTGTGGTACCGAAGGGCATCAGCTGAGAGAATGTCCTTCCAATCCTTATCTTGTAGTTCAGGGAGCAGCTCTAGTTCAGAGGATACTTGTGAGACCACCTACAGTACAGCCGAGGAGACTATCGCTTCTTACCTAGTAGCAGCATTATGCTAAGCACCAGTATCAGGGAGGTGCACGTCAGGGACGAGCGTTTACTATGGCAGTCGAGGAGGCCGAGCCCACCGGAGATATCATCGTAGGTTCTATTCTTCTTGATTACATTTCAGCTTTAGCTTTGTTTGATAGTGGTACTTTCCATAGTTTTATATCTATTTCTTTTGCTCTGAAGCATCGATTGGTAGCTGAGTCTTTGATTAGGACTTGCAAGATCATGATCGGGGGAGGCATATCCTGGTAAGTGATATTTGCAAGGATCAGAGAGTTACTCTGGAAGACCGGGAGCTGAGTGCGCGTCATGTAATGCCACTTTTGAGCTACCATATTATAATCGGGATGGATTGGTTAAGTAGGCACCATGCTAGTAAAGATTATAGAGGAGGTCGAGTTTTGTTTAGCCCGCTGGGAGAGCCAGAGTTTGAGTTTACTAGAGGAACTGCAGAGCAGAGAGAAGGCATTATCTGTGGAGCTATGGTAGAAGACAAGGATTTGCCACATCCGTTAATAGCAGAGTTATTGGATGTGATTCCTGAGGAATTGCTAGGATTGTCGCCATAACGAGATGTTAAATTCTCTATAG
Organism: Iris macrosiphon; assembly: GCA_036927795.1. NCBI lineage: Eukaryota > Viridiplantae > Streptophyta > Magnoliopsida > Asparagales > Iridaceae > Iris > Iris macrosiphon. Next base: position 110,134,747 of record JAYESA010000013.1, read on the forward strand.
AATTGGTGCCAGGTGTAGAACCAATTTCATAACATGTCTATAGAGTAAATAACAACAAGCTGGTCGAGCTGAAGAAGCAAGTAGATGAGTTCCAGGATAAAGGATTTATCAGATCCAGTTCTTCACCGCGGGGAGCTCCGGTATTGTTTGTACCGAAGAAGGTTGGGTCGGTGAGCATGTACATCGATTATGGGGTATTGAATAATCTCACTATCATGAATAAATACCCGTTGCAATGGATTGATGACCTGTTCGATCAGTTGAGTGGCACCAAGGTGTTTTATAAGATAGACTTGAGATCAAGCTGCCACCAGGTAAAAGTGAAAACGGAGGACATTCTGAAGACTGCTTTTAGGACTTGGTATGGCCAGTATGAGTTCATGGTGATGCCGTTAGGGTTGACTAATGCCCTAGCGATATTTATGAATTTGATGAACAAGGTGTTCCACCAGTACCTTAACAAGTTTATGGTGGTGTTCATCGATAACATACTCATATACTCGAAGACACTGGAAGAGCACGAGGAGCATTTGCGGATTATGTTAGATGTGCTGAGGAAGGAGAAGATGTATGGGAAGCTGTCCAAGTATGAGTTCTTCCTGGAAAAGGTAGAATTCTTAGGACATATTGTGACTGGTGATAGAATTTTGGTAGATCCGAAGAAGATAGCAGCAGTGGAGTCTTAGAAGACCCCGAGTTCAGTGGCAGAGATCAAGAGTTTCTTGAGTCTAGCAGGCTACTACAGAAAATTTGTGCAAGATTTTTCGAGGATTACCGAGCCGATGACCAGACTCACCAGAAAGAATACAGAGTTTGTTTGGACAGAGGAGTGCCAGGTTGCTTTTGAGGATTTAAAGAAGAGGTTGCCATCTACTCCTATTTTGACGTTGCCATCAGGATCTGGAGGTTTCACTATTTATAGTGATACATCAAGGAAAGGTCTGGGTTATATTCTTCAAAAGAATGGGAAAGTGATTGCCTATGCATCCAGGTAATTGAGTCCTCATGAGAAGAACTATCCTACCCATAATTTGGAGTTTGCACCAGTCATCTTTGCCCTGAAGTTATAAAAATACTATTTGTACGGAGAGCATGTGGAGATCTTATCAAACCACAAAAGCTTGAAGTGCGTTTTTACTCAGAAGGAGTTGAATATGAGGCAACGTTGGTGGCTGGAACTGATAAAAGATTTTAACATATCTTTGCAGTATCATACTGGAAAAGCCAATGTAATTGTCGATGTCTTTAGCAGGTATTCGGTAGCCATGTTATTGATGCAGGATCAATATTTGTTGGAGGACTTGGAGAACTTAGGCATTGAAGAGATAGTTCCTGGTTTTATTATGCAGATGTAGGGGTTGCAGATACACTCAGAGTTGATGGACAGCATCAAGGCAGCCCAGTACGAGGATATATCTCTTAGGAGCATCAGATCTCAGGTGAAAACAAGATTGAAGGATGATTTTACCATTACTGAGGATGGTTGTTTGCGACATGGTGCTAGATTATGTGTGCCTAGTGGGAAGCTACGTGGGGAGGTATTGCAGGAAGCACAACGCTGTCAGTGTTTCATGCATCTAGGTTCCAACAAGATATATCGGGATATGCGAAAGAGTGTGTGGTGGTATGCCATGAACAGGGAAGTGGCACAGTTTGTATCCAGATGCTTAGTGTACCAGTAGGTAAAAGCCGAAAGGCAAAGGCCAGGTGGTTTACTTCAGCCATTACCTATTCTAGGGTGGAAGTAGGAGCACATTACTATAGATTTTGTGTCCTGACTTCCACGATCTCCAGGATGAAAAGACGTAATTTGGGTCATCATTGACAAGTTGACCAAGTCGGCCCACTTTTTATCTTTCAAGGTGGGTTTGTCTACGGAGAAGCTGGCAGAGATGTATGTGAGGTAGATCGTTAGGATACATAGGGTTCCCTTCAGCATAGTATCGGATCAGGATAGTTATTTTACTTCTTATTTCTAGAGGAATTTGCAGGCGAGTTTTGGCACCCAGCTCAAGTTTATTGCTGTATATCATCCCCAGACATATGCACAGTCAGAGAGGACTATTCAGACTCTCGAGGATATATTGCGCACCTGTGTACTAGATTTTAGGAGATCTTGGGAGGACCATCTCTATTTGGTAGAGTTTGCTTACAACAACAGCTAACATGATAGTATAGAGATGTCACTATTTGAGGCTCTATACGGTCGGAGATGTCGTACTCCCTTGTCATGGGATGATGTTAGAGAGAGAGTTTTGCTAGGTCCAGAGATTGTTGTGGATGCAGTGGAGAAGGTTAAGCTGAACAGAGATAGACTTCGAGTGGCGCAGGAAAGATATAGACATTGGGCCGAAAGCCACCAGAGACCTTTGGAGTTTGAGGTATAGTTTTCGATTTTTGTTTTGTACTTGATATTGGTTTTTTGTTATAGATTAAGTTCTTAAGGTTGTGTTTTATTCTAGGTCAGTGGTCTAGTGTTTCTGAGGATTTTTCCGATATGAGGCACGATTTATTTCGGTGAAGGCGGAAAGCTTAGTCCGTAATTCATCGGTGCAGTTGCTTACAGACTAGACTTGCCACCTGCATTGGAGGGAGTGCACAAAGTGTTTCACGTATCGCAGTTGAATTGGTATATGGAGGATCCTAGTCATGTATTGGATCATTCGGAGATAGAGGTGGGCCTTACTCTTAGCTATCCAGAGCAACAAATTGATATTCTAGATCGGAGAGAGAAAGTGTTGAAGAACCAGACTATTCCCTTGGTACGCATCGCATGGAGGCATCACTCCCCGGGAGAGTCTACCTGGGAGATAGAGGATAAAATGCGAGAGCGTTACCCATATTTGTTTGTGCCTTGAGGTATGTTCTTTCCTGATTCTATTCTATTTTTCTTTTTTGTTCTGCTTATTTTCTGTGGGTAGTTTCGTCTCAGAATTTCGAGGACGAAATTATTTTAAGGGGGTAGACTTGTCACTACCACATTTTCTAGGAAAAAATATTTTGGTCATTTTATAATTAATTAAATATTATGCATGTTGTATATTTATTTATTATATTCTTTATTTACTGTTAGATGTTAGTTTTTTTTGGACTTGTGTTAGTGGACCTAATTAGTTTAGATTAGATCCATGGACCAACATTTAAATCTAGTTAGAATTGAGTCCAATTTGATGCCCATTCATTAGGAGGATGATGAAATTAGTTAAACATAATAGACTATAACCTTTCGTTCTTAATTATTTTTTCATGAGAGGCCCTAAGGGATATTTTAGACTTTATATAGTAGCTTGGGGAAGGGGTTAAGTGGTCGACCATGTAAATAGGGAGAGAGAATTTCTCTATCTTTATTTTTATTTTTAAATCTAGATCTAGAATTTTCTTTTTCCAAATTTCTTCATTCCCACATCAAATTCCACCCAAATTTCTTTCCAGTTCCTTTCTAAATCATCATTAGAGGCTACTAGAGCAAGGATCTACAAGGAGGAAGTACGGATCTACAAGAGGAGGAAGAATCTACAAGTTGGAGGCTCTTTTCACACAAATGAGAGATTTCATTAGGAATCCTCTCCCAATAGGTATAATTCAGTTTTCCCTTCTAATTAGACTCTAAATTTATGATTTAATTATTAGGAACCATCCCATATGCTAAGGCTACCCATATAAATTGGAATTAGGTTCATTTGATGCCTATGGAGAAAGTTATGTGTTATTTTGTGTCAATTTTGGGAGAATTCCGAGATTGACACATCTTGTGTTTGATTGGGTATGGCTATTGTCGTATCCACAATTAGATACGTGTAGTCTGTATCCCGACAATTTGGAGATACGGGTTAATTTGGGGGTTTTCTTTCGACACAGGGGTTTGAACATGTCACATTTTGACACGGACACGTAGATTTGTAATTAGCTCTTCATATTGTTCATAATTATTATTTTAGACTTGCTCGTGTCCTTCGGGGTACGTTTGATGGTATGGTGGACTCGTATCGCAAGCGTGTCATAGATCTAGTGTGATACGGGTGCGATGCACTCCACGTGTTTATTTTTTTGTATTTCAATATACTTGTTTATAGCTATTAGAGTATTAAAATTGTATAGTTATGTATATATATATATATATATATATATATATATATATATATATATATATATATGTATAGTGATATTATGTTTATATATGTATATATATTTATATATATATATATATATATATATATATGTACGATGATTGGTGGTTATATATATATATATATATATATATATATATATATATATATATATATATATGATGATTCGTGTGTATATGTATCTCTATTGTATATATAGATATGTATATGTATCTCTATTGTATATATTGATATGTATATATATGTATAGATAGGTGTATGTATGTAGTGATATATATATATATATATATATATATATATATATATATATATATATATATATATATATATATATATATATATATATATGTGTGTGTGTGTGTGTGTGTGTGTGTGTGTGTATAGAGAGATATATGATGAGGTATACATATATATATGTGGAGGTATATATATATAGGTTATATATGTGTTTAGATGTGTGTGTGTGTGTGTGCCAGGAGGGGGTCGGGTAGCTACTGAACAGCAATAGCAGCAAAAACAATAAAGCAGTAGCAACAAGAACAACAAAGCAGTAGCAGCAACACATCAATGCTAGCAGCAAGAATAGGCAATAGCAGCAATTGCAAGAAAGCACATCAGTTGCAACCAAGCATAGCAGTGAGCAACAGCAGCTCAAGGAGAAGCATAGAGCAGCAATAACATGCAGCAGCAACAACATACAACTGAAGCATTAGCCAGCAACATTAGACAACAACAATGCTGTAACAACAATAATGCAACAACAACAACAAAGCACAGCAGCAACAACAACAAGAACCGGGGGCAGCAAGGTAAATAGGTAGTTAGTTAGTTCACTGATAGTTAGTTAGTTTTATAAATAGTTAGCTAGTTAGTTATATATATATATATATATATATATATATATATATATATATATGTATTGGTAAGTTAGTAGGTAGTTGGTATAGTATAGTATAGTATAAGTAGCTAATGCATGTTAGTTATAGTTTAGAGTATTGGGTAGTTAATTATATACTAGATTTTGAATTACCTTATGATACCAAGGTAATGTCAAGGTATTGGTGGATACTCAAGGTATTGGATTTGAGTATCAAGATGGGTGTGTATGTCACTACCACTTTTCCATATAAGGGTATTTCTGTAATTTAGCTATTTTAAATAATTTATGTATTTAATTATTTGCTGAGTTTTTAAACTAATTATATTATATTTAGTAATGTTTAGTTTAGGTCAAACCCTAGAACTCATTAGGACAGACCCTAGTGAGTCAACCCTAATTTGTAAACCCTATTCTATCAAAATCCTAGAATTTAAATTTAGGGTGGACCTTAAACTCTAGCATACCTAAACCTTAGTCAATTAGGTTCTACATGACTTAACATAAAGGTTTAACCTAAAACTAAGCTTGGAAACCCTAACCTAGTTGTTTATATAAAAGGAAGCCTCTTTCTAGGCTATTCTTCACGTAGAGAGAAAGGAAACCCTAGCCTCCACGAGAGAAACCATCTCCCCACCCCAATTTTCGAGATCAAACCCTAGCTTCCATTTTCTCCTTCTCCAAAGCAAGGAACGAGGGTCAGGAAGCCTTGGAAAAGGAGAACTCCATTAAGGAAACCTTCCCTGCAGGTAAAACCCTAGTTTTTATTCCTTTAATTTCTGTTTTTAGATGTTAATGGTTATTAGGAACCCACCCCTATACTGTGTAATTCAGATTTAGGGTTTTGGATTAGGTTTGGTGACCCGCATGGGGTTTTCCCCAATTTTCCAAGAACCCTAACCCTAGGATTTGTAGGGAGACTGATTTCACCCTCCTACGTATAGGTTAGATATTGATTTAGGGTTTTGTTGGGTTTTTCATGTGTTCTTATGTAGATTCATCATTCTGCACTCCTTGTGCTTGATGATATGTTTAGTAGGGTGTTTGATGAAATGTGTCTATGGCTTTTTGCATAACCCTGTGTTTAAATTTCTGTATTTTGATAAACCTATCTATATTCATAAATATAATTGTGTTGTAGATTGGGTTGTGTGTTGTGTGGTGATAGTCGGGTTGGGGGAATTTTTGTGCAGTTTGTAAGGGCTGTGAGCAGTGTGTTTTGGGTTCTGATAGTCGGGTTTGGGGGGAAAATACCTGTGTGTATTTTGAGAGAGAGATGAGAACTAATGCTGTGTATTTCTGTAGGTATTAGAGCAGGGGTATGTATCAGATTGGGGAAGGGGTTTCACAACTGTGTGTGTAGATGAGGAAAGTGCCTGTGTGTATGTGTATCAGGTATGGAGAGGTCAGGGTGTATCCTAGAGATATCTGTGTATTAGATTAGGTGAGGATGGGTACTTGTGTCAGTGAGAGCCAATGTGACTGTGTATAGGTGTGAGGGAGAGATAATTCCCAGGTTTGATGAGGATTTTGATAAGTGTGTCTGTGCATATGTTTATGTGTGTTCAGTATAGTGATTTGGATTTCAGAGTACTGTGTATATCAGTTTTGGTGAGTTATGTGTATACTGTCAGTGTGTGGCTGTGTTCACAGTGTGTGAGGGTGTTTTAGTGTATATTGTGTGCAGGAAATGTATCTGTGTAAGTGTGTCTTGTTTCAGTTTTGTGTACTGTGGCAGCATTGTTTATATGTGGCTGTGTTTATGTATCAGTTAGCCTAGGACTGTGTATTAGGCTGTGTGTGTTAAGTTGTGTGCAGTGTGTTATTGTGGCTGAATGTGTGTGCTGTATTGGTGAAGTGCCTGTGTCTGTGTGTCTAGATTTCAGTAACAGTTATCAAGAAACCAACTGTGTTTCCTGTGTGTGTATGGCTGTGTGTGTATGACTGTGAGTGATGGTTAATAGGAAACAGAGTGCCTAGGTGCAGTAATGTAGCAGTAAGTTTCAGTAGGTTAGATAGCTGTGAGGTGCTCAGTTTTTAAACTGTGTATGAGTTGGTCAGTGAGTTGTGTTACCTGCTATGAAGTGCATTCCATGTTACTTAGTGTTATTATATGAATGGGTATGTGAGGGTCTAGTGTGAGTATCAGACTAGCTGATACTTAGAGTCAGTGTGAGCCTTGGGTGAGTGATGTTAGTATCAGTCAGTGTATATCAGTTTGTGAGATACCTGTGTACAGAAAACTGTGTATCAGATATTAGGGGGTATGAAATCAGAGTGTGCAGGTATGGATGTGCCAGTTTCATAGAATTGTGAGTTATGGGTGTAGGACTAGAAGAGGGATGGGTTATTGCTGTATCAGTGTGATATTGATACCCCTTTGCTACAGATACTCTCACTTAGCCCTGATACTTGGCCTGATGTTCTATTTTACAAGGTTCCTTATGCAAAATTTAGAGAGCAGTGCACATGGGTATATGTGTGACAGTTCAGTATGTCAGTGTGTCTAATATCAGTAGGATTTTAGGTTAATACATCAGTGTAAATACCTGCATTTGTGTGTTAGTATAGGTATATATGTTAATATGATAAAATAAGTTACTAGTTAATGTAGATATTAACTAACTAATAAGCTAGTATCACTTAGAAACTTAGGTAAATACCTAGAATAGCTAGTGTTAGCTAGTAAGTGGCAATTTAGACCAATTGACTTTAGCTGGACCTAGTATTGACCAGTAAACCTTAGACATGACCTAGAAATCTCGTTTTTAAATTGTTAAACATGTTATCCTTTTAATTCATTAATTAACATTTAATTTCCATATTAGGTCATTTTGATCCCACTCTGGACATCGATCCTCACACTTTGCTCAGGACCACAGGCGAGTACATTCTCTGACAGTTTTCATTGTTGATTACTTCTATAAATTGTAGTGTATTACATACTTGATTCCGACACCATGGATACACGGGTTAGCACCCTAGATCCCCATCACGAGGAGTCGTGGTTGGAATCCATCGTGCTAGCTGGGGGATGGGGAACTATTAGTAGATTATGTGATCATATCCAAACATTTATATGCACCATAGCTCACCCCACTTCTCACGTCGGGTGCAGCCTGACCACTTATATGCTCCATAGTTGTTATATATGATTAGCCTGACCATTATATGCACCATAGCTAACCATGCGGTTAGCCTGACCTAAAAGAATCATAGCTAATCATATATAACCAGCCTGATCTAGTCCCAAGCCGATCACATAATAAACTGATAATTCAAACACTTAGCTAGATGTTTTATCTTTATTCAGATTTACTTGTTCTAGCATTTACTACTTATTGCTCATTGCTAGATGCTCTATTGTCTATTTCATTTTCTCCAGTACTTCACATGTTCAGCTTTTATTTCCATCTTGTATCTCTTACACTGTTTATAGATTTTGTCAATTAATGGAACTGCTGTTAGTGCTTGTGCTTCGCTCCAATCCTGACTGGATAACAACATTTTCAGAGGACCTGGAAGACTTTTGCCCTACTCATTATGGTCCAGGAATAGAGGAGGATTTCACCCCAGAAATCCCAGAGGAGGTGCCTATCCTAGAGGAGAACTTGCCTGCCCATGCTTAGATTACTTTTCTGCATTATTGTTTTAGACTGAGACTGAGTTGTATTTGTTTTTATTTGTGACTTTGTGAGGTCATTTAGACCCAGGATTTGAGTTGGACTTCTTATGGTTGGTTTAAATAGAACTCTTTTCAATTCTCATCGTGCCATTATGTTTATAGTTGTGATTGAGTATATTATAGAACGGTGGTTATTTATTATTGTCCTCCGTACGGAGTTGAGACTATTGACAGGATATAGTATGTTTGTGACCTAGACAGCGTTCTACCGCTGATGCTGCGGCGTAGGCTGGACGTACCCACGACTCATGCCCAATTTCCGGGTGCGGGTCGTGACAGTGTAGGTGGTGAGATACCACATTGGTTCAAAGCCAAGGTATCCACTTTGCAACAGTTAGCTAAGAGTGATATATATATATATATATATATATATATATATATATATATATATATATATATATATATATATATATATAACTTGCGTATCTTACGATACGGTACTTGTTTGTATCCTAGTATCTTAGCATAACTAGTGTGGCCTAGTTACATAGTGCATGGACCCAATATCCTAGAGTTGGACTCATACAATCTAGAAATAGCTAGTTTGAGCAAGTTTTACTATTTTGACCTAGAGTTGACCTAGTTTGACTATTTTGACTTAGAAATTGCTTTTTGACCTAGAAGTTGACTAGTTTAACTTATTTTCATTCCAAAACCTTGTATTGATGCAATATTCCATATTTATGTCTTCGAGGCACCGTACCGGACATCTTTGATACTGTTCACCAGATATTAGGCGAGCATATTCTATGATAGTTTCCCATTTATGATATCCTCTATGTCTCTTGTATCTAGTATAAATATTCTTGATTTTTTGACACGATGGTTACACAGATTGGTATATCCGGATCTCGTCATGAGATATTATTCTTTGGTATGTATGGTATATCTTGTACAAGCCTTATTTTATTGTTCTTCTTGTACATGTACAGACATTGATTCTTGGGGAGACTAGCTACCTATCTAGCGAATCCCGTGTCATAACGTACCATGGTTGGATCTACTATACTAGTCGGGGGAGGAGAGTATGTAGTATAGATATATGATCATACCCTCCCTATATCATGTCTTGTTCCTTGAATAGTATTAATCATACACCACATGTAGGATTAACCAGGCAATAATTCTTCTATCAAGTTCCCAAGCCGATCACATGTTAAAACTGGTACTCACTCACTTAATCATTAGTATTTCTTGTTCATTTCTATATTGCTCATTCTCGTATTTATTTCCAATATTTTCTTTATTGTATATCTCTTGTATCTTTATATTACATCTTGTATATTCACATATATTTACTGTTACATAGTTTATATCATTTATTAGAACTGCTATTAGAGATATACTTTGCTCCTTTCCTGACTGGATATATTTTTTCCATATGACACTGAGGAGTGGTACCCTACTCACTACGGGCCTCAGGACATTGTTGGCTTAGAGCCAGAGACCTTGGCTTAGGAGGGTCTCATCCCAAGTGAGACGGATGACCCAGGACTCGTATCTTAATAGTTAGTTTTCTTTTATACTGGATTTGTCTCCAGCATTGTTATTAGTACTTCTCTAACTGATTGGATATTATTTTTGTCTCATGAGTTGTATTTGTGACTCTTCTATTCTTTTATCATATTCATGCTTATTCCATCTATAGATCTATCATTGAGTATATTCATTTACACTGGTGGCATATTATATCTTGATTGCTAGATAGATAGTTTACCCAAACAACGTGCTACCGTCGATGCTGTTGCGTAGGCTTGGCGTTATTCACTACTTGCATCCCTACACCGGGTGTGGATTATGAAATCCACTATTCCGAAGTATAGGATATCACCTTCACCTTCTGTATGAGCATGCATCCCAAACTTTCTAATGCATCTTGTAGATCTGAGGCACATCTGTCCCTTTCAGTATTGCAATAATTTGATCTAAACGAGCTGTTGCTTTAACTTCACAAGCTTGTTTCACAGTCGTCAATTCATATAAATATTATTTCTTTCCGGGGAACGACGAGCCAGAGTGATTTTATCTTCAAAAATCTGTGACTCCGAATCTCATTAGTTGACTTAGGACATTTCCATCATTGCTTCGATCTTCTAGCTACATCTTCAACTGAAGGCTATCCCAAGGATCTTTCAAATCCAACACTCAGTCACTAAGGCCAATCTCCAATATACACCACTCACATCCACCCTCGACACATTCCCAAATGTGCTACTGCAAGGGTCGTTTTATGGGTCTACAATGATCATCTCGATAATTGTAAGTCATCACGATGGACAGTTAGTACGAACCGTGCTATATCTTCTCTGCAAATCTGAGCCATAATCCAACCATTCCATCTGAATGAACTTCTGACTCCGAGAATTTTATGCACTACCTCTGACGAATCTATCAACCAAATGCTGCTTAACCACCTAGAGTCTTACTATCTATCCAAGCCATAAATCGAGAACTGCGCTCGTTGAAACCGTCTTCTATTACTCCGCCGTTCTGTCCTGAATCTATCAAATTTTTGAACTGCCATGTTCGACTTCTCCCACTACCACTTGCAATGATTTTCGAAACCAAAGACTTGTTCTAATTCTTTTTTGTATGCCATGTTTCACAGTGCACGTCTAACTTGCCCGAGCAGCATAGTATTTTGATCCAACGTTGCTCTCGCGTTTAGCTATCTTCAAAAGTCTATTTACCATAATTCTTGTTTTTGTTATATTCCTTAGTCCGTCTTGATTTCTCTATGTTTCGATTAGTCCATGCACTCTCAATGACTCATGTATCTGTTCCAACATAAATCTTAAATCCTTATTGCCTTTACTTGTTGCCTCAATCCGTCTAATTACTGCAAGTGTTAACTTCTAATCTGACTTAACATCAACTAGACTTGCCTCATTCCCGTTTACATCTTCCAAAGAATCCGTCTACCATCGTTGCACCATTTTACCAAATTTTACTTCTGCTAAACCATGAGTCCAACTTCTCGAGCGTCAACATCAAAAATCCTTCAAGTTCATGCTAATCCATCGCATTGCCCCTCCAAACCAGATCGTGCTTCTTTACTCAACCAACAGCTCCAATGTGTTACCAAAATTCATAGTCTGTGCTCACTATCCTTTGATTCACCTATCGCTTTCTCAAGCGTATCCCAACTGTTTGTTCCTCATGCTCAAATATCTCTTTGCAGCAATTAATGCTCTGTCGAACATCCAAATCGTGCAAGCGAACTCTGATGTTCAGCTTTCCATCTGATCGATCTCAACTTATTTCCAATACTTAGTCCGCATCAATCCTTCAAATTCTAAACACTTATTCCCATTGCTTATTCCTTTCTCGTCCATCATTCAAGTCCAACGATACTTTTATTTGCACAAGTCTGTTCTTGATTTCTCAAGTCTATTGTATCAAAGAATATCTGAGTTAAATTCTATTGCAACATATACCACTTGGAAATAGAGTCGCTCTCGCGCTTACTCTGCGTCGACGAACGTCTATTCCAAATCGATTATTCTGAGGTGATATTGTTGATCGTAACTCAATGTTTGCTTGCTCCATATCTCATTTCCTAACTCAGCGATGTGCACCAACCAACTTATATTCCTGTTATCCGCCTCCGTTGCAGCAATTCCATTAATGTCTATCCAAAATATTCTAATACGACGCTTACTATGTAGTATTCCATATACCACTCTGAATCAAGTCACTACTCGTATCTCATTTCTTTGTACTGATCCAAGATTCGTTCGCACCATCCATTATGCGTGATCCTGCCATCCCCAACTCAAGTCTAACACAAAACTTATCCAACTAATTAACCATCTTACTCTTTTATTAATCTCGCTAAGCAACTTGTGCCATATCCCATTCTCAATACTTTCAACTATTTCTCAAATTATCCGATACTTTTGCTACACGAGCAACCCGTGCAATGATCTCTTCCAAGTAATTCAATCCAATACCCAACTTTTCCTCATATTTGTTGTACGAGCAACTCGTGCAACACTATCTTGATATTCCTAAGCCAAAATTAAACATGCTCAACCAATGCTCTCTATGATATACCCAACCAAAAATTAAACTCCACCCAACATATTTGTTATACGAGCAACTCGTGCAATAATCAATTCTCATCCGATGCTTCTACTCACAATATGCCGTATAACCAATCTCGTCTACCAACCAACTGCTCTACTTATGCAACCAGAATCTCCCCAAAAGATAAGCCAAACCAATGCAATGACACCTCTCAACTTGCTGCACAAATGCACCAACGTCAAACGATGCTAAGCGATCTACTGAAAACCAACGAAAGCAACGCAACAAAAATAGCATGCACCCACAACCAACAAATATATAGACTTATTGCATGGTGCTGTATGAGCCCGGAGTTTGTGATAAAGGGAAGGACCAAGTCCGAAGAAATCAACCGGGCGCTCTGATACCAATATGTCATGCCCCAATCTCCTACACGCTCAATCAACCTCGTTGAATGTGAATCACCATGTTGTAGCACTCCCGCAGGACAATCATTCTCATTAGGATAAGGTGCTCTACGAGCCTGGAGTTGCGCTCGCACAAGGCGATGTTGTCCAACCTCAAAGTTATCATCAAAATGACAAAGTTACAACGGAAGTCAAGTATTGTGTACCAAATGAAAATGCCACAAAGGGGAATGCCACATAGGCGATGCAACACTCTTGCTCTTTCTCCTATCTACAAAGGTACTTACAGTTCCATACATCATGCCCCGTATACCCAAGTAGCATAACTACACCTACACACCTTAAATAATTCCCACAAACGTGGGTCAGTACACAGCTGTACTGGTGAGCGGGGTAATCCACTCGTCTAAACCGACACTAAGTAGAATATTGAATGCAAACAATTATATGGTGATCTTTCTACTTGAATCCTAGATTAATTTCATGGTAGAGGTATGACATGTTAAGGAAAACTGTAAAGCAGGTTAAACATGCAAGCATTCAACTCAGCAAATATACAAGCAGATATATCCAACTCAAAAGGAAACTAGCATTCAAACCATTCTACACAGACCCAAGCAATGTGTGAACCTATCAAATTAATATCCAAGCCTCAATATTCATCCTTAATCCATACCATAATCCAAGCCTTATTAATCCAATCATTGATATGCACACTCTTGCCGAGGTAAGGTGGCCAACGCCTACACAAAAAGCATAAACCAAAACCAAAGCAAAGAAAACCAACTCTAATCTATATGAAGTCACTGGCCAAGAAATAAAGGACTAATCAACTGCAGTTCTACCCGATCCAGCGCTGAGTAGCTAGCCTACTTGGTCGTATCGAACTGCCGGCACCGCGCCCAAGGCACGTTATCATTTGTCTCATCCATGGCCGAACGGTCCCGGTATCCCTGAGCATATCCCGTTCGAGAAAACTAAATTCTGGGTACAACAGGTTGTCCGTGACCAATGCAGACACCAAGTAGGTATAATGAGAGAATCAAGCCTTCTCGTCCCCCTAAACGATCATAGCATTAATCTAACCAACTATCTATAACCATTCTCCGACTTATATGCCAAGGCACCATCTCAAGTTATCCCCATAGGCACTATGCTACTTCGACACAATGCTCCAATTAGTACAACACCCTTCACTCAGAAAAGTCTATGGCATAATTCCCCAAGAGTGGCACAATGCCCTCACTGATATAGTTGTCCGATTTTGAACCACAACTACATGCTTTGCTTGACAAAGCGACCAAGTTGATACTCCTGCACGGATGCACGCTCGCTCGCCCTTCCGAAGTGCCTCGATATTCCAACTTAGATGATCCACTCAAGCTCCAACAACCCAACTCAAAACCAACTCAAGCCACAAATTATATCCAACCAAATGACGCACACTCTGTGCACGCCACAGTATAGTGATTCCAATATTCCAGTCCAAGTGTTCAAGACATTATGTGTGTTTCATATTATTAGACATAAAGGAGTAGAGGAGAAGGGACAAAGCCCACTCACCAAGTCTGATTATGTTAAGCACCCTGCCTAGCCGATATGGGTGATCCCTTGAATCCGTGGTCCGATGCAGAGCACGATCTACTCAATTGGTATGACCGTGCGAGCAGGCCTTGCTCTCCAAATTATCAGACCGAATCAAACTAAGGAAGACGATATTATTACTCAAAATCTTGCTATCCCGGTACTGCTCTGAATGAACATCTGATTCCATCGAACTCCACTTGTGATCTGCACAAGAAACCAACTCAAATCAATACTTGTTCCCAAATTTAACAAATCAAAATGTAATTAGCTATTGCCTCTTTCAATCCGATTAGGTGTAAAACAGCGTGCGGTTGTGGGGCATTATAACAAGTACCGGTGGCAAAATATCTAAATGAGTAAAATATGAAATAATGAGTAGGGAAGAAGAAACCCACTCATTTCCCTCAGTAGCCATCCGCCTGGTGCACGCCATTGTTCAGAGGGAAAAATGCTTGATCGTCATATGCTAGCTCTAAACCTGGCCATGTAAAACCAGTGGGGTTAGACCCCAAATAACAAGTACCACAAATAAAGCAAGAATGTAGAAATAATACTAGGTTATGAAATTGATACATATATATATATAGTTTTGTCTCATAGTTTTGCCTCATAGCGTATTATGACAAAACAATCTAATCCCATAACCAAACAAGGACAAGGGTTAAACCATCGCACAATGATAGTCTATGTCCCTAGACTATTTGACAACAGATACAATACACAAACCTGCTCAGTTACATAATTGGCTAATCACTTGTATGACTTACTAGATGGAGTCTGGGTTATCCCAGAGATATTATGCATAAAGGAATCCTCATATCGAATCAGATACTAGCAGTATTAGTGGAGCCACAAATCATCGCAAAGCACATAGTAGTGTTATGCCCCAGTCTCAAAATACGTAGGAACAGACACGTGGCAATGGACAACTGGTATGACTCAGTAGGGTTTCTAATTTAATGGACCCGACGAAGTGCACTTACGTTGTCCACGGTCAAGTGATCAAGAAAAAAGAATCTTATTCTAAAAATACAACAACTAAACTAAATCTCAATCCATGGTAAATAAATCTCAAGAAGGAACAATACACATCATCAGTCTGCAGCCCAATAATACATCCATTCGCATAGGCCAAAAGAACAATATAGGCCTATAAACACTAGGCTATAAAAGCAGAATAAAAAATAGAAAGTAGTACATGACTACAATAGCTGAAGAATGTAAAGATACCTGCAACGATGTCCATGCTCCATTAGCTCAAGCATCATGCAAACTGCACAAAAAACATAGAAGGGAACCAGGTTCTCAGAGGAACATAACAAGATACAAAAAGTACATACCATAATGTAAATACTGAGTAGAGTAAATCAGGGTGAACTATCCTCCTAAGTGAATGCAATTTGAGGACAAGTTAGTGCGTATGGGAAGTGAAGGATAGACATATGCTGACATAATTCACCAATTGCCGTGACTGGCTAGTATATGCCACATATGCCCCCAATCTTGGGGCAATCTGCATATATAATAACGTCCAACGCTCCGAGGAGCATGGTATCTGCATAAGTAACTACGTCCAACGTTCTCTAGAGAGTGGTATCTGCACAACATCCAACACTCTGAAGAGCGTGGTATCTGCACATATAACGTCCAATACTCCAAAGAACGCGGTATCTGCATAAGTATATACGTTCATATCGCTCGGAAGAATGCGGTATCTGTATATAGAAGGTGGGTGTCCCATACGCCTACTAGTCGTCCTCCTCGCCCAATGCCAATGTACAAGTCTTGTGCACGATGTGGACATCTCGTTACTATAATGCAAGTCACCTAAAATAATACATCTATGCTAAGCACCAACACACGAGCTACTCGCACCGATGGCCAGTCGAGTGCATAAACTCGTATCATATCATGAACTCACTCTGTGACGTGAAATGATATGTGTCAAGGCCTCGGAGTTATAATGATAACTCCGTCACTTAGGGTACGTCCACTAGACGCTAGGTCAAACACAAGTCCTAACGTCAACGCCATCGTCGACTGCACCCGAGTCATTCTCGGACGCGCACAGTTATATAATATAGAGAGCATAATATATAATATTAACTTGAATTTTAAACAGTACAACATGGCAAGGTATACTTTCCTGGAAGCCAAGCGAAGATTCGAACACGACTAGCCATGGAAGTAGCACCGCCGCAATGGAAACTGGAGATGATATCCCCGGATATTGTAAAAAATATCACCAATAGTCCTGAAATGAGTGAGATACTCAGAAAAATATACACATACGTCCAATTTGGACACAGGGGCAAAAATATAGTTTTTGGTCAATACGAGGCCCACTAATGGGCCTGTCTTGCACTGAAAAATATGCTAGAGATAAAGTTCTCCAAATTCGTCAAACTTAGTGTCTACGAGTGTCACGCTCCAGTCATAAAATCCATGGGACCAGACACGTGGCAATGGCCAGCTGGTACGACTTCATAGTGCTTTCCAATTTAATGGACCCGACGAAGTGCACTTACGCTGTCTATGGTCAAGTGATCCAAGTAATAATCTATTTCTAATATACAACAACTAAATCTAAATCTTAATCCAGGATAAGTAATCTCAAGGAAGAACGATATGCATCATCAGTCTGCAGCCCCATAACACATCCGTTCGAATAGACCAGAAGAACAATATAGGTTTATAAACACTAGGCTATATAAGCAGAATAAAATGGAAAGTAATACAAGACTGAAATAGCTGGAAATATAAATATACCTACAATGACGTCCACACTCTATCAGATCAAGTATCCTGCAACTGCACAAACAACCTGGAAGGAAACCAGGTCCTCAGAGGGACGTAACAAGATACAAAATAGATGCCAAAAAGTAAATACTGAATAAATAAAGGGGGGTATGCTAACCATCTAAGTGAATGCAATTTGAGGACAACCTCGGAACGTATAGGTAGGTGTAGGCATAACGTCCAACGTCCTCTAGAGTGTGGTATCTGCAACGTCCATCATTCCAAAGAATGAGGTATCTGTATATGTATAACGTCCAACACTCTAAGGGACGTGGTATCTGCAATGTATATATGTCCGTAACACTCCGAAGAGCGCGGTGTTTGAATATAGGAAGTTATCGGGTCTGTGGCTCCTCTGGATACCACGGAGTCCGATGTGTGTATCCCATACGTTTATCAGTTGTCCTCCCTGCCCAATGATCTATGCATGTCGTATCACAAAACTTCTCAGCTACTACGCCGAGGCGCCGTAGCTCTGGCTCATAGTCTATCGTTAGAACAATAGTCCAACCTTACAACCAAACAAGGACAAGGATTGGACCTTCGTAATATAATATTCTATGCTCCGACTACTAATAACTGCTAAGTCTTCTATCATGCATCGCTAATAGCAGTTATTCCCTATCCGTCGCACGCCTACACGTACAGGTGGCCAACCACATACGTAAGTCTGTGCCCTACATGAGACTC
The DNA here is from genome assembly GCA_036927795.1 of Iris macrosiphon. NCBI lineage: Eukaryota > Viridiplantae > Streptophyta > Magnoliopsida > Asparagales > Iridaceae > Iris > Iris macrosiphon. The sequence continues at coordinate 110,152,948 of JAYESA010000013.1, forward strand.
ACAATATGTGTAAGAAATATGTCAAGGCCTGGGAAGTCACACCAATAACTCCAAAACTTTAGGTGGGTCCACTAGATACTAAGTCAGACACAAGTCCTAACGTCAATATTTCGTTGACTGCACCCGAGTCTTCTCGGACGCACATAGTTATATAATATTAAATTAAATATACATGCCACTAAAAATAACTGAATTTAAATAGTGCAACAAAGGCAAGGTATACTTGCCTGTGTGAGGCTGCTAATGACGGGGTCCCAGTATCGCATCCAAGCCCTCAGGTCCCGCAGTACCTAGAGATGAGGTACAAACCAATAATCAATAATCTATTCTATGTCAGACAGGGATGCGACACACATCTATACCCAAACTCAGTCTCAGCTACGACTCATAGGGACAAGACGCTAGGAGGTTGACCAAGGTTAACTCGGAGCAAGTTACATCTAATCAAATTAAATATCTTGTACGATATCATCAATCCAGACCTCAATCTTACTATGTTCATCACAAAGTTCAGTAGTTCAAGCCAGGATCAAATCCTCAAATTTTACTCTAGTCTTCACAGCCATTACCATGTATATTACGCATTATCCTTAAATGAAATAATTATCCTCGAGTAACTGGTTATTAATAATTACTTAAACCCTCGGTTTTAAACACCATCAGTAGCTACTCCTCCAATATATTAATCATTAAATATTAGCTCCCCTTTATTAACTAATGCTTGGTATCACAACGGTATATTACGACCATTAAATCTGCACCTCAGTATATTCCCTGTTTTTAGTATTAAAATATCCTTTTCTCACCCATTTAAAACTGCTAGTCGTCAATAAACAATATATATAGATTAAATAAAAGAAACCTAAAATCCCTTACCCAGCATTCATAACCCTAACTTAATCTACATCCTTTACGTCCATGAATAGTATATTGTGTCACGTAATAAACCCCAAGATATCACGTAGTATTTAAACTCAAAACTTAACCCAAAACCTAATCTCAATACTAACCCTAGTCACCCTCCTTAAACACAAGGATCCAAAGTACTACACTTGCAATCTATATAAACATCTATACGTAACCCTAGCTAACACCAGTCCATATATATATAAACATCCTATCTAAAGAAACATTAAATTCTGGAATTAAATCAAGTGAGGGGAGAGTCGACTTCGTCGGTGACGCCGGAGCACGGCCGGCGGGGGTGGCCACGGGGTGGTAGTAGTGATGATGATGGTGAAAGCTAATGGTGATGAAGGGAGCTGGACAGGGAGGAGGCCGGAGTCGAGGGTGGTCAGTCGCCGGAGTACGGGGGGAGAACAGTGCTGGAGCGGCGGAGTCGTTCATGCACAGTCGCCGGAACGGTGAAGTTTGTACAGTCCGGTCGAAGAGACAGCCGTGGTGGAGGTCGTTCAGTGGCCGGGCTGCTGTGGATCTGCCGCGGGGGGGGGAGATGTATAGTAGGTCGGGCTGCTGTCGGGCCGGACGGGAAGAACACGGCAGCCGGAGATCAGCTGCTGAGTCCGACGGATCGACGACCTGTGCTGGACTGACGGCGGTCGAGGGCTGTGCTGGAGCGGCGTACAGAGGCCTGCCGGGTGCTGATGCACAACCGGGGGCAGGGAGTTCAAAGCCGGGTCGGGGAGGTCAAAAAGCATAGCCGACGGGGGTTGCTCTGTCTGAGACAGCCTCGGGGGAGACTACCGGCGGTCGGGGGTGAAGCTGGAGTGGCGCGGGGGTCGGCTGGCCGGACGGAGTTGGTCGGCCGGATGGGTTCTTCTCAGGAAGGAGAAAGGATGAAGAAGAAGAAGAATGTAAGAAGAAGAAGGAAGAGTTTTGGCTGGTAGTATTAGGAAGAGGGAGGAGAGAGAGAGGTTTTCTTTTTGTTTCCTCTTGGGATTAGGGCCGGTTGGAATTTGTGAGGGTGGGTGAGGTGATGGTTTTATAGAAAAGGGTGATGTAGCTTGAGTGGTGAGGATGCTTCCAAATTTGAATGAGTGGTTAGGATTTGTCCTGAGGGAAAATTATTCATTCATGAGGAATGGAGGGTATAGATTAGTCCATTTAAAATAGAGGTCTAGGATTTCACATAAGTAAAGATCATTTCTTAATGAGGAATGGAGTGGGGGCTCTCCTCTCCATATGGTCATGTCCAATAGGGTGAGGACACATAAATTAATAAATTTCAATTTAGCCCCTTAAATTCGGGAAATTACAGGAATACATAAAATAACGCTGAAATTATGGAGAAAATTGCGGTGATGATTTGAAAGGCGAGAGGGTGTTGGGGGTTTGGCACGGGTTTAATTTAATGGCCATCGGGATTAATTGGGGATTAAAATAGGATTAGGCAAAGTTGGTATCCCCGATTTAAATAGAATTAAAGTGTCCCGCATTTTTAAATTAAATGGGGGCACTTGGGGTCAAAATTCGGAAATGACACAAAGGTCAAAAATGGTGGGGGCTTGGAGTCAGTCTTGGATCCTTTAGTTGGTCTGGCTCAACGGGTTAAGTTGGTATCTCAAAACTGAGGGTAACGACACAGGTGTCCGACACAGAATTTAATTATGGGATTTCGGTTACAGAAAATTGTGCAATTAATTTAGAGCAAAAAAAAAATAATTTTGAGTTGCAGAAAAGTCCAGTGCCTAATTTGGCGTGTCAAGTCAGAAGTACAATGATCCGATGGAATTTATGGACTGATATTGGGCTCCTAATAATTTAGCAATGATAGGGCGAGCCAAGGATTTTAATTAAATAAATTAAAATAACAGACAAACTTAACTCTACTCTAAACCTCAACATTTGCTGCTAAATCCAAAAATTTCCCCAGTCCAAACCCGACTATCTATAGAATTAATCGAGGGATTTTACATTCTTCCCAACTTAGAAAAATTTTGTCCCCGAAATTAAAAGTAAAGCACAATAATAGTTAAGCAAATTTTAAAACAATTAGTAATCAAATGTCGTACGTAAATTCGTACCTTGCTCCTCAAATAAGTACGGGAACCGCTGTCGAATAGAATCCTCATGCTCCCAGGTAGACTCGTCTGGTGAATGGTATTTCCAGGCAACTCTGACCAGTCGAATAGTCGGCCCTCTCAAAGTCTTCTCGCTGTGATCGAGAATCTCAATTGGCTGCTCTACGTAAGATAGACTGGGCCCGACTGTAATCTCCGAATGATCAAGCACGTGGCTAGTGTCTGCGACATATCTCCTCAGCTGTGATACATGAAATACGTCATGCACTCCCTCTAATGATGGAGGTAATGCAAGACGGTAAGCTACTTCGCCAACTTGTTCCAAGATGTCAAAAGGTCCGATGTACCTCGGACTCAGCTTGCCTCTTCCTTAGAATCTGATGGTGTCACGAGTAGGCGATATCCTCAAAAATACATGGTCACCCTCCTTGAACTCCAATGGCCTGCGGTGCGCATCTGCCCAATATTTCTGTCTGTCCTGTGCTGCACGCAGGTGACTCCGAATCTGCTTGACCTTCTCCACTGTCCGTGTTACTAACTCAGGACCAAGCATCTGACGTTCTCCTACGTCACTCCAACAAACTGGCGACCTATATTTCCTACCGTACAGTGCATCATAAGGTGCCATCTGTATGCTAGCCTGGTAGCTGTTATTGTAAGAGAATTCCACCAAGTGTAGGTGGTCCTCTCAAGATCCTCCAAAATATATCATGTATATCCTCTAATATCTGTATCGTGTGCTCTGACTGGCCATCAGTCTATGGATGATATGCAGTGCTGAACTTGAGATGAGTTCCTAGGCTCTCTTGCATACTCCACCAAAAATGCGACGTGAATCTGGAATCATGATCTGATACGATGCTGACAGGCACTCTATGTAGTCGTACTATCTACCTCATATATATGTCAGCTAAAATCTCCGTGGACTGCCCAACTCTGAAGGGTAAGAAATGTGCAGACTTGGTGAGTCTATCTATTACAACCCAAACTGCGTCCTTCTCGCTAGGGCTCCGCGGTAATCCTGTGACGAAGTCCATGATAATGTGTTCCCACTTCCACTCGGGTATGGGAAGCGGCTGCAATAATCCTGCAGTCCTATGATGTTCAGCCTTGACTTGCTGACAAACTAAATATTTTGCCACGAATCTTGTAATCTCTCTCTTCATCCCATGCCACCAGAAATGTTGCCTCAATCTCGGTACATCTTCGTACCCCCGAGATGAATGAAATAAATTGAGCTATGTGCCTTGGTCATCAACTCTTGGTGTAGCTCACCACTCGAAACATATAGGCGATCTCCATACCTCAACTTTCCGTCTTTATGAATCCTGAGTCCCGTCTGGATGTCGGCCTATGTCCTTTCTCGTAGTCGTCTAAATCCCGTATCTGTAGGCAAGGCTGCCTTGATCCTCTCAATAATGTGGACTGAACCTCGAGACTGGCCATCTGTCCTTCCATGCATGGCAATAAAATCTCAATCCTGAGTTCCTGAAAATCCTCTAACAACTGGCGATGAGTCGTAAAAATAGGCCATAGGCTTCCTGCTTAAGGCATCTGCTACTACATTCGCCTTGCCAGGGTGGTATTGTAACTCGATATTAGAATCTGTTATAAATTCTAGTCAGCACCTCTGTCCCATGTTGAGCTCCTCTTGCGTGTAGACATACTTCAGGCTTTTATGATCTGTATAAACCTCAACACGCTTACCATAAAGGTAGTGTCTCTATAGCTTTAGTGCAAATATCACTGCAACTAGCTCTAGATCATGCGTCAGATAGTTCTTCTCATGAACTCTCAGCTGTCCTGATGCGTAGACTATCAATTCTATCTGAACATAACTTATATTTGCTGAGCTTGGCATACAACCTCTCGTTTCTCATCGTCTTCAACACGATCTTGAGATGTCTCTCGTGCTCCTCCTGGTCCTTAGAATATACCAAGATATCATCGATAATTACCACCACGAACTTATCCAAGTACTAGTGGAAAATATTGTTCCTCAAACTCATAAATACTGCTGGCACGTTGGTTAAACCAAATGGCATGACTAGTGACTCATAGTATCCATACTTCATCTGGAAAGTTGTCTTAGGAATGTCCTCTCTCCGTACCTAGATCTGATGATAGCTGGATCTGAGATCGATCTTCAACATACGCATGCACCGCTAAGTTGATCAAACAAATCATCGATGCACGGCAGTGGATACTTGTTCTTTATCTTTACAGTATTTAGCGCCCTATAATCGATACACAAGCGTACTGTCCCTTCCTTCTTCGGTACAAGCAGGATGGGTGCTCCCCATGGAGATACACTAGCCCATATGAAACCTTTATCCAAGAGATCATCTACTTGGACTTTCAGCTCAACCAACTCTTTCGGTGCTAGCCTGAAGACGGGAAAATAATTGGCTCCATTCTTGGAGTCAACTCTATAGCAAATTCTACCTCTCCATCAGGTGGCAGGCCTAAAAGATTCTCTAGAAACACATCCTCAACTCTGATATAATATGGTGGTATACTGGTTCACCTCCTGCTTTGTATACCCCTAAGGTAGCTGGGCACCATACTCCTGGGCTCCCTAAAGTAACTCAAACTCAGGGTAATCTGGTGGTCATAAATAATATAATTACGTCAAAAAAATTGCGTCGCGTGGTATTGGCTCAACCAATCCATGTCTAGGATAAGGTCATAGTCTAGACTAAACCTCAAAATAATTTCTTCCGTTTTGTTTACCACACTAATCCTCTGAAAGAAAAATGTTTCCCTGTCTAAAGTATAATTTCTCTTATCCTCAAATTTTCTCTAAAATTTTATTCCTCAAATTTCTTCTTCTCGTTATTCATCTCTCCAAGTCACAAGTACAATAATGGTATCACTCAGGCACATACTAGAATTTATGGAATCAAATCATTACCTTCCAAGTGAGATCCTAAAATTTTATCTTCTCTAGTCCATAATATCATTCCTGATATTGCTATCATATACAACCACTAGTTCCCAGCATTGGGCTATGCATCTCCTTAGATTATTCTAGGTCTTGATCAACAATCTTTCCAGCTCCTTGTACTTCCAAGATCGCTGCTAACTCGAGTACGAATAGGGTACTACTGGCTCCAATTCTCTTGTTACCCTTCCATACTAGTTCAAGAATCCAAAAAGAACCTATCAGCCTACCTTACTGAGGGTAACAATCTTCTCAGTGATTATTGCATAAATCACGTCTTCTGCTGTCTGAACTGCGATCTTCTTCTGGAGGAACCCATCAGTCGCAAGCGTCCGTCTTCCGAATAATAGGGGATGAGAAACAATGATAAGGATATTGACGAAAATTGAATGAATACAAATTGGAAGTCCAAGGAAGATAATCACATACAAGAGAAGTTTTAAAATTGGTTATGGATTGAGATCTTATTCACAATTAATCCTAAGTTGCAGGCTCGTTCGGTACAGTAACGTAACCGAAACGATTTACTCTGACCTGCATGGGCCACCACTAAAACCATGTTACGCCCCAGTCCCAAAATCTATGGGACCAAACATGTGGCAATAGCCAGCTGGTAAGACTTCGTAGGGCTTTCCAATTTAATGGACCCGACGAAGTGCACTTATGCTGTCCATGGTCAAGTAATCCAAGTAATAATCTATTTCTAATATACAACAACTAAATTTAAATCTCAATCCAGGATAAGTAATCTCAAGGAAGAACGATACGCATCATCAGTCTGCAACCCAATAACACATCCGTTCGAATAGACCAGAAGAACAATATAGGTCTATAAACACTAGGCTATATAAGCAGAATAAAATGAAAAGTAATACAAGACTGAAATAGCTGGAAATGTAAATATACCTGTAATGACGTCCACATTCTATCAGATCAAGTATCCTGCAACTGCACAAACAACCTGGAAGGGAACCAAGTCCTCAGAGGGACGTAATAAGATACAAAATATATGCCATAAAGTAAATACTGAATAAATAAAGGGGGATGTGCTAACCATCTAAGTAAATACAATTTGAGGACAACCTCGGAACGTATAGGTAGGTGTAGGCATAACGTCCAACGTCCTCTAGAGTGTGGTATCTGCAACGTCCATCATTCCGAAGAATGAGGTATCTGTATATGTATAACATCCAACACTCTAAGGGACGTGGTATCTGTAATGTATATACGTCCGTAACACTCTGTAGAGTGCGGGGTCTGAATATTGGAAGTCATCGGGTCTGTGGCTCCTCTGGATACCACGGAGTCCGATGTGTGTATCCCATACATTTATCAGTTGTCCTCCCCGCCCAATAATCTATGCATGTCGTATCACAACACGCCTTAGCTACTACGCCGAGGCGTCGTAGCTCTGGCTCATAGTCTATCGTTAGAACAATAGTCCAACCTTACAACCAAACAAGGACAAGGATTGGACCTTCGTACCATAATATTCTATGCTTCGACTACTAATAACTGCTAAGTCTTCTATCATGCATTGCTAATAGCAGTTATTCCCTATCCGTCGTACGCCTACACGTACAGGTGGCCAACCACATACGCAAGTCTGTGCCCTACATGAGACTCACAACACGTGTAAGAAATATGTCAAGGCCTGGGAAGTCACACCAATAACTCCACAACTTTAGGTGGGTCCATTAGACACTAAGTCAGACACAAGTCCTAACGTCAACGTTTCGTTGACTGCACCCGAGTCTTCTCGGACGCGCACAGTTATATAATATTAAATTAAATAAATATGCCACTAAAAATAACTGAATTTAAATAGTGCAACAAAGGCAAGGTATACTTGCCTGTGCGAGGCTGCTGATGACGGGGTCCCAGTACCACGTCCAAGCCCTCAGGTCCCGCAGTACCTAGAGATGAGGTACAAACCAATAATCAATAATCTATTCTACGTCAGACAGGGATGCGACACACATCTATACCCAAACTCAGTGTCAGCTACGACTCATAGGGATAAGACGCTAGGAGGTTGACCAAGGTTAACTCGTAGCAAGTTACATCTAATCAAATTAAATATCTTGTACGATATCATCAATCCAGAGCTCAATCTTACTATGTTCATCACAAAGTTCAGTAGTTCAAGCCAGGATCAAATCCTCAAATTTTACTCTAGTCTTCACAACCATTACCATGTATATTACACATTATCCTTAAATAAAATAATTATCCTCGAGTAACTGGTTATTAATAATTACTTAAACCCTCGGTTATAAACACCGTCAGTAACTACTCCTCCAATATATTCATCATTAAATATTACCTCCCCTTTATAACTAATGCTTGTTATCACAACGGTATACTACGACCATTAAATCTGCACCTCAGTATATTCCCTATTTTTAGTATTGAAATATCCTTTTCTCACCCATTTAAAACTGCTAGTCGTCAATAAACAATATGTATAGATTAAATAAAAGAAACCTAAAATCCCTTACCCAGCATTCATAACCCTAACTTAATCTACATCCTTTACGTCCATGAATAGTATATTGTGTCACGTAATAAACCCTAAGATATCACGTAGTATTTAAACTCAAAACTTAACCCAAAACCTAATCCCAACACTAACCCTAGTCACCCTCCTTAAACACAAGGATCCAAAGTACTACACATGCAATCTATATAAACATCTATACGTAACCCTTGCTAACACCAGTCCATATATATAAATATCCTATCTAAAGAAACATTAAATTCTGGAATTAAATTAAGTGAGGGGAGAGTCGACCTCGTCGGTGACGCCAGAGCACGGCCGATGGGGGTGGCCGCGGGGTGGTAGTAGTGATGATGATGGTGAAATCTTATGGTGATGAAGGGAGCTGGACAGGGAGGAGGCCGGAGTCGAGGGTGGTCAGTCACCGGAGTGCGGGGGGAGAACAGTGCTGGAGCAACGGAGTTGTTCATGCACAGTCGCCGGAACGGTGAAGTCTATACAGTCCGGTCGGAGAGACAGCCGCGGGGGAGGTCGTTCAGTGGCCGGGCTGCTGTGGATCCGCCGCGGGGGGGGGGGAGATGTACAGTCGGTCAGGCTGCTGTCGGGCCGAACGGGAAGAACATGGCGGCCGGAGATCAGCTGCTGAGTCCGGCGGATCGACGGCCTGTGCTGGACTGACGGCGGTCGAGGGCTGTACTGGAGAGGCGTGCAGAGGCCGGCCGGGTGCTGATGCACAGCCGGGGGCAGGGAGTTCACAGCCGGGTTGGGGAGGTCAGAAACCACAGCCGGCGGGGGTTGCTCGGTTTGAGACAGCCTCGGGGGAGACTGTCGCCGGTCGGGGGTGAAGCTGGAGTGGCGCGGGGGTCGGCCGGCCGGAAGGAGTTGGTCGGCCGGATGGGTTCTTCTCAGGAAGGAGAAAGGATGAAGAAGAAGAAGAATGTAAGAAGAAGAAGGAAGAGTTTTGGCTGGTAGTATTAGGAAGAGGGAGGAGAGAGAGAGGTTTTCTTTTTGTTTCCCCTTGGGATTAGGGCCGGTTGGAATTTGTGAGGGTGGGTGAGGTGATGGTTTTATAGGAAAGCGTGATGTAGCTTGAGTGGTGAGGATGCTTCCAAAATTGAATGAGTGGCTAGGATTTGTCATGAGGGAAAATTATTCATTCATGAGGAATGGAGGGTGTAGATTAGTCCATTTAAAATAGAGGGCTAGGATTTCACATAAGTAAAGATCATTTCATAATGAGGAATGGAGTGGGGGCTCTCCATATGGTCATATCCAATAGGGTGAGGACACATAAATTAATAAATTATAATCTAGCCCCTTAAATTCGAGAAATTACACGAACACATAAAATGACGGTGAAATTGTGGAGAAAATTGCGGTGATGATTTGCAAGGCGAGGGGGTATTGGGGGTTTGGCACGGGTTTAATTTAATGGCCATCGGGATTAATTGGGGATTAAAATAGGATTAGGCAAAGTTGGTATCCCCGATTTAAATAGAATTAAAGTGTCCCGCGCTTTTAAATTAAATGGGGGCACTTGGGGTCAAAATTCGGAAATGACACAAAGGTCAAAAATGGTGGGGGCTTGGAGTCAGTCTTGGATCCTTTAGTTGGTCCGGTTCAACGGGTTAAGTTGGTATCTCAAAACTGAGGGTAACGACACAGGTGTCCGACACAAAATTTAATTATGGAATTTCGGTTACAGAAAATTGTGCAATTAATTTAGAGCACAAGGAAAATGATTTTTTGTGGCGGAAAAGTCCAGTGCCTAATTTGGTGAGTCAAGTCAGAAGTACAATGATCCGATGGAATTTATGGGCTGATATTGGGCTCCTAATAATTTAGCAATGATAGGGCACGCCAAGGATTTTAATTAAATAAATTAAAATAACAGACAAACTTAACTCTACTCTAAATCGCAACATCTGCTGCTAAATCCAAAAATTTTCCCAGTCCAAACCCGACTATCTATAGAATTAATCGAGGGGTTTTACAACGAGTCCAAAATTGTGATACGGTCCCACCGAAACGTCCAGAACTAGATTTCGATGAGCCGATCACGAAATTGCTCGTAATATGGAACCGTGGGTCCCACAACTTGGGTCACAGGACCAGCGTAATACTGTGAATCTGATGGCATAAGTTTCGTTATAAAACGACAAGCACACAAAAAATTAGGACGAGTGCCAGAACAGGCCGATACAGTGCTTTTTGACGGATACGCGTTGATTTCGGTGTGCATGCGCATCTAAATCAAGTTCCGTAATAGCTCACACATCCACGTTGACGATATGCGCCTTTTGGTGCAATCGGTACGCGATAAGGTTGCCCGAATTGACGGAACCAACTCAGTATCGGAGAAAATTAATATTTTATAAAATAGTTTTCTTTGATTATTAAGACAAATAAACTTGGTTTTAATGCAAAATAAATTAAACTATTTGAAGAAAATTAATGAGGGTTATGTGGCCAATACACCAGCAAAGATGGATCAAAATTTTGTCGAGAGATGATGAAGAACACATCGTGCAAAGTCAGGTGGTCGGGGTGGTTGCAGTTGTGCAGTGGTCTACGCGGATAGGTTCAGGGCTGTCGTACAGGCGGTGACGGTGGTCTGGCTCGCTGCGGGGAGTTCATCGAAGGTCGGGGAAGCCGTGGGGGGTGTCGTCGGTCTTCGGGGGCCCGCTCGGCGGCCTGCTCCGGCCAGAAATACGGCAGCAGCTACAACAGCAGTAGGCGTAGCAATGGCAGCAGTTGTTGCGGCGGTGGCGGATTGCTGGTGGCGGTGGCTCGGTCGCAGAGGAGGAGGGACTGAGGGTATCTCGCCGGTGTCGGGGCTCTCCGGGGGGGGGTCGGAAAGACAGTAGCAATGGCGGAAACAACAGCATTAGCGACAGCTTTAACAGCAGCAGCAGCGACACTAATGGCCATGGCAGCGGTGGCCGCTGGCCTGGGGATCCAGGAGGGGGACTCGGTATAGGTGGAGGCAGTCGTGGAGGTGGTCGAGGATGATGGTGGTGGTTGGGTGGTGGTCTAGGTGGTGGTCAAAATGGGGAAGACAGCAACAACAGCGGTGGTAGAGATGCTGAAGGTGGTGGTCGTGGAGGCGAGGGTGTCATTGGTGATGGTGGCGGGTGGTGGAGATGCTGAAGGTGGTGGTCGTGGAGGTAAGGGTGGCATTGGTGATGATGGCGGGTGGTGGAGATGCTGAAGGTGGTAGTCATAATGGTCATGGAGGAGTTTGGTAGGTGGTGGCTGTGGTGTTTAGTTTGAGCCCTTGAGGGTGTGAGTGGGGTTTTGGGTTAGTGTTGGGTCTAGTTTTGGGTTAGGTTGGGTCATTACGCCAATTTAATTAAAATTGATGTCAATGGTGTTTAATTAATTGGAAGTGTATAGGATTAAAATTGGGTGGGACACAAGTGTCAAGGACGTAGAAGACTCAGAATATAATATTGTCATAAATTGGGTTGCACAAAATGAGTCGAGATTGTTTCTCCAATTTCGATTGGAACGGACAAAGATGCAAAGTTGGATTTATTTTGATTTAAGAATAGATATTTATAACAAATATTGTGCGACTAAAATGAAACCCAAGAGAGGGTATTTATTAGTTACACAAAGGTCAGAATGGAAGGCTGGCACGTCTACGAAAACTGTGTAAAATTTGTTTGAAAGCAAAAGCTAAAGTAGCGCTCCAAATATCGAATCAACGGTAAGGTGCACAAAGTAATACGAGTATTGTACATTAATTTAAAATACTATGTTCTAATTCTAAATGGCTCCAAACTAACCCTAGTCTCTCTATCTAAGCCAGATAGACCTAAATTTAGTGAAGGGGGTTTATAATCTACCCTCATTAGAGTATTTTGTCCTCGAAATTAAAACAAACATATGATAAAAACTATTGACTGAAATTAAATATCACTACATACCTAGGCCTTCAAAGAGATGAGGAAAAAGCTGCTGAATATCATCCTCTCGTTCCCAGGTCAACTCCCCTCGTGCATGATGCCTCCATGTGACACAAACTAGAGGGATAGTGTGACCTTGCAATACATTCTCGCTCCTGTTCAGAATCTCTACAGGCTCCTCCTGATATGACAAACTCGGCCCGATAGTAATCTCCGAGTGGTCAAGCACATGACTCGGATCTGGCATGTACCTCCTTAACTGATATACATGGAAGATGTCATAAACTTCTTCTAATGTCTATGGCAATGCTAATCAGTGGGCAACCTCTCCGATGCACTCTAACACATCGAATGGTCCGATATACCTTGGACTCAGCTTTCCTCTGCCTCCAAACCTGATGGTCCCTCAGCTAGGCAAGATTTTTAGAAACACATGATCTCCAACCTGGAACTCTAGGGGTCGTCGATCCGCATTTGCCCAATGCTTCTATTTGACCTGTGCTGTTTGCAGGTGCCCTTGGATCTTCTTTACCTTCTCCTCTGTACGAACAACCAACTCTGTCCAAGAATCTGCCTCTCACCCGTATCACTCCTGCATACTGGAAACGATACTTCCTGCCATACAATGCCTTATAGGGAGCCATCTGAATGCTCACTTGATAGCTATTATTGTAGAAAAACGCAACCAATTATAAATGGTCCTCCAATGATCCACTGAAATCAAGCATGCACGCCCTCAACATGTCCTCCAGTGTCTGAATGGTGCGCTCGGACTGGCCATCCGTCTGCGGGTGATACGATGTGTTAAACTTCAGGTGGGTATCGAGACTCTCTTGCATACTCCGCCAAAAGTAGGATGTTAACCTTGTATCCCTGTCAGATACTATACTGACTGGCACCCCATGCAGTCGCATGATCTCCCTCGTATATATATCTGCTAAGACCTCTATAGACTGTCCAACTTTAAAAGGTAAAAAGTGAGCGAACTTGGTAAGTCGATCCACGATCACCCATACCATATTACAACCACTGGGACTCCTCGGAAGGCCCATAACAAAGTCCATAATTATGTGCTCCCATTTCTACTAAGGTATCAGGAGTGGATGAAGTAAACCTGCAGGCCTCTGATGCTCAGCCTTGACCTGCTGACACACCAGGTACTTCGCCACAAAGTGGGCTATCTTCCTCTTCATTCCATGCCACCAATAGTACTACCTCAAGTCTCTGTACATCTTTGTGCCTCTTGGATGAATAGAGTATGCTGAACTGTGCGCCTCCGACATCAGCTCCTGACGAAGTTCTCCGTTCGAAACATAGAGACGATCTCCATATCACAAAGTCCCGTCCTCGTGTATGCGCAATCCTGTCTGCATCCCGGCCTCTGTCATCTGTCGATGTCTCTGGACTCTGGCATCTATTGGTAAAGCAGCCTTGATCCTCTCAACCAATGTAAATTTTTCCTGAAAAATCGACAACTAGCTGTCTATTCCGGGCATAATGACCTCTATACTCAACTTCTCCAGATCTCTCAATAGGTGTTGCTCGGTAGTCAAAAAGAATGCCATAGGCCTCCTGCTTAATGCATCAACTACCACGTTAGCCTTTCTCGTTTGGTACTGTAGCTCAGTTTCAAAGTCTGTCATCACCTCGGGTCAACGTCTTTGTCTCTAGTTCGGGTCCTTCTCTTAATTTTAAAAAGCTCAAGGTCAGGTACTTGTCGCAAATCTTATCTTGTTGCCACTCTACCTTTTTCCCTCGAACTTGAGGTTTCTTCTAGTTTACTCCATGCGTACCCTTCATCCAAACTATATGGGTACCATCTTGTTTATAACTGGCCATCCATTATAGGTAGTTCACGATATCAAACTCAAGGCTATAACACCTGTCAATACTCTCATCCTTCAATCTAATTGCTCTATTTCAGATACTAGCTCAACTAATCAAGTTATCAATAGTGAAACCACGAGCTTAATCGAAACTGACAACCCAAATAAATTAAGTACATCTAATATTATTTGAAAGCTATACTTTAATACTCAAGTTATCTCATCATCTAAATATTGGGCCTAGCAATCTACGTCTAGCAATCTACCTATCTGTTTTAGCTTAGTCATATAATCATCATTATCTAAAGGTTAGAAAAATTTCTAGATCTGGTACTGTAAGTCACAAGGCAACTAGGGATTAACCACTATGGTTTGCTACCTAAAGTGCTATTTTATACCCTATTTTTATTAGTATCCGATAATCTTCTTCTAGATGTGAGTCTAAAATTATGTCTTGTCAAGTTCATAATGTCATTCCTTGTATCTCTACCATAAGACTATAATTGATTCCTTGTATCATTATCATGGGGCTACAACTAACCCTAGTATCTAGCTATATCTTTTCCAAATTATTCTAGAGCCTTAGAATCAAACAATCTTTCTAACTCCTAATACTTACAAATCACTGCTACCTTAAGTAAGGGTAAGGTCCAGTTTTGAGTCTCTACTTCTATGTCTAATTATTATGCCAATATTCAATACTAACTCTAGCAACAAGAAAGAACTTATCAACCTATCCTACTAAGGGTAACCATCTTCTCATAAAATATCACATCAATCATACCTTCTTCCATCTTGACTTGGATCTGCTTCGGGAGCAAATCACCGTGCGCGAGCATCCATCTCTCAAAAATAAGAAAGATAAGAAACAATAATAACAATATCGAAGGTAAATAAACGAACACAATAATAAAGTCTTAGGGCGACAATCGAATACAAGAGGAGTTTTAAAATTAGTTATGGATTAAGATTTTATTCAACATTAATCCTAAGTTGTAGGCTCGTTCGGTATAGTAACGTAACCAAAACGATATGCGCTGACCTGCATGGGCTACCAATAAAACAATGTCACGCCCCAGTCCCAAAATACGTGGGACCAGACACGTGGCAATGGCCAGCTGGTACGACTCCGTAGGGCTTTCCAATTTAATGGACCCGATAAAGTGCACTTACGCTGTCCACGGTTAAGTGATCAAGCAAAAAGAATCTAATTCTAAACATGCAACAACTAAACTAAATCTCAATCCATGGTAAATAAATCTCAAGAAGGAACGATACGCATCATCAGTCTGTAGCCCAATAATACATCCATTCGAATAGGCCAAAAAAAAATATAGGCCTATAAACACTAGGCTATAAAAGCAAAATCAAAAATGGAAAGTAGTACATGACTGTAATAGCTGAAGAATGTAAAGATACCTACAATGATGTCCACGCTCCATAAGATCAAGCATCATACAAACTGCACAAATAACTTGGAAGGAAACTAGGTCCTCAGAGGGATGTAACAAGATACAAAAAATATATGCCATAATGTAAATACTTAGTAAAGTAAATCAGGGTAAACTATCCTCCTAAGAGAATGCATTTTGAGAACAACTTAGTGCATATGGGAAGTGTAGGCTAGACATATGCTAACATAATTCACCAATCGCCTTGACTGGCTAGTATATGCCACATATGCCCCCCATCTTGGGGCAATCTGCATTTATAATAACGTCCAATGCTCCGAGGAGTGTGGTACCTACATAAGTAACTACGTCTAACGTTCTCTAGAGAGTGGTATCTGCACAACGTCCAACACTCTGAAGAGCATGGTATCTGTACATGTAATATCCAATACTCCAAAGAACGCAGTATCTGCATAAGTATATACGTTCATATCTCTCCAAAGAATGTGGTATCTGTATAACGGAGGTGGGTGTCCCATACGCCTACTAGTCGTCCTCCCCTTCCAATGCCAATGTACGAGTCTTGTGTGCGATGTGGACATCTCGTAACTATAATATAAGTTACCTAAAATAATACACCTATGCTAAGCACCAACACACGAGCTACTAGCACTGATGGCCAATCGATTGCGTAAACCTGTGTCCTATCATGAACTCACTCTATGACGTGAAATGATACGTGTCAAGGCCTCGTAGTTATAATGATAAATCTCTCACTTAGGGTACGTTCACTAGATGCTAGGTTAAACACAAGTCCTAACGTCGACGCCATCGTCGATTGAACCCGAGTCATTCTCGGACGCGCACAGTTATATAATATAGAGAGCATAATATATAATATTAACTTGAATTTTAAATAGTACAATAAGGCAAGGTATACTTGCCTAGAAGCCAGACGAAGATTCGAACACGACTCGCCATGGAAGTAGCAGTGCAGCAATAGAAACTGGAGCTGATATCCCCGGATGCTGTCAAAAATATCACCAACAGTCCCGAAATGAGTGAGACACTCAGAAAAGTATACACATACGTCCAATTTGGACACAGGGGCAAAAATATAGTTTCTAGTCAACACGGGGTCCACAAGTGGGCTCCGTCTTGTACCAAAAAATGTGCCAGAGACAAAGTTCTCCAAATTTATCAAACTTAGTGTCTACTAGTCCAGAATGGTGATACGATCCCACTGGAATGTCCAGAACTAGATTCCGATGAGCCGATAACGAAATTGCCCGTCATATAGAATCGTGGGTCCCACAAAACGATATTTTGTCAACGTTCTAAGAATCAAACCAAACTTGGGTCACAGGACGAGCGTAATGCTGTGAATCCAATGGCGCATGTTTTGTTACGAAACGACAGGCACACACGAAATTAGGACGAATGTCAAAATAGGCCGATATGATACTTTTTGACTGATACGCGTTGATTCCGGAGTGCACGCACATCCAAATCAAGTTCAGTGAAAGCCCACCCGTCCACGTTGACGATACGTGCCTTTCAGTACAATCGATACGTGACAAGGTTGCCCATATTGACTGGACCAACTCAGTATCAGAGAAAATTAATATTTTATAAAACAATTTTCTTCGATTATTAAGACAGAAATAAACTGGGTTTTAATGCAAAATAAATTAAACTAATTAAAGAAAATTAATGAGGGTTATGTGGCGAACACACCTGCGAAGATGGATCGAAATTTCGTCGAGAGACGATGAAGAACACACCGTGTAAAGTCAGGTGGTCGGGGTGGTTGCAGCTGTGTAGTGGTCTACGCGGATAGGTTCGGGGCGGCCTTGCACGCGACGATGGTGGTTTGGCCCGCTGTAGGGGAGTTCGTCGAAGGTCGGGGAAGCCCCGGGTGGGTTTCGTCGGTCGTCGGCAGGGGGGGTGCTCGGCGGCCTGCTTCGGCCAAAAATATGGCAGCAGCTACAACAACATTAGGTGTAGCAATGGCAGCAGTTGCTGCGGCGGTGGCAGGTTGCTGGTGGCGGTGGCTCGGCTGCGTGGGGGGTGAGGGTGGCTCGTCGGTGTCTGGGCTCTCCGGGGGGAGGGTCGGAAAGACAGCAGCAATGGCAGGAACAATAACATTAGCGACAGCTTTAACAGCAGCAGCAGCGACACTAGTGGCAATGGCAGCAGTGGCCGCTGGTCTGGGGATCCAGGAGGGGGACTCGGTGGAGGTGGAGGCAGTCGTAGAGGTGGTCGAGGATGATGGTGGTGGTCGGGTGGTGGTGGTCAAAATGGGGAAGATAGCAACAACAACGGTGGTGGAGATGCTGAAGGTGGTGGTCGTGGAGGCGAGGGTGGCATTGGTGATGGTGGCGGGTGGTGGAGATGCTGAAGGTGGTGGTCGTGGAGGCGAGGGTGGCATTGGTGATGATGGCGGGTGGTGGAGATGCTGAAGGTGGTAGTCATAATGGTCATGGAGGAGTTCGGCCGGTGGTGGCTGTGGTGTTTAGTATGAGCCTTGAGGGTGTGAGTGGGGGTTTGGGTTGGTGTTGGGTCTAGTTTTGGGTTAGGTTGGGTTATTACACCAATTTAATTAAAATTGGTGTCAATGGTGTTCTATAATTAATTGAAAGGGCATAGGATTAAAATTGGGTGGAACACAAGTGTCAAGGACGTAGAAGACTCAGAATAGAATATTGTCATAATTTGGGTTGCATAAAATGGGTCGAGGTTGTGTCTCCAATTTTGATTGGAACGGACAAAGATGCAAAGTTAGATTTATTTTGATTTAAGAATAGACGTTTGTAACGAATATTGTACGACTAAAATGAAGCACAAGAGAGGGTATTTATGAGTTACACAAAGGTCAAAATGGAAGGCTGGCACGTCTAGGAAAAGTGTATAAAATTTGTTTGAAAGCAAAAGCTAGAGTAGCGCTCCAAATATCGAAGCAGCGGTAAGGTGCGCAAAGTGATACAAATATTGTACATTAATCTAAAATACTATGTTCTAATTCTAAATGGCTCCAAACTAACCCTAGTCTCTCTATCTAAGCCAAGTAGACCTAAATTTGGTCAAGGGGGATTATAAGTAGTATGCACTGGTCCCTCGTAAGGCCACCGTGCTAAAATCGCATAGAACACATTGTATCATATAATAGTCAGATATTGCCATCCACTAATGAGGGTTTAAACAATAACCATGAGGATTAGCCTGTACACCCTAATTTAGATGACTGGAGGTGGCTAGTTAGGCATGATCTCAAGATTTTATTCCCTTTTGATGCTCTACAAGATTAGTTGACTAGTTAACCCTAATGTTAGCTAGAATCTCATGGAGTGGTCACATGGTATTCCCCTTATATGACGTACCATAGTACGGCCACGCTAGATACGAATCTACTTTGTCACTTGATAGTTCAATTTGGATTCACCCCAGCGTGATGCAATAATCAATAGTTCCTAACCACTCTTGGTCATTTACTAACCCTTATGTCCAGGATGGAGATTGAGTCATATTACATGTCACGTAAAGCATAGGTACACTGCAGTATAAATATGTAATATAATCACGTAGAAACACTTTTTATGTAGGAACACATAGTACATAGTAAGTGTATCAACACGGATACAAGTGGTCATGTCATGATGCATAGATGGGTCTAATACTTTTGTGGTCATCAAAGTCACACATACAACTCATAGAGTCCAAAGGAACATTCAACCAAAACTAGTCCAATAGAACGTGTGCAAGGGGTCTCATGTACTCAGAATGATCAAGGCCGCATGAAATCAGCTGCCACATGACAATCCTGGCCGCATGGAGTCATGCCGGATAGAGTCATGACGTATAGAGTCATGGCTAGGTCTACTCCTCGGGATGAGTGATGAGGCAACTGGGAATAAAGTATCAGTAATGTGACATAAAGTGTGCCAGAAAGGAAAGACAAAACCATAAAAAGATGTTCTATGGTTTTAGAGTCATGCGTCCAAGGATGGTGGGTACATACTCTGCTTGCCGCATAAGTGTCGATGTCGCATGGGGTTTGATGTCGCATGAAGTGCTTTGAATTTAGCAAAATTCTTATTCGTTCAACGAGTGAACACAAGTGTTCAAGGATACTTGTGCGATGGCAGTCATGCATCCAACAAGATGGACTCATGCTGGTCAACATGGGGTAAGAATTATGGCCGCATAACCCTCTCGGGCCGCATAGCAGTTGCATAGCTCGCTGGCCGCATGAAGACTTCATCTTCTCCAACAGCAGGTTCGGCCCTAGCAAAAACTCCCATAATCTAAAATTTATTTTCTTCATAAAAAATACATTTAAACTCCGAATTGAGTGAACAAAAGCCAAAACGTTCGAAATGAATTATTTCATCCTTCCTAAAAACTATTTTTTCAAAAATACTATGTTTTAGTAGAACAAAACTACCAAAAAAATTAAGGAATCTATGAAACCCTAAGTTAGAAAAGTAGATCTAAGCAAATCTATCCATCAGGACCGAGAACTCCAAGTATTAAAAGTGGTCAGAATCATCATGAGATGTCGGTTGAGCCACTCCCATTCCTCTCAAATAAACTAATAAAATGCAAGAAGGAACAAGAAATGAAAATAAAAAGAGTTCTCCATGCAGTACAAGGTATACTTGCCTAGAAATAAAAGAAAGAGGGGAAATGAAGAATGAGGGAAGAGAGAGAAACAAGTTAGATTATATAGCTAGGGTTTGAGTTTAGACCATGGGTTCAAATACATGAAAAAACTAACCCAAAAATAAACCATGAACCATGCTAAACCAAAGAATAGGTCTAGTCTCCATGCATGCAACCTAATGATCATGTGAGCAAGAAATACTCTAAGCAGAAATAAATACAAGCAAAAAATAAATATATCCCAAAATACGTATTTCGGGAATGGGGAGTGACATCTCTACTCACCTTAGAAAAATTTTCTCCTCGAAATTCAAACCCAAGGCTAACTAGAAAAATCAGAACAAGTACTATGCTAACTACAAGATCATGCAATCAAATTCAAGCATATAAAGAAACAGTGTTTCATAGCATGGATAAACGAATCATGAGATTCGAGATACGAAGGCATAAGAATGAATATACCTTCCGAGTCAAAAAATATCCGAATACCGAGACCGGATATCATCCTTGTGCTCTCATGTTGACTCTCCCAAAGGGTGATGACCCCAAGCAAATTGGACAAGAGGATAGTCTGATTCTTGAGCACCTTCTCCCTTCGATCCAAAATGGATACGGGCTGCTCCTCGTAAGACAAGTCGGTACCAACGAATAGCTCAAAATGGTCCCGGATATGACTCGTATTCGGGACATACCTACACAACTAAGAAACATGAAATACATCGTGTACCTCACATAGCGAAGGCGGAAGGGCAAGACGATAAGCCACGATGCCTACCCGCTCGAGAATATCGAATGGATCGATGTATCGCGGACTAAGCTTCTCACGAATTCTGAATCTAATGACTCCACAGGTTGGAGAAATCCACAAGAATACGTGGTCACCAAAATAAAACTTTAATGGCCTACGATGCTGATCGGTCCAATATAGATGCCTATCTTGCACAACTCGAAGTCGCTCTTTGATTTGCTTAATAACTTCTATTGTCTACGTGATCATTTCAGGGCCTAATATCTTCCGCTCGCCAATGTCACCCCATGCCAATGGTGATTGTCACGACCTGCACCCGGTGTAGGGATGCAAGTCGGGAACAACGCCCAGCCTACGCCGCAGCATCGGCGGTAGAACGCTGTCTTGGTCAACTATACTATCTAATTATCTCACAAAATGTATAATCCTCCAATAATATCTCAACTCCAAGAAGAGTAATCAACTTAATTCAACACAATACTCAATCACATTTCTATGGCACGAGAGGATATCACAGAAGTCTAACATAACTAAGCAGTTAAAAATATAACAACAACAAATAGAAATAATATCCAAACACAAATATATACCGAAAATAAATCCGGTACCAACATGCTAAAGAGAACTAACTATGCTAACTAGTGAATCCGGCTAAATCTCTCGACAGTCACTCCAGAACTAGTGGATCCAAGTCTGCACCATCTATAGGCTGAGGTCCGTAGTATGTCGGACACCAATCTCCCGGATCCTCTGAAAAATATTTTCCAGTCAGGAATGGAGCGAAGTACAACCCAATAGCAGTTTCAATTAATTGACAAAAACTATAAAGCAGTAGAATAGAAGATGCTATCTACGATGAGGATATAACTGATAATCAAGAACAATGAGAGAATAGGCAATACTAAGAACAAAATATAATTAATGCGTACAAGAATAAAGGAATGAACTATAATGTAAGAATAGAACAAGGTAATCAATGAACTGAATAATGGAATCTACAATAACTATGTGATTTGAGATACTAACTAAATATGTGATCGGCCTGGGAGATTCAATGATTACACTAAGGAGCTAACTCAACATACGTGAATTGTATGGTTAGTTAGTAGCCAATGATTACACTACTAGCCGATAGTTTCTTCATCACATATTTAATTGGTATTTCCCCCGCCCCGACTGATATGATGGATCGAATCATGACACGTCACTAGCCAATGTATCCAATATTTAATCTACAATATTCAATGTTATCCAATACCAACAAGGACAGTATCCGATACCATCTCCATAATCAAGATAACATCCCATGACTAACGATCCAATAACAATACCAATCCGTGTACCATCGTGTCAAGAATCATAAGTAACATTTCTAAATAATTGAATTATAGTGGTAATCAAATAATGAAAACTATCAGAGAATGTACTCGCCTGTGGTCCAGAGCAAATGATAAAAAATGATGTCCGAACTGGTATCACAGACCTATATATGAAATATTGCATTAATACAAGTTTTTGGGAAGAGAAATAAATTAAACTAGTCAACTTTCTAGGTCATAAAGTCATTTCTAAGTCAAAAGTCAAACTAGGTCAACTCTAAGTCAACTATGGTCAACTATAGTCAAATTATGGTCAACTACCTATTTCTATGTTGCATGAGTCTAACTCAAAGATATTGGGCTCACACACTATGAATCTAGGCCATACAAACTAAATCTTAGGATACTAAGATACCGTATCTCAGGATACGCAAACAAGGGATAAATATAACACATATGTACATATCAAACAATATTATATATATAAAATCCTAATTACAAATGCTAAATGGATACCTTGGTTTCGAACCAACTTGGTATTGCAATACTAAACCTCTATCTTGATATCCAAACCCAATACCTTGATTATCCTCCAATACCTTGATACTTACCTTGGCATCTCAAGGTAAATTCAAAACCTTATTTATACTAACTACCCAACAATAATTACATATATCAATCCAATATAACTCTAGTATGTACTAATAGAATAATACTAACTACCAACTACACACTAACTATTAATACATATATACGTACATACATACCTACAAATATATAATATATAAAAAATACTCATAACAATTGATAACTAAAGTATACTAATTATTCTAATAAATTTATTTGCTACAACTAAATATATACATATATAGTATACTATAATACAAATAGCAATTAGGAACATATTTATATATATATATTAATTACCATATATATATACATATATATCTATATCTATATTAATATTTAATATATTAAAAACTGCCAAACTGTCGCTAAATACCCTGTCCACTGTCACAGAAAGCTGCTGTGTATATAGATACACTACAGTTTTTGTGACAGTTTCCTGCACTGTCACTAAAAACTGTCGCTGAAGCTTCTGATACTCTGCTGATACACTGTTGTTTCAGCGACAGTTTTCTGCAACTGTCGCTGACTGCTGTCGCTGAAAAGCTGCTATTATTTGTATTTATTGCTGCTGTTGCGACACTTCTGGCTCGCTATTGTCGCTGAAAATATATGTATATATATATACAATATATATATAAATACATATATATAACCCAGCATATATATATATTTATACAATATATATTTAAATACATATATATAACCCATAATATATATTTATACAATAAACATATAAAGCTATATATAACTATACATACACTTATACATAGTAAATTGTATAAAATACCACATAGTAACATACACACACACATATAGTAATATGTATATATAACTATACATATATGTATACATATATATAATCATATAATAATATAAATACATAACAATATATAATATAACTATATATATAACTACATATAAATATATCTACTATATTATATATATACATATGCTACCACTTATAAATATATATCTACATACATATATATATATAAATAATCATATATAAATAATCTAATTACTTAATTAAATATACACATATATTATATAAAATATATACATATATTTACATCCCTAACATATATTATAACATATATATTAATGCATGTAGAAGAAAGCTACATAATATATATTCTATTAATACATATATAATACATAGATCTATGATACAATAAATACTATAATAAATATACATAATACATATATAATATATATAGATACATACACAATTATAATTCAAGAATTAAAGCACAATTAATTAGATCTACACATAAACACACAACAATTGGAGAGTATCACACCGTATCCCACTAGATCTAGGATACCACTAGATCTAGGATACGCATGCAACACGAGTCCACCACACATCCAATTTTACCCCGAAGGACACAAACAAATCACATTTAATATTTATGAACAAAACAAAGTGTCAAATATAGATCTATGTGTCCGTGTCAAAATACGACATGTACAAAATCTCGTGTCGGAGGAAAAACCCCCAAAACAACACGTATCACCAAATTCTTGGGATACGACCTACATGTACCCAATTATGTACACGACACTAGCCCCAAACACATAAATATAAAATAACGAACAAGGAAGAAGAAACCCACTCATTTCCCTCAGTGGCTATCCGCCTACTGCACGCTATTATTCAGGGGAAAGAACGCTTGATCCTCGGGTGCTGGCTCTAAACTTGGCCATGCAAAACCAGTGGGGCTAGACCCCAAATAGCAAGTACCACAAAGGAAGCACGAATATAGAAATAAAACTAGGTTATAAAATGGATATATATATATATATATATATATTTATATAGTTCTGTCTCATAGTTTTTGTTCATAGCGTATCATGACACAATAATCTAATCCCACAACCAAACAAGAATAAGGGTTAAACCTTCGCACCATGATAGTCCATGTCCCTAGACTATTTGACAACAGATACAATACAAAAACATGCTTAGTTACATTATTGGCTAATCACTTGTACGACTTACTAGATGGAGTCTGGGTTATCCCAGAGATATTATGCATATAGAAATTCTTAGATCGAACATGATACTAACAGGGTTAGCCAAGCCATAAATTGCTGCATAGTACATAGTAGTATGGATCGGTCCCTCGTAAGGCCACCATACTAAAATCGTATAGAACACATAGTATCATATACTAGTCGGATATTGACATTCATTAATAAGGATTAAAATAATATCCATGGGGACTAGCCTGCACACCCCAATTTAGATGACTGGAGGTGTCTAGTTAGGCACGATCTCGAGATTCCATTCCCTCTCGATGCTCTACAAGTTTAGTTACCTAGTTAACCCTAATGTTAGCTGGAATCTCATATCGTGGTCATATGGTATTCCCCTTATATGACGTACCATAGTATAGCCATGCTAGATACGAATCCACTTTGTCACTTGATAATTCAATTTGGTTTCACCCCAGCGTGATGCAACAATCAACAGTTCCTAGCCACGCTTGGTCATTTACTAACCCTTATGTCCAGGCTGGAGATTGAGTCATATCACATGTCACGTAGCGAATAGGTACACCGCAGTATAAACATGTAATATAATTTCGTAGGAACACTTAGCAAGTAGGAACACATAGCACGTAGTAAGTATATCAGTACGGATACAAGTGGTCGTGTCATGACACATAGATGGGTCTAATACTTTTGTGGTCATCAAAGTCACACATACAACTCATAAAGTCAAAGAAACATTTGTAAACCCCCTCGATTTATTCTATAGATAGTCAGGTTTGCACTGGAAATTTTTTGGGTTGGTAGAGATGTTGAGGTTTAGAGTAGAGTCGAGTCTGACTGTTATTTTAATTTATTTAATTAAAACCCTTGGCGCGTCCTATCATTGCTAAATTATTCGGAACCCAATATCAGACCATAAAATTCTATCGGACTATTGTACTTCTGACTTGACTCGCCAATTTAGGCACTGGACTTTTTTGCCATACAAAATCAAATCCGTTGTGCCCTAAATTAATTGCACAATTTCCCGTATCCTAAAATCTATATTTAATTCTGTGTCGGACACCTGCGTCGTTACCCAAAATTTTGGGATACCAACTTAATCCGTTGAGCCGGACTAACTAAAGGGTCCAAGACTGACTCCAAGCCCCCACCATTTTTGGCCTTTGCGTCATTTCCGGATTTTGACCCCAAGTGCCCCCATTTAATTTAAATTCGCGGGATACTTTATTTCTATTTAAATCGGGGATATCAACTTTGTAAATCCTATTTTTATCCTAAATTAATCATAATGCCTTTCTAATTAAACCCGTGCCTAACGCACAACACCCTCTCACCATAAAAATTGCTAAACATATTTTTCTCTATAATTTTTGTGTCATTTTATGTGTTCATGCAATTTTCCAAATTTAAGGGGCTAAGTTACAATTATTGAATTTGTGTGTCATCACCCTATTGGCCATAATCAATGGAGAGGTCCCATAATAGGGTCCCAAACCTCACCTATCCATTCACTCCTCATGAAGAAACCCTCTTCTCTTCATGATAAATCACAACCCTTCATTTTGAAAGAAATCAATCACCACCCTCCATCCAATTCCCAATTCCCTATAAAACATTACCTCATCCCCACCCTCACACATTCCAACCGGCCCTAATCCCCATGTCTTGAAAAACCCCCACCTCTCTCTCTCTCCTCCCTCCTCCATTTATTCACCATACAAAATCCTTCTTCTTCCTTTAAATTTCTTTTTTCTTCTTCCTTTATTCTTCTTCTTCTTCTTCTTTCTTCTTCCTGAAGAACTTCTCCGGCCAGCTTCCCGCCCAGCCTAGCTCCGGCTCTGCACCCCACTGCTCGGCCCCACAACCCGCCGCAGTCCGGCGTTGTCCCCGCGCCGAGGGCACCCAGCTGCTCGACCCTGCAACCCGTCGCAGTCCGACGCTGTCCCCGCGACGAGCGTACCCCGAGCCGGCCACCGACTGTTGCTCCGGCCGGTCTGCAGCACTCCCAATCAAACACTGTGCAACCACCCTCCCCTCGATAGCCACTACTCCGGCGGCTTCTCCACGAGCTGCCTTCCTCCGGACGAGCACGAGCTCCGGCGAGCTTCCTCCCCATCCCGAGCCTCATTTCACCGGAGCAATACAACCACCACGACCGCTGAATAATCAGCCACCGTGCCACGGCCATTTCTTCTCCACTTCACACTGTACAGCACCCCCGCAACGGCTCCGCCCCGCACCATTCCCTTCGGCCAGTCATCCCCGTGACCTTCACCTCAGTCCCCCGACGAGCCCGCCTCCGGCTAGCTTACTCCGGCCAGACGAGACGCTGTGCCACCCATGACCCGGCCTCGAGCTTCGGCCTGCTGCCATATCCACCACCATTTTCCTCCACTCTTCTCCGACGAGACCATCACCCTGCTGACCAGCACTCCTTCGACCATCACCCCCTCCGGCAAGCGAGCCACGTCGAGGTCGACTCCCTCCCCCTCTCTTTGTTTATATTCCTGTTGAGTTATTTAACTAGGTTTTTTTGGTTATGTATCTTGTTGGTGTATTGTAGTATTGATGATGAGCATGGATAATAACTTGAGATTAGGGATTAAAGTATTGTTAGGGTTTAATGTAGGTTAGGGTTTATGGTTGCATAAATTAAAATAAGTTTAAATGTTTTGCATGGAGGTTTTGGTTTAGGGATTGCTAAATAAATTATAAATTGATAAAGGATTTTCATGGAGTTTAGGATTTAATATTAAATAAATGTCCTGGGTATATATTGCATGGTGGTAAAATGCTAAACAAATTAATGAGGATTAAATTATGGAGGTGAGTTTAGGGATGGTTCTTCATAAGCTCATAAAATGGATTTAAATGGTAGGCAGTGAGATTTAGGGTTTATCATATTATTTTATAAGCATTTTAATTAGTATTGATGAGCAGGTGATTTATGGTGAGATGGTGTGGGATATCATTATGTCGTTCATAAGATTGAGGATTTGATTACAAATAATGAAATCGATTGAGTAATACATATATGTAATTGCTAGAGAATGTTGAATACTGAACAAATATCTGGGAAGGTTTAACTAGATAATAATTATTCTTCTGAGAGCGGAAAGATAACAATAAATTAATTGAGGATAAGTGGAATGGTAACGAAGGTTATAAAGGAAGGCCTAAAAAATGAATGAGTAATTATTTTGAGGAAGACCTAATATTTAATAAGTAAATACTGTCAGGGATTGAACATTGATGAGTACCGAGGAGCACGGGATTGATAAAGGATTTATGTATAGTGTAAAATGCTCGATTTAACTGTATGATTAGTTGATTGGACCATCGTACCGATAGTCAACTGTGGTCAACCCCCTAGTGACCTATCCCTGTGAGTCGTGGCTGAGACTGAGTTTAGGTGTAGATGTGTGTAGCATCCTTGTCTGTCGTAGAATAGATTATTGATTGTTGGTTTGTATCTATCTCTAGGTACTGCGGGACCTGAAGACTTGGGCGTGGTACCGGATCCCCGTCATCAGCAGCCGCACGCAGGCAAGTGTACCTTGCCACCCAGTATTTCAGATTTTAGATATTTATAGTTCTTTATGTACATTGTGCACGTACTTATGATGACGCTCGATACTTCACGTCCGGTTCACAACCGGGTGTTGACATTCGATATAACGTCTTAGAATAATTGTTAGATGCGTCATAGCACCTCGATGCACGTACCTGAGTACATCGATACCCCAGGACACACTTATATACAGTGATCGTGCCAGATTCCTATTTCCTGATACTGACATCATGACCAGAGACTGGGACGACCTTAGGGTCGCGTCTGTTGAGTTATTTCTGTGTGTCGAGACTGTAGTTAGAGGTTCAGGTTCAACGCACAATCGTTGACCGCTTGGGAAGGGAAAGACAGTTACTAGACGTTTGGGCTACTCTGCACGCGCTTATATATATAAAGTATTTTGTGGTGATACATGTATCTAGTGTAGCTGTTTCACCCGTGTGACTCTTTGCCCGGAGCTGCGGTACGTGCCGTGTATTTCCATGTCCGGAGCTACGGTTTTATATTAGAAAGCCCACGCGTCGAACATTGTCTTTAAACTGTGTCACATTAGTTGGTTATGATAGAGTACCCTGTCGTGCACTTGTACTTTCTGTTTACTTGGCATGCTATATTTTTGTACCTTGTTACGTCCCTCTGAGGACCTGGTTCCCTGCCAGTTTTGCAGCATAGACGATTACGGAGCACTTGGTGAAACTGATGGAGTGGCATATCTTGCGAGCATGGTACCAGGTACTCACATTATATCTACCGGCATTATGGTTATTTTACATTGATTATTCATCTGCTGTTGTAGCCTAGTTTTGTAGACTCATACTTTTTCTCGAGTCTATTCGAGTTAGTGTGTTATTGGGCGGCCGACCTTAGCACATATAGCTTTTCTTGTATACTGATGTACATTATGGATTGAGACATAGAGGTTTATATTTATGGAATATCTAGATAGTGCCCTTTATATTACAGCTTATACGTATTCGAGTCAGACCAGAGTCTGGTTGAATGCGTAGCTGGCGTGTCACGTATTCCTGGTCCTACGTATTTTGGGACTGGGGTGTGACAACATTCAACTAGAACAAAGACCAATAAAACGTGTGCAAGTGGTCGTATGTGCGCCAAAGGATCAAAGCCACATGGAATCAGCTGACGCATGACAATCATGGCCGTAAGGAGTCATGCCTCATAGAGTCATTGTAAATCCCCTAAAAATTTTAAATTTTATTTTAAGTATTTTTATTAAAATTATTGAAATTCTCTAAAATATTTTCATAGTTAAATAGAAAAATAAATTTTATTACTTATATAAATACTCATTTAGAATTATTCCACAAAATAATTTTTATTATTTTTGGAGTCTTGTTAACGGGTGATAGATTTTCTAGAATTTATTTGTGTGCAAACGTTTTTTTGAATTTTTATATAATCTCATCTATATATGTAATTATATATGTGAATAAATATATAATAATAATAATAATAATAATAATAATAATAAAAATAAAAAGGAAAAGGAAAAGGAAAAGAAAAGTAATAAAATAAATATATAGTTGTTAATAACAGTAATAATAATAATAATAATAATAATAATAAGTAATAGTAATAGTAATAGTAATAGTAATAGTAATAATAATAATAATACAAATAATAATAATAAGTAATACTAAAAGTAATAGTATTAATAATACAATAGAAAAATAAAAGTAAAGAAAAGAAAAAGAAAAAGAAAAAGAAAAGAAAAGAAAAGAAAAGAAAAGAAAAAGAAAACATAAAAAAAAAATCTAAAACCTAAAAGCCCTAATCTAAAACAAAACCAAAATCCATAAAACCTATTCCTAACTACCCACAACCCACGAACCAATAACCGACCCCTCCCATCAACAAACCCCCCATCCCAATCTCTCTCTCTCTATACATACGTATTTTATTAACATCAAACTCAAACCCTAACCCTAGTCCCCGACCCCAACTCCGACCACCCGACGACCGGCGACCGACCGCAGCCCCGCAGGCACCACCGGCCGCACCGCCACAGCCATCGGCGACCGCACTGCGGTTCGTCCGCGCGCGCGCCCGCGCGCGCATGTGCACAGTCCGAGCCCATCTTCAAGGTATTATATCTCCCTCATCTCTGATTCTTTTTGCGAGCGGTTTGTCCGTGTATGTTCACAACCTAACCCTGTAGGATTCTCTTCAAGCGGGACGAGTTTTCTTGCCCTGGATTGGTCAAAAAATCGACCGAATGTTGGCCAAAAAACTGACCAAAAATAGTCCAGAATTTCAACCAAAACCTCCATGTTCATGCCCAATTTACCATTAATCGGTTTAATATTTTCAAAATCTAATTAAATGGTTTTCTTCTCTATATAACCGAGAATTTAACTGTTCTTTTAGTTTTTATTAGTTTATTTTATTTGTTAAATTATTCGACCTCTAAAACGACCAAAAGCTTAGTATTTTAAAATAAAATTTGTGATACGGAGTTCGACTCGCCAAATGGCGCTGCCTTGTTGCATACAAATTGTACTGAAAGGCGCGTATGGTATATCCTGACGTGTGGGCTTTCGCGGGAGTTGATTCGGACGTGTGTGTGGTTCAAAATCAACCCGTATCCATAAATTATCTCCGTATTGCGACTTTTGCAAAACACCACCCCAATTTGTGTTCGCTCGCCAAAATAGGACGGAACATGCACCATTGGATTCGTGGTATCACGCTGGTCCTGCGACCGAAATCGAAAATTAGACATACCATTGAGTTCGTATCGACGTTTAGAATTATTTTGACCTATAATTTGTCTCATTTAGAGACCTTTACCTCTGGCACGTATTTTAATGCAAAGTGGGCCACATATGGACCCCACTTTGACCTAAAATTACTGTTTTGCCCCTGTGTCCAAATTGGACGACAGGGTAGACTTTTCTGACAATCTCGCTTATTCCGGGAATGTTGGTAATGTTTATTTTAGTATCCGAAGACGTTCATTCTGATGCCATAGTTCTGATCCCTTGTGCTTGATGTCTGGACGCTTACACTTCGCAGCTTTCTTGCCAGGCAAGTATACCTTGCCAAATTGCTTACAGTACTTTGCATGCTTATCATATTTTTATATATTCATTATATATGTATTTTTTCAGTCATAATTATATATTATATATGTTGACACACACTTGAAACATAGTATCATGGGAGGAAAGGACAATCAGTAGGCGTATGGGCTACCCACTCTGGTAAATCGTAGTAACTAGCACGCACTACGGTAGTTGTATCGTGATGGTCGCTACCCTCGAGGTATGTCAATTTTTGGTATCGTGATGGTCGCTACCCTCGAGGTATGATGGCTTATGATGTACATGGACGTGTGTGTGAGTTATGAGATAGATAAAGTAGCCTACACCTACCCATACGTTGAAAATATTGTCCTTATTATGCATTTCATATAGATTGTCTAGTACAATGTACTTATATATTTTCTGTCTATTATGCATGTTTTACTGTATTCAATTGGCATATTGTTTTCTGTATCTTATTACGTCTCTCTGAGGACCCGGTCCATTGCCAGGTATAGACGATCAGGAGTATCCGCTGGAGTATGGGCCAGGACCTGACGTATTATTTTTTGCCGATGAGGTCTTAGCTTCTAAGCATCTTTGATTATTTCTAGCGATGGATCTCTTAGCTGATACTCTTCTATCATCATCTTATTTTATATTGGAGATTTATTCTCCTCTCTCATTTTAGTTTTGATATAGTAATTGGTGGTGGATTTGTCTCCACCCGACTATCATTTTTGGATTATTCAGACTCATTATTCTGGTTTAGTTATTTCTTTACTATGACTTATTTTGTGTGGATGAGATTAGTATTATCTGTGACTTGTGACAATATATATACCACATGTGAGTTAATATTCATATCACAGCGTACGTGTGTATTATGGCATCCATATATTTGTGTTGCCATATACATACGGCTGACATGCTTACGTATTCCTAGTCCTACGTATTTTGGGACTGGGGCATGACATATTTTTGTGGTGGCCCATACAGGTCGAGAGCATATTGTCTCAGTTACGTTACTGTACCGAGCAAGCCTGCGCATAGGATTAGAGTATAGGATCTCATCCACTTCTTTAATCACCTTTCTTGATTTCATTTCGCATTCTTATTTGATTTCTTGCCTTGCATCTTGCTTGATCCTTTCACAACGTTAATCTTATCTTTTCTTTTGTGCTTGATAGGGGTTAGGTAGGTGACTTGTACTAGGTATATACACTCTATTATTCAATAACACTATTAGTTAAATTATTGTAAGTTTGGTAGCATGCCTCATAACCTAATATCACATAGTCCTTTTGACCCATTAATGAAGTGTAATTGAATGACACCAACTATAGGCTTGCATAAGAAGATAGTGTTTATCTAGACTGTAGAACTTAGAGGCCCATACCCCCATTTGGTCGACTATAGACTTAGACAAGGAGTTAGTATGGCAACTGTAGAGGCACAACACCAGTCTTCTTGGTGAACTTAAATTATTTTTGTACCTTCCTTCATCATAATCCAGCGTACTTATATTTTCTGGACTACCTCGACTTATGCTGCTATTTTATAGCGTAGTTTTGCAAGCTTATTCTTTTATCGAGCTTGTTCATGACATATGTGTTATTGGGGACGCCTACTAATATATTGTCTAAATCATAATTAGTGTATTATGGTTTGATCAAACTTAATGCACTTGGTTCGCTCTTCGCATGACTACTTTACGTGGATTAAGATATAGTTGACTTAGCATGTTAGACGAATATACTTGTCCTTTAGACATGTCCGAGCATATCTTATCGGTTACATAACTGTACTGATATGAGCATGTGAATAAGAATTTACCAAAATAGAATCTCATCCACAACTGCCCTTACAACTCTCTTTGAATTCTTTAATCGCCTTGAACCCCGTACTTGTATTCTATCACCTCCTCCTTGAATTCTTTATTATTGTTTTTCGTCTTCCCTTATTTCAGAAAGACGAATGCTCGTGCTTGGTATAAGTTTGATACACGGAGAGTACTAGATATATCTCATAGGCCAATCACATTACTTTGTGACTATCTTTTGTAATTAACGGCATATCACATGTGATATATTTGGTGTAATTTTTTTTTTTGAGGATATGTTGATATTTTAACTAGATGGCATACCCACGATGCTAATGGATGACACGAGTAGCAGTAGTAGTATTCTCTTTCCTATCACCATCTCGTCCCCTTGGGTTGCTCATCTTCTCTTCTATACCCATTCCTTATCCCATGCTTAATTCTTCCTATCGTAGTTGCATCTTTTTATACCATCATAAATTGTTGATTTACTTTAACCTCACCCTTATTTTGTTAGTTAAAACATAAATGGGTTAGTAATAATTAATAACTAAAAGATGAGTTCATAATGATAACCCTTATGTATATGCACTATAACAATATTTGTATTCTCTTGTTATTTTTTAAACCTTAAGTAGCATCCTTTAGTCTAACATGAATTAGTTGGATTGTTGAAATAGTTTATACTTCTAATAGTTTTATAAAGTTAGTCTTTAATAATTAATAACTATTTTAGTTTGACATTCTTGAACATCTTTCTTAGCATCTTCGTTCTTATTTCTAAGTTTCCTAAAATCATCAAGCAAATCACTAAAAGCATTACCTAGTTCATCAAAAGTAAAATCATCACAAGAGTCATTATCAGTTACTTGATCAGCTAACGCCATGAAGCATAGTTTTGCTGCTTCTCGAGTATTCTCTTCTTCGGATTCACTAGCTTTACTTTCGTGTCAAATACTAGTGTTTGCATATTTTCGTGATGATGTTCTTCTGGATGAGTAATTATGGCAATTTTCTTTTCTTAAGGTTGGACAATCTTTCTTTATATGTCCTATTTTCTTACAGTTGTAGCATATAGGCTCTTCATCACTGTTCTCAGTTGGCTCCTTCTTCTTTGATTTCTCAATCTTTAAAAATTTCCTGAAGTTTCTTGTAGTCAGGGCAACTTCATCATCTTGAGACTCATTGTCGTCGGAGTTGTAGTTGGTGACCTTTTTGTGATGTTCCTTAAGAGCAATCATCTTCTCCTTGGGAGTGGGTTCTTCAAATTCCTTGAGATCTAGCTCGTGAGTCATCAGCTTGCCCATGAGCGTCTCAAGGGTCATCATGGTAAGATCATTCCCTTCTATGATTGTGGTGGCCTTGGAATTCTAGTTCTTGGTGAGTCTCCTGAGTACCTTACGAATCTTCTCGTGATTGTTGTACTCCTTGCCGAGTGATAATAGAGGGTTGACAATATCGAGGAATCTAGTGAATATTTGAGTGATTATCTTATTTAGTTTCATCTTGAATGCTTTATAATCTTGTGTTAGACGACTTATTTTTTATTCCTTCACTTGGGAGGTTCCTTCATGAGTGACATCAAGAAGTTTTCATACTTTGTGCAAAGTTTCGCAAGTGGAGATCCTGTTAAATTTAATTCTGTCTACAACACAAAATAGAGAATTAATAGCTTTAGCATCAAGACTAGATTTTTTTTTCGGTGTCTGTGTACTTATCATGAGGCTTATCTACAAGTTTATCATCTATGACGATTCTAGGTAGTTTCTTATATCCTTCTACTACTACAGTCCAAAGGTCAAAATTAAGTGACTTTAGGTAGAAGCTCATATGTGTCTTCCAGTATGTGTAGTTAGTACCATCAAATAGGGTTAGCCTATTTGTGGAATAGCCTTCACCATTGTTGATGTGGATAGATCTAACAGTTGCCATAAGTCTCTTAGGATATTAAGCCAAATATCAAGAGAACTAGCTTTGATACCAATTGAAGGTTGTGAGGCAACTTTAGAGGGGGGAGGGGGGTGAATAGAGTATAGCAGAATAATCTACCCAATTTAAGATTATCAGAATGAAGACGGTTGCTAACTAACATTGTATATAAAGACAATAAAGTAAAGCAATAAAGTAGAGAGAGAAAGCAAACGTAAATACCAAGATCTATACTAGTTTCCCTCTGAGAGGACTGTTCCAGTCCCGAGAACTCAATCTCGGAGTTTTTCTACTATAATCACCAATAGTGAATCACAAGCTTTGATCCGAAGGCTTGCCACTTCTTTACACTACGAGTTTTGATCCAAAGTCGCACAACTTCACAGCTTTAGAGAGAGAGAGAAAGTAACTGAATGAACAAAGCTCTTTACAACTCAGAAGACTTCTAGACCGAGATCACACTTGGTACTAGGAAGGCAAGGGAGTTGCTCTTTAGATGGGAAGGTTAAGGCTTAGGGGTTTGCTCATAATAGGATAGAAGATTTAAGAATAGTTGAGTTGGTTGAGTGAGTAAGAATGAGAATTCCAATCCTATTTATAGGTTATAGGCAAACAAAATTCAGTCAAAATTCGGTCATGGTTTAATTTAAATTTCCAACCGTTGGGCCAAGAAATCGGGAGCTAATGAACTGGTTGATTTCATACTAAAAGGGTAACCGAGTTCGGTCTGAGTTTGGCACGAGTTCGGCCCGAGTTCTGCCCGAGTTTGATCTCCTAGTATAGTAGACTTTGTAATGAATGTGGCATGATTTTGTGGATAGGTTCTTTGGTTTATTTGAGTGGACTAGGTATGTGGTTTATAGGTTCTTGGTTTTTCCAGTGTGACTCAGCGTATATCAGTCCTAGACTCAAATAAATAAATATTATATTTGAATAGACAAAATACAGACGATATGCAGTAGCAATGTTGAGGCTTCAGATGCGACATATCAATGCATGGTTTACTTAACTATCAAAATCAAGTTGGCTGAGACCGGATGGGCCAACATACAGGTTTTCTTGTATTCTTTCTCATGCCACATATTGGACAACATGCCGCTAGTATACTATATTATATACCGTCGATATACCGGTTATGTACCCTGTATCATATGCTTTATTTTTTTGTCGTATTTACTCTATTTTTCTTGTATCGCACCTATGTGCATATTAACTTGGTGAGTTCATGATTTGCCGACCTTGTATACTTAGGGGATGATTTACACCCTATATACACTTTACATGATTCTATGACTAGACTACCTTGTATAGTTAATGGATGATTTACACCCTATATACACTTAATATGATTACATAACCATACGACCTTGTATAGTTAGGGGATAATTTAGCCCCTATATACACTTGACATGATTATATGATTAGTCGACCATGTATAGTCAGGGGATAATTTATACCCTATATATGCTTGACATGTACATGCTTGATAGTGGCTCGTAGTAGCGCACTAATGATTCTTGACATGTATATTCTTGTTTTGGCTTGTTATAGCGCACGCTAGTCATGACTATAACTGTGTGGTTGTATTATTGTCTTGTACTTATTCTTGTCAAGTCATTGTCTAATCTTGAATATCTCTGAGAAGAGTACATGTCTAGGATGGATTCTGCGGAATGCCACACCCAGATTCCTAAACAAAAATGTTAAAGATTAAAACTACTAGCTTGAATAATTAGATCATTGGGAGGGAAAAATCTCTAGGTTGTATGCGGTCCTGTTATCTTGTCATCTTACCTGGATGGATTTAGAGCTCTACATTATGAGGGGCACATTTCTAGCATATCGTTGAGTAGGAAAACCTATACTTGTTTATTACTTTATGTCATTATTATTAGCTCACCGTCGTATAGAGCATACATGGCTCGCCGTTGTGTATGTATGGATTATTCTTTGTCTCACCATTGTGTGATGCCACTTTATTAGGATACAGGCTGTATTGGTTATGCATATGATATAGATACTTGCTTAGTTTCAGTTTGATAGCTTGGACAGTCTATAGGGCAGCAACCATAGAAAATTCTCGAAATTGCATTTGTTAGTAATTAGGATTTGTGATAACCCTAGTTAGTTAATTTATCCAGCCGTACTTCTTGATTGGCTGTGATTGATAGATTGTGTCCATTTCCTGCTTATGTCAGTGCTTGCCCTTGAACTTTTAACTTGCCTTGGTTTACTTACATGCTTACTGTCTATGCCATATTTTTTGATTATGTACTTACATGATACATCAATTGCCTTCCATG
Source organism: Iris macrosiphon (assembly GCA_036927795.1). Taxonomy (NCBI): domain Eukaryota; kingdom Viridiplantae; phylum Streptophyta; class Magnoliopsida; order Asparagales; family Iridaceae; genus Iris; species Iris macrosiphon. The sequence continues at coordinate 110,190,530 of JAYESA010000013.1, forward strand.
ATCTTGTATATGCTCACATGATCTGGTATATATTCACATAATCTTGTACATGCTACATATTCTATTTTACTTTATCTATTTTTAGCTTTTATTAGTATTTCTTGGTGCACTTTATATTATTCGATGGTTGCTTGTTGTCGTTAGCATATTATAGCTTTGCTTGCATGTTGGTTTTAGTTTATAGTTTTGGCCTCCTTTGTGGTCTTGCTATTGGGGTCTCCACTGGTTTTGTATGTCCATATCTCATAGTGGAACCAGAGGATCTCCCTTATCTTCTGCTGGATGGTGACCACCCGGAGCACTAGACCACCTGAGTGGATTTCCTCTTAATACACCCACTAGTATTTGTATATTTTTTTGCGGCATTTAGCCACAAGACATGTGTTAGCTTGTGTTAGGACTTGACATATAGCCTACGGGCATGACATAATTAGCATATTCTAGACTATAGCTAGAGTTGATCATGTATGACTATTACTCATTCTAGTTCTTCATTCTGTATTACTAAATTCATAATCATATATGTATACATAGTTTGTGACGTTTTACTATCTTATGTTCGATGATCATATATCTTGAATATTGATTATATTTGTCTATGATTGAGATACTAGGATTGCTTGACCTATGATTGACTGTTGGATTGTAGCGCTAACCACCTATGTCTATTTATAACTGTGAACGTATCTCGATATACTAGAGTAATTTAATATACATAGTTGGCCGAGTTCTGCCCCCGCTCTCCAGTATTTTGGTTCTGAGCATGACAAGGTTTTAGTGATAACCTATGCAGGTATGGTTTTTAGATGTGTGGGGGTTATCAATTTTTATGTCTTAATCCATGTTTGTTCCGCCTTGACCTCTTTCATATTATTTTATATCTCTGATCATTTTACCTGTTATCTGCTTTCATCCTTGATCTGTCATGTTTATCGATTTGATCCTTGTGTCCTTTAACTTTCAATGGCACTGTTCCTGATCTTTCGGGTCAGATTATTCGGGCTTAGTCTTTGGCAGAGCAGCGTCCGGTAGGCCAGCCTATTCCTGGGGATCATACCCAGCATTCAGTGGCAGAGTCTAGGGTAGATCCTGCGGCAGAGCAACATATTCGGTCTTATCAGCTGGCAGCAAAAATTCAGCCAGAGGTTGTCCGTGCAATGATGGGTGTTCTGAGGGACTTTATGTCGACACATCAGCACCAGAGTGACATTCTCACTCAATCAGTTTAGACAGCCTATAGCATCTGCTACCAAAATATTGTATAATAATAATAGGTAGTTAAATAAATATACTTGTAACTTTATGTAAATTTTGTTTTTGTAATAATAAATATAGTTTTATAAGGATAACAATGTAACATTAATGTTCATATAGCTCAGGGAGACTAATACTAGGGCTTACAATCATTTTTAGGATATTTTAGAATTTTTTGGATTTTTCTAGAATTTTTAGATAATTAAAACATAGAAAACATTATTTTCTAGGACTTCCATGAAGTAGGGTACGACCAAACTTTTATATTTTTCTATGATTTATTTTAGGGTTAAAATGCTTAAATACTTTTTCTGTAATTTATTTAAAAATTTCTAAAATTTATTTAGATTTATTTTGTTTTAAAATAGGCTAATAACTAATTTTCTATAACTTTTGGAATTTACTGTAGAAGCCTATGATAATATAATAGCCCCAAGTATTTGTTTAGGGTTTATATGATATTTTACATTTTCTAAAATTTTTTTTGATTTTTTTGATAATTTTACATTTTTATTTGGAGTTATTTAGGTTAAAAACTAATTAATAAATAATTTCTGGAATTAAAAATTAACCATATTCCTAGTCAGCACACACAGTCAGCACCAACCCTACCCGCCTGGGCCAACCTGTCAGCTACTGCCTATATGTATAAACATAATTTGCCCTAGTTTAATAATTCAGCCAAATTATATTGAGAGGAGAGAGAGAGAGAAGTTGAGGAGATTGTTTTTAAGGTCCTGCAACTTCACGAAGCCATATCTCCTACCTTTGGACTCCAAACGAGTCATCATTTTTTGCGTTGGAACCGTCTCAACGTATATTTTCTGAATATGTAATATTTTTCATAAATTATGAACTATTATTTTAGAAAATTCGTAGAGTGCCAGTTGTCCAAAATTTGACACATTTCAGTATTTTCTAGGTTTCGGGAGATCCCGAACACGAAATCATGAGTCGTTTGAAGTTTAGGAAATATGACACAATGAACTAAAATATTTTTTTTTTCAAAAGTAAATATGCTATTATTATACTGTACAATTCGTGCAACGTAACTAGAAAATCACCAAAAACTGTCATATGTATACCATTTTGGCGATAATCCTTAGATCGATAGGAAATCCTAAAGGAGTTGAATAGAGTGTATGTGTGTGCAGCATAATATAATTATCAATTAAAATTTCTACTAAGCAAATGCATTTACCAACTAGAAAATAATGCAGAAATATGTAAACAGTAAACAAGTAAGGAAGAGAAAACGCAAACACCAAGATTTTATACTAGTTTTTCTCTTATAGGACTAGTCCAGTCCTGAGAACTCTAACTCGGAGTTTAAATTCACTATCATTGAAAACACAAGCTTTTATCCGAAGGGATTGCAACTTCGTACAGACACGAGCCTTTGATCCGAAGAGCTCGACGACTTTAGACTTTCTCAGAAAGTAGCTTTAAAAAGCCAAGCTAGTACAACTTGAACACTTCTAATCGAAACCGCAATAACACTTTGAAAAATAAGAATTGTCTTGGTGTTTGGAAGGTTTAATGCCCTTTAATGAATAGAGAAGATGAAGAATGAATGAGTGAGTAGAATGGAAATCTCTTCTCTATTTATAGGTTTTTCTAAAACAGAATTCGCCCAGAACTCGAATACCCAACGTTCAAAAATTTAAATATTTAAGCCATAAGAATAGGTATGCCACCCTAATTCAGAAAATTTATTTAGGCAACCGAGTTCGGTTTCCCAAATTCTAGTAGGTTTCTGGTTAGGTTTGGGTTAGTTTGGGTTATGTTTTGAGTGGATCTTTGGGTTAGTATGAGTTCAGATTTACTTAGGTATAGGTAGTCTTATTTTTAGTGGACTTTGGATAGCTATTCAACTAGTGCCAAAGTACGATCCAACTCACATAAGTCCTAGATTCAATAAAGGTAAAAACTATATAAGAAAATTTAGAATAATAGATTTAACCGAACATTAAAGAACAATCTTTTGCTGAAGGCGCAGTCTTTTGCAGCAAATATTTATTCAGAGTTTTAAGTAAATCATTGAAACTAGGTTGACTGAGACCAGATGGGTCAACAATCTCTCCCATTTTGATAATTGACAAAACTATGACGGGTATAGTTTATTGATTGATTGATGTGGCGATAGCTCCGTCATAATGTTGATAATGTCTCCCCCGCAATGAGAGCAATTACAAACATGGAGATAACAAAAATATGTGTATTCGTATTTCTCCCGCGTTGTCCCTTCATCAGAATATTGTTAAATTAATAAACAGGAAAAGTGAAACACAGATAATATATTGAGATAGTAGCATGCATCAACCAATAGTAAAGCAAACCAATAACTAGTTTTTATTGCAAAGAAACTAAAGTACATACAAAAAAAACTACTCAAACTAAAGTTCAAAACCAAATTCTACTAAAATAGTGAAGTACATCATGCGAATACTACTAAGACTAAAATAAGTATCTAATAAAGATACTAAATGACAACGTTCCATCACTAATCATAAGACCAAATCTAAGCATCAGATCTCCGCATCACTGCTGATCATCATCATCTCTCCTGAGGGTTCACCGATCTTAGCAGAATAGTTGGGGTCAAATCGAGCAGCAGCTGGGTCAAATTATCTTTGCGGATCTCTATCATCGATGTGCATCATCAGCAACGGATATATCATAAACTATAGCAATAGGTCCACCAGAGTGATGAGCAAAACTGTAACACATGTCTATCAGGGATTTGGACATAGCATAGAGCTAGAGAGTAGTGCATAAATTTGAAGCACTATAACGATCGTCTTCCATTCTGAAGCGATCTGAAGCATAGTGTGGAGGCTCTTAAATATAATAGATAATATATGTGGTGGAGGTGGAGCAGTCGTGTGACCAAGAGATGGCTCAACAGGATGTGATAGAGCAAGGGCATGAGGCTCAAGTCTACGATTCTTATGAAGATAAGCAAACTCAACAAGATGAGGACAATTATCCATGGGTATCTTAAAATACTCAAAAATAGTAGGCAAGTATATTGCGTAATATAGGTTACGTGATTTTTTGTGACATTTTTTCATGGACGCAATGATGGTCTTTTGTAGACTAATTTGTCTCCCAAAGTGCAAGTGATATATAGAGAAGATATCTCCAAATATGTATATTCATCAGTGGAGGATTGCTTGGATAGGATGACAGATAAATCCATGCGGTGGAGATTATCAAACCAGTCAATATTCATATATTTTGGCTCAAGTTTACCAGGTGGACGGATAGTGGGTGAACACATAGATTCCATAAACAAGTCAAGAATCATATTTTTAGGAAATTAAAATTTGGTGATGTTGCATAGGACTTCGCCGTCATTTGGAATATGAAGTATTATCCCTAAATCATCATCATCAAATTCAATGTTTACCCCACCTACTCATGATATTACAGTACCATATATAAAAAATAAGTTGCAATAGAACTAACAAATTATATTCAGATAAATAGGATAAGTGGAAGCGATAAAATATTCTAGGCCAAGTGTCTAAAAGGTTGATAAATATGTTAAAAATTTAATAAATTTCAATGGACTTCCAGCACAAATAGCTCTATCATGAAAATCATTGAACCACTCTAAGGAATTATCAATTGATCGAAAGATAATGTCATCAAATTCACCTTCATTAGGCATAGATGGACTGAACAAGGAGAAAGAAGTTTCTTCTTGAACATTGGAAGATGAGGCTTCTCCAACTTTTCTTTCCTTCTTTGACAATCTAGGTGCCATTAAAAAAATAGATAGAAAGTAGATATTTATAATGGAAATAAATAAGAATAATTGATGGAGAACCTTGAAACAAGGTTGAATCCAAGTTTTGGAAGGTTGAAGACCTTGGAGGAAGGAGATCCAAAAATTTAGGGTTTTTAAAAAATAGGGGTTTGGAGGAGAAAGAAGGAGGAAAAGGGAAACGATTGCAGTTTTGATTCCTCTCAGTTTTTGATGATGTATATAGGGATACAAAAGAGTAGGGCCCACAGAATTCGAATATGGGAAATTTGGACAGCCGAGTTCGGCCCAAGTTCACATAGAACTCTGTCTGAGTTCGGTTAGTTGGTTTTCCATGATTAGTTTTTTGTGATTCCCATTCTATATGTATATATAGGATGCATAATTAACATTTGTAATAAAAAATTAGTATTTTTATATTTGAAAATAATATAATTACTCATATTATTAATTATTCTTTGTCCAAAAAAGTAATAAATATCTTGGGTTAGCTGTCGGGGCTGAATCCCAGCTAGCGGTGGTCCAAAAATACTTAAGTACCATATCGCTTAAGGCTATTTACGCATGTGTGCCAAAGGGCCCTTTCGGCTTATAACCAAAATTAACTTTACATATAAAAAATTATCTTTACATATAACGAACATTGAATAAAAGTTAATATAAGTGAATTATATGATTTCAGAGTCCAAAATCTTTAATTCTCGACGTATAAAGTTAAAGCGATCTTCAGCTAAGGATTTAGTGAATATGTCAGTAAGTTGATGTTCTGTGTCAACAAATGCTAAGCATTTATTACCTTGTAACTGATTATCTCTTTGAAAATGATGTCTAATTCTATGTGTTTAGTACGTAAGAGACATATTGGGTTCTTTCTCAAGTTAATGGCGCTAGTATTATCATAATAAATAGGAATATTCTTATAATATAGATTATAGTCTTCTAAGGTTTGTTTTATCCATAAAATTCGTGCACAGCAATGTCCTGCTGCTATATACTCAGCTCCAGTAGTTGATAATGCGATAGAGTTTTGTTTCTTACTAAACCATGAGACTAAAGCTTTTTCCAAGAAATGACAATTGTCACTTGTACTTTTTTGATTAACTTTGCATGCAGCAAAATCAGCATCTGAATAGCCAATTAGGTCAACAGATGTAATATTGGGATAGCATAAGCCTACCGAAGAAGTTCCTTTGAGGTATTGAAAGATATGCTTAACTACGCACAAATTCAATTCCCTAGGGTTAGCTTGATATCTAGCACACAGACAAACACAAAAAATGATATCGGGGCGACTAGTAGTTAAGTAAAGTAGACTTCCAACCATACCTCGATACTTAAGCTGATCAACTGGTTTTTTACTTTCATCTAGGTCAAGCTTTGTTGATGTAGCCATTAGAGTGTCAATCGGTTTGACATTGTTGAGATCAAATTTCTTTAGCAACTTCTTTGTGTACTTATCTTGATTAATGAAGATTTCCTGTGAACTCTGCTTAATTTGCAATCTGAGAAAGAAGTTGAGTTCTCCCATCATGCTCGTTTCAAATTCACTATGCATACACTTAGTAAACTCTTTGCAAAGTAATTAATTAGTAAACCCTAATATGATATTATCAACATATATTTGCACTAATAAGATTGTGATATTATATAATTTTATAAACAATGTCTTGTCAACTTTCACTTTTGAAAAACTATTTTTAAGCAAGAAAGAACTAAGGCGATCATACCAAGCATGTGGGGCTTGTTTGAGTCCATAAATAGCCTTACGTAACTTGAAAACATGATTTAAAATTTTAAAATCTTCAAAACCAGGGAGTTAAGCTATAAAATCTTCGTCTTTTATAAAACTTTTTAGAAAAGCACTTTTAACATCCATTTGAAATAATTTGAAATCGTAAAAATTTGCAAAAGCACAAAGAATTCGAATAGACTCAAATCTTGCAACAGGAGCATATGTCTCGTCATAGTCAATGCCCTCTTATTGATTATAGCCTTGAGATATAAGATGTGCTTTATTACGTGTGACTTGTCCATCCGCATTGAGTTTATTTCATAATACCACTTGGTGTCATTTATAGAGGAGCCATTATGTCTAGGAACTAATTTCCAAACTTGGTTTCTCTTAAATTGGTTTAATTCCTCTTGCATTGCAGAAATCCAAAACTCATCAGTAAAATCTTTTACATCATTTTTAGGTTCTATTTGAGAAATAAATGCTACATTTTCAATGATATCTCTAGTTGAAGAGCGAGTACTTAATCCTTTTGATACATCACTTATTACCAAGTCTTCTGGATGATCATCCATAAACCTCATCTTCTTTGGCAGACTTTCCAGATAGCTTGTACCAATTTTAGTATCTTTAGGTGCTTTGTTGGATGTTACGCCGACATCTTCATCATCACTTTCACTAGGTATTTTATTATTAAGATCATCAAAAGTAACGTTAATAGATTTCTCAATAATCATAGATCTCTTGTTAAAGATTCTATAACCTTTACTCTTAGCACATATCCAAGAAGTATACCTTCATCATCTTTTTAGTCAAATTTACCTGAGTTATCCTTGGTGTTCATAATGAAACATCTACATCCAAAAACTTTAAAATATGAAATATTAGGAGTTCTACCAAACCATAGATCAAAAGGTGACTTCTTCGATATAGGTCGAATTAGAATCCTATTCAACACATGGCACGCTGTATTGACAGCTTCTGCCCAAAAGAATTTGGAAGACTAAATTAGTTCAATATTACTCTGGTCATATCATAAAGAGCTCTCTTCTTACATTCCACAACACCATTTTGTGGAGTAGTTCTAGGGCAAGAGAATTCATGACAATATTAGAATCTGTAATCACCTGAAAAATTTAGCATTTTTAAAATTTAATTTTCTGAAATTAATTAGCATTTTCTGTAATTCTAAACTATGGTAGTCTGTTTAAAATAAATTTTTAAAAGATATTATATAATATTAAAATGTGATGAAAATTATATTTTCTAGTGTAAAATTAAAAACTGGACATGGGGTAATTTTCGGGAATTTATTGGATCCCGGATGAATTTTTAAAGCATTAAAAACTATTGTTTATTTTAACTAATTAATTAAACCAAATAAATAAAACCAACCCAAACCCAAAACTTGAACCGGACCGGACCGGCCGGTCTGACTGAACCGGACCAAAACCCTTAACGGGTCGGATCTGGGTCAGACCCGACCCGCCAGTGCCCGATCCGACCCGGTGGAAACCTAACCCCCAAATACAGATCGCCTCGACCCTTCGCCTGCCGGCGGCCATTTCCGCCGCCGTGGCCGCCGGCAGACCCCCCACTTTGACTTCCCAGACCTGCTGCCGCTTCCCCTTCCCATTTCGGCCAACACCCGACGGTCCTTCTCCCCCTCGACCCCTATTTAAACCCAAGCTCCGCCGGAAATTTCCCCTTCAGAATCCTTCTTCTCCGGCGAGCTCCGAGATTCCGGCCGTTCCCTCCCGCACCTCCAGACTCCGGTGCCACCGCTTGGCCCTCCGAAACTCTCCGCCTGGCCCTCCAGCAACTCTCCGCCGCAACCAGAACCACCCGAGCCCTATTTTCCTTCGACCAGCCGACGTCCGGCCGCCCACGGTAGCAGAACCGGCCGCCCAGACCGTCGCCAACCACCCAGAACCGGCGCCGCCTCCGCCCGCACCCCAGGCCGACTCCGACGGACTCGGACACAATCCAGAACTCGAGTGCAAGCCTAGACACGGCTTGGACACAGATCCAGGACACGGAGACTCAACTCGGACGCGTAATTAGAATCTTTTTGAGCCCTGTTCAGGTACTCGTAACTTTCTTCTCGCAGCTCCGATTCCTATTCCGTCAGTTGTATCGCGTAGCCTGTATGACCCCCTCGGTGCTCGTGCAAACTGCTCGGTGCATCACGTCCTGTGGTGATCGCGAACCGCGATCCAAAAACAGGAAAACCAATGCCCTATTTTACCCCGGAACCGAGTACGCCCCGCTAAACGGGACGACTTGGCCACTTGCGGTCTTTACAGATATGTGCGCATCGTTGATATGGACGTGCGGGATTTCGCAGAAGCTGATTCGGATGTGCGTGCACACCGGAATCAGTGCGTATCCGCGAACAACGTCCCGTACCCGACTTTTATGTAATTCGCTGTAACTTAGTGTATACACGTCGGATCGAGACAAAACTTGCGCCATTTGACTCATAGCAATACGCTGGTCCTGTGAGTCAAGTTTGGTTCAATTCTGAGAACGTTGGAAAAATTGCGTGTCGTGGGTCCCACAAGCTCCACTTGACGGGCGATTTTGAGAACGGCTCATCTGAATTCAATTCTGGAAGTTTTGTTGGGTTCGTATCATCGTTCCTGTCCTGTTGACACTAATTTGGACTGATTTGGAGACCTTTGACCCTGACGCATTTTTCGGTGCAAAGTGGCCTACATATGGACCCCGCTTTGGCCCAGAAATGTTGTTTTTGCCCTTGTGTCCAAACTGGACTTAAGGACAGGCGTTTCTAGCTATTTCTTATGTTCTGAGACTGTTGGTAATGTTCATTTCAGCTTCTGGAGGAGTATTTGTTGAACCCACGGATACAGGGACCGCTACTGGTATTCCAACCCCAGGCAAGTGTACCTTGCCAAATTATGTAGTTTTGATAATTATTCCCTTGCTTATTTATATTATTCATTATGCTTAAACCTAGGGCCGTATGACCTACTAAGCGTTCGATTATAGTCGGGTGCCAACCCCGTACGCGGAGTTGGGTACGTCATTTAGAGATGGACATTCGAGACCCTTTACATTCTAGTAGTTGTTGTATCAAGTACAATAACCTAGGACACTTGACACCAAACATATGACAGAATCTTCCTGAGATATTCATGGTGATTCTGTGTAGGATACAGGAAGGACATAGATATTATATTCCTAGAGATTATGACTTGTTGCATTAGCTATGATCTCACGTGACATGGACATGAGACGTTATGGACATGAGACGTGTGGTTACATTGGGTGGGGAGAGACACACAGGCTACAGGCTATTATATATATATTTACTACTATTGTGAGGTTGTAGACTCTCGAGCAGAGCTAGACCCATTACTTGTTATTACTGCTACCGGCTCCCCGACACAGAGCTTGTAGCAGTCTCAGCCTGAGTACTCGTGATGCTCTCAGTTGTATTTTTACATAGATGGTTATGTAGATACCCTGCTTATGCTATTTACTATTTCACTGCATTTATTTGGCTTGTATTATCTGTACCTTGCTATGTCCCCTGAGGACCTGGATTCGGATGATGTCCCCAGGTTTAGCAGAAGAGCATTATCCCGAGGTTTACGGGACAGGAGCTGAAGCTGTACCAGAAGCTGTTGCTGAAGCTGAACCAAACTTAGAAGCAGAGGTGATGGCTGAAGACTTTTCTTGAGTTTACGTTATTTGTACTCATCAGATACTTTATTTTGGACTCCTTGTTCTGGTCTGTTGAACCAGTGTTTAGACTTTTATCGGGTTATTCCCCGACATACTTTGCTGAGACTGGACATTGATGTACTTTCTTTATTTGCTGTTGTTCTTATTATTTGTGTTTGGATGAGATTAGTTTAGACTTATTGTTGTAGACCTATATTTACAGCTTAAGTATGCCCCGATGGATCCATTAAATTGGGTTTGTCCATCGGTGCGTGCTGCTGGCCATTGCCACGTGACTAGTCCCTTGGTATTTTGGGACTAGGGCGTGACATGGTTTTTGTGGTGGCCCATGCAGGTCTATAACAAAATTGTTCGGTTTCAACTTAGGGACCGAACAAGCCTATAAAAGGATAGGATAGGTTATAGGATCTCATCCATTTGTTGAATCGTTTTTAAAACTCAATATCGCATTTGAATTAAGTACTTGATTTGCATCCTGCTTTGATTCTACTGAACATTCTCATAAAGTTTATTTTGAATGCAGAAAGATGGATCCAAGAATTGGAGATGAAATTCCTTTGAGTACACCACAAGATGCTGTGGTTACCTATGGAGATGGAGTTACACCAGAGAACAGAGGACAATCCTCTCAAAGTGGACAAGCTAAGCAGCATAACTCAAGGTTCAGGCGTGACGACATCCCACCTCAGTCGCAGTTCACTCCGCAGATGCCTGTCTTTCCACCAGGGCAAGCAATGGACGGACAACAGATATTCCAGATGTTTTACGCTATGATGCAAGCCCAACAACAAGTTCAACAAGAGGCGCATCGTCAGGAGGCAGAGTACCTAAGAACCAGCCTAGTAAATACATTGGAGCAGGCAAACCCGCAAGCTAGGCGACCAGCGACGGGATCTATCACTAATTTCCGTCAACTCAAGCCCCGTACCTTTTCGGGCAAGGAAGGACCTACTGAAGTGCATGAGTGGCTCACAAACACGCAATATCAGTTGGAAGCAGCTGAACTTCTGCGGGAGAGATAGATGACTGCTGTTTGAATGCAACTAACGGACAATGCGCACCATTGGTGGCTAGCCGAAGAGAGGAGGCTCGAGCATGACCGAGTCACTTGGGAGGAGTTCTCCAGACTCTTCCAATAGATGTATATTCCAGCTGTTGCTCGGTCAGAACTCCGATACAAGTTCAACCGCCTCATACAAGGCAATATGACAGCGGAGGAGTACAATGCTGAATTCATTCGCCTGAGTCGTTTCGCCCCTTCTCTAATTCCTACCGAAGATGAGAAGGCAGAGAAGTTCTTTGATGGACTCAGGTTCGAGCTTCAGAGGTTGATCGGATCTATTATACCTACATCGTACACCGATGTCCTTGCCGCAGCACGACGCATGGAGCACGTCACCAGGAGGGAGTCAAGTCTGAAGCGGCCATTTACCTCAGTACCATCCAAGGCATCACAGGGGAATTCTGTAAAACGACTCCAGAAGAATCTATCTCAGAGAGCAGCAATAAGAACTCTACCTACTTGTCATTTCTGCGGCAAGTTATGCCACATTGAAAAGGAGTGCAAACGCAAATTGGGACTATGCCTAGTTTGTGGATCCAACCAGCATCTATCCAGGGACTGCTCTGAACGCAGAGAGGGAGCACCACGACTAGCTTTACCTGCACCAAGGCCAGCTTATCCAGCAGACAGGAGTTGGAGGGGTCAGACCACCAGCTCCAGGAGGATATCAGCAGCGACCACCATTGCCACCTCAGGCAGCACTATTCCAGCAGGCTCGTCAGCAGAGGGGTCCAGCTCAGGGACGAGGTCAGGCATTTGCATTGGCTGTTCAGGAAGAAGCTATTGCTGGAGAAGTTATAGCAGGTACTATTTTAGTAGCTTCATTACCTGCTGTAGCTTTATTTGATTCTGGAGCATCGTATTCATTCATAGCTGCTAGCTTCGTAGCCACCCATAGAGTAGCTACTGCACCCCTTTCGAAGACTAAGAGAATTCTTACGGGAGGTAGAATTATACCGGTTAGTGATATCTGTAGATCATGTTCGGTAGTAGTCTGTGGAAGAGAAATGCGAGCCAAATTTCTGATCTTTTCTATGCCTGACTATGATGTTGTACTTGGTATGGACTGGTTAAGTCAGTATCATGCGACACTTGATTGTCGGCTTGGGAAGGTAATATTTAGACCACCTGGACATTCAGAGTTTAAGTTTCTTCGGGGAGCTGTAGAGCAAGGTGTTCAGCCAACTCTTAGGGTATTATCTGTAGAAGGAGAGTCAGGTTACCCAAGAGTCATAACAGAGTTTGTGGATGTATTTTCCGATGATCTTCCAGGTTTACCACCTGATAGGGAAATAGAATTTACAATAGACTTAACTCCAGGAGCAGAGCCTATCACTTCATCGGTATATCGGCTAGCACCTAAGGAGTTAGTGGAGTTGAAGAATCAAGTTGATGATCTTCTGGAGAAGGGTTTCATCCGGCCCAGTGTTTCACCTTGGGGAGCACCCATACTTTTTGTACCGAAGAAGGATGGAACAGTTCGCCTGTGTATTGATTACAGGGCGTTAAACGCTGTGACCATTAAGAACCGATATCCTTTGCCACGCATTGATGACTTATTTGATCAATTGAGTGGAGCTAGGGTATTCTCAAAGATTGACCTTAGATCTGGTTATCACTAGATTAGAGTGAGGAAGGAAGATATCCCGAAGACAGCATTCAGGACTAAGTATGGACACTATGAGTTCTTAGTAATGCCGTTTGGTTTAACCAACGTGCCTGCTGTTTTCATGAGTTTGATGAACCGAGTTTTCCATCAGTACTTGGATAAATTTATGGTTGTGTTTATTGATGACATTCTGGTATATTCCAAAAGCCACGAAGAGCACGAGGAGAATCTCAGAATCGTGCTAGAGACGTTGAGGCAGGAGAAGCTATATGCTAAGCTCAGTAAATGTGAGTTTTGTATGGATAAGGTGCCTTTCTTAGGGCATATTATTTTAGGAGAAGGACTGTCAGTTGATCCAGAGAAGGTTGCTGCCATTGAGACTTGGCCTACACCAACATCAGTTGCTGAGGTGAGAAGTTTTCTAGGACTTGCTGGATATTACAGAAAGTTCATAGAAAATTTCTCAAGGATTGCGGAGCCGATGACGAAGTTGACACAGAAAGATCAGGAGTTTGCATGGACGGAAGAATGTCAAAAGGCCTTTGAAGAATTAAAGAGGCGTCTAACAACAGCACCAGTCTTGACACTTCCTTCAGGGTCAGGCAGTTTTGTTGTTTATAGCGATGCGTCAGGTAGTGGCCTAGGATGTGTTTTGATGCAACATGGCAAAGTTATTGCTTATGCATCAAGACAGTTGAAGGTTCATGAGAAGAACTACCCAACGCATGATCTGGAGTTAGCTGCAGTAATTTTTGCACTAAAGATATGGAGGCATTATCTTTATGGTGAGAAGGTCTTCACTGATCATAAAAGCCTGAAATATATATATATATATACTCAGAAGGAGCTTAACATGAGGCAACGACGCTGGCTTGAGTTGATGGTGGACTTTGATATAGATCTGCAGTACCACCCAGGGAAGACGAATGTAGTAGCAGACGCACTCAGCAGGAAGCCTACAACTTATTTCTTGACGATGCAGCCTGAGCTATTGAAAGATCTACAGGAGCTCCAGATAGAGGTTATTCTACCAAGACAGAGTGGCTTGCTGGCTAACCTAGAAGTGAAGTCATCGCTTGTGGAGAGGATTAAGGAAGCTTTGCCTACTGATGCTAGATTTTGAAGACTCAAGGAGAAGACAGAAGCAGGCATGCAGACGGGACTTCGCATACATGAGGATGGGACATTAAGGTGCGGAGATCGCCTATATGTTCCAAATGGAGAATTGAGACAGAAGTTAATGACTGAAGCACATAGCTCAATGTACTCTGTTCATCCAGTAGGAACAAAGATGTATCGAGATCTAAGGCAGTATTATTGGTAGCATGGAATGAAGAGGAAGATTGCAAGATTTGTAGCTAAATGTTTAGTCTGCCAACAAGTAAAAGCAGAGCATCAGAGGACTGCAGGAATATTGCAGCCGCTTCCCATACCAGAATGGAAGTGGGAACATATCACCATGGACTTCGTCACAGGATTCCCAAGGAGCCCCAGCGGAAAAGATACGGTATGGGATATCGTGGATTGACTCACTAAATCGGCACATTTCTTGTCGTTTAGATTTGGACAGTCCACAGAGGTACTAGCCTACATGTATATGCGACAAATCGTAAGATTGCATGGAGTGCCAATTAGTATTGTATCAGATCGAGACTCAAGATTCATATCTCATTTCTGGTGAAGCATGCAAGATAGTCTTGGCACCAGACTCAAATTCAGCACTGTCTATCATCCACAGACAGATGGTCAATCAGAACGTATAATTCAGATCCTGGAGGATATGCTGAGATCATGTATGTTATATTTTGGAGGGTCTTGGGAAGATCATTTGCATTTGGTGGAGTTCTCCTACAACAACAGTTATCAGACAAGCATTAAGATGGCACCTTTCGAGGCGTTATACGGTAGGAAGTGCAGATCGCCAATATGCTGGAGTGACGTCGGAGAGCGTCAAATCTTGGGACCAGAGTTGGTGATGCAAACAGTGGAGAAGGTGAAATAAATCCAGAATCATCTTCGTGCAGCTCAGGACAGACAGAAGCATTGGGCTGATACACACCGATATCCCCTGGAGTTCAAGGAAGGAGAACATGTATTGCTGAGGATTTTACCTAATCGAGAAACCATTCGCTTTGGGAGCAGAGGCAAGTTGAGTCCAAGGTACATTGGGCCCTTTGATATTCTGGAGCGCATTGGTGAGGTGGCCTATCGTCTTGCATTACTTTCATCTTTAGAGAGAGTGCATGATGTATTCCATATCTTACAGCTGAGAAGGTACGTGACTGACCCAAGTCACGTAGTTGATCATTCTGAGATCGCAGTAGGCCCAAGCCTGAGATATGAAGAACAACCAGTGGGTATACTAGGCACCAGTGAGAAGACACTGCGAGGGCAGACAATTAAACTGGTTCGTGTGGCTACGAAACAACACTCACCTGGTGAATCTACCTGGGAGAGGGAGGATATCAAGCGCCAGCGATATCCCCATTTATTCGAGGATGCAGGTATAACCTAAGTAAAATTTTTTTGTAAATCCCTTAATTCTGTTCTTTAGTAGCTTAATCTTTAATTGCGAGGACGCAATTTTCTTAAGGGGGTAGATTATAATCACCTGAAAAATTTAGCATTTTTAAAATTTAATTTTCTGGAATTAATTAGCATTTTCTGTAATTCTAAACTAAGGTAGTCTGTTTAAAATGAATTTTTAAAAGATATTATATAATATTAAAATGTGATGAAAATTATATTTTCTAGTGTAAAATTAAAAATCGGACATGGGATAATTTTCCGAGAATTTATTGGATCCCGGATAAATTTTTAAAGCATTAAAAACTATTATTTATTTTAACTAATTAATTAAACCAAATAAATAAAACCAACCCAAACCCAAAACTTGAACCGGACCGGACCGGCCGGTCTGACTGAACCGGAACAAAACCCTTAACGGGTCAGATTCGGGTCAGACCCGACCCGCCAGTGCCCGATCCGACCCGGTGGAAAACTAACCCCCAAATACAGATTGCCTCGACCCTTCGCCTGCCGGTGGCCGTTTCCGCCGCCGTGGCCGCCGGCAGACCCCCCACTTCGCCTTTCCAGACCTGCCGCCGCTTCCCCTTCCCATTCCGGCCAACACCCGGTGGTCCTTCTCCCCCTCGACCCCTATTTAAACCCAAGCTCCGTCGAAAATTTCCCCTTCAGAATCCTTCTTCTCCGGCGAGCTCCGAGATTCCGGCCGTTCCCTCCAGCACCTCCAGACTCCGGCGCCACCGCCTGGCCCTCCGAAACTCTCCGCCTGGCCCTCCAGCAACTCTCCGCCGCAACCAGAACCACCCGAGCCCTATTTTTCTCCGACCAGCCGACGTCCGGCCGCCCACGGTACCAGAACCGGCCGCCCAGACCGTCGCCAACCACCCAGAACCGGCGCCGCCTCCGCCCGCACCCCAGGCCGTCTCCGGCGGACTCGGACATGATCCAGAACTCGAATGCAAGCCTGGACACGGCTTGGACACAGATCCAGGACACGGAGACTCGACTCGGACGCGTAATTAGGATCTTTTTGAGCCCTGTTCAGGTACTCGTAACTTTCTTCTCGCAGCTCCGATTCCTATTCCGTCAGTTGCATCGCGTAGCCTGTATGACCCCCTCGGTGCCCGTACAAACTGCTCGGTGCATCGCGTCCTGTGGTAATCGCGAACCGCGATCCAAAAACAGAAAAACCAACGCCCTGTTTCACCCCGGAACCGAGTACGCCCCGCCAAACGGGACGACTTGGTCATGTGCGGTCTTTACAGATATGTGCGCGTCGTTGATACGGACGTGCGGGATTTCGCAGAAGCTGATTCGGATGAGCGTGCACACCAAAATCAGTGCATATCCGCGAACAACGCCCCGTATCTGACTTTTATGTAATTCGCTGTAACTTAGTGTATACACGTCGGATCGAGACGAAACATACGCCATTGGACTCGTAGCAATACGCTGGTCCTGTGAGCCAATTTTGGTTCGATTCTGAGAACGTTGGAAAAATTGCGTGTCGTGGGCCCCACAGGCTCCACTTGACGGGCGATTTTGAGAATGACTCATCGGAATTCAATTCTGGAAGTTCCGTTGGGTTCGTATCATCGTTCCAAACCTGTTGACACTAAGTTGGACTGATTTGGAGACCTTTGACCTTGACGCATTTTTCGGTGCAAAGCGGCCGACATATGGACCCAGCTTTGCCCCAGAAATATCGTTTTTGCCCTTGTGTCCAAACTGGACTTAAGGACAGGCGTTTCTAGCTATTTCTTATATTCTAAGACTGTTGGTAATGTTCATTTCAGCTTTTAAAGGAGTATTTGTTGAACCCACTGATACAGGGACCGCTACTGGTATTCCAACCCCAGGCAAGTGTACCTTGCCAAATTATGTAGTTTTGATAATTATTCCCTTGCTTATTTATATTATTCATTATGCTTAAACCTAGGGCCGTATGACCTACTAAGCGTCCGATTATAGTCGGGTGCCAACCCCGTACGCGGAGTTGGGTACGTCATTTTGAGATGGACATTCGAGACCCTTTACATTCTAGTACTTGTTGTATCAAGTACAATAACCTAGGACACTTGACACCAAACATATGACAGAATCTTCCTGAGATATTCATGGTGATTCTGTATAGGATACAGGAAGGACATAGATATTATATTCCTAGAGATTATGACTTGTTGCATTAGCTATGATCTCACGTGACATAGACATGAGACGTTATGGACATGAGACGTGTGGTTACATTGGGTGAAGAGAGACACACAGGCTACAGGCTGTTCTATATATATTTACTACTATTGTGAGGTTGTAGACTCTCGAGCAGAGCTAGACCCATTACTTGTTATTACTGCTACCGGCTCCCCGACACAGAGCTTGTAGCAGTCTCAGCCTGAGTACTCGTGATGCTCTCAGTTGCATTTTCACATAGATGGTTATGTAGATACCCTGCTTATACTATTTACTATTTCACTCCATTTATTTGGCTTGTATTATATGTACCTTGCTATGTCCCCTGAGGACTTGGATCCGAATGATGTCCCCAGGTTTAGCAGAAGAGCATTATCCCGAGGTTTACGGGACATGAGCTGAAGCTGTACCAGAAGCTGTTGCTGAAGCTGAACCAAACTTAGAAGCAGAGGTGATGGCTGAAGACTTTTCTTGAGTTTACGTTATTTGTACTCATCAGATACTTTATTTTGGACTCCTTGTTCTGGTCTGTTGAACCAGTGTTTAGAATTTTATCGGGTTGTTCCACGACATACTTTGCTGAGACTGGACATTGATGTACTTTCTTTATTTGTTGTTGTTCTTATTATTTGTGTTTAGATGAGATTAGTTTAGACTTATTGTTGTAGACCTATATTTATAGCTTAAGTATGCCCCGATGGATCCATTAAATTGGGTTTGTCCATCGGTGCGTGCTGCTGGCCATTGCCACGTGACTAGTCCCTTGGTATTTTGGGACTGGGGCGTGACAGAATCACAAAAAAAAATTTAAATTAGCATTTTCGAATTCGCCACCATGATCACTTTGGATATGAGTAATCATGAAGCATTTTTCGTTTTGAACATTTTTACATAAAGCAAAAAATTTAGAAAATGAATTACTTTTATTTACAAGAAAATAAACCCAAGTATATTTATAATAATCATCAATAATTATATATGCATATAGCTTACCACCATGACTGACGATTCGGCTAGGTCCAAATAAATCAATGTGCATTAATTGAAGGGGTCCAGAGGTACTTACAATATTTTTAAATTTAAAGGAAGATTTGGTTGTCTTGTTCTTTTCATAATCAGCACATACCATATCTTTCTTGAATGTTATTTATGGTAAGCCTCTTACCAATTTCTTTGATGATCATCTTGCAATAGTGTCCATATTGGCATGTCCTAGATGCATATGCCATAGTGTACTCTCATCTTTGTTAGCATATAGGCATCTACCTGCATTATTAGTATCTTCTATCATATAGAAAACATAAATATTATCTTTCCTAGTACCTTCAAAAATAATATTTTGAGATAATTTCTCATAGATAGAACATTTGTCTTTCACAAAATTAATACCATAACCATGGTCAGCCAGATGACTGATGCACAGTAGATTATGTTTTAATTCTATTACTAGACAAATGTCTTTTATTACAAGATAAAGGGGATTACTGATATTTTCGTTACCTATAATATACCCTTTTAAGTTATTTCTGAAGGAGACGAATCCTTCTTTCTTCACCAATAACATTGTAAATAGAGATGCAGCACCAGTCATATGTTGTGAGCAACCAATATCGAGAATCCACTTGTTTTTAGCATGAGAGGGTTAGCCCACCTACAAAATGAGTACATGTGACATTTGGTACCGATTTCTTTGAGGGTCCTGGAGTGTTAGCTTTTGGTACCCATGCACATATATTCATATAAAATAATTTTCTAACTTTTTATTGTCGTGAGATGTGTCCTTGTTGACCACAATAATGACATGTTGCAAAAGTGTTAGTGTTTGGTGTAACATGGTAAGTAAAAGTATATAAAGTGGTATGTCGTGTCTTTCGTGGATATTTGTAAAAGAATGCATTATTGTGTGTAGCATGTGATTTACTTGCTTTCTTTGGTAGTGTCTTGTGTGTTTTCTTGTGATGATTCATGTGACAAGTGTTAGATTGAGTCGTAGGTTCCATTGTCTAATTTCTCAATCTAATCTCTAACTTTTTAGAGGTATCATACACTTCTTGATATCGAGTTGTGAGTGCATGTATTCTTTGAGCAGCTAGAATATATTTTTTCTTCTCTGTTTCATATAGTTCATTAAGTTTTACATTTTCCTTTGAAATTTTTTCAATATTTTCTAAGGCATCATTCAACCCCAATGTTACTGTAGATGTGTCTTATGTGTTACTAGTGGATGGTTCTTCTCTAATCTTATTTAACAAAGAAGACAATATATTAAATCCAAGTGTATACATCTTTGTTTCCTTCTTAGCATGCTTGTATTTATTAAGAACTTTTCTATGATCATCAGGAAGGACACTAAATGCATCTGACAGTTCATCAAAAGTAAAGTTTTAATATAGGGGGTTAGTAGTTACTGATCAAAAGCCATTAAGCAAATATTTGCTGTGTCACGAGAATTTTCTTCTTTATCTTCGGAGTCGTTGGCTTCACTTACCTGCTATATGCCTGTATTTGGATATTTTCGTGAAGATAATCTTTTGATTGGGTGTTAAGAATGATTCCCTTTCTTTGCAGTTGGATAGTCCTTCTTTATGTGGCCTATCTTCTTACATCCATAGCGCACTGGATCTTCGTCGTTGTTGACCTGATAGCTCTTCTTCTTTTGGTTCTGAAACTTTAGGAATTTTTTAAAGTTTTTGACCATTAGTGCTTGTTCCTCATCATCAAAATCATCGTCTTCTGTTTCATCGCTGGAGATCTTTTTGTGTTATGCTTTGAAAGCTATAATCTTCTCCGTTGGTGCTGATTCTTTAAGGTCCATGAGATCAAGCTCATGTGTCATCAGTTTTCCCATGAGTTTCTCAATTAACATAGTTGTGAGGTTATTTTCTTCTACGATCATTTTTGCTTTTGGATTCTAATTCTTTGTAAGTCCTCTAAGCACTTTGCAAATTTTTTCATGATTAGTATAGACCTTTCCAAGAGAATGAAGAGGATTAATGATATCAAGGAAATGTATAAAAATTAGTGTAATGGCCTCTTTAGGCTTTATTTTGAATGCCTCATTGTCACGACCCACACTCGGTATAAAGGCACCAGTATGTGGGTACGTCCAACCTATGCCACAATATCGATTGTAGAACGTTGGTTAGGTAAACTATACTATCTAGCAATAACGATCATCAAGATATATAATGCCACCAATAAAATATGAATACTCAACACAGAACTATAGGATAAAACAACGCACAAATATGATATAAAGAACTGAAGAGTCAAAATATAACTCACAAGGCAGATCATATAATATATAATGAGTCTTAAATATAAAAAAATACTAACTGTCAAAGTTGGAGAGCAATCTAGTACAATATAAGCATATCTACTAAGCTGCTGATAAAGTATCGCCTGTCTCAACGGGATGAGTCCCTCCTGAGCCACAGTCTCTAGCTCTAAGCCAACTATGTCCTCAATCCCGTAGTGAGTGGGATACCACTCCTCAATGTCATCTGAAAAAAATATATCCAGTCAAGAAAGGAGCAAAGTATACCTCTAACCGTCGTTCCAATAGATGATAAAAACTATGTAACAGTAAATAAAGAGCATATACCAAATGAATAGAGCATGGCAGGAATATACTGAAATAAGGAAATATGAAAAATACATACAAGAGGTACGAACATCATATATGAAAATAAAGAGATACAACTATCTAAGTGAGTGAGTAATAGCTTCAACATGTGATCGACTTGGGTACTGCTCAAGAACTATGGGCCTGGTTAATCATACGTGCAGTGTATGAGTCACACTATACAAGAAAAACATGAACTGCGGGGGTATGATTATATATCTACACAAAATCTTGCCAACCCCGACTGGTATAGTGGATCCAATCCATGGCACACAATGACACATGATTCTATGAGAAGGGATCTAATCTTGTTATGAATCTGTGTCTATACATATACAAGAACAACGGGGCTTGCACAAAAAATATGCCAGGAACTACCAGGAATAAAATCTCATGGCGGGATCCAAGAATATCAATCTGTGTAACCATGTGTCAGAAAAATCAAGGATATCTACACTAAATACAAGAAATATAGAGGATATCATAAACAGAAAACTGTCAAAGAATATACTCGCCTAAAATTCGATAAACAGTATCAAAGATGTCCGAAACGGTGCCTCAAAGACCTAAATATGGAATATTAAATCAATAGAAGATTTTGGTATAAAAATAGATTAAAATAGTCCAAATCTAGGTCAGTAGGACAGGTCTAAGTCAAAATAGTCAAACTATGTCAACTCTTGGTCAAACTAGTCAAACTTGGTTAAAGTAACCATTTCTAGGTTGTATGGTTCCATACCTTACTTATCTAGGTCATACTAGCTATATTAGGATACTAGAGTATCAATAAATAACACTATATATATAAATACTAGCTAATACTAACTCTATACTGATTACCTTGGCTTTGAGCCACCTTGGTATAAATACCTAGCTACCCTCTTGGTTTTCAATTCCAAATACCCCATGATACCTCATACCTCACTATTACCTTGGTGTATCTCGAGGTAATACTAGAACTTAGCACTTAACCATACTAATACTTAGTATACCCTAGCAAGTATATAACTAACTCATTAATACTATATATATATATATATATATATATATATATATATATATATTGGTGTATCTCGAGGTAATACTAGAACTTAGCACTTAACCATACTAATACTTAGTATACCCTAGCAAGTATATAACTAACTCATTAATACTATATATATACATATTGACTAGCAACTTTAGCTAACTAGCATTAATCAAGTAACTTATAACAACTAACACTTAAATAACTTATAACCCATAATATATCTAGCTACTAAAACTAACAGATATATACTAACTAACTTTCTAATTGATACCGTAACTAACAAGTGATACCCTCAAGTATACACTACTAACTAATACTAACTCAAACTAACATATACTAATATAAAACTAACTTAATACATACTAACATTTATCACTAACCAATGATACTTAACTCTATGTATATTAACTGATACATACATAACTTACATACATTATATGACTGAACTAACATCTAACAATAACTAACATTAACTAATAATTAAAACTAACTAACAGTTCTAAATTTACCAGTTAATACATGATTGAAACTAACCTATCAACTAACTCTAATATACATTAACTAACTAACTAATACTTAACAAAATGCTAATTGTTACCCCGATGCCTCCCTCACAGTTGTGCACTTGTGTGCACAACCATCACAATTGTTATAGTGGCTCATAAGAGTTGCCGCAAGCTCCCATCATTCCCTGCTGTGATACAGTAGCAGCAAGTCTTGCTCTCCTTTAGAGCCACCACTTACCAGTCACCCATAGCAAGTAATACACCCCTACTGTAACACCTGCGGCCAAGTCTTGTGCTCACAGAACTGAACCCGACCTCCTCAAATACTCTGAATCTAAGTACCTACCTAACATCTCCCTGCAGTGATCCACCCTGCACTGCCAATCAGTTATACACAGATCACACACATAAATATTCCTCATAACTCTTATATATACATATCGCACAAACATCAAGCAACACAATATATTACACCCTCAACTAACACTATGATATGCACACTGTGACTGATCCTCATGTGTAGTGCAAAAACACTCCCAAACAGACCTCACATAGCTCGGGTAATAACCCCAACAGTCCAGCATCTAAACTCTAATATATAGATAATACACCTAGTTTAGATCATGATACAACTAGTACAAATCATAACCAATATGAATATACTCATATATATAACACTAAATAGGGTATGAATAATACAACAAACACGTGGAGTGCATCGCACCATACCACACTAAATCTATGATACGCTTGCATTATGGATCCAATACAACACCAAACGTATCATGAAGGATACGAGCAAATCTAGAATCACAATAATGAACAACATAAAGGGCTAGCAACTAAACTACATGTCCGTGTCAAAATATTGCATGCTCAAACCTACGTGTCAAAGGAAAACCCCCCAAATCAACCTGTATCACCAAATTATCATGATACGGCCTACATATATCCATTTATGGACACGAAACTAGTCTCACACAATCAAACACATATCAATTTGGTCTAATTGACCTATTGACAAATACATGGTGCACCAATCTCGAATTTTCTTCAAGTTGGCCACAAAACACACTATAACTTCAAAAATAGGGGTCCCTAGTAGTCAAATTTTCTTCCTATAGTTAGTCCTAGTACATAGGTGGGTTCCTAATGATTAAAATACAGATTTAGAGTGTAATTAGCAAGAAAAATCTGAATTGTACCTATTGAAAGATGGATTCCCAATGCAAGTCTCTAATGAAAACAAAAAAGCCTCAACTTGTGAAAATTCCTCCAAATTGTATATCCATGCCTCCTCCTTGCTTCTAAAGTCTCTAATGGTGAAGTAGGGATGAATTATGAAGGAATTTGATAGAAATTTGGTGTAGGGATGAAGGAAATTTGGGAAAGAATAATTCTAAATCTAAGTAGAATAAAATGAGAAGAGAGAGTCTTCCCCTCTTTAGGTAGTCGGCCCCCTCCTACTTGGCCTCCAAGCAATGTATAATATCCAATATATTCCTTGGGTCTTGTCATAAAAAGGATTAAGGAGGAAGGTTCTACTTTGAATGGTTTGACTAATTAAATCATCAACATAAAGAAATGGGCTAAGATGTTGGGCTCTAGTCTAACTAAAATAAATGTTGGTCTATGAATCAATTCTAATCTAGTTAGGTCCACTAACAAGTCCAAAATATAATGTAACATAAAAAATAAATAATACAATAAATAATATTTAACATGAACAATAATTAATCAATTATGAAATAACAAAAATATTATTTTCTAGAAAATGTGGTAGTGACACTCATATCCTTGAGTTAGTCTACTAATTTTTGATTCTTTCAGTTGTGAAGTTTCTTCATGAGTTACCTCAGGAAGTTTTCAGATCTAGTGTAAAGTAGTGCAAATAGATACTCTATTGATCTCAGTAGTATCTAAGGCACAAAATAAAGCATTTACAGTTGTAGAATCAAAACTAGAATATTTTTTTTAGATCAGTGTATTTGTCTTTGGGCTTATCTACTATAACACAATCTACAACAATTATAACTAACATTTTGTAGCTATCCTCAACTATTGACCAAAGGTCAAAGTTTAGTGATCTGAGATAAAAAGTCGTACTTATTTTCTAGTAAGTGTACTAGGTTCCATTAAATAGAGGAGGTCTATTTATGGATTGGCCTTCACCAGTGAAAATAAATTTAACAGTTGCTATGTGTAATACTCTTAGGAATTATAGCCAATGAAAGAGAACTTAGCTCTGATACCAAATATAGGATCGATAGGTAACTCTTGAGGGGGAGTGAATAGAGTGTATGTGTGTGTAGCAGAACATAATTACCAATCTAAATTTCTACTAAGCAAAGGAAGTTACCAACTAGAAAATAATTCAGCAATACGTAAACAATAAACAAGTAAGAAATAGAAAATACAAAAATCGAGAATTTATATGGGTTTTTCTCTGAAAGGACTAGTCTAGTCCCAAGAATTCTTGACCGAAGTTTAACTTCACTATCAGTGAAAATACAAGCTTTGATCCGAAGGGCTAACGACTTCGTACAGACACGAACCTTTGATCCGAAGAGCTCGACGACTTCAATTTTTTTGAGAAAATAGCTTTGAAAAGCCAAGCTTGTATAACTCGAACACTTCTAATCGAAACCGCACAGCCAATTAGAAGAATGGGAGTTGTTTTAGAGTTTGGAAGGTTTAAAGATCTTTAATGAATAGAGAATATGAAGAAAGAATAAGTGAGTAGAATGGAAATCTCTTCCCTTTTTATAGGTTTTTCTAAAACAAAATTTGGCCAGAACTTGGATACCCAACGTTCAAAAATTTAAACATTGGATCCTTGAGAAGAGGTATACCACCCTGATTGAGGAAATCGGTTTGGGCAACTGAGTTCGGGTAGAACTCGGACCGAGTTCGGTTTCCCAAATTCCAGTGGGTTCATGGTTAGATTTGGGTTAGTTTGGGTTGTGTTTTGAGTGAGTCTTTGCGCTAGTATGAGTTTAGGTTTGTTTAGATATAATTAGGCTAATTTTGAGTGGACTTTGGATAGGTATTCAACTAGTGCCAAAGTGCAATCCGACTCACATAAGTCCTAAAAAGGTTAAATTACATAAGAAATATAGAATAATAAAATCAACCAAACATCAAAGAATAGTCTTTTGTTGAATTCGTATCTTCTGTTGCAAGTATCGATTCAGAGTTTTAAGTAAATTATCGAAATTTGGTTGACTGAGACCAGATGGTCAACAATAATACTTTACCGGTTCAAGATTTGGTGAAACAGTCGATTCCAGTATTCTTGTAGCGTTGAAATCTATAGGATTTCACACACAAATCTAGGTTTTTTGTCGGTTGACTTTTTGGTCAACGGATCGGCTCAATTTACGTTCATGGATTCCGAATTTGTAAACTTGATATCTTTGGCCCCAAATCTAGGGTTATCCTAAAAATAATAATATAATTAGATTAAATTAGTATTTTTTGTTATTTATTTAGAATTAACATAGACTAGACTTTGCAGATATAATTTGTTTAATTTATGTGACGGGGTAGATCGAATGACGTATTAAGTTACGACTTCATCCTTTTCTGAAGAAGACAAGCATCACTATGACCTATATTGCCAATATTCTATGTTGCATGAGTTCTTTTCTTGACATTGTTAGTTTACCTTTTCTATTTAGATGCACGAAAGTTATACTTGTTAACATCATACATGATCACTTAACAATTTTTGCCAATGTTCAAAGTTCCATGCTCAATGTTTAATATTCAATATTCAAAGTTAAAGTTAATGCAAAGGGATCATGTTTAATTGTGAGTAAGTTAGGCGGGAGAATACAACGAGTAAGCATGTGGTCAATAAATTGACTACAGACTCCCTATATATTGATTGCATAATATCATTCGTGTACCACAAGTACGACTGACAAATATCCTAAGCTGTCCACATACGAAAAAATTGTATTCTAAAATATACTATACATGTGACTTGATTACTGTTGCTATTTGTCTAGTAGTCATCTTCTCTAGAGTATACTTACTATTGTTACTATGTCATTGTTGTACTCTTAGTTGTCATGTCATAGCATGCCTCTAGTTTCTATTTCTTTACTATTGTTTCCTCCATGCTTGTATTTATACTTTGAAGTGTAGTATTATGGTGAATTGCTCCAATCATAACTGGATTATTATTTTTTAGCTTTAGACGACGCAATTTGCCCCAAGGTATATGGTGTGTACCTTGGTGATACTGACGTTACCAACGTACCGGTTGCTTCTACAGATACGGAGTAGCATATTTCTTCTTCAGGCTTTTTTGTATTAATTTTAGCTCATAGGTTTAGTGGACATTAGTTTCTAGTTACTTTTATTTATTTTACTGGTTTTGTTCCCGAGACTATCTGAGATATAGTTGATTATTTCTTTTAATTATTTATTAAGTCTATTAGTTTAATTTATTGTCATAACTTTGTTATGGATGATATATGAATCATGTACGTGTTGTAGACCATTGTTTATCATAGACAACGTACTACCGTCGATGTGGCGGCGTAGGCTGGGCTTGGCTACGTACTCGTATCCCAAAAGTGGGAGTGGGTCGTGACACTGCCCTAGCGCGAGGTGGTCCTCAGATATTGAATTCCGTGAGCAGCTTCAATCCTCTTTATTTTATATACTTTCATAGTTCTGAGGATATGATTGCGTCCGATGCGTGGCTTCAGGACATTAAGGCTATACTCAAGGCAACAATGGTTCCGGCTAGGGAGCGAGTGGTAGTAGTTAGGTGACATTTATTTGATTTAGCCCGCGACCGCTAGGCAGCTCAGGAGGTTTCCTTGACGGAGCCAATACCATTAGCGGACCTCATTTAGAGGTTTCAGACTCGGTACTTTGATACTTTATCGCGTTAGGATTTGCAGTTGAGGTTTAACAACCTACGACAGATGGCGAGGACCGTCGAAGGCTATGCAGCGGAGTTCTGTAGGCTCAGTCGGTATGCTCCCACCTTGGTAGCGATCGAGCTGGACCGAGCTAGAAGGTTCGAACAGGGACTCTATCTAGAGATCATTCTGGTGGTGGAGTAGTATGAATTAAGGACTTTCGATGTCGTAATAAGATCAACGAGGAAGCATGAGTACACCTCCCAGAGGATTGTTGATAGGGTTGGCGCTAGAAGAGGCCATATATTTTGAGGGGATCTTCTACCCAGTCTTAAGTACCGGGCCCACCAGTTCTAGCTTTGACGATCGGGTTTTCGAGGAGAGTAGCTTGGACAACTTCAATTCAACAGTATTCTCAGACTCATC
This sequence comes from Iris macrosiphon, assembly GCA_036927795.1. NCBI lineage: Eukaryota > Viridiplantae > Streptophyta > Magnoliopsida > Asparagales > Iridaceae > Iris > Iris macrosiphon. The sequence continues at coordinate 110,218,854 of JAYESA010000013.1, forward strand.
CTCAACAACAGAGGCTGCCTTTTTTAGTTGGGTGTTCCCATTGCGGAAAGCCAAGCCATGTTCTTTCAGAGTACCGCAGGGCATAGGGCTTTTGTTAGGTATATGGTCTAGTAGACAACATGATGAGTAATTATCCCTGGAGGACTTCAGTTGGATCATCTTCAGTCTAGTCAGCAACTTTGTAGTTTAGGGCACCAGTGCCAATTCAACAGCATCAGGCCACGAGGCCTTTACCGACGGAGTCCCAGACGTTCCAACAAAGGCCGTAGTAGTATGCTCAGGCATAGGCTCAAGCTAGGCAGAGAAGCCAACAGCAGAGGTGTAAACCCCCTCACCAAAATCTAGTTATACTTAGCCTAGAGAAAGATTAGGGTTGATTAGGAGATAATTAGGAATGATGAGTGGAGTTATTTTCACCCTATTCAAATTTGTTACACTTGGTGCACCTTACCCTTGCTTAGATATTTGGAATACTAAAATAGCTTTTGCATCCCAACAAATTTACACCCTTGACCTAGACATGCAATTCATCAATCATGACCTTTTTTTCACTCATAAACACACTATCTTGTGCTCTATTTTAAACACACAACATTGTCACATAATTTCTAGTCCTAATGTGCAACCGACTTAAACTAGCGAAAACTAGTCCAAACACCCAACCCAAGCTATCACACACACCTACATGGTTCATGATAAATACCATATACCATTTTACCTCTACATAAAACCAAACATCAAGTTTCTCCACTAAAAATCTCATATTTAACCACTTTAGAAGTTAAATTTAGCACACCCTCTATAGAGTTGACCCAACTTTACATCTCACATTTTCATCCTTTAATGTTGAAACCAAGTGTGGTCAAATACTTAGAGGAAAGCCAATCCCCTTTACATATTCCTCTTCCAAACTCCCCAACCCCTCTATCTATTCCTCTTCCAAAACATCTATAACCCCTAACATTAAACCCATTTACATAACCCCTTCCCTTCCCTCACATAGCAAGCCATAACTCCCTCTCCATATCTTTTCTTTACTTGAAACACCCCATACTTCATCTTCAACCTTTCCTCTAAACTTACTCTTTATAATCCATTCCCCAATTCCCCCTCACAATCAAGTCAAATCCATCCTACAATAAAAGCACTCTAGCTAAACCTGCCAATAGCTAGTCCCCAACTATCTGGCCATAACTCCCTCCTTACTTAGTTTATTTCTCTCAAACTTACCACACTACTTACTCCACCTCTTCCTTACATTTATACTTCACAAAACTTCTCCCAAAAACTCCCACAACTCTCTCAAAATAGCCCATCCACCAGAAGTGTCCAAGCTTAATCCAAATTCAAGAACACTCCATATCTGATCCTACTTTCACCATCACAGCCATTCCAGCACCACCATATATTATATCATTCCTCTATATCTCCTCTACCTTTTTACTTTATAACCCAACCTCAAACTCCCTCTACATCAGTCTGTAATAGCAGCAACTTGTGAAAGTGTCAAGGCTGAATCTAATTTTGTTCAAGCTGTGCCCATAACACTTCCTTCCCCTATTTTACTTTGATAAGTAACCAAACTCCTCATCCTTAACACCCTCTACATGTAATTCATATACCCCTTCAGTTCTTCAACTTTTAATTCAAAACTTTTGTCATAATTTACCAAGAATACCTTCTACTTTCTCATGACGAGACCTTGAATGTTTATATACACTTGTTGTCGTATACACTTTGCCATAACCTAAAATCCAAGCAACCACTTGCAAATCATGATTTTAAATTCATATTCCAATAAATTCCAAAATTTATAAATATGATTAGGGTGTTATTTATATATATATTGCATGATTGAGACTTGATTAAAGTTGTGCAACTTGTAGAGCACCTTGCCATGGTTTAGTGCTAATTGAAATTATTGTATATAAATACTATGTTAGAGAGTAGAAAATGTCATGCTTGGGTTGTACACTACTTAAGGTTGTGTGTTCACACTTGTTACATGACAAATACAAGTTTAGAATGAGGTTAGTGCCTAATTTAGCTCACAAATTCATATTTCACTTTTAGTGGTGCACTTGTCATTTGTAGTTGCTAAAAGATTATGTTTTGGTTACATAAATAAGTATACTTGAACCATGGAATATATGAGGATAATAATCCTAACTTGACATAATGTTTATGACCATGTATTCAGCTATGCATAGGTAAGCAACCCTAGGTTAGTTGACCTATTTGACACTTAGTGATTTCCAATATTGATGACATACTTTGTGTACAAGAACCCCAGTATGAGAATACTTAGTACCTATGTGTTGGGGAGAAATTTAGCAAACCTATGAACCCTAATTATGACGTTGTGTTTGTTATACTCTTGTATGTTCTTAGTGTACCTTAGCATAGTGACTGATTTAATATTATTATATATCTAGGCTCTTGGGATCGCATGAGCGTGGATTAGGGAGCAAGACCTTTGCATAACCAGCTTGGAGATCCAGGCAAGTATACCTTCCCCTGTTCTAATATTTAAATTTGATTCTTGCTTTTTTTGTTTTACTGTTATTCATAGTTTATGGTATAATTTGTAAGAGCATCCGAGAATGACTCGGGTACAATTGACCAAGGCGTCAATTATAGTATACTTGTACATTGACCTAGATTTAGTAGACGTACCTATGTTATAGAGATATTATGATATCTCATAATTCCTTGACACGTACCATTATACAACATTGAGTGAGCTTCATGTAGGATATGCGTTGGCGTATTCGACTGGCCATTGCTGCGTATGACCGTGTGACGACTTAGTACGTAGCATAGATTTTACTAGTTGTTGGTACTCGAATAGTAGGCACGAAATATTCATGACGTGGATGTGTTACGTGCGTTTACATTCAGTTGGAAGAACAACTAGTACGCATATGGGACAGACACATCCGTATAGTTGTCCGGTTATGGGATGCATAGTTTCCCATTCACAAGAGTTCATAGTTCATAATGCCCCGGATATGGGGGGAATATTGGCATATATTAGCCAGTCATGACGATTGGTGAATTAAGACATTATATGTCTAGCCTGACCTACCCATACGTACCAAAGTATTCTAAAATGCATTACAATAGATGAAGGATACCCTATTCTGGTTATTCTGTATTTATATTATGGCATATATTTTTTGTATCTTGTTACGTCCCTCTGAGGACCTGGTCTACTGTTAAGTTATTTGAGCTGGCTGCATGACACTTGGCCCAATGGAGCGTTGGACCTCTTTCAGGTATTATTCTACCATTTATCCTTTACTATTACGCACTGTCTTTTATATTTTCTACTTTTATTGCCTAGTGTTTATAGACTCATATTTTTTATTTTGAGTCTATTCGGACAATGGTATTATGGGGTTCATACCATGACATCAGTTGTTTATTTTTTATTTTATTTTCTTGTTGATTAATACATAGAAGTATTTATTTTATTATTTAGATAGTGACCCCTTTCGGGCTGTATAAGTACTCTACGACGGGTTCATTAAATTAGAAAATCCTTCGAAGATGTACCAGTTGGCTATTTCTACATGGTTGGTCTCGCGTATTTTAGGACTGATGCGTGATATAGTTTTAGTGGTGGCCCATACAGGTCAGTTTATCTCTTCGATTACATTATTGTTCCGATGAGAGCCTGTAAAAAGGATTAGCATTATTAGGATCTTAATCCACAACTGATTTGAAAATTTTCTTAACATTTGATTATCGTCCTTGGACTTTATAATGTTATTCATTCATTTCCCGCAATATCTTCTTTATTGTTTCTCATCTCCCCTAATTTCGGAGGAATGGACGCTCATGTCCAGTGTTTCCTATAGAAGCTGATCCTCATCAAAACGAAGAAGGCATACATGATAGAATATTTTAAGAAGATGGTTACCCATAGTAGAGGAGGTTTATAGGTTCTTTTATATGCTAGATCTAGAGAATATTGATGTCACAAGAATTGAACATAGTAGTACATGCATAAAACTAATGAAACCCAACCCTTACTTAAGGTAGCAGGGATTTGGAAGTATCAAAAGCTAGAAAGATTGTTTGATTCTAAATCTCTGGAATGATTTATAGAAATGCATAGCTAGATGCTAGGGACTAGTTGTAGCCCATGGTAGTGAAACATGGAACGGTATTATGACCATAAGAAAATAGAACTTTACGGGGCAGGCCATAGTGGTTAAATCTCTAGTTGCCTTATGACTTTTAGTATCAAACCTATATCTTACTACCCCCATAAATTATTGATGACCATAGGACTGGACTAAATAGATCAGTAGATTTCTAGAGCTAATATTTGAATAATTTGATAACTTGAGTACTATGATATAGCTTTCAAAATCAGATTAGATGTACTTGATTATTTGGGTTGCTAGTGTTAATTTGACTCGTGAGTTCCACCATTGATAACTTTAGTGGATAAGCTAGTATCTGTGATAGAGCAAATGGGTTGAAGGATGAGAATTTTGATAGATGTTATAGTCTTGAGTTAGATGGAGTGAATTGCCTATAATTGATGGCCAGTTATAACAAGATGGAACCCGTGTAGTTTGGATAAGGAGTGTAAATAGAATATAGAAGTCTTATAGGAATGATAACTAAATGTTAGTGTTTACACATAAATTGCTTAGGGCCAGGGATTTACATTTTTGACTAATAGGGTATGAACTTGTAGGACCAATTCCTAAATAGTGAGATATGATATGTAAACATATTCTTAATTCACCCTGGTTGATGCATTTTTCTGCTAATCGTATTTTTATTGGTTATGTTATATCTAGGTTATTTAGAATTATTTAATAGTTATTTATTACATAATTTCTATGACTTGGAGGATAATGTTTTATATCATTATGTGTGTTTCTCCTAGGAATTAAATTAAGTTGAGATTCTAGACTGTGGGTGACTGACTGGCTAGACTAGACTTATTGCGGCTAAGAGAAATTATAAGATGTTAGGTTAGAGGATTTCATTGGGGATAATATAGGTTGATGACGTTGTACCTAGGAAAGAATGATGAGATAATAATCATCTTAGCTGCAGAATAAGGGATTTAAATACTACATAGGTAGCCTTGAAGATTTTTTTCTTGTAAGATTTTAGTGCCTAACCCATGCGCTACTTCGAGAGTAAAGGTATACCATTATTTTCTTTATAGATATTGGAAGATTTAAATTGATATTGTGTTGCGGCATCCTTGAGTAACCTAGGCCTATAAGTGGTGATTTTTTAGATGATGATGATTAGCATGATAACAATGATATGGCAATACATGGATGGTAAAATAGTATTTGAGGACCAAATTTCTTAGACAATCAAACTGTATAGTTTAAGTTAAGAGAGTTATGTAGTGATAATTTATGTTTAATATATACAAGAATATGTTGAGTTCGTTGTTGAGGAGATTGATTTTTAATTTCGAGGATAAAATTTTCTAAGGTGGATAGATTGTAAACCCCCTCACTGAAATCTAGGTATACTTAGCTTAGAGAGAGATTAGGGTTGATTAGGAATGATGAGTGGAGTTAATTTTAACCTATTCAATTTTGTTATACTTAGTACACCTTACCGTTGCTTAGATATTTAGAATAAAATAATAGCCTTTGCCTCCCAACAAATTTCACACCATTGACATAGAAAGGCCCTTCATCAATCCTGACCTTTGGGTTACTCATAAACACATTCTCTTGTGCTCTATTTTAATCACACAACATTCATCACACAATTTTTAGTCTAAATGAGCAATCAACTTAACCAAGCCAAAACTAGTCCAAACACCCAATTTAAACCATCACACACCCCCATATGGTTCATGCTAAACACCATACACTATTTTCCCTCTACAAAACACCAAAAATCAAGTTTCTTTACTCAAAATCTCACATTTAACCCCTTTAGAAGTTAAATTCAGCCACACCCTCTCTCAAGTTGACCCAACTTTACACCTCATATTTTCATTCTTTAATGTTGAAACCAAGTGTGGCCAAACACCCCTCTACCTATTCCTCTTCCAAAATTTCCACAACCTCCCAACATTAACCATATTTGCACAACCTCTCACCTTCCATCACTTGGCTGGCCATAACTACCTCTCTATATCGGCCGCCACAATATCATCATCGATTCCAGGGCTCATCTGGGAACCATGGTGTAAGAGAATCCAACCCATCAAATAATGATAGGGGAGCTCAATCCAGTTAAAATATCATTTGCCCAGAAGATCCTCGAACTTTTGGGAGAAGTTGCGAAGCTCCCGATGGATGCAGCATACCATCACCAGTAGAAGAGCCACCTTGTGGCCGAAAGCTAACTTCAAGATTCATGTTGAGGTGTAGCAGGTTCTGCCTGAGTACCAGTTTGTCGGAGTGTGTGGTGGGCATTACCACTATAAATCAAACATTTGAACATTGTCAGAATTAAATCAGAAGAATTCGGCAAAGGGGAAGGCCCCCTATTCTGCCAAAGCTTAGCCATGCGGCAGAGAAGCTTATGCGGCTGGGGCACCCATGCGGCAAAGACAACCATGAGGCCAAGGTCAACTATGCGGCATGGTTACCCATGTGGCAGAGCCAATCATGCTGCTGAGGCCAGCCATGCATGGGCAAAGTTGCGGCCGAGTGGCTTATACAACTAAGTCACCCATGCGACAGTGAGTACGTTGGCGTATAGACGGATCCATGCGTCTACTCGTGCATATGTGCCTCTTTGTTCAAATAAACCCTTTCAACTTCCTCGTTCAAAACCTATCTTTGCTCGTCGGTTGGACATCGGCAGAAAGAGCAGATCGTCCTCTACAGCGGAGCGGGCCTTCCCCTTGCTTTTGGCCTCCCCTTGATCTTAGCAGCGGTGGCAGCGATAGAGAAAACAAATTTGGGGGGCCATGTCAGCGGAGGCAAAAAAAGAAGACCAGAAGAACAAAAGAAAATATATAGTTTCTTTCTCTCTCCTCAGGACCCCTATATAGGTGGGGATATGCGGTTGGGGATAAATGCGACGGTGGTTCAAATCCCAACACCTAGATCCACGAAAGGTCAAAAAGATGATGGCGACTTCTTGTTGGTTGAGCCTCTTTATCTTCTATGAACCGTCGCCTTGGACTCCGTGTTAACTGACAACACAAAATCCCAAAAGATCTCCTTGGAGATCGAACCAAATCCACCCATTTAATGACTTAAAAGCCTGGCAGAACGTACTATATGGCAACATAGAGTTATACGGCATGTCTCTTGTATGCGACCAAAAGTGCTCGATCATGCTTCTCATTAAAAGTATTCAAAACTCATCATTTTGGAAACTTTGAAGGGGGTCTTGTAGAAGCATAAAAATACTACAGGCCGTATAGTGATCATGCCGCATAAAACCTGATGGATACGGCCAGACGAAAGCCGCATAATAGCCTTCATGCGGCCAGACCAACCAAGTAAAAAGAGGTCGCATAAAGAATCCTTGACACACTCTCGAACGCCTGACAAAAAGTCCTGTCAGCCTCGAGATTCGCAAGAAGGAGGTAGACAAAAATACAAAGAGTCCATCCAATAATTAATGACCTTGTTAGACGAGCCATGCCACGTATCCCGCCTATGCGGATTCAATATTATACAGCCTCGATTATATGCGTCCTCAGTTAGATGAAAGCTCATATACGGCCACGATACATATGCGGCCAGAGCACAAATTCGGCCTCGGCTCTATGTGTCCTCGTTCTCATAAAGCCAAAGTGTCCATCAGATCAAAGGCGGACGAGAGCACATATGCGACCTCGCCAATATGCGACCAGAGTGTCCATTCGACCAAGACCCAAACAAGGGCACGTATGCGGCTACATGACCCATGCGGGCTCACCATTATGCGGTCTAGTTGTTATGCGTCCTCCAGCTCACCAGATCTTCCTATTACAACTACAGAGATCTTCGCATAGTTGGTACTGACTACGTGTCCAGCTGACCAAGTCACGCCCACAACGGGTTGATAACAACCCCAAGATCTCTTAAACAATATATATAAATCGAACTCACGTGGCAGCTTCCTCGTGACGTGCGACCATAGTTATAACCTCTTGTGGTTGAAGTAGTCCTATACGGCCACCAAGCCAGAATATATGCGGTATCCATAGCACGCCCACAAGGCGGCTAAAAATAGCAAGGTACCACACCCATACAAAGGACCCGACTGGCTATTGGCAAACCTACACTTGAGCAAGAGAGAAGAGCTTTTGCATCAGATCATCCACAGGGTAAAGAGAGTTGCTACCCTCCTAACCCTTTATCGTCACCCCAGAAAACAAATATGTACTTAGATTACCTTCTAGGACTTCTCTATACTTTTTATTAGTTTTTAATCAAATCAAGTTCTTTTAGTTCTTCTTTTAATTTAATGGCAAACAGGGACATGCCGTGGGATCCTCGACCGTTGGCTTGACTTGGGCCAGGTAGGAGTTGGCATTATGTTAAGCCTCACTCAGAGTGTTACGAGTGTCTTTGGAGAGACAAAGGAGCTCGAAGAGAGATAACTTTTCTTGGGTATTGGCAAGTTGTGTCAATATGTCAAAGTTGTATGGCTTTTCCAGCCCATAAACTACGTATTTTCTTATATGTTTGTCTAAGTGAACCTCTTTCTGCTTTTGCCTGTCTGCTACAGAAGGTTGGGACGGACCTAGCTCAGGTGCTCCTGGAGTTGTGGGTTTGGTAGTCGAAGGTGTATTATTATTTGGAGCCGTATCATAGTCTCGTAGGTAGGTTTGCCAACCACCCAAGCTAGGACTTCGTTAGTCGATGTAGAGACCGTGTGACAGGACCTGGTCTTCTTTTCTTTTGATTTAGCAGCAAGAGGCATTGCTTTCTGTATCACATCTGGGACAATGTATGGGTGAACCAATATGACTTTGCCTTACGGTGTGATAAGTGGTACCAGCCCGGGTGCTCAAGCTGGAGGGAGATTAAAGACCTTCATGGTTTTTTAGGTATCTGGACAATATCGTCTTGGGTTTCTATCATTGGAAAGTCACCGAATTAGAGGGAGACCACGTTTGCAGTGACTGTCTTGTCCCCAATTTATAAAGTAAAAGCTTTAGAGTCTGGCAACCGCTGGATATGCCTCTTCAACATGTTGTAATCTCATATTGGATGATGGATGTATCGATTATAGTGGCAGAATTTATGGTTGTCGACCTGATCTGCTTTATCTGGTCCCTTGATTTTAGGTTGTTAGAGTTGTTGCCTTTTATCAGCACATAAAAAATCTCGATGACATCATCATCGTCAAACAAGTTTGCATCGTCTTGGGTGCTTCCGCTGGCCTTTAAGTGGACGTGGCCGAATTTTTACATACATTGACAAGTGAGAGCTTGTTTTCCATTTTTATTACGTCTACTGGTGCTAATGTTATTGTTGAAGGGGCACTTTCCTCTGTCGTCATTGGTAAGGAACTGCAGTTCAAGCAAACGGGCATCTTTTATATTTTTCTCCGTGGTGGCAGCGCTTATGATGAACTCCGTCCAATCCTAAAATGGGACTAAAGTTCTCCACAGTTTTATCGCAAGTAACAAATCCTTTCTGTAAGTGTCTATCAAATGGTTATCAGGGATGCCCAGAGGCAGTTTCAGTATCGCCTACCTGAACCGTTCTATGTACTCTCAGACAGGTTCCTTTTCTCTTTGAACTATGTCTATGAGGGATCTAATTGTCATATCAATTCCACCATCGTAGAATAGAGCGATAAAGAGGCATCGAAGATCTTCGAACGATAAATATAGTTATCCAGGAAACCACAAAACTAGTCGTAGGATACTCCAGTTAGAGTTTTGATAAAAATATTGATAAGGAGTGTGTTATCCCAAGGTAGATGTACCGTCGTTGAATCAAAGTAATTCATGTACTCACGAGGAGATGTCTTTTCGTCGAACGGGGTCATCGAGTGTGGCTTGTATTTTAGCGGGTATATCATATTTTCCTACTCTGGAGGATAAGGTTGTCGTATCCCGAGTTTTTGAAGCGTATCTTGGTTACAAATTGAATCAAAACAAGCTCGTAGTTCCCTGACTTCCGGATTACATCTTGAGCGTCGTCAGACGATAGTGGAGCGGATAATCATTAGACGACAGTGGTTGTGGGACTATACTTGCGTTGAGGTCCAGTATGATTTGGGTCAGAGTTTGCATGGAGGCACTCATGGCTTGCATCATGGCATCAAGCGCCTTAAGACGTTACTGATCATTGGGGGGCTTGATCGTCTCCTGCCATTTATACAGTCATTACATGGAAAGAAATGGATGGAACTGTGGAAGCTTTACTTTCCGCCTTTAACTCCTAATCCTCCCTGTCTTCTGGAAAGGAAGTCATTCTCCTCTTTTTGGTTATACACCATCCTTCATGAGCAATCTTGGCCTTCCATTTTAAATGGAGCCATCCTCACCACACAATACCTTCACCATTATATATATATATATATATATATATATATATATATATCCTAACCCCTCTCCCAATGCAAACCCACATCCCAAGATGTACTTGACCGGCCCTAATCCCTAGGTTGTCAACCTCAACCTCTCCTCCACATGCAAACACCTCTTCCTCATTAAATTTTAACCATCATCATCCACCTCAACCAAACCTAAACTAAACCTCACCTTCTTCCTCATAGCCGACCACTGCACCTAGCCGGAGACCGAAACCCCGACCTCCATCTCCTCCGATCGTCTTCCTCCACTCTTGTATAGCCAAGCTATGACCTCCTCCGCCGAACACAACCCCTCTCGACTAACCCCTACTCCGGCCCAGACCCCATCCCCGCCGTCTATTCCCTGAGCAGTCACCACGCCAGACCTCCCTCTTCTCCGACTGATCAGCACCACCATCGTCCCCATCTTTTTCAGTCGCCTGAACTCCTCGATGACTGCCTACAACCCCACTATACCGCCACCATCTTCGACGTTCTTCTCCCATCTCGACTGAGCACCGCCTGGATCGGGCTTCGCCTGAGATCACAACGACCTTCTCCTCTTCCTCTGGTCATCTTTCTCTGCCATTAACGCCCCGCCATCCTCGTCGGATCCTGTCCCGCCGGAGTTGGCACAGTCCCCGGCCATCCCGACTACACTTGAGCCCCGACCATGCCTGAACGACCGCCGAGCCGAGTCCGGCCACCCCCTTCCAGCTAAACCCCTCGCCTGAACCACCGAGTATATGCACCACCCTCACCATTAACACCACCACCTCAGCCTCTTCTCTCCCCTCGCCAGAATACCTCGTCTCCACCACCCTCTTCTTCGTCTCCCTTTACGACCTCGACATCTCGACCTCCTCCTGTTAATCCCTGTCCTTAATCATCACCATCATTATAATCATCACCAACACCTTCACCCTAATCATCATCAACATCATCACCTTAACCATCGTCATCGTCGGCATCATCAATATTGCCGTCATCGTCGATCTCGTGCACGTGCACGCTAGCGCCCAGGTTCGAACTGCCCTCTCATTATTCTATGTATACGTGTGTGAATGGTATTAGGTTAGCATGTCATTTCATGATAGTTTATGTGATGTGCGTTGTGCGATCCTGAGTCTGTGAACCCAACTCGTATGCGTATACGTACACGTATATGTATATTATTCAATTTAGTATATATGTATGTATATATTTAGTATATGGGTATTATTCAATTGTTATAGTATGTATATATATTTAGTATGTGTACATTATTCAATATGATATATATATATATATATATATATATATATTTAGTATGTATATATTGTTCAATTAGTATATGTTTAATATGTATATAATTGGTATATATATATATATACATATATATATATATATATATAGTATATGTATTTAATTAGTATACATTTGGTATATATATATTATTTATTGGTAAGTATATATATATATATATATATATATATATATATATATATATATATATATATATATATATATATATATATATATATTGTATATGTATTTAATTGGTATGCACATACTTATTGGTTGTTATATACATAGATATATATATGAAATATATGTATATTATAAGTAATTAAATGTTAAATGCTAGTTAACCCTGTAAATTGTTAGAAGACTGCCTTATGTACACTGACGTACTAGCGAGAACCGTGATATTTGACTGTCTGATCTTGCACAGCAATTACAAACGTGATATCCGCACAATTAGACGCACACTTGACCCTAGTTGACCAGTGTCATACCTAGCGTAGCCCCTGAGTTCAATATATTTATGATTGTGTGTTAGTGTATCGACTGATGCAATATTATTATTAAATGATGTCTATAGGATTGTTGGATTGTTCAGACAAGACTTCAGAATCAGTTATTGGTATTACCAACAGCAAGACCATAGGCGAGTACATTCTCTGTTAGTTTCTTGTTTATGATATCCTCTTTGTTCATTGTATTTAGTGTAGATATCCATATTTCTTGACACGATGGTTACACGGATTGGTATATCCGGATCTCATCATTAGATGTTATTCCTTGTTCATGGTATATCTTGTGCAAGTCTTGTTTCATTATTTATCTTGTACATATAAAAATACTGATTCTCGGGAAGAGTTGTTATCTTCTTGGGGAATTCCGTGCCACAGTGTACCATGGTTGGATCTATTATACCAGTCGAGGGTGGGGAGTATTTTAATATAGATATGTGATCATACCCTTCATGTATAAGTCTTGTTCTCATGTTAGTGTTGGTCATACACCGCATGGATGACTAGCCAGGCTAGTATTCGTGTATAAGTTCCCAAGCCGATCATATGTAATTCTTGTTCATTGACATATTGTTTCATTCTCGTATTTATTTTCAGTATTTCCTTTATTGCGTATCTCTTGTACATGTATATGCATCTTGTATATTTATATATATTTACTACTACATAGTTTATATCATTGATTTAGAACTGCTGTTAGAGATGTACTTTATTCCATCCTGATTGGAAATATTTTTCCAGACTACGATCTAGAGGACTTATTTCCGGCATACTTGGAGACTTGGATGTTATTGTTTGCAGGTTAGATTATTTTATTGTTTGGATTTGTGTTGTATTTTATTTATTTTCTTCGATATCTCATGTACTTTAGTTTCTGTGATTGAGTATTTCATATTATATTGTAATATCTGTGTCTCCTTATGGAGTTGGATAGTCATATGAGATTGATTAGATAGTATTGTGACCTAGACAACGTTCTACCACCGATGCTGCGGCGTAGGCTGGACGTACCCATGTACTCGTGCCCCAAATTTTGGGTGCGGGTCGTGACACATTTTTAGTGGTGGCCCATGCAGGTCAGACTTCGCAAGTTGTGCGATGTCGTGGTAGTGCAACGTCTTAGTTGTACTACTGTATGCCTGTGATAGGATATAGGACATAGGATACTAGGATGAGAAAGGATACTCAATCATAAATTATTTGAGAGATTCCTAGGATGACCCTTGAGAATCTCATTATAATTTCCAATTTAAATCTTTTCCCTTATTTTCGTCCGTACTCACTTATTGTTATTGAATTGATTCTTATTGATTAGTTATTAAATTTAATTCTTGGTGTCATTATTGAGTTTGATTTCTTATCGAGATAAATTTTACAGACTAAAATTTATGGTATCATCTGATGACATATGTTGATGAGGACAGTGAGAAAGGTAAAATGTCTGCTTTGGTTATGGAGCCTAGAATTTGTCGCAGCCATATTAGCTGGCATGTCAAAAATATAGGTACCTGACTTCAGATGTATATATCTTAGTTATAAAATTTAGAATTTCTCGCAGCTATACTAGTCGGCACAGCGAGGATTATAGACGACATGATTATAGAGTTGCATACCTAAGTTATGGAATATATCGTTCATCGCAGCTATGCTTACTGGCGTGGCGAGGATTCTGAGTGTCATGATTTTGGACAAACGTGTATGATTATCAGGTTGTATCTTAAATTTGTTCTTAAAGTATCATCTCAATACTTATCTACTTCTGTTATTCTAGGACTTTGTTCCATTATTTCCTTTTGATAGCCGTAGAGATACCTTCAGTCCTTAGTCCAGTTCCTTTTTAGCTTTATTTCATTAAGGATCCCTATTAGTGTGATAATTGGTGACTCACAATTAGATCTGTGTCTTGTATCAGTGTTGACTGAGTATGGCTTGTGAGTCTGTAAGTGTTTCTTGGTTGGACATGTGAGCAGTAGGTAATAATCTAGAGATAACCTATAGCATAGTACCTTGTAGTAATGGTTCTATGATAAGGTATCATTATTATTAGTATTGGTATATAGGTAGAAGGAGTAAAGGGTATCAGTGATGGTTCCAGGAGTTAGTATCAAAGTCAGCATGCTAGTCCTGGATAGTCATGAATTTATGTAGTTGGGTGATCCGTGTAAGCAATTAAGTATCAAGGAAATTGTATTAAAAATTAATGGAGCATGATATTCAATTTGATGGTTAAATAATTGGGTGTGTCAAGAGTAAAGAAATATATATGCATAAAGGGTATTAATGAGATGCCATGGGTTGAGAAATATCAAGATTGGTTATGGAAGGAATGAAGTGTATCACAGATTAGTATATCAGCCTGTAAAAGATTTAAGAGAAGATACGTATACATCAATCAAGATATGGAACCATATGCCTACCTTTGAGAGTGAAGTGAAACATGTGTATTATAAAAGGTGTAAGTGATCATGAGTTCTAGTGAATGTGATAAGGTGATCTAATGATGAAGCTAGTGTTACCATACCAATAGTGCTAATATTTCTATATCAAGGATTAGTTGAGCAAGGTGCTAGTAACAGTAAGTACCTTGTGTGATGATACTAGATTGGTGTATCAGTTAAAATAGATAGAAATTATTTGAAGTAATAGTGCAAGTAATCCGGGCAGTGCAAATTTCAGTACACAATTGAGGGTTGTAGACAATTGGTATTTTTGTGTGTATCTTGTGTGTTAGAGACTGTGAATATATAGGTATACTTAGATAGATGTGGATTTAAATTTTATAAATACTCATCGATTGGACTTAAATTAGAGGAGTAAGATGATTAATAGATTAGAATTTGAGATTCAAACTTTTCGGATGAGATTTTTTTAAATATTATAAATATACATTAATTGGATTTCAATTAGAGGATTGAATATTAAATTTTTGTATTTAGTTATTAAATTTTTGGAGGAGATTGTGATAAGAATGTAATTTGATAACTATTTAAAGATTTTCAGTAATATGATGTTTTAGAATTTTAAAACTTTTGGTGTGATAACAACATGGATTTACTTCATGATTATATGGTTTGATGAATTTAAATTTTGATGATAAAATAAATATATAGATAAATACAAACTATTGAGGATCTTAAATTTTGAGGATGAAATTCTTTTAAGGAGGGTAGACTTGTCACTACCACATCGTAAAATAGGGGTATTTTTGTTATTTTATATATTATAGGCATTGTGTGTATTTATTTTAAATAATTGCATGATATGTGTATATATATGTGTATTATATATAGTGGTCATTAATGCATGAGTTAGTAGACTAGACCTAGATGCCCACTAGATGGAGCCCTAACCGAAATATAATGTTATGGATTTAAATTATAATTTATGGGTTTAATTATTTAGGGTTATAATTAATTACCATAATTTTATTTAATTGTTGTGCCTTACCGTTGCTTCGATATTTAGAGCGCTACCCTAGCTTTTGCCTTCCAACTAATTCTACACCCTTATCCTAGACGTGCCCTTCTTCCATTATGACCCTTGCGTAACTCATAAATATGCTCTCTTGTGCTTCATTTTAGTCATACAATATTCGTCGCGGACGGTTATTTTAAATTCCAAATAAATTCAACTTTGTATCTTTGTGCGTTCTAATCAAAATTGGAGACCCAATCTTGACCCATTTTGTGCAACCCAAATTATGATAATATTCTATTCTGAGCCCTCTACGTCCATGATACTTGTGTCCCACCTAATTTTAATCCCATGTACTTCCAATTAATTTTAGAACACCAGTTACATTAATTTTAATTAAATTGATATAAGGATCCAACTTGATCCAAAACTAGACCCAAGACCAAACCAAACCCCCATCTACACCCTCTAGCTCCATCCTAAATACCAAACATCCTTTTCATCCAATACATCACACCAAACATGGTGTTTTCCCTCATTAAATCCAAAAACCTACTTTTCTGTACAATTTTCCAATTGTTGGGGACTTATTTGCAAAAATGCAATGATGTGTCACCATCCTATTGGTCAAGACCCATGAAGAAATTAACCCTCCTCCCTTTGACTGGTTCAACCCTCTTCCTCTCTCCTCTTTTTGGTTGTACACCATCCTTCATGAGCAATCTTGGCCATCCATTTTAAATGGAGACATCCTCACCACACAACACTCTCACCATTATATATATATATATATATACATATATATATATATATATATATATATATATATATATATATATATATATATATATCCTAACCCCTCTCCCTATGCAAACCCCCATCCCAAGATGTACTTGGCCGGCCCCTATCCCTAGGTTGTCAACATTAACCTCTCCCCCACATGCAAATACCTCTTCCTCATTAAATTTTAACCATCATCATCCACCTCAACCAAACCTAAACTAAACCTCACCTTCTTCCTCACAGCCGACCACTGCACCTCGTCGGAGACCGGAACCCCGATCTCCATCTCCTCCGGTCGTCTTCCTCCACCCTTGCACAGCCGAGCCATGACCCCCTCTGCCGAACACAACCCCTCTCGACTAACCGCTACTCCAGCCCAGACTCCATCCCCGCCGTCTCTTCCCTGAGCAGTCACCACGCCGGACCTCCCTCTTCCCCGAGTGATCAGCACCACCATCGTCCCTATCTTCTCCAGTCGCCTGAACTCCTCGACGACTGCCTACAACCCGACTATACCGCCACCATCTTCCCCGTTCTTCTCCCATCTCGACTGAGCACCGCCTGGATCGAGCCTCGCCTGAGAACATAATGACCTCCTCCTCTCCCTTCGGTCATCTTTCTCCGCCATTAATGCCCCGCCATCCTTATCGGATCCTGCCCCACCGGAGTTGCACAGTCCTAGGCCATCTCGACTACACCTGAGCCCCGACCATGCCTGAACGACCGTCGAGCCGAGTCCGGCCACCCCCTTCCAGCCAACCCCCTCGCCTGAACCACCGAGTCCACGTACCACCCGCACCATTAACACCACCACCTCAGCCTCTCATCTCCCCTCGCTGAAACACCTCGTCTCCACCACCCTCTTCTTCTTCTTCTCCCATTACGACCTCGACATCTCGACCTCCTCCTGTTAATCCCTGTCCTTAATCATCACCATCATTATAATCATCACCAACACCTTCACCCTAATCATTATCAACATCATCACCTTAACCATCGTCATCGTCGTCATCATCAACATCGTCGTCATCGTCGATCTAGTGCACGTGCACGCTAGCGCACAGGTTTGAACTGCCCTCTCATGAATCTATGTATACGTGTGTGAATGGTATTAGTTTAGAATGTCATTTCATGATAGTTTATGTGATGTGCGTTGTGTGACCCTGAGTCGGTGAACCCAACTCGTATGCGTATATGTACGCATATATGTATATTATTCGATTTATTATATATGTATGTATATATTTAGTATATGAGTATTATTCAATTGGTATAGTATGTATATATATTTAGTATGTGTACATTATTCAATATGATATATATATATATATTTAGTATGTATATATTGTTCAACTAGTATATGTTTAAAATATATATAATTGGTATATATATATATATATATATATATATATATATATATATATATATATATATATATATATATATATATATATATATATATATATATATATATATATAGTATATGTATTCAATTAGTATACATTTAGTATATGTATATTATTCATTGGTAATATATATATATATATATATATATATATATTGTATATGTATTTAATTGGTATGCACATACTTATTGGTTGTTATATACATATATATATATATATATATATATATATATATATATATATATATATATATATATATGGTATATATGTATATTGTAAGTAATTAAATGTTAAATGCTAGTTAAGACTGTATATATATACTATATGACCCTAGTATAATTACGGATATCCCGCATTGGCCATGTAACCCTGTAAATTGTAAGAAGACTGCCTTATGTACCCGTGATACTTGACTGTCTAATCTTGTACAACAATTACAAATACGACACCCGCACAATTAGACGCATACTTGACCCTAGTTGACCAGTGTCATGCCTAGCATAGCCCCTGAGTTCAATGTATTTATGATTGTGTGTTAGTGTATCGACTGATATAATATTATTATTAAATGATGTCTATAGGATTGTTGGATTGTTCAGACAAGACTTTAGAATCAAGTTATTGGTATTGCCAGCAGCAGGACCCCAGGCGAGTATATTCTCTAATAGTTTCTTGTTTATGATATCCTCTATATTCATTGTATTTAGTGTAGATATCCATATTTTTTGACACGATGGTTACACGAATTGGTATATCCGGATCTCGTCATGAGATGTTATTCCTTTTTCATGGTGTATCTTATGCAAGTCGTATTTTATTGTTTATCTTGTACATGTACAAACACTGATTCTCGGGAAGAGTCGCTATCTTTTTGGAGAATTTCGTGCCATAGTGTACCATGATTGGATCTACTATACCAGTCGGGGGGGGGGGGGAAAGTATTTTAGTGTAGATATGTGATCATACCCTTCATGTACAAGTCTTGTTCACATGTTAGTGTTGGTCATACACCATAAGTATGACTAGCCAGGCCAGTATTCTTGTACAAGTTCCCAAGCCGATCACATGTTAAAGCTAGTACTCACACACTTAGTCATTAGTATTCTTGTTCATTGACATATTGTTCATTCTCGTATTTATTTCCAGTATTTCCTTTATAGCGTATCTCTTGTACATGTATATGCATGTTGTATATTTACATCTATTTATTGCTACATAGTTTATATCATTGATTAGATTACTTCGTTCCATGCTGACTGGAAATATTTTTCCAGACTGCTACCTGGAGGACTTGTTTCCGGCATACTTGGAGACTTGGATGTTATTGTTTGTAGGTTAGATTATTTTATTGTTTGGACTTGTGTTGTATTTCATTTATTTCCTTCGATATCTCATCGTGCTTTAGTTTTTGTGATTGAGTATTTCATATTATATTGTAATATCTGTGTCTCCTTATGGAGTTGGATAGTCGTGTGAGATTGATTAGATAGTATTGTGACCTAGACAGCGTTCTACCGCCGATGCTACGGCGTAGGCTGGACGTACCCACGTACTCGTGCCCCAAATTTCGGGTGCGGGTCATGACATAGGTCAAGTCATCGCGTGTGCAAGCAAATGCCAGAAGTTTCAACATGAAATCACCAAAAACCAAGAATTTCTAAAGAAAATGCACGATCGGTATACCGTCAGTACAGTCCAGTACACCGTCGGTATACCGATCCAGAGATAGAAAAATATAACAAGTTCTCAATTCCAACAGATCGGTATACCGTCGGTATACTATAGTATACCGTTGGTATGTCATTCCAAGTGGGCAAAAAGTTACTGGAAAATAAAGTTTCACAAAGCGGTAGACCGTCGGCACAGCCCAGTATGCCATCGATATGCCGGCCAAGACAAATATCTAGCAATGTCGGCAAGATCGGTATACTGTCGGCATAATCCAGTACACCATCGGTATGTTGATATGGTTTACACAAAAATATCAGGAAATCAAGTCGGTTGAAATCGGTATACCGTCGGTATACTAAAGTATACCATCAGTATGCCGATTTCCAAGAATAATCATCGTTAATTTAAGTCTGATTTCTGGGACCCAAATAAAATCCCAATAATTACCAGAACTAAGTCTAACAAGAAGTCAAGTCTAGGGTAAGTCTTATATCACAATATAGACTAAATCTTACGGTCACAATTTTGGTATCGTTTCCATTACCGAGTTACCAAAAAAGGCCAAAACGAGATTCTACCAAAAATTAAAATCTAGACGATCAGTAGGCTAGAAATCATGACATGAACAACAATAGTAAAGCAAGTCTAAGCTAAAAACAATAACCAAAGCTCCAAGAAAGTTAAATGACAGAAAGTAAAAGAAGTTCACGAAATCGGCAAAGTGTACTTGTCTAACGCGAGCTTGCAACCTAATCTTCTAGTCCACCACCACGAAGGGATTCAGAAACCATACTCGAAGCCTCAAGACCACGCTTCCAAGCTCGAGAGAAAATAAAGAAGATAAGAGAGAGAAAGAGAAAGAATAAAATAAAATATCTAGAGTATTATTTATAGAGAAAATATCTCAAAAATATCTCGAAAGTGAAACAAATATCTGCCGGACAGTATACCGTCGGTATACAGATCAAGTTATAAAGTTTCAATTTTGAGAATTTTTGAGCTTCCTTGAGATCCAATAAAATGCAATAACTAGCACAAAAATACGTAACCACATACAATACGAATATTATGAGATGAATTTCACAGTGCCTGTGTGTCACAGAATGACACCATATATTTGGCGACATATGCATGTGGGTTGCAAAATAACACAATACATTTGGCAATATGTACTTGTGTTGAGAAATATATTTCTAAATGATAAAAAAATATTTGAGGCATTTATCTCTCTCTCTCTCTCTCTCTCTCTATATATATATATATATATATATATATATATATATCTCCCCTGCTCAAAAGACTTCTATTTTTTTCTCTCTCTTTCCCTCCCCAAAATCCCCTAAACTCCCCACAAATCCTAACCCAAACGGAAAGTCCCTCCCACCTCCTCTCTTCCTTCCCCTTCCATCGTATTAAGCTCCTCTCTCACATCTACCTCTTGGGCCCCGACCCCTCCTCTCCATTCCTATACCCCTTCCTCCACGTCGTCCCCTCCCTATTCGATCTCGAGATATACCAATGTCGCAGCCTCTTGTGAAGAAGGACGATGACTAAGACGAGAAAGGTCAGCTCTCAAAACCCCAGATCCTTGTTCAATGATTTTTTTTGAATTTTGTAAACTCTCAGCAGTGATCCATCGGATCTGGAACTGCAGCCACGTACAGCAAAATTTGATCAAAAATTGTTGTTTTTGTTTTTGTTTCGAGTTTAGGCATGCAGATCTGTGGTTCTGATCAAAACATTGGAGAATTTAGGTATGATTTGGTTTTTTGTGAAAACTTTGGTTATTTTTGCATCAAAGTACTCCCTAATCCTAGGGATCGAGAAGGGCGTGGTCCTTCAGGAGGCCAAAGTGTTCAACGATCCCCTGTTCGATCCCCAACGATGCTTCCAGTAAAATATTTGACAATCTTTATCTACTCCCATTATTGATGAATACATCATGATACAGGCACAAAAAGTTAGACACTTTGGGACTGTTTGGGCTTGTCATAGTGCATTTTGGAGTGCTAGTGTTGTATCCGATGCAAATATCTTAAAGAAACTCATGTGGAAGTCGCATACATAAGCAATCATATAACCGCAAGTTGATAGATTATATTACATAAATAAAACTGTAGAAACATGGAAAAATCTACTCCGTGCTTCCAATGCAACCATAGCTATGTGCAGTCATGCACCAAATGCAATCAAGGGGGCATCCAAAGCCATGTGTCGAATATAATAAAGCCCATATGCTAAAGGCAGTCATGCGCCAAATACAGCCAAGGCTATGCGCTAAAGGCAGTCATACACCAAATACAATCAAGGCTATGCGCTAAAGGCAGTCATGCGCCAAATACTGCCAAGGTTATACACTAAAGCAGACATGTGCCAAATACAGTCATGCACCAACATCAGCACAACTAAAGTCCCATACGACAATATTTTTATACGCTGGAAGGTTTTTTGTATGCGACAACATTCCCTTAAAAGCTCCACGTAACAAAATATTTTTGTTATTAACAGACAAAATCCTCGAGCAATCAGCATGATATGTATAGCACGGATTACAGGCATTAGCATCAAAAGATCTCAAATTTCTATGTGACAGCTATAGCGCAGCATGCGCCAACAAATCTGCAACCATCATTCTGGAAAGATATATGCCGCAACGTGAAATCCGTGTGCATGCATGCGCACACATAATCTCCTTCAGCCTATAAATAGTGGGCGTCTCCCACAAAAAAAGAGGAGGAGTGAGAAGAAGAGGAGGAGACTACATACAAGCGGAGAGGAAATTAACTGAGTAGCATACTCAAGTTCCCGAAGGTCTTACCATTATCTTTCATCGTATTGTCAATAGAGTAAAGAAGTCGACCGCAGACTTGATCTCCAACGTCACACTTGTCCAGATTTATTTTATTTCTACTCAAAATCTATACATTAGAGTTTTGTTTGTATCTTATTTTTCTCTATTCCAATAAATACAAAAAGTTCATTCAACTATTTCGTATTTTTTACGATGTCGACAAAAATGACAACTCTACTAGGGAAGAACTTCTCCTCTAGCGAGAAGTTGGGGATGCAATATGACATAAGCAAGTTTGGCTCGACCCAAAGAATGCTGGTGGTTTGCTTCGACCATCAGGCGTTCAAAGAGATGCTGGACAAGCCAAGCTCTACATCAAGGCCCGCAAGACTTCACAAAACTCATAAGACTTGGGTCACCAAGGCTGCTGCGTCGCACCCATAATATGCGAAAGATGCGCTGCCAGTCCCCGCCGTTGGGGATGCATATTATGTCGATTCATATCCTGTTTCTGTCTCCATCACCACTCTGGAGAAGAACAGTACTGAATCTCAAGAGATGCACCCACAGCAAGATGCGCCAAAGGAGAAGCACACTGTAGCACATTGTAGGGGCATGAGGCCTTCTGCATGTATCAACGCCAAAGAGCAAGAGTCTGTCTTTGGAAAAATCTTCTATGGTGTTAATATAGATTCTATGTACTATATGCCAATGAGTACTAGTTTAAAGAAATCTATAGTAACTCGGGCCACACGCACTCGAGGGACTGCACAAGCAGTCAATCAAAAGCATGCGCCACTGGTTGTCACAAGCGCTGGTGATGGAATTTTATGGGCATCCCATGAGCTCATGCGCCGAATATGGGCCAAACCTCCAAGACCTCCCAAACTACTTGGTTGCAGTTTTTGCACAAGAACCAAGTCGGGGAGCAAAAACTGTGTTGATAGACCCAGGCGCCCAGCTTGGCTGCGAGCAGAAAGTGGGTTCGTCTCTCGTCAAGTCTTCCACTAATGACCTGGATGCAGTCTCTGCGCAAGAACCGGGCCAGGAAGAAAACTTTCAACTTTCACACTCATGCACAGTCACACCTGTTCCTAGATTTGGTATTTCTTAAATTTGTGATATTTAAATTTTTTTCTGTAGATGTATTCATGCTGTATTTACATGTAGGTTCCTGTTAATTATGTTGTATTTATTTAATTGTATTTCTGTTTATTATGGTAGAATGTCCGAGACCAGTAGTGAACATCTTGGCAATTGCCATAAACCCATGCTAGGACCCGTATATTGGATGGATACCAGACCCGGTTCACTCTGGGAACCACTGAGCCTATTTTTGATGGTTGAGATTGGTTGGAGAGTGTCATGACTTAATCCTAGGGCTAACCTCATTTCTCCACTTTGTATATATATATGGTTTTCTCTCTCCTCTCTTATTCTTTTTCATTTCTACTTCCTTTCTTCTTTCTTCTTCCTCCTTCCCTCAAGAGCTCCCCTTGGCCGAAGCCCTAGACCTAGCGCTAGACTTGGTTCTAGGAAGAGGTTTATTAGTCCACCAAGGCAAGTAC
This sequence comes from Iris macrosiphon, assembly GCA_036927795.1. Taxonomy (NCBI): domain Eukaryota; kingdom Viridiplantae; phylum Streptophyta; class Magnoliopsida; order Asparagales; family Iridaceae; genus Iris; species Iris macrosiphon. Next base: position 110,242,759 of record JAYESA010000013.1, read on the forward strand.
ATCTTGCTCAAAGTGGTAAAGCCATAAATTTTTAGATTTTTATACATATGTTATTTTAAAAATGTGGTTGATAAAAAATATTCTCCTTGAGTTACTGATTATATTTAGTCCTTCGAGTTTTGGATTTTGATGCGTAGATTTTGTAGATCTAAGTTTCAAGATTTAGATTTTTATGTATTCTATGAGTTTTTCTTAGTTTTGATATACTAAAACTTAGTATTTTTGAAAACTAGTTGTTCCTTATGTTAGAGCATTTCATTTCGAGCATTTTGGCTTTTGTTTCACTTGATTTGGACTCAAAATAAATTTTTTATGAAAACAATAATTTTTGAATTTTTTTGGAGCTTTTTTCCGCCATGGTTGAACTTGCTGTCTGGAGAACACGAAGTTCTCATGCGGCCAGCGCAATATGTGACCGAGACTTTCATGCGGCGTGATCCTTATGCGGCTGGACTCTTTGTCGCATAGCAAACCAACATGCGTCCATCTTGTTGGACACATGACTGCTAATATACACAAGTGCCCTTGTACACTTTGCGCATTTACTTGCTGAACGAATGAGAAATTCGCTAATTCCAAAAGATACTCCATGCGGCATCGAACTCCATGCGACATCAAACTTATATGGCAAGCAGAGCATGCAGCCACCTTCCCTTGGACGCATGACTCTGAACTTTGGCGCATCCTTGGCACGATTTTATATAATTTTCTTTTTTTCTTGACACACTTTATGTCACATAATACTTTATTTCACTTTCCTGACCCGCATTTAATGCACGTCACTTCGGCACTTGTTCCAAGGAGTGGACTTAGCCATGACGCTATGCGACACCTGCCTCATACGACAAGGAGTCCATGCATCCTGGAGACATATACGGCCAGCTCATCCATTGCGGCCAGTGCTCATACGCCTGATCAGTGCATGCGGCCTGACCCATGTGGCAATTCATGCGTGCACTTCTTATGCGCGCATGTGATCCTATGCGACCCTAGTGATCTATGTACACGTTCTATAATTTCTTGAGTTTAATTATTTTATTTAAAAAGTTTCTTTGTTCTTTGTGGTTGGTCTTGATAATTGCTTGTTATTGATCCTAAGGAAGGAATGGACTTAGTAACCAGACTGTGCTAGACCTAACTATATGCTAGAACTGACTATGTGCATAGTATGATTATATGCTGTAGTAGGCCATGTGGCAACCCAAAGTGAACACAGATTAATAGATTAACTTATCCTTTATTTATCGGATTGAGTGAGAAGCGTAGTTCTGCTCAGGAGATGATCTGCAATCCCGGTCCTTATTTGCTTTAAGGATTGTGGATCTGCTCCAGAGTGGTTCGTACTTTTTTGTTATTCACGTTCGACGGCAAAAGTTAATGATTGATAGTCGGTGTATCTGATTTGAGGAGATTATATTTTCACCAAGTGTCACCATATGATAAGAATCATATAACCAACTGTAAGTTTGGTGATTTGACCTAATTTCTTGCATCTGTGTCGATATAATTACTATGTGCTATGTGTATATGTAATATAAATATGCACTGATGTGCGACATAACTTGCTACGTGCTATGAGATTATATGTTTCGGGTTGTGCATCAAGAATGCCTCATATACTACAAGACATGTGATATTATTATATTAATTCCCCAGCACGGGCATGGTATATGGGTCAACTACCAAAGCGTGTTTAGGACTTGATTGATTATTGTATTACGCTAGGGTGAATCTGAATTGAACTACCAAATGACAAAGTGGATTCGAATCTAGCATGGACCATACTACGTTACGACATATAAGGAGAGTAACATGTGACCACGCCATATGATTCCAATAAATAGTAGGGTTAACTAGGTAACTAAAACTTGTACAGCATTGGGAGGGAATAGAATCTCGAGATCGTGCCTAACTAGCCACCTCCAGTTATCTGAATTGGGGTGTGCAGGCTAGTCCCCATGGATATTATTTAAATCTTCATTAGTGGATTACAATATTTGACTATTATATGATACTATGTGTTCTATGTAATCTTAGCACGGTAGCCTTACGAGGGACCAATGCATACAACTATGTGCTAAGCAGCAATTTATGGCTTGGCTAAACCTACTAGTACCTGATTTGATATGAGGATTCCTATATACATAATATTTCTAAGATAACTCAGACTCCACATATCAAGCTATAGGATTGATTAGCCGATTAAATGAGTATGTGCTGGTAGTCTAGGAACATGAACTATTGTGGTATGACGGTTCAACCCTTGTCCTTGTTAGGTTGTAGGGTTGCACCAATATGTCATAATAGGTCATGTAACGAAGCTGCATATTATATCTATATCTTAGCTTGTATTATGGCATGTGTGTCCTAGATTATATTGATGTGTTATATCTTTGTCGTGTTCATAATTGGTTAGTCATACCCTGTCTCAGAGTAGTACGATACCTATTATCCTTGTTTGGTTTTAGGGGTGTCCTATTGCTCCGATGAAAGGTCATATGCTTGTCGTTGTTGCACAGATTATCCTATTTTATGTACTTTATTAATTTTTGCTTCATTCACATGTGCTCCTTTGTGGTACTTGATATCGGGGCCATACCCTGCTAGTTTTGTTTGGCTAGGTTTACTAGCAGAGCCCGAGGATCCTGTCTTACATCTATCCGATGGCGCACACCAGGAGGATGTTCGCCGAGGAACTTGAGTGGATTTCTTCTTCCCCACTATAAGTATCATTCTGTTTTACCTTTTGGCGTTTAGCCGACGAGACTTGTTAGCCGATTTATCTGGACGATAGTTCCTCTATATGATTGTATATTATTCAGACCGTAGCTGAATTACAGTCATGTACTCTTGACAATGCACTAGTATACCATCATGTATAACTAGTTTCATAATCATTATGATAGAGCATCAGGGACGCCTAACTGCTTTATCTTACATATTCATTCTTATTATTTCTTGGTTGATGATTGAGACATAGATGTTTTTGACACTAGGTGACTTGATTATAGCATGCACCCCCTTGTCTCTTGACACCCTTAGCACATTGTGGCTTACTTCAGTATTTTATTAGGTATGGTTGGCTAACTCACTCCCCTGCTCTCCAGTATTCTGGTTCTGGGTGTGACATGCACAAAGAACCGGGCCATGAAATAGGTCTAAAAATAAAGTTTTTATCGTCTAATCTATGCAATGTGATTAGTTATAATTGCAAGACGAGAGAAACAACCCTTGCACAAGAAGTGTCCCCTCTAGAACATACTTGTTCCAGCATTATTATCAATTGTTGCTGTACTAAAGCAGCAGTTCCTTACACCAGACGGTCGGTATTCCTGCGACTGCAGCCTGAGATATCAGTTCGACATTGTCGCAATCAACAGGGGTACAAGAAAGAGAAGGAATTGCTTATGGCCTCATTCTATTTAACATCTCAGGGAAGAAGAACTCATCCAATCTGACAGTGTCTACTAGTACATTGAGGAACCGGTCGTGGGATACTAAGCTGGTACCTACCATAGGGGTGTTCCAAGTTACCCACTTGAGACCAAAGGCCGAGGGTACAAATCTTTCGGTGTTCCACACAAACCCATTGTCACTACCATATTTTCTAGGAAAGGGTATTTTGGTAATTTCCTATTTAAATAAATATTGTGCATGGTAAATAATTATTTGTTGTATTATTTAATTGTTGTTAGTTATTATTTAATTATTTTAGACTTATTTTAGTGGACCCAACTAGTTTAGTTTGGACCCATCGACCAACATGAATTAATTAGTTAGACTTGGCCCATTTAGAAAGCCCATAGTTAAGGAGATGGATTAAATTAATTAAATGATTAGACTAGAAGCTTCCTTCCTTAATTATTTCTTCATGAGAGGCCCCAAGGGGTACATTGGACATTTTACAATTGCTTGGGGGAGGGGCTATGGCCGGCCTATTAAAGAGGGGGGGAAATTTCTCTCTCCTCTCATCTCATTCCAAATCTAGATCTAGAATTCTCCCACTACCAAATTCCCTCCATTCCCAATCCAATTCCCTACCAAATTCATTCCAAATTCTTCCCAATTCACCATTAGAGAAGGAGGAAGCAAGGATCTAGAAGAAGGAAGCAAGGATCTACAAAGAGGAGCAAGGATCTACAATTTGGAAGCAAGTTCATCTCAATTGGAGGTTTCATTGGGAATCCATCTCCCAATAGGTATAATTCAGATTTTCCTATTTAAATAGCTTCTAAATCTGAGATTTAATCATGTAAAATCAACCTATATGTATGTAGTACCCATAGGACTTTGTTTTGTGTTCATAGGAGACCCATGGAGAAAGTTATGGTGCTTTTTGTGTCAATTTTGTTGGAATTCCGAATTTATATTTTATTGTGTGTGTCAATTGATCCTATAGATCAATTGAACATGAGATTTGTGTTTGAGGCTAGTGTCATGTCCATATTGGGATACTTGTGGTTTGTATCCCAACTATTTGGTGATACGTGTCATTTGGGGGTTTTCCTCCGACATGGGGCTTTGAACATGTCGTATTTTGACACGGACACATAGATCTACTTTTGACGCTTTGATTTGTTCATAAATATTATTTGTGATTTGTTTGTGTCCTTCGGGGTGCGTTTGGTTGTGTGTTGGACTCGTGTCGCATGCGTATCCTAGATCTAGTGGGATACGGTGTGATACTCTCCAATTGTGTGTATTTTTGCATAGATCTAATTAATTGTGGTTCAATTCTTCATTTATAATTAGTATATATATATGGATATTAAATATTTATTTTGTGTATTTATTATAGTAATTATTGTAGCATAGATCTATATTTTGGGTGTGCTAATATAATGTACAATATAATATGTAGCTTTCTTGCATGCAAATATATATGTTACTACTTGTTAAATAATATAATTTATACATAAAATATTTTATAAAATATATTTGTATGTTTAATTGTGTAATTATATTATTTATAATTATTATGTAATTATTTGGATATTAATGTAAATATTTTAGGTGTGCTTCTAGCCATGTAAATTATATGTTCTTTGTTAAATATTTGAAGGTATAAGTTTATGTGTATATTAATATATATATGTACATTTTTGTATTAATGGTTTATATATATATATATATATATACTGTTTTATATATTCTATTTATATATACATATATATTGTTTATATATTCTGTTTTTATATATATAATTATATATATACAACTTGTTTTAGTGACAGTGAATTAATGACAGTAAAAACTGTCATTAATTAGCCGACTAATAGCAGCCGCTGTAGCCTTCGGGCAATTAATGACAAACCTGTCATTAATTGCAGCAGCGGGAAACAGCAGCTTTTCTGTGACGCTTTTCCGTGACAGTTTAACTGTCAGCGAAAACCAAAGCAGTGGCGGTTTATTATTTGGGTTTCGGTGACAGTCCTTCGGTGACAGTCCCGACTGTCACTATTTAAACTGTTTTGATTTAATCCTATTTTATTCACTGTTTTTCAATGACGCTTTGACAAATTTAATGTATATATTATATATTATAATTGTATATATATATATATGTATATATATATGTGTTTTGTGAGGAATAATAATTGTAATAATATATTATGTTATTTATATAAATGTTGGGTTGTATATATATTATTTTAGGGTATATATTAATTATATTATTAGTATACTTTGTGTGAGTTCTTTTTGAATCTAATTTGATTCCTAAATTATTGTAGTTTATCTCTATATTATTTTATAGATGTCTTGTGAGGTTGACTTTGGGTTTGACCATGTTTGACTTTAGTGGACTTTAGAGTTGACCATAGTTGACTTTTGACTTAGAATTGACTTATTGACCTAGAAATTGCCTAGTTTGACTTGTTCTCTTTCCGGGACCTTGTATTAATGTGGTATTCCATATCTAGGTCTTCGAGGCACCGAGTCAGACATTTGTGAGACTGTTCATTGAACTTCAGGCGAGTACATTCTCTGATAGTTTCTCATTTATGATATCCTCTATGTTCGTTGTATCTAGTGTAGATATACATGTTCTCTTGACACTATGGTTACACGGATTGGTATATCCGGATCTCGTCATGAGATGTTATTCCTTGGTATATGGTGTATATGGTGCAAGTATTGTTTCATTGATTATCTTGTACATGTACAGACACCGATTTTCGGGGAGACTAGCTATCTTCTTGGGGAATCTAGTGCCATAACGTACCGTGGTTGGATCTATTATACCAGTCGGGGTGGGGAGTATTTTAGTGTAGATATGTGATCATACCCTCCTTGTGCATGTCTTGTTCCTTGTGAGTGTTGATCATACACCGCACGTATAATCAGCCAGGCCATTATACTCTTGTGTAAGTTCCTAAGCCGATCACATGTTAAAGCTAGTACTCACACACTTAGTCATTAGTATTCTTGTTCTATCAGCATATTGTTTATTATTGTATTTCTTTCCAGTACTTCCTTATTGTCTATACATTTCTTGTATCTATTTATGCATCTTGTTTATCCACAGCTACTTACTGTTATATAGTTTTTATCATTATTTGAGAACTGCTGTTAGGGTTGTACTCTGCTCCTTTCCTGACTGGATATATTTTTCCAGATGACACTGAGGAGTACCCTACCTATTATGGACCCCAGGATGTTGTGGGTTTAGATTCTGAGACCCTAGCTCAAGAGAGATTTATCCCAACTGAGACAGTTAACCCTGGAGTTGTAGCTTTATAGTTTTGTAGTATTCTTTTTTACTGGATTTGTCTCCAGCATATTTCTGTATTTTTCTTCAGACTCATTGATGTATTATTTTAGACTCATGAGTTGTATTGTGACTATTCTATTCTTATCTGAATCGTGTTCATTCTATCTTAGTTCTGTGATTGAGTACACTATCTTTTGGTGGTTCATTATATTAGATAGACTTTCTAGACAGCGTTCTACCGCCGATTCTGCGGCGTAGGCTGGGCGTTGTTTCCGACTAGTACCCTTACCCCGGGTGCGGGTCGTGACACATTTTTGGTGGTGACCCATGCAGGTCTAGCTTCACAAGTATGTGATGTCGTGGTAGTGCGACAACTTAGTTGTACTACTGCGAGCCTGCAATAGGATATAGGCTGAGATACTCAATCACATCTAGGAAAATTCTTTTGATTCAACTATTCTCCTTTGATATTGATACTTGATCTCTTAATCTGTCCTTTCCTTGATGTCTTACATCTTGTGCCATATTGATCCTCATTCTGTCTTTTTATGAGACATACTCGGAGATACTTGCGGAGGCACGCAAGGTTGAGCGGGATCTGGGTTTGAAGACCAAGAGAGACCGTGATTCTTTTCTGGGGGCCAACGGCAGTGCAGTATCTGCCAAACGTTCTCATTTTCAGTCCAGACCTTTCCAGCAGCCACAGCAGAACCAGACTCCAGCTAGAGCGCCTTTTCACCAGGCACCTCAGCAGCAGAGGCAGTTACAGCAAGCTCTATGCAACTTCTGCAAGAAGCCCGGCCACATCTGGGAAGTTTGCAGAAAGAGGCTAGGAGTTTGTTTGTATTGTGGTACTGAAGGGCATCAATTGAGGGAGTGTCCTCGTCGTGCAGTTCAGGGAGCAGCTCCAGCTCCGAGGGCACAGATGAGACCACCTGCAGCACAACCGAGGGGACCGCTTCCGACACAGCAGCAGCGTTTTGTCCAGCATCAGCAGCAGGGAGGTGCTCGGCAGGGACGAGCGTTTGCTATGACAGTCGAAGAGGAGGAACCCACCGAAGATGTCATCGCAGGTTCTATTCTTCTTGATTCTATTCCAGCTTTAGCTTTGTTTGATAGTGGTGCTTCCCATAGTTTTGTATCTGTTTCTTTTGCTCTAAAGCATGGTTTGGTAGCTGAGTCTTTGCTTAGGACTTGCAAGATCATGACCGGAGGAGGCATTATCCTGGTTAATGATATTTGCAAAGATCGGAGAGTTACTCTGGGAGGCCGGGAGTTGAGTGCGTGTCTACTTGTAATGCCACTTTCGAGCTACGACATTGTACTCGGGATGGATTGGTTGAGTAGGCACCGTGCTAGCATAGATTGTAGAGGAGGTAGAGTTTTGTTTGGTCCGCCAGGAGAGCCAGAGTTCGAGTTTGCTAGAGGAGCTGCGGAGCAGGAAGAAGGCATTATTTGTGGAGCTATGGTGGAAGACAAGGAGTTGCCACATCCGTTGATAGCAGAATTTTTGGATGTGTTTCCTGAAGAATTGCCAGGATTGCCGCCAGATCGAGATGTTGAATTTTCTATAGACTTGGTGCCAGGTGCAGAACTGATTTCGTAGCATGTCTATAGAGTAAACAACAGTGAGCTGGTCAAGTTGAAGAAGCAGGTGGACGAATTACAGGATAAGGGGTTTATCAGATCGAGTTCTTCACCATGGGGAGCCCCGGTATTGTTTATACCGAAGAAGGATGGATCGGTGCGTATGTGCATTGATTACAGGGCTTTGAATAATCTCACTATCAAGAATAAGTATCCTTTGCCACGGATTGATGATCTGTTTGATCAGTTGAGTGGTGCGAAGGTGTTTTCTAAGATAGATTTGAGATCAGGCTACCATCAGGTGAAGGTGAAGCCGGAGGACATACCGAAGACTGCTTTTAGAACTCGGTATGGTCAGTTCGAGTTTATGGTGATGCCGTTTGGTTTGACTAATGCACCGGCGGTATTTATAAACTTGATGAACAAGGTGTTCCACCAGTACCTTGACAAGTTCGTGGTGGTGTTCATCGACGACATACTCATATACTCGAGGACACCGGAGGAGCATGAGGAGCATTTGAGGATTGTGTTGGATGTGCTGAGGAAGGAGAAGCTGTATGGAAAGTTGTCCAAATGTGAGTTTTTCTTGGACAAGGTGGAATTCTTGGGGCATGTTGTGACTGGTGATGGTATTTCAGTGGATCCGAAGAAGATTTCAGCAGTGGAATCTTGGAAGACTCCGAGTTCGGTAGCAGAGATCAGGAGTTTCTTGGGATTGGCAGGCTACTACAGAAAGTTTGTGCAAAATTTTTTGAGGATTGCCGAGCCGATGACCAGACTCACAAGGAAGGATGTGGAGTTTGTTTGGACGGAAGATTGCCAGGCCGCTTTTGAGGAGTTGAAGAAGAGGTTGACGTCTGCTCCTATTTTGACATTGCCATCAGGGTCCGGAGGTTTCACTATTTATAGTGATACATCGGAAAAGGGTTTAGGTTATGTTCTTCAGCAGCATGGAAAAGTGATTGCCTATGCATCCAGGCAATTGCGCCCTCATGAAAAGAACTATCCTACCCATAATTTGGAGTTGGCAGCTGTCATATTTGCCCTGAAGTTGTGGAAATATTATTTGTACGGAGAGCGTGTGGAGATCTTCACAGACCACAAAAGCTTGAAGTACGTTTTCACGTAGAAGGAGTTGAACATGAGGCAGCGTCGGTGGTTGGAACTGATGAAGGATTTTGATATCTCTTTGTAATATCATCCTGGGAAGGCCAATGTAGTTGCCGATGCTTTGAGCAGGTATCCGGTAGCTATGTTCTTGACACAGGATCGATATTTGTTGGAGGATTTGGAGAGCTTGGGCATTGAGGTGATTGTTTCGGGTGGTGCTATACAGATGTGGGGATTGCAGATACATTCAGATTTGATGGATAGGATCAAGGCAGCACAGTATGATGACGTATCTTTGAGGAGTATCAGAGCTCAGGTGAGAGCAGGATTGGAGGATGATTTCACTATTGCAGAGGATGGATCTTTGAGGCATGGAGTTAGATTGTGTGTGCCTAGTGGGGAGTTGCGAGAGGAGATATTGCAGGAAGCGCATCGCTCTCAGTATTCCATACATCCAGGTGCTAACAAGATGTATCGGGATATGCGAGAGAGTGTGTGGTGGTATGGCATGAAGAGGGAAGTGGCACAGTTTGTATCCAGATGCTTAGTGTGCCAGCAGGTGAAAGCCGAGAGGCAGAGGCCAGGAGGTTTACTTCAGCCATTACCCATTCCAGAGTGGAAGTGGGAACACATTACTATGGATTTTGTGTCCGGACTACCACGATCTCCAGGAGAGAAAGATGCGATTTGGGTCATTGTTGATAGATTGACCAAGTCGGCCCACTTTTTGCCTTTCAAGGTGGGTTTGTCTACGGAGAAGCTGGCAGAGATGTATGTGAGGCAGATTGTTAGGATACATGTAGTTTCCGTCAGCATAGTCTCAGATCGGGATAGTCGTTTCACTTCTCATTTCTGGAGGAGTTTGCAGGAGAGTTTGGGCACTCAGCTCAAGTTCAGTACTGCATATCATCCCCAGACAGATGGGCAGTCAGAGAGGACTATTCAGACTCTCGAGGATATGTTGCGCACTTGTGTACTAGATTTTGGGGGTTCTTGGGAGGACCATCTCCATTAGGTAGAGTTTGCTTACAACAACAGTTACCAGGCCAGTATAGAGATGTCACCTTTTGAAGCTCTATATGGTCGGAGGTGTCGTACTCCTTTGTCTTGGGACGATGTTGGAGAGAGACTTTTGCTTGGGCCAGAGATGGTTGTGGATGCAGCAGAGAAGGTTCAGTTGATCAGAGACAGACTTCGAGTGGCACAGGACAGACAACGGCATTGGGCCGATAGCCATCGGAGACCCTTGGAGTTTGAGGTATAGTTTAGATTTTATTTTGTGTGCTTGTTCTTGGTTGTTTGTTATAGATAAGTTCTTAAAGTGGTGTTTTATTCTAGGTGGGTGGTTTGGTGTTTCTGAGGATTTCTCCGACACGAGGCACGATTCGCTTCGGTGGAGGCGGAAAGCTTAGTCCGCGATTCATTGGACCTTTCACTATTCTAGAGAGGGTCGGTGCAGTTGCTTATAGACTAGACTTGCCACCTGCATTGGAGGGAGTGCACAACGTGTTTCATGTGTCGCAGTTGAGACGATACGTGGCAGATCCTAGTCATGTATTGGATCACTCAGAGATAGAGGTGGGCCCTACTCTTAGCTATCCAGAGCACCCAGTTGGAATTCTGGATCGGAGAGAGAAGGTGCTGAGGAACCAGACTATTCCTTTGGTGCGCGTCGCATGGAGGCATCACTCTCTGGGGGAGTCTACCTGGGAGAGAGAGGATGACATGCGAGAGCGTTATCCATATTTGTTTGTACCTTGAGGTATGTTATTTCTAGTTATGTTCTGTTCATTGTTATGATCTGTTCATTAGTTAGTTGTGATTCTTTAGTTCTGTTCTGTGATTTTCTGGGGGTAGTTTTCGTCTTTGAATTTCGAGGACGAAATTATTTTAAGGAGGGTAGACTTGTCACTACCATATTTTCTAGGAAAGGGTATTTTGGTAATTTCCTATTTAAATAAATATTGTGCATGGTAAATAATTATTTGTTATATTATTTAATTGTTGTTAGTTATTATTTAATTATTTTAGACTTATTTTAGTGGACCCAACTAGTTTAGTTTGGACCCATGGACCAACATGAATTAATTAGTTAGACTTGGCCCATTTAGAAAGCCCATAGTTAAGGAGATGGATTAAATTAATTAAATAATTAGACTAGAAGCTTCCTTCCTTAATTATTTCTTCATGAGAGGCCCCAAGGGGTACATTGGACATTTTACAATTGCTTGGCGGAGGGGCTATGGCCGGCCTATTAAAGAGGGGGGGAAATTTCTCTCTCCTCTCTTCTCATTCCAAATCTAGATCTAGAATTCTCCCACTACCAAATTCCCTCCATTCCCAATCCAATTCCCTACCAAATTCATTCCAAATTCTTCCCAATTCACCATTAGAGAAGGAGGAAGCAAGGATCTAGAATAAGGAAGCAAGGATCTACAAAGAGGAGCAAGGATCTACAATTTGGAAGCAAGTTCATCTCAATTGGAGGTTTCATTAGGAATCCATCTCCCAATAGGTATAATTCAGATTTTCCAATTTAAATAGCTTCTAAATCTGAGATTTAATCATATAAAATTAACCTATATGTATGTAGTACCCATAGGACTTTGTTTTGTGTTCATAGGAGACCCATGGAGAAAGTTATGGTGCTTTTTGTGTCAATTTTGTTGGAATTCCGAATTTATATTTTATTGTGTGTGTCAATTGATCCTATAGATCAATTGAACATGAGATTTGTGTTTGAGGCTAGTGTCGTGTCCATATTGGGATACTTGTGGTTCGTATCCCAACTATTTGGTGATACGTGTCATTTGGGGGTTTTCCTCCGACATGGGGCTTTGAACATGTCGTATTTTGACACGGACACATAGATCTACTTTTGACGCTTTAATTTGTTCATAAATATTATTTGTGATTTGTTTGTGTCCTTCGGGGTGTATTTGGTTGTGTGTTGGACTCGTGTCGCATGCGTATCCTAGATCTAGTGGGATACGGTAAGATACTCTCCAATTGTGTGTATTTTTGCATAGATCTAATTAATTATGGTTCAATTCTTCATTTATAATTAGTATATATATATGGATATTAAATATTTATTTTGTGTATTTATTATAGTAATTATTGTAGCATAGATCTATATTTTGGGTGTGCTAATATAATGTACAATATAATATGTAGCTTTCTTGCATGCAAATATATATGTTACTACTTGTTAAATAATATAATTTATACATAAAATGTTTTATAAAATATATTTGTATGTTTAATTGTGTAATTATATTATTTATAATTATTATGTAATTATTTGGATATTAATGTAAATATTTTAGGTGTGCTTCTAGCCAAGTAAATTATATGTTCTTTGTTAAATATTTGAAGGTATAAGTTTATGTGTATATTAATATATATATGTACATTTTTGTATTAATGGTTTATATATATATATATATATATATATATATACTGTTTTATATATTCTGTTTATATATATATATATATATTGTTTATATATTTTGTTTTTATATATATAATTATATATATACAACTTGTTTTAGTGACAGTGAATTAATGACAGTAAAAAACTGTCATTAATTAGCCGACTAATAGCCGCCGCTGTAGCCTTCGGGCAATTAATGACAAACCTGTCATTAATTGTAGCAGCGGGAAACAGCAGCTTTTCTGTGACGCTTTTCCGCGACAGTTTAACTGTCAGCGAAAACCAAAGCAGTGGCAGTTTATTATTTGGGTTTCGGTGACAGTCCTTCGGTGACAGTCCCGACTGTCACTATTTAAACTGTTTTGATTTAATCCTATTTTATTCACTGTATTTCAATGACGCTTTGACAGATTTAATGTATATATTATATATTATAATTGTATATATATATATGTATATATATATGTGTTTTGTGAGGAATAATAATTGTAATAATATATTATGTTATTTATATAAATGTTGGGTTGTATATATATTATTTTAGGGTATATATTAATTATATTATTAGTATACTTTGTGTGAGTTCTTTTTGAATCTAATTTGATTCCTAAATTATTGTAGTTTATCTCTATATTATTTTATAGATGTCTTGTGAGGTTGACTTTGGGTTTGACCATGTTTGACTTTAGTGGACTTTAGAGTTGACCATAGTTGACTTTTGACTTAGAATTGACTTATTGACCTAGAAATTGCCTAGTTTGACTTGTTCTCTTTCCGGGACCTTGTATTAATGTGGTATTCCATATCTAGGTCTTCGAGGCACCGAGTCAGACATTTGTGAGACTGTTCATTGGACTTCAGGCGAGTACATTCTCTGATAGTTTCTCATTTATGATATCCTCTATGTTCGTTGTATTTAGTGTAGATATACATGTTCTCTTGACACTATGGTTACACGGATTGGTATATCCGGATCTCGTCATGAGATGTTATTCCTTGGTATATGGTGTATATGGTGCAAGTATTGTTTCATTGATTATCTTGTACATGTACAGACACCGATTCTCGGGGAGACTAGCTATCTTCTTGGGGAATCTAGTGCCATAACGTACCATGGTTGGATCTATTATACCAGTCGGGATGGGGAGTATTTTAGTGTAGATATGTGATCATACCCTTCTTGTGCATGTCTTGTTCCTTGTGAGTGTTGATCATACACCGCACGTATAATCAGCCAGGCCATTATACTCTTGTGCAAGTTCCTAAGCCGATCACATGTTAAAGCTAGTACTCACACACTTAGTCATTAGTATTCTTGTTCTATCAGCATATTGTTCATTATTGTATTTCTTTCCAGTACTTCCTTATTGTCTATACATTTCTTGTATCTATTTATGCATCTTGTTTATCCACAGCTACTTACTGTTATATAGTTTTTATCATTATTTGAGAACTGCTGTTTGGGTTGTACTCTGCTCCTTTCCTGACTGGATATATTTTTCCAGATGACACTGAGGAGTACCCTACCTATTATGGACCCCAGGATGTTGTGGGTTTAGATTCTGAGACCCTGGCTCAAGAGGGACTTATCCCAACTGAGATACTTGACCCTGGAGTTGTAGCTTTATAGTTTTATAGTATTCTTTTTTACTGGATTTGTCTCCAGCATATTTTTATATTTTTCTTCAGACTCATTGATGTATTATTTTAGACTCATGAGTTGTATTGTGACTATTCTATTCTTATCTGATTCGTGTTCATTCTATCTTAGTTCTGTGATTGAGTACACTTTCTTTTGGTGGTTCATTATATTAGATAGACTTTCTAGACAGCGTTCTACCGCCGATTCTGCGGCGTAGGCTGGGCGTTGTTTTCGACTAGTACCCTTACCCCGGGTGCGGGTCGTGACTCCCATCGTTCCAAGAAGATAGTGAATCTCAAGGAACTGATGACAACCTACCTGGTGGTAGCCAAGTCCTCCAGGGTAGTACAGTCACCAGGGTTGGGGGTAACCATCCTCTAGACTCCGAAGATGACACAAAAGAGAAAGAGGGTTAAACCGGTCAAAGGGAGGAGGGTTAATTTTTTCATGAGTCTTAACCAATAGGATGGTGACACATTATTACATTTTTGCAAATAAGTACCCACCAATTGGAAAATTGCACAGAAAGTGGGTTTTTGGATTTAATGAGGGAAAATACCATGTTTGGTTTGATGTATTGGATTAAAAGGATGTTTGGTATTTAGGATGGAGCTAGAGGGTGTGAATAGAGATTTTGTTTGGTCTTGGGTCTAGTTTTGGATCAAGTTGGATCCTTACATCAATTTAATTAAAATTAATATAAGTGGTATTCTAAAATTAATTGGAAGTACATAGGATTAAAATTAGGTAGGACACAAGTGTCATGGACGTAGAGGGCTCATAATAGAATATTATCATAATTTGGGTTGCACAAAATGGGTCAAGATTGTGTCTCCAATTTCGAATGGAACACACAAAGATACAAAGTTAAATTTATTTGGAATTTAAAATAACCGTCCGCGACGAATATTGTGCGACTAAAATGAAGCACAAGAGAGCTTATTTATGAGTTACACAAGGGTCATATTGGAAGACGGGCACGTCTAGGATAAGGGTGTGAAATTTGGTGGAAGGCAAAAGCTAGGGTAGCACTCTAAATATCGAAGCAACGGTAAGGCACACCAATTAAATAAAATCACGATAATAAATTATAACCCTAAATAATTAATCCCATAAATTACAATTTAAATCTATAACACTATATTTCGGTCAGGGCTCCATCTAGTGGGCATCTAGGTCTAGTCTACTAACTCATGCATTAATGAACACTATATATAATACACACATATATATACACATATCATGCAATTATTAAAAATAAATACACCCAAAATCTATAATATATAAAATGACAAAAATACCCATATTTTAGGATATGGTAGTGACAACCTAATTTTGGACATGTACTTATATGGCTTCAGATGACTTGACTTGACTTGACTTGACTTGGCTTTACTCAATTTTACTCGGCTTTGCCCGGTTACACGTGATGACATGATTGACTGGACTTGACTTGGCATAAATTTAGATGGCTTTATCGGACTTGACTTGTCTTAAATTTATATGGCTTCATCGGACATGGCTTGACTTGGTATCACTTGGTTTCATCTGGTTAGACATGGCTTCACAGGGATGTACATGGCTTTACCTAGTTTTATATGGCTTTACTTGGCTTCACCTGGATTGACATGACTTCACTTGGCTTTACCCGACTTCACTTTGTTTCACGTGGCTTGATTATTATCGTGGCATATATGAGTCCGGTCATGAAATGTATATTAAACCAGTTTATATTACTTTTAGAACTTAATTTGTCTGCATCTTGTCTAGGATAGACTCTGTGGAATGCCATACCCGGATTCATACAAAAAAATGCAAGGGCTTAAGTAACTATAGATTCACTTTGTACATGGCTAGAGATTTTTCTAGATTGCATGCAGTCTCGATTATTCGTACTGTTATCTTGAGGAGTATCCAATGGTTTGTATTGTAGCGAATCTTGAGGAGTATCTAGTTGGTTGTGTGTATGGATATCCCGGACAGGCTGCAGGGGCATGCGATCATAAGGAACTCTAGTATCGTATTGCATTTTAAAGTTAGTAATTAAGGATTGTGATAACCCTAGTTAGTTAAAGTGTCAAGTCATACTTACATGAATTATCGTAATTGATGGATGCCGGTTAGTATAGGCTTTACATGATCATACCTTTACTTCTGCACTTGTTATTCCTTATCGATATCAGTTCAGGATATGTCTCATTGGATGTTTTGCAGTATTTATTATCCTGAGATTCTTTTATATTCAATCTTTACTTTCCAATAGTTGTATTGCTTGTGTTGTTGGTTTAAGTTCCTAGATTGGCTTTATTTGTGGTACTTGCTATTTGGGGGTCTGACCCCACTGATTTTGTATTGCTAGATCCAGTAGCAGCAACGAAGGATCTTTCTTACTTTTCTGAGGATGGTGGCCACTAGGAGCACCAGACCGCTTGAGTGGATTTTGTTACTTCTCCACCCTGATGTACATTATATTTTGTGGGCATTTAGCAATTGAGCACATGTTTAGCTCATGTTTTAGTTTGATCAGTTAGCCTACAGGCATTAGCATGATTGATATATCGTATGGTTGATCATGTATGACTCTTATCCTGGCTAGTTTATTCATTTTGTATTTACTATCATCATGATGATCTGTATATTATAGTTTGTGACACTTTACTATTATATTTTAGCTGATCTTACATCTTGTTATTATTTTGGTTGTTCTTGTGATTGAAACACTTAGGTTTGTTGGACCTAGGCTTAACTATTGGTTTGTAGTAATGACCCCTCATGTCTTACAGCTTCACCATATATATGGAGTACCGGAGTAGTCTAAGTATACGTAGCTGGCCTTGTCTTTGCAGCTTTCCATTATTCTTGTTATAGGGCATGACACAGTTTTAGTGGTGACCCATGCAAGTTTAATTTCAGATATGTGGGGGGTTATTGTTGTTGTTGTTGCTAGATGTCTCAATCTTAAAACTGTTTCCCCTTGATCCCTAGTTATTTTTCTCCATCCCTGATTCTTGATCTGATATATGTTTATTCGTTGATCTATCATGTTCTTTGATTGATTCTTGTGTCCTTAACCTACAGGGGCACTATTCCTGTTACTATCGACTAGATGGATCGAGTGTATCTCGAGGAGGGTCAGCTTTCGGGAGCCCAGTATATTTATGGAAATCGGCCTCAGCATTCAGCAGCAGAGTCTAGAGTAGATCCTGAGGCAGATCGGCCAGCAGTATTAGATCAGCAGGCAGCACCTGTGCACCCAGTTCAGCCCGAACAGCCAGAAGGTGTCACCCAAGAACTGATAGATGTCCTACGAGGTTTTATGATGACCCAGCAGTACCACAGTGATGTACTCACTCAGTTGGTATAGATAGTATTGGAGCGAGGTGGTTCTCAGATCCATAATTCTGCGACTAGCTTCAGGCGTCTTAGTCCTTCGTACTTTTATGGCACAGAGGACGCAATTTCATCGGATGCTTGGCTGTAGGATACTGAGGCCATCTTAGAGGCAGCAAGGACTCCGACTAGAGAGCGCATAGTAGTAGTAAGGCTACAATTATTGGACTTGGCTCGCGACTGGTGGATAGCGCAGGAGGTTTCTCTCATAGCATTAATTCCCTGGGCAGTTTTTATTGCGATATTTCAGGCGAGGTATTTTGATATGGTGCTGCGTTATAAGCTTCAGTAGAGGTTTAACAACCTCAGGCAGGAGAGAAGGACCGTCGACGGTTATGCGTCAAAGTATGCGGGACTTAGTCGGTTTGCTCCTACTTTAGTAGCGACCGAGTTAGAGAGGGCGAGGAGATTCCAGCAAGGACTCCATTTAGAGATTATCTTGGCAGTAGAGCAACATGAGTTTCAGACCTTTGATGCGGTAATGCGGGATGCCAGGAGGTATGAGTACACATTGCAAAGGATTACTGATCGAATTGGGAGTCACAAGAGTCCCAATATTTCAGGAGGGGCAACATCACATTCATCAGCACCAGCTCCAGTAGTTAGGGCCCTAACGATTGGATCCTCGGGGAGGACAACATCATCTCAGCAGTCTTTCTAGATATTTCCTAAGCAGAGGCAGTCATCATATTGTTCTTCCGGTAGTTGTTTCTATTGTAAAAAACCTAGACAAATTATATCAGAGTGCCATAGGGTACATGGATTATGCTTGGTATGTGGGGCTTCATACCACATGGTCGGGAAATATCCTAGGAGGAACCAGACTAGATCATCATCGGCCCAGTTAGTAATTCGGCTAGTAGTGTCGCAGTTCAGAACACCAACACCAGTACAGTCGCAAATTCAGAGGCCTTTACCTCCACAGGCTCAAGCAATCCAGTAGAGCCTGCAACAGTATACACAGGCCCAAGCACAGACGAGACTTAGAGGTCAGCAGCAGAGGGGACTAGCACCCAGAGGACAGGGTCGAGCTTTTATGCTATCGATGAAGGAGGCTTTGGCAGCAGAAAAGATGGTAGCAGGTACCATTCTCGTCCACTTTCATTCATCTTCCTCTTTATTTGATTCTGGTGCATCGCATTCATATATATCTGCACACTTTACGACACGAGTTAGAATGGAGTTCGAGTCCTTACCTGTAAGGTTGAATATACTTATTGGTAACGGTCTTGTAGGAGTAGATAAAGTATATCCCACGTGTAGATTTATAGTGTGGGGGAGAGAGTTTCTCGCGAGATTGATAGAGTTTCCTATAGGCAATTATGATGTCGTCCTAGGAATGGATCGGTTGAGTGTGAGACACACGATGATAGATTGCCATAGTGGCAAGGTTATCTTTCATGTACCTGATGGGGAGGAGTTCTCATTCTTGAGAGGTACAGTAGAGTCACCGGAGGTTACCTTGATGATGGCAGAGGCTGAGGAGGTGTACCACCAAAAAGAGAAGTGGAGTTTTATATTGATTTGATCCCGGGAGAAGATCCAGTATCAGAGAGGGTTTATAGGATGACATGATTTCACCCGGCTTTGCCCGGTTATACTTAATGACATGATTGACTGAACTTGAATTGGCATGACTTTACATGGCTTTATTGGACTTGACATGGCATGACTTTACATGGTTTTATCAAACATGGCTTGACTTAGTTTTACTTGGTTTCATCTAGTTGGACATGGCTTCATAGGAAAGTACATGGATTTACCTGGTTTTATATGACTTTACTTGGTTTCACCTGGATTGAGATGGCTTCACTTGGCTTTACCCGACTTTACTTGGTTTCATATGGCTTGATTATTGTCGTGGCATACATGAGTCCGGTTGTGCAATGTATATTGAACCTGTTTATATTACTATTAGAACTTGATTTGTCTGTATCTTGTCTATGATGGATTCTGCGAAATGCCACACCCAGATTCATACAAGAAAATGTAAGGGGTTAAATAACTAGAGATTCACTTAGTACATGGCTAGGAATTTTTTTAGATTTTATGTAGTCCCGATTATTCATACTGTTATCTTGAGGAGTATCCAGTGGTCTATATTGTGGCATATCTTGAGAAGTATTTAGTTGGTTGTGTGTATGGATATCCCGGATAGACTTCAGGGGCATGCGATCAAAAAGAACTCTAGTATCGTGTAGCATTATAAAGTTAGTAATTAAGGATTGTGATAACCCTAGTTAGTTAAAGTATCAAGTCATACTTACATGAATTGTCATAATTGATGGATACCGGTTAGTCTAGGCTTTACATAATCACACATTTACTTCTGCGCTTGTTATTCCTTATTGATATTAGTTCAGGGTATGTCTTATTGTAGGGTATACAGTATTCATTATCCTGAGATTCTTTTATATTTAGTCTTTAATTTCCAATAGTTGTATTGCTTGTGTTGTGGGTTTAAGTTCCTAGATTGGCTTCCTTTGTGGTACTTGCTATTTGGGGTATGACCCTACAGGTTTTGAATGGCCAGATCTAGTAGCAGTACCGAAGGATCTTTCGTACTTTCTTGAGGTTGGTGGCTACCAGGAGCACCAGACCGCTTGAGTGGGTTTTCTTACATCCTCACCCTGAAATAAATTCTATTTTATGGGCATTTAGCCACCGAGCACGTGTTTAGCTTTTGTTTTGGTTTGATCAGTTAGCCTACGGACATTAGCATGATTGAATATCCTAGGGTTGATCATGTATGACTCATATTATGGCTAGTTTATTCATTCTGTGTTTACTAGCATCATGATCATCTATATATTATAGTTTGGGATGCCTTACTATTATATTTTAGCTGATCTTATGTCTTTGTTATTATTTTTGTTGTTCTTGTAATTGAGACACTAGGGTTTGTTGGACCAAGTTTTGACTGTTGGTTTATAGTAGTGACTCCTCATGTCTTACAGCTTCACCTTATATACGGAGTACTGGAGTGCTCTATGTATACGTAGCTGGCCTTGTTTGTCACGCTTTCCAGTATTCAGGTTCTGGGATGTGACAGGCACATGTCGCCAATATATGGTGCCTTTTTGCATCATGTTGATGTCGCAAAATATAGATTTTTTGGCAGAATTGATATTTGGTTTTCTGCTAATAATTTTTTGTAGATTCTGCGACATAATATAATCCATGTCGCCAATACATTTAAAAAAATAGTTTTGGAAACTTAAAAGACCCTATGTCAGTAAAATGTGTTGCTAAAAATATAATTTCTTCTAGTGTATGGAGAATTAAGCCATAGTGACTAGGTCAAGGAAATTGGAAAAGAAGGAAATGATAATCTACAGTGATATGGATATTAAATACAAGTAGAGGTTCCAATCAATGAGTTCGTTTTCAAAATTTTGACACAACTAGGGAAGGAGTAAGGAGTCTACTAAATTATATAATTAGACTTATTTGCCATGATAAAATTACAAGATTATAATTGAGAAATAAGATAAGTAATCATGATTTAAAAGGATAGTGGTACGGTCGATGGCAAATTACAACTTATGGTCATGAAAACAATATTGGATCTCAGATATTCAAACAGAGTGGAAAAATTGTACACCTGCTCCTAGTAGAATATATCTATTCTGTTTTCCTATTGCAACATTTGATTCTTACGAAAAATGCGACTAATAAAACTGAAAGCCAGAATCTATCTTATTTAACCTTATAATTCCTATATCTTAACACCAACGAGTTCACTCGCTCCTGTGACCTAGTTTCTTCAAGTGTCGCTATCACCAACTTAATTTTTAAAATACTGAGAATGTAATCTATCAAGGCCTTTAATTATCATAGATCCTTGAAAATTAAACCTGATATTTTAATTTCCCTTATCATTTTCCCCATTTATAATGCAACTTTATTTCCTAATTTTTTTCCATAATTCACAATTCAACCATAGATACAATTTACCAATCAATTTAAGGATACCCCACATCCATTTTATCCTCGTATTCCAATTTCAAAATTTTATTTTCATTTTCTTACCTCATGTCATTTCAACGTTTGCTTGTTTGGTCACACAATTCTTTGTCTAAGAGTATTCAATACTAAAAATATGTGTCTATATATATATATATATATATATATATATATCTATATATATATATATAACCATGATTGAACAATGTTACCATTAGCTAAACATACCACATACACACATACAATATCAGAATTAGCCATAAAGTTTTAAAAAAATATTTAAATTAATTATTATATAGTTTTGTAGTAGGGGCTTACATCAACGGCTGCTGGAAGTCGTTGGCACAGTTCATCTAGGGGAGAGAATGATGTCGGGTGAGTTCTAGAGTGATTGAGGAAGCTTTTGAGAATTTCTCGTAGTTTAGGAGAATAGAAGTTAAGGAGTTTAAAAAAATATTTGAAAGATTTGGTAAGAAACAATAGAGATCGATTAGGGATAAAATAGGAATTATTTAGAGGATTAAAGGATAATAGATTAGGAAGGATTTGAATACGATAAAAATTTTAAAAAAATCAAAATTAGGTGCAACCGAATAAGGGGAAAGGGACAAATCCGTGGGGTTAAGGGTCGCGGGCCTGGGGCTACTATAGGTGGCTTTCTATTCCTTTTTTTAAACAACTATATATATAACTACTCTAAATAATAATAAGAATATATTTAAGAAAATTCAAAAAAATCTAAAACATTAAAAAAATAATGTAACAATATAATAGTATATGTGGCAATTAGTAGCATAAAAATATTTGTTCAATTATTTAATTAGCAAAAAATAAATTGTATTTATTTAAACAGGCAATGGTGTTAATAATTAAATAATTAAGTTAATAATAATAATAAATAATTAAAATAAATATTTTGGGAGGGGGTTTACATTCTACCCAATTTATTAAAAAATTTGTCCTCGAAATTCAAAACTAACGCACAATATGAATAAACAAATTTAATGTGGTAGAAAGAAAATTAAGTTTGTAAGGTCATACCTTAATCCTCAAAATAGGGAAAACGGTTGTGTATGTCGTCCCCATACTCCCAAGTGGATTCTCCTGGCGAGTAATGCTTCTACGACACACGAACCAAAGGAATCTACTGGTTCCTCAAGACCTTCACTCTGTGGTCTAGAATCTCCACAGGATACTCCTAATATGACAACCTGGGTCCAACAATAATCACAGAACATGACTACTATCTGCCTCATATTTCCTCAGTTGTGATACATGGAATACGTCATGCACTTCCTCAAGTTATGGTTGCAATGCTAATTTACAAGCCACCTCTCCAATTGCTCCATGACATAAAATGGTCCAATATACCTTGGACTTAACTTGCCTCGCCCTCTAATGCGGATGATGCATCTAGTCGGTGAGATCCTCAAAAAAAATAATCGTCCTCTTTGAACTCCAAAGGTCGGCGATGAAGATCTGCCCACTGCTTTTGTCTGTCCTAAGATGCTCGAGGGTAACCCTGGATCATGTTCACCTTCTCTACTGTGCTAACCAGTCGGTCCCAATATCTGACGCTCTTCCACGTCACTCAATAAATTAGGGACCTACGCTTCCTACCATACAATGCTTCAAACAGAGTCATCTGAATGCTTGCTTGACAGCTATTATTGTCGAAAAACTCTAGGAGATGCAAGTTAACCTCCCATGATCCTCCAAAGTCTAACATGCATGCACTCAGCATATCCTCCAATGTTTGAATAGTACGCTCTGACAGTCCATCGGTCTACAGATGATTTGTTATACTCAACTTCAGAGGAGTTCCCATGCTCTCCTACATACTCCTCCAAATGTGATGTGATTCCCGAGTCTCGATCGGGCACGATGCTCACTGGTACACCGTGAAATCGCACGATCTGCGTTATATAAAAATTAGCTAACACCTCCGTAGACTACCCAAGTAAAAATGGTATAAAGTATACTGATTTGGTGAGTCTATCCACAATCATCCATACTGCATCTCGCCTGCTAGGACTCCTCAAAAATCATGTAAGGAAGTCCATGGTAATGTGCTCCCATTTCCACTCGACAATCGAAAGTGGCTGCAACAATCTTGCTGACCTCTGATGTTCAGCCTTGACTTACTGACACACCAAATACTTAACCACAAAGCAGGCTATCTCTCTCTTCATCCCATTCCACCAATAATACTGCCTCAAGGATCGATCCATCTTGGTTCCTCCAAAATAAATAGAATATATCGAGCTATGAGCTTCTGCCATCAACTCATGTTGCAGCTCTCCGTTCAAAATATATAGGCGATCTCCACATCTCAATGTCTCATCTGCATGAATCCATAATCCTGTCTGCTCTCCATCCTCTATCCTTTCTCGAAGTCTTCAAAATCTAGGATAAGTAGGCAAAGGTGCCTTATCCTTTCAACCAATGATGACTGTATTTATCTGTAGGTTGGCTAACTATCAATCTGCTTCGGGTAAGATAAGCTCAATACCGAGCTCCTGCAAATCCTCTAATATCTTCCTCTGAGTAGTCAAGGAATATGTCATAGGCTTCCAGCTTAACGCATCAACCACTATGTTATCCTTGCCTGGATGGTACTACAACTCAATCTCAAAGTCCTTCATCAGCTATAGCCAACGTCTTTGCCTCATGTTTATCTCCTTATAAGTAAAGATGTATTTTAGGCTCTTATGATCAGTAAATATCTTAAGTCGCACCCCATATAAGTAGTGCCTCCATATCTTGAGTGTAAATATCACTACACCTAACTCCAGATCGTGCGTCGGATAGTTATTCTCACGAGTCCTCAACTTCCTCGATTCATATGCCATAAACTTGCCATACTATATCAGAATATATCCCTATCCGCTCCCTGATGCATCACTATAAATCAAAAAGCCTCCAAATATGGTGGAAAGTGTCAAGATAGGTGTCATCGTCAGACGCTTCTTGAACTCATCAAATATAACATGACACTGCTTAGTACAAATAAACTCCTGACCCTTATTATCAAATGCGTCATAGGCTTGGCAATCCTCGATAAGTTTTCTACAAACCTCTGATAATATCTGGCAAGTCCAAGAAAACTCCTAACCTTCGTAACAGAAGTAGGGATATGCCACATCTCAACTGCGACAATCTTTTTTTGGGTCAAATGATAGTCCATCTCCAGAAATTATATGACCACGAATAGACATCCTGACTAAACAGAATTCACACTTGCTGAGTTTGGCATATAGAATTTTCCTTTTCAAAGACACTAGTACGATCCTGAGATGCTCCTCATGCTCCTCGTGGCTCTTGGAGTACACAAAGATATCATCAATAAACACCACCACGAATTAGTCCAAGTACTAGTGGAAAACCTTATTCATAAGGTTCATAAATGTGAGACTCGTCTCAATGTATATAAATTTGTATACAGATACGTATTTTGTACTGTATAATGTGTTTTCTTGGATTTCGTTGAGCCTAAAATTTTCTTATATTAGAGACTTTCCCTCTGATCGACATATCGTCGATATACTAGTCCATGTCCCCGGTATACCATTCGGGATGTCTTCCATTTACTATTTGATATTTTCATAAATAGTATTTTAATATTTTCTTGAATAATGTTTTGATATTTTCATAAAGTATATTTTGATATTTTTGTAAATTATACCATTGTATTTTATTATCCATTGGTTTCTTGGTTCTGAAACACTCTATTATCTAATGGATACTTTGTTTTCTTTGAGTCTATGAGATTGATTTTGATCGTGAAATGGATCACTAACGTGGAAGATCCAACGATTACGATTAATTCTCGACTTATATATATACCCCTTGTCTTGACATCTTCCCTCTTTTCTTTCTTTCTTCTATCTCTTTATTTTCTCTCCATATTCTGTATGAGCTTGGAGTTTAGTATTGAGTCCTAAGAGTATGGTTTTTGAACCCTTCTTGGTGGTGGAGTAAAAGGTTTAGGCTGGGTGCTTGACTTTAGGCAAGTACATCTTGCAAAATTTTTGAACAACATTATTTTATTGCCATTTATATTTTCCTTGATTTTATATGCTTAGAATTGTTCAAAACTCATTTGGTTAAATATGTTTCCTCCATGATTCTAGTTGATATACATATTTTGAATTTGGTTTGAACTAGTCTTTGATTTCCTACAAAATTCATAATTTTTACTTGATAAAAAACTCGGTATCGGGAGTGATAAGGAGTGATGGCGATGGGACTTAGTCTATATGTTATATGAGACTTACCCCTAGTCTTGACATCTTGCTAGACCTATTTTTGACTGATTTCGGGACATGATTTCGGTCCCGGAACCGGTCTTTCCTGGACTTTTTCCCTAGTTTTCTACAGGAATCGGTATACCGATGGTATACTAAAGTGTATCTACGGTATACATTTGTTTACAAACATGAAATCGATAACATGATGTGTTTTTATACGGCATAACAATGGTGTACTGGTATGTACCGACGGTATACCGATTTCTTGGAATCGAAAAGCTGATTTATTTTTAGTCGGTATACCGATGGTGTACTGGTATGTATTGACGGTATACAGGTTTTCTTGTATTCTTTCTCATGTCACATATTGGATGGCATGCCGCTAGTATACTACAGTATATACCGTAGGTATACCGATTGTGTACCCTGTATCATGTGCTTTGTTTTTTATCGTATTTACTCTATTTTTCTTGCATCGCTCCTATGTGCATATTAACTTAAGGTGAGTTCATGATTAGTCAACCTTGTATAGTTAAGAGATGATTTACACCATATATACACTTTATATGATTTCATGACCAAACGACCTTGTATAGTTTGTAGATGATTTACACCCAATATACACTTAATATGATTACATGACCAGACGACCTTGTATAGTTAGGTGATGATTTAGCCCCTATATACACTTGTAAACCCCCTCACCCAAAACTAGGGCTACTTGGCTTAGATAGAGAAATTAGGGCTAATTAGAATCCAACTAGATAGAGAACATGACATTTGATTTAATTATACATTACTTATATCGCTTAGCGCATCTTACCGTTGCTTCGATAATTGGAGCACCTCGCTAGCCATTGTCTATCTACAAATTTCACAATCTTGTCCTAGACAGGCCCGTATACTATTCTGACCTTTGTGTAACTTATAATTATGCTTTCTTGTGCTACATTTTAGTCGCACAATAAACGTTGCGGACATTATTATTTTAATTCTAAATAAATATGACTCTGTACCCTTGTGCGTTCCAATCGAAATTGGAGACACAATCTTGATCGTTTTATACAACCCAAATTTTATTAATATTTTATATTGTACCCTCTACGTTTCTGACACTTGTGTCCCACCTAATTTTATTCCCATATACCCCTAATTAATTCCAGAACATCATGCGCATTCAATTTAATTAATTGAAACCCAATTTTTGTCTTTGTGCAATTTTCTAATTGTTGGGCACTTTTATGCAAAAATGCAATAAGGTGTCCCCACCATTGGACAATACGTGAAGAAACCAAACTTTCCCCTTCACAGGAATTTTCCATAATTTTTTGGAATATGCAACTCCCACATCGCCCCCCCATTTAAATTCTAGCCTTTTATTTAATTAATGTAAATTCTAGCCCTCATAATATCTCCATGTGAGCCCAAGGCCCAATCCTAAGGAGTGTTGACCAAGCCCTATTCCTAGGTCAATCCCCTTACTTGTGCACATATAAATAATCCTTTAATTTTTTCTTTTTTTTTTCTATTCCCATCAACCCAATGAAAGCAGCCGAATACTTATCCCCATCACTATTCATCTTCTTCCTCCACTTCTCCCTGTCCTTCCGCCGGCCGGAGTCGACCCTCGACTCGCCAGAAATCACAGCAGCCCCCTCGACTAGTCGGAGATCACAACAGCCCCCTCGACTCACCGAAGATCACAACAGCCCCTTGACTCCCCGGCCAGTTCCTATCACGACCACCACTTCACGACTCCCCAGTCATCACGAACGACAGTTCATCGACCTCTCCTCTCGTATTCCCTTCCTCCAGTCACCTCCTTGCCAAGCCGCCTCCACGTCGACACTGCACGAACCGGCCAGACCTCCCCTCGCCGGAGTCACCGATCCCGGTCGATCCCGAGCGGCTGGAACAAAAACCCGCCGGCCTGCACGACCGCCATTAACACCACCTCACCTCCCTGGCATCCTCTCGCCACCACCACCGTTCACCAACCTCTTCTTCTTCCTCCCCTCGTTTGAACTTCCAGCTTGCCTCTCCCTGTCAAACCCGTCTGCACTCATTGAACCGGAGATACGACCTCGCCTGAACCACCGCGTCCCCTCCCCTCGAGCCACTGCCTCCACCCCCTTGACCTCCTCATATCCGACCCCGAGTCTCCACCATCTCCCCATCACCTTCACCCCCAGCGGTCATCCCCTCCCGCCACCTCGATTCCCCTGACCGAAGTATCAACACCACCACCTGTCCCTCTTCCCTGTCCCAGTCCAACCTCCTCTCTGCTCAGCCTCCCCCTAGCCGGAGCAGCTCCTCCCCTGGCCGGATCCCCTGGCCGGAGCTCCCTCTGGCTCCGGTTATCCGTCACCAGCAGCGACTTTACCATCACCATGAATATCATGATAATCATACTCATCATCATCTTCACCATAAACTTTATCAACACCACCACCATCTTATTAATACCCCATCATCATCATTATCACCATCATCCACATCGTTATCCCTATCATCATCATCGTCCATACCATCGACCTAATCAACATCACCATCTTATTACCAATATTACCCCATTATTAACCCATCATTATCGTCCCAGTCACCATCCTCATCATCACCATTATCTACATCACCATCTTCGTCATATGTAATCATTATCATCACCTCCATCGTCATCGTCATCCATATCATTGCCATCATCATCGTCATCATTATGATCGTCGTCAACCTCATCATCGTTACCGTCATTCCCGTGCCTGTGCACGTTGACCTCGAGGACTATTGGATTTATCTGCGCGACCTCAGGAGCAGATTATTGGTGCTACACAGCCTTCTTGCCAGGCAAGTATACCTTGCCTTGTTGTACTATTAAATCTCAGTTATTATTTAGCTGCCTATTTATTATTTTAGCTATTATAACTGTACGAGTCCGAGAGAGACTCGGGTGCAGTCAACGAATGCGTTGACGATAGGACTTGTGTTTAACCTAGTGTCTAATAGACCCACCTAAAGTTGTGGAGTTATTGGTATGACTCCCAGGCCTTGACACATTTCTTACACGTGTTGTGAGTCTCATGTAGGGCACGGTCGTGCGTATATGGTTGGCCACCTGTACGTGTAGGCGTGCGACAGATAGGGTATAACTACTATTAGCAACGCATGTTAGAAGACTTAGCAGTTATTAGTAGGCGGAGCATAGACTAGAGTGGTACGATGGTCCAATCTTTGTCCTTGTTTGGTTGTGAGGTTGGACTACTGTTCTAACGATAGACAATGAGCCAAGGTTACGACGCCCCGGCGTAGTAGCTAAGGCATATTGTGGATACAATATGCTTAGATCATTGGGCGGGGAGGACAACTAGTAGGCGTATGGGATACCCACTTCCTTTATTCAGATTCCCCATTCGACGGAACAGTATGGACGTTATACTATGCAGATTCTTCGTTCTTCGAAGTGGTATGGATGTTATATTATTCAGATTCCCGTTCTTCGAGCTGTATGGATGTTATATTATGCAGATTCTCCGTTCTTCGAAACGGTATGGACGTTATTATATTACAGTGCCTAGGTATAGGGGCATATGTGGCATATACTAGCCAGTTGCCACGATTGGTGAATTACGTCAGCATATGTCTAGCCTACGCTTTCCTATACACTCAAGTTGTCCTCAAGTTGCATTTCACTTAGATGGTTATGTCACCCTTGAGTTTATGCAGTATTTACTTTATGGCATGCTTCTATGTATCTTGTTACGTCCCTCTGAGGACCTGGTCCTTTCCAGGTGTATTGTTCATGAGTATTTGTAGGAGCACGAATCCGGACTGGTTGCGTACGTCAGAGGAGGTCTTCTCTTCGAGTCACGTGATTGATAGATATGGTACTTATATTGTATTTGTCTTGTTTATTCTATATTCTAGTTCGTCAGTGGATTTGTTTCCATCCGACTGTCATCTTCAGATACTTTTTATTGAGATCTAGTTTCATAGATACTGGTCATTTATTTACATTTGATTTTGTGGATGAGATCTTGATTATACCCTATGCTTTATGATGGTTTATACTACTAGTGAATTGTTATTCATATTACAGCGTACGTGTGTTTTGGTTTCCATATTTTGGAGTGCCATATTCATACGGCTGGCATGCTTATGCATCCTGGTCCTACGTATTTTGGGATTGGGACGTGACAACACTTGACATGATTATATGATTACTTGACCATGTATAGTTCGGGGATGATTTATACCCTATATATGCTTGACATGTACATGCTTGGTAGTGGCTCGTAGTAGCACACTAATAATTCTTGACATGTATATTCTTGTTGTGGCATGTTATAGCATACGCTAGTCATGACTATAACAGTGTGGTTGTATTATTATCTTTTACTTATGCTTGTCAAGTCATTATCTATTCTTGCATATCTCTGAGAAGAGTACATGTCTAGGATGGATTCTGCAGAATACCACACACAGATTCCTAAACAAAAATGATAAAGATTAAAACTACTAGCTCGAATAATTAGATCATCGGGAGAAAAGAATCTCTAAATTGCATGCAGTCATGTTATCTTGTCATCTTACCAGGATAAATTTAGAGCTCTCCATTGTGAGGGTTACATTTCTAGCACAACTTTGAGTAGGGCAAACCTATACATGTTTACTACTTTATGTCATTATTATTAACTCACCGTCATGTAGAAGCATACATGGCTCACCGCTGTGTGTGTGGATTGTACTTTGGCTCACCATTGTGTGATGCCACTTTATTAGGATGCAGGCTATGTTGGTTGTGCATATACTATAGATACTTGCTTAGTTTCAGTTGGATAGCTTGGACAGTCTACATGGCATGCAACCATAAGAAATTCTCGAGATTGCATTTGTTAGTAATAAGGATTTGTGATAACCCTAGTTAGCTAATGTATCCAGCTGTACTTCTTGAATTGCCGTGATTGATGAATGGAGTCCATTTTCTGCTTATGTCAGTTCTTGCCCTTTTACTTTTAACTTTCCTTGGTTTACTTACAAGCTTACTGTCTATGCTATATTTCCTGATTATGTACTTAAATGATACATCAGTTTCCTTTCATGATCTTGTATATGCTAACATAATCCGGTATATATTCACATGATCTTGTATATGCTATATATTTTGTTTTACTTTATCTATTTTTAGCTTTTATTAGTATTTCTTGGTGCACTTTATATTATTCGGTGGTTGCTTATTGTCGTTAATATATTGTAGCTTTGCTTGCATGTTGGTTTTAGTTTATAATTTTGGCCTCCTTTGTGGTCTTGCTATTGGGGTCTGACTCCAATGGTTTTGCATGGCCAGATATCGTAGTGGAACCAGAGGATCTCCTATATCTTCTGCTGGATGGTGACCACCCGGAACACTAGACCACTTGAGTGGATTTTCTCTCCATACACCCACTAGTATTTGTATATTCTTTTGTGGCATTTAGCCATCGGACATGTGTTAGCTTGTGTTAGGACTTGACATCTAGCCTACGGGCATGACATAATTATCATATTCTAGACTATAGCTAGAGTTGATCATGTATGCTATTACTCATTCTAGTTCTTTATTTTATATTACTAGCTTCATGATCATATATGTATACATAGTTTGGGACGCTTTACTATCTTATGTCCAATGATCATATATCTTGAATGTTGATTATATTTGCTTGTGATTGAGATACTAGGATTGCTTGACCTATGATTGACTGCTAGATTATAGCGTTAACCCCCTATGTCTATTTACAACTATGACCGTATCTCGGGATACTAGAGTAATTTGATATACATAGTTGGCCGAGTTTCGCCCCCGCTCTCCAGTATTCTGGTTCTCGGCATGACAAGATTTTAGTGATGGCCCATGCAAGTATGGTTTTTAGATGTGTGGGGGTTGTCAATTTTTATATGTCTCAATCCATGTTTCTTTCTCATTGACCTCTTTCATATTATTCTA
This sequence comes from Iris macrosiphon, assembly GCA_036927795.1. NCBI lineage: Eukaryota > Viridiplantae > Streptophyta > Magnoliopsida > Asparagales > Iridaceae > Iris > Iris macrosiphon. The sequence continues at coordinate 110,274,829 of JAYESA010000013.1, forward strand.
TATCTCTGATCCTTTTACCTGTTATCTACTTTCATCCTTGATTTGCCATATTTATCGGTTTGATCCCTGTGTCCTTTAACTTTCAAGGGCACTGTTCCTGATCTTTCAGGTCAGATTGTTTTGGCTTAGTCTTTGGCAGAGCAGCGTCAGATAGGCCAGCCCATTCTTAGGGATCATACCCAGCATTCAGGGGCAGAGTTTAGGATAGATCCTGGGGCAGAGCAACATATTCCGTCTTATCAGCTGGCAGCACCAGTTCAGCCAGAGGTTGTCCGTGCAATGGTGGATGTTCTGAGGGGCTTTATGGTGACGCATCAGCACAGAGTAACATTCTCACTCAGTCAGTTTAGACACCCTGTAGCATCCGCTACCAAAATATTGTATAATAATAATAGGTAATTAAATAAATAAATACATGTAATTTTATGTGAATTTTGTTTTTGTATTACTAAGTATAGTTTTGTATGGATAACAATGTAACACTAATGTTCCTCATAGTAGGACTTACAAACATTTTTAGGATATTTTGGAATTTTTTGGATAATTAAAACATAGGAAACATAATTTTTTAGGACTTCCATGATTTACTGTAATACCATACTTGCATTTCTTTACCATTTATTTTATGGTCAAAATGCTTAAATACTTTTTCTGTAATTTATTTAAAATTTTCTAAAATTTATTTGGAAATTTTTTTTTTAAAATAGGCTAATAACTAATTTTCTAGGACTTTTGGAATTTACTACAGAAGCCTACGATAATAAAATAGTCCTAAGTATTTGTTTAGGGTTTATATGATATTATATATATTTTAGAATTTTTATGGAATTTTTAGATAATTATACTTATTTATTTGGAGTTATTTAGGTTAACAACTAATTAATAAATAATTTTTGGAATTAAAAACCATCCGTATTCCCAGTCAGCATACACAGTCAACCCAAACTCTACTCGTCTGGGTCCACCTATCAGTTGTTGCCTACAAATATAAATATAATTAGCCCTAGTTTATTAATTCAGCCGAAATTCATTGAGAAGAGAGAGAGAGGGGTTGAGGAGATTGTTTCTAAGGTCCTGTAACTTCACGAAGCCATATCTCCTACCTCTGGACTGCAAACGAGTCATCGTTTTTTGCGTTGGAACCATCTCGAGGCATATTTTCTGAATATGTAATTTTTTTATAAAATTTGAACTATTATTCTAGAAAATTCGTAGAGTGCTAGTTGTCCAAAATTTGACATATTTCAGTATTTTCTAGATTTTGGGAGATGCCGAACTCGGAATCCTGAGCCGTTTGAATTTTAGGAAAGATGACACAATGAACTAAAACATATATTTCTTCTAAAAGTAAATATGTTATTTACGATATTGTATAATTCGTGCAACGTAGACGTAACTAGAAAACCACCAGAAACTGTCATCTGTCCGCCATATTGGCAATAATTGTAGGATCGATAAAAAACCCTAAAGGAGGTGAATATAGTGTATGTGTGTGCAGCACAATATAATTATCAATTAAAATTTCTACTAAGCAAAGGCATTTACCAACTAGCAAATGATGCAGAAATATGTGAACAGTAAACAAGTAAGGAAGAGAAAACGCAAACACCGAGATTTTATACTAGTTTTTCTCTTAGAGGACTAGTCCTGTCTCGAGAACTCTAGCTCAGAGTTTAACTTCATTATCAGTGAAAACACAAGCTTTGATCCGAAGGGATTGCGACTTCGTACAGACACGAGCCTTTGATCCGAAGAGCTCGACGACTTTAGACTTTCTCAGAAAATAGCTTTGAAAAGCCAAGCTAGTACAACTCAAACACTTCTAATCAAAACTGCACTGTCACTTAGAAGAATGAGAGTTGTCTTAGTGTTTAGAAGGTTTAATGCTCTTTAATGAATAGAGAAGATGAAGAATGAATGAGTGAGTAAAATGGAAATCTCTTCTCTATTTATAGGTTTTTCTAAAACAGAATTCGCCCAGAACTCGGATAGCCAACGTTCAAAAATTTAAACGTTGGAGCCTTGAGAATAGGTATGCCACCCTGATTTAGGAAATCAATTTGGGCAACCGAGTTCGGTTTCGCAAATTCTAGTAGGTTCCTGGTTAGGTTTGGGTTAGTTTGGGTTATGTTTTGATTGGGTCTTTGGGTTAGTATGAGTTCAGATTTGCTTAGGTATAGGTAGTCTTATTTTGAGTGGACTATGGATAGCTATTCAACTAGGCCCAAAGTGCGATCTGACTCACATAAGTCCTAGATTCAATAAAGGTAAAAATTATATAAGAAAATATAGAACAATAGAATCAACCGAACATTAAAGAACAGTCTTTTGCAGATGGTGCAGTCTTCTGTTGCAAATATCGATTCAGAGTTTTAAGTAAATTATCGAAACTAGGTTGACTAAGACCAGATGGGTCAACAATCTTTCACATTTTGATAATTGACAAAACTATGACTGGTACAGTTTATTGATTGATTAATGTGGCGATAGCTCCCCCGTAATGACGATAATGGCTCCCCCGCAATGAGAGCGATTACGAACATGGAAATAACAAAAATATGTGTATTAGTGTTTCTCCCCCGTTGTCACTTCATCATAATATAGTTAAATTAATAAACAGGAAAAATAAAACACATATAATATATTGAGATAGTAGCATGCATCAACCAATAGTAAAACAAACCAACAACTAGTTTTCATTGCAAAAAAAACTGAAGTACATACCCAAAAAAAACTAATCAAACTAAAGTTGATAACCAAATTCTACTAAAATACTGAAGTACATCATGCGAAAACTACTAAGACTGAAATAAATATCTAATAAAGACAACTAAATGACAATATTCCATCACTAATCATAAGACTAAATCTAAGCATCAGATCTCTACATCACTGCTGATCATCATCATCTCTCCTGAGGGTTCACCAATCTCAGTAAAATGGTTGGGTCAAATCGAGCAGCAGCTGGGTTAAAGTATCTTTGTGCATCTCTATCATCGATGCAGTAGCCAGCAACGGATGGATCATAAACCATAGCAATAGGTCCACCAGAGTGATGAGGAAAACTGTAAAGCATGTCCATCACGGATTTGGACATAGCCTGAAGCTGGAGAGTAGTGCATAAATCTGAAGCACTATAACGATCGTCTTCCAGTATGAAGCGATCTGAAGCATAGTTTGGAGGCTCTTAAAACAGATAATGTATGTGGAGGAGGTAGAGCAGTCGTGTGACCAAGAGATGGGTCAACAGGATATGATAGAGCAGGAGCAGGAGACTCAAGTCTGCGATGCTTACGAAGATAAGCAGGCTCAGCAAGTTGAGGACAATCATCCATGGGTATCTCAAAATACTCAAAGATAGTAGGCAAGTTCATTGCGTAACATAGGTTATGCGGTTTCTTGTGACATTTTTCCTTGGACGTAATGATGGTCTTTTCTAGACTAAATTGTCTCCCAAAGTGTAAGTGATATAGAGAAAATATCTCCAAATATGTATGTTTATCTGTAGAGGATTGCTTGGATACGATGACAGATAAAACTATGCGGTGGAGATAATAAAACCAGTAAATATTCATGTATTTTGGCTTAAGTTTACCAGGAGGATGGATATTGGGTGAACACAAAGTCCATAAACAAGTCAAGAATCATATTTTCAGGGAATTAAAATTTGGTGATGTTGCATAGGACTTCGCCTTCATTTGGAATATGAAGTATCATCCCTAAATCATCATCATTAAATTCAATGTTTACCCCGCCTACTCGTGATATTACAGTACCATCTATGAAAATTAAGTTACAATAGAACATACAAATTGCATTCAAATAAATATGATAAGTGGAAGTGACAAGATTTTCTAGGCCAAGTGTTTAAAAGGTTGATAAATATGTTGAAAATATAATAAAATTCAATGGACTTCCAGCACAAATAGCTCTATCATGAAAAATATTGAACCACTCTAAGGATTTATCAATTGATCGAAAGATAAGGTCATCAAATTCACTTTTATTAGGCATAAATGGACTAAACAAGAAGAAAGAAGTTTCTTCTTGAACATTGGAAGAGGAGGATTCTCCAACTTTTCTTTCCTTTTTTGACAATCTAGGTGCCATTGAAAAAATAGAGAGAAAGTAGAGATTTATACCTGAAATAAATAAGGAGAATTGGTGGAGAACCTTAAAACAGGGTTGAATCCAAGATTTTGGAAGCTTGAAGACCATGGAGGAAGGAGATCCAAAAATCTAGGGCTTAAAAAAAAATGGTTTTGGAGGAGAAAGAAGGAGGAAAAGGGAAATACCTTCAGTTTTGGTTTCTCTTGGTTTTTGATGATGTATATAGGGATACAAAAGAGCAGGGCCCAAGTTCATAGAACTCTGTCCGAGTTCGGTTAGTTGGTTATCCATGATTTGTTTTTTGTGATTCCCATTCTATATGTATGTATATATGATGCATAATTAACTTTTGTAATCAAAAACTAGTATTTTTAGATTTGAAAATAATATAATTTCCCATATAATTAATTATTCTTTGTCCAAAAAAGTAATAAATATCTTGGGTTAGCTGTAGGGGCTGGATCACAGCTAGCGGTAGTCCAAAGACACTTAAATACCATATCACTTAAGCCCATTTACGCATGTGTGCCAGAAGGGCCCTTTCGTCTTATAACCAAAATTATCTTTACATATAACGAACATTGAAAAAAAGTTAATATAAGTGAATTATATGATTTCAGAGTCCAAAATCTTTAATTCTCGGCGTATAAAGTTAAAGCGATCTTCAGCTTAGGGTTTAGTGAATATGTCAGCAAGTTGATGTTCTGTGTCAACAAATGCTAAGCATATATTACCTTGTAACTGATGATCTCTTAGAAAATGATGTCTAATTTCTATGTGTTTAGTACGTAATTGACATATTGGATTCTTTCTCAAGTTAATGGTGCTAGTATTATCACAATAAATAGGAATATTCTTATAACATAGATTATAGTATTCTAAGGTTTGTTTCATCTAAAAAATTCGTGCACAACAACGATATGCTGTTATATACTCAATTCCAATAATTGATAATGCGACAGAGTTTTATTTCTTACTAAACCATGAGACTAAAGCTTTTTTCAAGAAATGACAAGTGCCACCGATACTTTTTCGATCAACTTTGCATCCAGCAAAATCAGTATCTGAATAATCGATTAGGTCAAGAGATGTAGTTTTGGGATAGCATAAGTCTACCGAAGAAGATCCTTTAAGGTATCGAAAGATACACTTAACTTTGCACAAAGGCGATTCCTTAGGATTAGCTTGATATCTAGCACACAAACAATTACTAAACATGATATCGGGGCAACTAGCAGTTAAGTAAAGTCGACTTCGAACAATACCTCGATACAGTTGATTTGCCACTTTCATCTAGGTCAATCTTTGTTGATGTCACTACAAGAAAAAGTCAAATTAGCGACGTTAAAAAACATCGCTAAATGCCAAAAAAATGTCGCTAATCACTTTTAGCGACGTTTTAAAGAAGTCAGAACTCAGCTAGTCGATGAAGGAAAAAATGTCGCTAAACGTCGCTGTACCGATATTTTTTAGCAACGTTAGTGCGTCGCTAAATTAGCGACGTTTAGCGACGCAATGTCGCTAATTAGCGACGTCCTTATCAGTCGCTTAACGTCGCTAATTAGAGACTTACTTACCGACGTTACAGCAACATCTTTAATGACCTGGCAAAACTGCCATGTCAGCAATTTGCGACGTACAACGACATTTTTAGCGACCTTATTAGCGACGTATAAAAACGTCGCTAATTAGCGATGCATTTAGCGACGTGTATTAATGTCGCTAAACGTCGCTAAAAACATCGCTAATTTTACAGTGAAAAAATAAAAAAATGAATACTGAATTGTTTCCAAACTATTATTCCTGCAGTTTATTAATTCACATTCTGTCCAAATAGACCCAGAGCAACTCTCCATTTAATTTCTGGGTTTGTCGACCCCCTTGGGTTGAACACTCAACACCGGTAAATATACATATATTTAATATGAATAATATAATAAAATTAAAAAAAAACATCCAACAAATATCATCGTAAAGAATACAACAAATATATATCCATACGGCAAATATATATCCATATAATGAGTCTCATCCTAAATAATATAAATAATACAAATATCCAGCAACTATACTACTGCAGATCTGCAGGAGGATGACCACCGGCGTGCATGAAGGATAAGAACAGCTCATACTGCTCCTGTAAAATTGATACCGATGTCGATTGAGAAGGTAGTGACGTCGATGGAGTCTGTATCGATGTAGGCGCACCAGGAGGACGTATCCGCTCTAAGTCTGCGAGTCGCTGGTTGTAAGAATCCATGGTAGGTAACAGCCTCGAACTACTATGAACCATTGAATCTTGTATCATCGTCAGCCTCTCGCCTATGGATAGCTATAATGCCTGTAGCTCCGTGATGTTGCGGTCTGTCGAGGCTCTAAGATCATTTGTCAAATCCCGGAGCTCCGTGATGCTGCGGTCGAGCATATCGAATTGTGCGATGAACGTCGGATCGTTCGCCTGCGGTTGGGACCGGGACTGCTCTTCCATCTTTCGTAGCAACTCGTCACGGAGAGACGCAATCTGACGGTCAACGGCCTCCTGGACTCTGGCCGACGACTGCTAGGGCTGTGTGGAATGCGCAGTTATCGGGGAGGCCCTAGATGACTGCGTCGCTACCAGGGCGCCATAGGATCCCGTACCGTAGTATGTACCCCTCTTGAGACTACCAGTTGCGGTCACCCACAGGTCGTCCGTCGGCGGAGCTGGAGCAGGCTGCGAGGAAGTACCAGCCTCTCTAGCTGTAGGTGAACTAGCAGTCGCCCGCTCACGCAGCCTAAGATACTCGGCCTAGAAAGGTTTGGAAACTTGATAATTGCCTAAGTTATATTAAAATTAGCCCAAAATAAAATAATACTTACATAGGTCTGCGAGGCCCTCTCATCAATGAGATTTTTGTCCTTGTGATGGGTTGCTAAGAAGATGGTCACCATGTTTGCATCCTCACCCCTATGTACCTGTTAAAAATATATTATTTAGTACTAAACTTAAATATTTTTTCCTACTACCATTTTATCGTACTTATATTAAATAATATATGTTAAATAATAACATACCAGACGACAAAAATATTCTGTCATCGGAATCGAGCCACCACACCACTTGGCAGCATTTCGCCTAGCCGCCTTGGCCTTCTCAGACCTTTCCTTGTAGCTCAGATCGTCGAATCTAGCCCTCATCGCAGTCCATTGCTCAGGCATGATCCAAACTTGGATCGCTTTTCCAGCACGATCACGAGCCATCTGGTCATCCAGAGCATCTCGGATAAGCTTGGCGGTAACGATAGGAAACAGCCGCTCGATCAACTTGGCCCGGTACGAAGGATAGAAATACGTTTGCTACAATAAATAATTTAGTAAGTGATCATCATGGATAAGTTATTTAATATGCATAAATTAGAGGATTTATTTAATATACTTTTACTTGGAAGTATGCAAACCAGAATGTCTTTCTCTCCTCTGGAGCTTCAGAGTAGTTGATCCAAGGGCCACCGTAGTTGTTCCTCAGAAATAGGCCTAGGCGTCTCTGAATGGACGATGGACGATATCTATACAGAGATAATTATTTTTATCAAAAAAGTCAATATATGATGAATACAGAAATATACGATATATATGATGCTAAACCATCTAATTGACTTACTTTGTACCATCGGCCCAAATCTCTGTCATCGTCTCCTCCGGAGGTGCGTGTGGAGGATCTTGCTGATGTTGGGACAACGTGGGCACGACCTCCTCGACATGCTCATCTGTCTCCATGGTTTCGTCAGCAGGAGGAACGCTAGACGAGGGAGTAATATCACGTCTAGAACTACTCGTCCCAACAGTCGAAGATGTGAGTGATCAATATACTGGAGAACTGGGCGACGACGATCCGAACCAACACTAGGAAGTACCGGAGGAGCACTCTGTCTACCTCGGGACCTGTCGAATCCTCCATATCGTCTTGTCATATCTGATAACAACATATGATGAATATAGAAAAACATAAATATATAGCACATTCTACAGTCAAAATATGATACATATCTCACAGCATTCTATAGTCAAAATATAATATATATATTAGTTAAAATAGTACATTCTACAGTCAAAATATAGTTACATTCTACAGGCAAAATATTTTATTTTCAATCATCTTCAGAAAATTCATCTTGTTCGCCTTCCTCGTCCTCCTCTCCCTCTTCCTCCTCCTCGTCTTCACTTTCATCTACTTCATCTTCGTCTTCGTCTTCCTCTTCGGATAATTCTACATCTTCTATATTATTACTCGTATAATGAGTAACTTTCGTTGAGTCCACATCTACAATATTTGTTACAAGAGGTAGATCGTCCTCCTGATAAGCTATTTCGTCAATGTCAAAGGTATTTCTAGCTTTAGTCTTACATACTGCCTACCAATCTGACCTCGTTGTTCCCCGTCTAGGATAAGTTATGAAGTACACGAGCTGAGCCTGACTTGATAGGACAAATGGTTCGTAGCCTTGATATCTACGCTTGTAGTTTATATCCACAAGGCCAAGCTTGTCAATTTTCCAACCTTGATCTTGAATCGGATCGAACCATTCACACTTGAATAGCACGATATTAGCAGGTTTTGTGGCAGAATTATATGTCAACTCCACAATCTCTCGTAAGATGCCAAATAAATTATTGCGTAGATCGACGTCTTTGTAGTTCGAAGATTTGATACACAAACAACTGTTTTTCGTGGAATCAAGATCCAGAAAGCTATCTCTGATAGGAGCATTTGTTGACTTAAACCTGAACCCATTCACACAGAAACTTGGCCATATTTTAACGGCAGTAATTGGTCCCTTGGCTAGAGTTCTAATAGATTTAGTCTAAGGTGTTATTAGACGATCGACCTAAATACCAAAGTAGCAATAGAAAGTTATTTGTTTTGCAAGTGCAGAATTAAAAAGTAATTACCAAGCATCTTATATATGCGCTCAACCAAGAAGGAAAATGGTATCTCATTTCTTGTTCTACTTCTTCGTCTGTTATGTAGGGTCTAACCGACCTCAACTCATCATTATATGTGATGAAAAACAATGAAGCAACTGCTGATTAGTAGCATAATAGTAGCTTATACTATTACATTAAGATGATGTAAACGTGGACGTATTAATTACTTACCCCTCTAGCTTCTCTACCTCATCCTCGTCGCAATTGAGTAATATATACAACTGAGCAGCTATTAGCTTGTCGTCATTCAAATATATCTTCTTCAATTTTCCCGAAGGCTTTTTGGACGCATTGAATACTTTGAGTATTGCATTATTAGATTCCTGATATCCGTCGTTGTTTCTTGGAGCTTTTGTTCTATTAGTAGCAATATGCAGTTTGAAATACGTCAAGCAAAAGTTTGTAATCTCCTTGAGAACATAAGCTTCACAAATAAACCTCTCAACCCGTGCCTTATTTTTCACCTTTCTCTTTAGGTGATTCAGATGCCGCTCGAAGGGGTACATCCATCGATAACCGACAGGACCACCAACACGTGCCTCATAGAAAATATGAATTGGCAAATGCTCTATAGAGTCGAAGAATCCAGGAGGAAATACCTTCTCGAGCTTACATAGTGTTACCGCAATGTCCTTCTCTTGCTTTTCTAGACGATCGACGAGCAACTTAGTACAACAAAGATCTCTAAAGAATATGCTGAGCTCTGTCAATGGATCCTAAACGACTTGCGGTAAGAATTCCCGAAATGCAATCAGAATTAACCTCTCCATGAATACGTGACAATCGTGGCTCTTCATACCCGTCTGAAAACTTTAGACCCTGAATCCACCTACAAAGTCTCCCTTTATCCTCTTTTTCCAGTGAGAAAATGGACTTAGGTTGCTTTAACTTTCCATTCCCCTCCTCTATCAAATGCAATACAGGACGTCTATATATTTCTTCTAAGTCCAACCTGGCCTTCAGATTATCTTTCGTCTTCCCCTTTACCTCCATTAAAGTATTAATTATGTTATCAAATATATTCTTCTCGATATGCATGACTTCATGGTTATGTTTGATCAGATTGGTGCTCCAATATGGCAGATCCTAGAATATACTCCTCTTCGTCTAGTTATGGGTGCGACCAAATCCGTCACACTTGTACCCCTTAGTAGGATCTTCGATAGCACTTGGTAAATCTTTTACCTCTTCCCAGATCGTATATCCGGGCTACCTTTGTGGTAGATTGGCCTTCTCCACAACTCTCGTACGAAAAGCATTCATGTTCCTCCGGTACGGATGATCCTTTGGCAGAAATTATCGATGACAATCGAAGAAGCACGGTTTGCCTCCGTATTTCAAACGGAAAGTCTTAGTATGGTCCGTGCAATACGGACATGAGAGACGACCATGGGTGCTCCATCTCGATAATATTCCATAGGCCAGATAGTCATTGATGGTCCACATAAGTGCTGCCCTCATCTGAAAATTTGCTTTCTAGAAATATCGTACGTGTTGGCACCTACTTCCCACAACTGATTCAACTCATCTATCAAAGGCTGTAAATACACATCGATGTTCCTCTTCGGATTGTTCGGACCTGGAATAATAACGGTTCAGAACATGTACGGAGTCTTCATGCATATCCAAGACGGTAGATTGTATGGAGTGACGATCACAGGCCAACATGAATACTGGGAGCCCGAAAGTATGAATGGGGTAAAACCGTCAGAGGAGAGCGCCAATCTGACATTACGCGGATCTAAAGTAAAATCTGGATACACTCAATCAAATTGCTTCTATGCTTCTCTATCGGATGGATGATCCAATACTCCTTCGATCTGTTTTCGTCTGTGCCAACTCATATTTTCTGCAGTCTCCTTAACCATTAACATCTGCTGCAACCGTGGCATCAAAGGCAAGTAGTACATCGAATTGATAGGCTTCCTTGCACCGACAGACTTTTCTCTAACAGTGGCCTTGTAGCGATCATCACTACAAAATTTGCACGCATCTTCATCCTTATCGTCTTAGTAGTACAACATGCACCCGTTGCGATATGCATCGATTTTCTTGTATCCCATCCAGAGCGATCTCACCATCCTCTTAGATCGATAGAAGTCTTTTGGCAACTTTGCACCCTCGGGCAAGATCTCTATAATCAAATCGATCAATCAATTATAGCATTCTTGCGACATGTTAAAATTGGAATTGATGCTCAATAATCTTGTAACCACCTCCAACGGTGAATGATCCTCACAACCAGGATATGGTGGATTCCTTGCATTCTCCAGCAACTCCATAAACTTTGCAGCATCGGCATTCGGTGCCTGCTCAGCTGTATCATAATTATCCGTATTGAAACTAGGTCCCACCGTATCATAATTTTCCGGATTGAAACTAGGCCCCGCCACATCATAAACCATGTTCACCCACCCGTCATCATAAGCATCGTGGTCATGGACATCCATATACGGCTTCACATAAGGCTCCGACTCTAATGCTAGAGATACAAGTTCTCCGTGCACGGTACACTGATAGTAATTCGATGTGAAGCCCTTCGAGTACAAATGATATATGAATTCTACTTTTGGATGATATTTCCTGTTACGACATCTCACACACGGACTCTTAATTTTGGTACCGTCCATGTACTGAGAGAACGCCTTGGCGAACTGTAGGAACTGCTGTACACCCTCAATGAATTCATCCCGTACACCGCACATGTTATCAGGATAACGGTTGTACATCCACGAACGATGATGCAGATAGTAATTCATATCCATTTCTAGATACTTCTGCAAATATGACAATATGTATCATATAAATTATTACATACAGTGTGATTCTCTAAAGAAGAAGCTGACAATTAGTTGGCTACGTAATCTATATTTGAAGTCACATAGAAGAAGCAAAGTAGGATATATATGATTATAATTGTGCATCACCGTCAAGAAAGATGTGGTAAGTAGGCTTCAAAGTTTTCCTATGGAACTCTATTGTAGCATTCTCAAATCCAGAATCACAAGTTTTCCTACGGAACATAAAGTATAATCCTGGATCCCATATCAAATGATGATGGAAAAAATCACATCCATCAAATCTATACCTGCCGTGTAGGTTAGAGTTACCAGAGCCAGGAAATGTGATGTTGTTCCTTGATTCATCATCCTTGTAAAGAAGCTTTAATAAGGAAAAATCAGAGTTAGCACCTTTAAGTTCCAGCAATGATGGAAAATCTTCATTTATGGGAGATGAGATACAACTAGCAATGTTTTCTCCAGGAATTGCTATGTTCACATTCAACTCTTCAATTACTAGGGAATCTTGAGCAAGACTATCATCCTCTGAATTGTTCTCAAGAGTTGGATTGTAGAATGGATCACTGGAACCTCTAACTTCCTGTTCGACTTCAGTAAGATCATGATGTGGAACTTCCAATGCCTTAAGCTTTCCCTCTTCAGTTTCTAGGTTGGAATCATTAGTAATTCCTGAACATAGCTAGGTACGAGTCGTACTAAAGCCAAATTTGATGAATCCGGACTAGATACACTAATTGGCCAGACGGGATGGGACGAGACGGGTCGGACCAAAAAAATGTTGCAATCGGACCGGACTCGATCCAATTGAAACGGGTTCGAATTGACTAGAAAATATATTTTATATATTTAGGTTTAATTTTAAGTGTTGTTTCTTAGTAGTTTTGAATTTGAATAAAATAGTAGTCACCATTGCCGATTGGTTTACATGTAATAGATAACTTTTCTTCTTTTACATGCTTTTACAACCTTACACCCTTGTTGATTGGTTTTTTCGTTCATTTTTCTTTACCGAATTGACTAAAAAATATATCCTCAAAGTCGGTATCGATCACTATTGGATATTGGTCGGTATCGAATTGGAATATGCCAATCTATATCGGTATCGGACGATACTGCAAACTATGTTTTTTTTCCTTGCATATTGTAACCTATGTTGACAAGAGATGATAGCTTGTAGCATAACAGAGGAGCTACTAGTGCTGATCATATTACATTATCAGAATATCCTGCAGATGAAACTGCAAAACAATAGCCTTTAATCTGAAGTACTTACGTAATGGCATATCCGAATTGCTTGATTAGAATAGAAGGGACAAATATCATATTGAGTGACTAGCTTAGCTAGTATGTTTGCTTTTGTCTCAACTTCAATATCTCTGACCTTAGCTATTCCCCCTTTGAAGCACTTGATTTAATTGGTACAACTTGTTGTGATGGGGATGGCTTATCCAATTGTTGACGAACAACCGAGAAAAAGTCCTCTCCAAATGATTATAGTGCTTAAAGATGAACACAACACAAGTCCTTGTTTTACTTGTGTACTGAATATCTGTTTCTCCAATGGGATGTATTATAACAGAATTTCATTATCATGGTATCAATCATGTTCTATGAAACTCTCTCTACAGGAGGCTTGATATTGAAATAGTAATAGATTATCTATTAACTATGTCCTTCGGCTGAATGTCTCATTTAGTTGGTCCTCAACTGTGCAGACCATATTGAGGCTACTAGAGCTCAAAGGGATCGACACGAAAGAGATCAACAAATCCGGAGAGACGGCGCTGGACATGTCATGCCCCGATCTCCCGCAGGCAAATCGGTCGTTCCCGCTAGGCGGGAATCACCCTCCCCAGCGCTTCCGCAGAACGATCGCTTGACCCATCAGGGCGTGATGTCGCACGAGCGTGAGCCACGCCCGTGCAAGGCCATGGTTTATTGGCTGGCGGTAAGAGTTCTAAGCCACAGAGTCGCACAGATTGTCCGAGTACAGCGGAGTCATGAACGCATAGACGATCGGTAATAGGTTCACTGAGTCAACAATATAGCGGAAGCATTGAAACACAAGTTGAAGTAAAGCAAGCTCTTTTATTGATATGAACAAGAGTTACAGGCGACGTATAGCCGAGATTATAAGTGGTCTTTCTAGTTGCCTTAGGATCAGTTTCATGCAAACATTGAATAGCCTAACGAGTCGGGCAGTGCGCCATGCAACATGAGAGGAAATACGGCGAGACTTACCATTTTACCTTTCCTGTCCAAGGCAAATATTGTTAATTCAAGCACGGGCAAGTATACATATTCTGGGGCATTCATAATGAAAACCAAGGCAATAACATATTCAACACGAGAGTCATTGGACGGGACAATATTTGGTGTACTCAGTTGTTCATTGATGCAATGCAATGACTCGCACGCGGATAGCCGCTAAGCGAGGATGACTTATCTATATGAACATGAGTTGCTGGCATAGCCATTAAGGACTAATTCCAGATGAGAATAGAACGCAATGAGAGCACACGATATACGAACCATTTTGCTCGTACACGATGGATTGCACATGTAGTCCAAGGCTAAGATAGAATGCAACCAAGTACACGATATGCTGCAAACCATCTCGCCAGCACACGTTAGACTACACATGATGTGGTCCTAGGCCAAGTGGAATTCAACCAAGTACACGATATGCTGCAAACCACTCGCCTGCACACGATGGACCACACTTGAAGTTCCATCCGGACCGGAGCGGCTGTCACTACCACATTCTGAAAACAGGGGAATTTTCGAATTTTTACAATATTTAATATTATATTATTTTTAATTAATTAATTGCATAATAGTTTATTGATTTAAATAATTATTATGTGTGATGTGTAATTAAATATATAATTATATGCAGTGTTAATTATTTTATTTTAGCTAGCAGACTAGACCTAGAAGCCCAGTAGACGAACCCCTGTCCACATCATAGAATTCTGGAATTTATTATTTTATTTAGAATTTAATTCTTGAAGATTTTAATTAATTACTGTATTTTATTTAATATTTTTGCGCCTTGTCTTTGCTTCGATATTTGGAGCACTATCCAGACTTTTGTCTTCCAACAAATTTCACAATCTTGTCCTAGACATGTCCGCCTTCAATTCCGCTATTTTTGCAAATCATAATTATGCTTCCTGTACATTATTTCTGGCCGCACAAAAATCGTCGCGGACGTTTATTTTTAATTTCCTATTTTGTATCGTTGTGCGTTCCAATCGAAAATTGGAGGCCATCTTGACCTATTTTTCGTGCGGCCCAAATTAGGGTAATATTCTGTTCTAAGTCTTCTTCAATATTGGTATTGATGACTTGATCTGATTTTGACCCCAAGTACTCCAAATTAATTGTTGAACACAACTTGTATTTTATTTCTATTTAAATTGAGGATACTAATTTATCTGATTTAAAATCCCAATTTAATTCCAGTGCCCTGCAAATTCAGCCCATACCCATCTTACAGTGCCCCTGACCCTACAAAATATCGGACCCCAAATCGCCCGCCCAATTTTTATCATTTCATGTGTTTGTGCAATTTCCCGAATTTAAGGGGCTAAGTTGCAATTATTTAATTGTAGGTGCCAACACCTAATTATTTTAAACCAATGAGGGAATCCAATATTTTAATTAATCTCACCCTCATCCCCATGAATAATTTCCTCATGTTCAATCTGGACCACTCAATTAATTGAGTGCATCCTCCCCCTCCATCATAACACCCTCTCTCCTATTTAATATCATGTCACCCTCAAACCCTAATCCCTATGCTACCTAGAAAACCCCACCCTCACAAGCCTCCAAAATATTCCCCAAGCCCCCTCTCTTCCAACGTTGGAAAACTCCTCCTTCTTTTCTTCTTCCCTTCGTTTTCTCTTTCCTTTCTTCTTCTCCTTCTTTCTTTCTCCTTCTTCTTAAAATCTTCATTTGGATTCAAATATTAGGAAAGGGGGGGGAAACTTGGAGTTACTGTGCATTTCCCCCCGGCACTGTTCACCGGCGGCGCTGCTGTGTGCGTCCGGGCGGCCGAGCCCCCCCCCCCGCAACCGAGCCTGCACGCTCCGGCCGAGCCATTCCTCGGCGGCGCTGTACCGGTCCTCTGTGCCCGGCTTCCCTCCTCCGGCCTGGCCGTGCGTCCGGCGGCCCGTCTCCCCGCCTGCAGGATCCAGCGACTGCTCCGGCGGACTGAACCCGGCCGAGCCCGCTGCAGACAGCGGCTGCTCCTCCAGACCCGACCTCCGGCGCCGGCACTCCCTCCGGCAACCCCCTCTTCCATCTCCTCCTTCCTCTCGCTGTACCCTGGCAGCAACCCGGCGGCCCCCCTGAACTCCGGCGGCCGGCCAGCAACTCCGGCAAGCCACAGTAATCCTCTTCTCTCTCTCTTTTTATATATATATATATATATATCTTTATATATATATATATATATATCTTTATATATATATATCTTTATATATATATATATTAACATGTAAATTTTATATGTAACTGTAATTCTAAATTAATGTATACATGTACGTGCTTAGTATTATATATGTTTAATATATATTGTATGTATTTAAAATAGGTATACGTATATTATTTATTTTATTATTAATGTATAGTATAGTGTATATATGTATATATGTAAATATATATATATATATATATCTAATGTATATATATATTTGTTATATATTTTAATTAATGTGAAATTTAGTATATGCATTTAATTTAAATTGAATATATATTTAATGTAAAGTAATTATATAATTAATTAATGTGGAAATTAGTATATGTATTTAATTTCATTTGTATATATTTATTTAAAGGCTATATATAAATTGAATATTGTACTGTATTCTCATATAAAAATATGTATCAAATTAATATTTTAAATACATGAAAATGAATAGCATTTATTTTATTAATATTTAAAATACATAGTGTATAGTATATATTTTGTATTAGAGTATAAATGTATTGTATACTTAAATATTGTAGATATGTAATGTAATGTATGTATGTATGTATGTATGTAAGTGATTAATATATATACGTATATGTGTGTGTAGATGTATACGTGCATATACATATTAAATTATGTTTTTATATAAAATTGGTATATATGTATACATGTATTATATATATATATATTTAGCATATTTTCAATATAAAATTGATTGGTAACGTATGTATTTTAATATATGAATATCTATATATTTATTAATATTAATTGTATAAATATAGTATCATTTCTCTAATTGCACATAAAATACGTACTATTTTGGCATATGTACAAACATATAGATGTATGTATTTTGGAAAAGTATGAATTCAAATTAATACTTTTGGTATAAATATGTGTATGTTAATGTATCCATAATCTAATAGATATGTATATGTATATATTTAATTAATGTATATAAGTGTGGTATTAAATTTAACTAGTATAAATGCATATATTTTAGGTGTATAATTATTTTGATATATATATATGTGTATATGTTGTAACTACATTTAAATTGGGTGCATGTATAAAATATTGTAAGTATAAATTATTATGTTTATAGATACATACAAGAATCATTTATTTTAAAGTATATATATTTATACATATATCTATAATTGTATTGAAGGATATTATATGTAATTAATTAATAAGTTGTTATTTAAATACGTAGTCCTACTAGATGACCTTAGTTGACTAGTGCCCTGCCTGGCATGGCCTGAGGCCAGTGTATTTCTATTGTGTGTTAGGATAGCTTCTGATACAAATGTCATATTGTGATGTGTTTATAGGACTGTGGGTTTACCAGGGGATACTCTGGAACAGGACATCCATAAATACCAGCTAAGGACCAAAGGCAAGTACATTCTCTGATAATTTCCAATTCTTGATAATTGCTATAAGTTCAATGATCTTGAAATGTTACAACTGAATCTTTGACACTGTGCTACACGGACTAGTATAGCTTGGATCTGCAGTCATGAGATGTTACCTTAATTATCGTATTGACATTGTACACGACATGTATATTTAGAAACCGTACATGATAGACTTTACTTGCTCGTGTATCGTGACGTGTCATGGTTGGATCCACAGTACTAGTTGGGGGCGGGGAAGTAGTTAGTAAGAAATGTGATCATAACCTCTTATTGTAGTATAAAAACTGTAAGTGTTAATCATGCTCTTCACCCATGATTAGCCAGGCCTTATAGCAACCGTACATGTTCCCAAGCCGATCACATTTCGAAACTACTATTTCAAACACTTAGAATAGTTACAGTTCTCTATATTTTCATATACTACATCACCCGTATATGATACTGTTCCTTATTCCTTCATTTTTATACATGCACTGACTGTGTTTCATTGCCTATTGCCTGTCTCTCTTAAACTGTCATTACATTATTCCACTGTCTTCTCAGTAGCTAGCATGACATGTTTTATTGTATTATAGACATTATCAATTAATGGAACTGTTATTTGAGATTGTGCTTTGCTCCTTCCTGACTGGAAATATTTTTCCAGACTATGCCTTAGAGGACCGCTGTCCGACACTTATGGTGAGTAGCTGCAGACTTGGTAGTTATCTGTGATTTTGGAAGGTCTAGACGACATTATTATTTCATTGTTAGTTCTTAAGTAGACTTTTTGGTACCGGATTTGTCTCCGGCATTTGGATGATTCTTGGATATTGTTAAGTTAAGTTATTTCTTGTGGACTTGTGTTGTGTTTAATTTTAATTTCTGTTTCGAAATCTTATCGTGCTGTAATCCTGTGATTGAGTATATGTTCATCTATTTGTGTCATCCGTGCCTCCTAATAGAGATTGGATATTTGCGTGACATTAGTTAGATATTATCCATACCTAGACAGCGTTCTACCGCCGATGCTGCGGCGTAGGCTGGACGTACCCACGCACTCGTGCCCCTAAACCGGGTGCGGGTCGTGACACGTTTTTAGTGGTGGCCCACGCAGGTCAGACTTCGCATTTAGAGCGATGTCGTAGTAGTGTGGCATCTTTGTTACACTATTGCGTGCCTGCTATAGGACATAGAACCTAGGATACTAGGATGAGAGAGGATACTCAATCACAAATTATTTGAGAGATTCCTGGGACGACCCTTGAGAATCTCATTATAAATTCCAATTTAAATCCTTCGCCCTTGTTTTCTTCCGTTCTCACTTATTGATATTGGGTTTGATCCTTGTTGACCAGTTGTTAACTTTAATTCCTGATATCGTTGTGGAGTTTTGATTTCATATTGAGATGAATTTTACGGACTAGAATTTATGGTATCATCTGATGACATATATTGATGAGGACAGTGAGAAAGGTAAAATGTCTACTTTGATTATGGAACCTAGAATTTATCGCAGCCATATTAGCTGTCGTGACGAGAACGTAGGAACCTAACTTGGATGTACATACTTTAGTTATGAGATTTAGAGTTTCTCGCAGCCATACTAGTTGGCGTGGCGAGGATTCTAGATGACATGATTATAGGGTTGCATACCTTAGTTACGGAACCTGTCGTTTATCGCATCTATGCTTACTGGCGTGGCGAAAATTCTGAGCGTCATGATTTCGGATAGACGTGTATGATTATCAGGTTGTATCTTAAATTGGTCCTTAAAATATCATCTCAAGACTTATCCATTTCTTTATTCCAGGACTTTGTTCCATCGCTTCTTTTCTTTACTAGCATTAAAGATACCTTCCGTCCTTAATCCAGTTCTTTTGAGCTCCTATTCTCTAAGGATTCCTTGTTAAAATTTCTAATTTAAATCATTCCTTTGTTCCGTCCATTCTCACTTATTAATGTTGAATTTGCTTGTTGTTATTGATTAGGTATTAAATTAGGATTTTGGTTTCCTTGTAGGGTTTGATGTCATATCAAGATAAATTACAGACTGATTTATGGTACTATTTGATGATGCCCGTCAATGAGGACAGTGGAAATGATTAACATTAGGGCTATTGGACTACGAAAGGTAAATTTTAATTTTAAATTTGAGGATTGAAAATGAATTTCAAATTTTAAGAATTGTGAGAGGTTGAGATATTATGTTAATAAAATCTTATTTTGAAGATTTCAATGAATTGCAAAATTTTGAAATTTGAGGAGTTGAAATATGGTTATTAAAATTTTATTTTTGAGGAATTCAGATTCAATTTGATGAACATAGACAAGTCTGTAAGGGTCTTTTAGTGATTAAGTTTCATTCAGTATTTAAATAATTGACCTTGAGGAAAGTGTATGCTTTTACTTTAAATTTTATTCAAGGAATTATTTTTGAGGAATTTTATTTGAGGATAAAATCTTATAGTGAGAGAGATATATTATAATATGTGAGATGATAATTTGGATTATTGGAAATGATAGTGCAATTATTTCGGACAGTACATTTTTCGTACACAGTTGAGGTTGTAAATAATTAGTGTATTAGTGTGCACCTTGAGTATTAGGGACTGTGAGTAGTATATGTATACTCGTGGATTAAATTATAATTTGTAGAGTGGAAATGGATTTCAATTTTTAAAGAATTTTTGGGGAGATAAGATTTATGTTATTAAATTTCGAGTATTCGAATTCAATTCAATAAACATAGTCAAGGCTATAAGGATTTAAAAGTGATTAAAATTTTCTTCGATATTTGAATATCTGATTTTGAAGAGGTATATGCAATTTATTTTTAAGTTGATCGAGGAGTTAAACCTTGACGATTATTTCGAGGATTAACTTTATGGTAGATAAGAGATGAATATTAATATATGAGTAGATGATATACATGTGTAAGGATCTGATGACTTGAGTATGATTGAGATCTCACTGCCAACTGACTTGGGTGTCAATCTAGGGTGGTAGTAAAGTGTGGTACCTAAAGAGATAGAAGTATCAAACTTTTCCTGCATCATTTGACCTATGATTATGTTAGAAGATATTGCAAGTATATATTAGCAGGTTCTTTCTTTTCTTTCCTCATGTTCTTTTTGTCTTCTGATTGATTGATACCTTAGTACCGTAGCTTGTATGCATGATTTCTTGTTATAATGTAGTTAGTAGTACCCCTGTTACAGAGACTGTAATACCCTGACGAAAGACACCATGATCATACATATTTCTTTTAGGTTGCATGTTGTATGAGTATAGGTAGAATTCTCTTAGACTTTGATTGTTGAGGATTTAACTGTAATAAAGATTAACGAAGAGGTTATAACTTGACAAAGAGAGACAAGGTGCCTAAAATTTTGAGGAAAATATTAAATTAAATAAAGAGTTGGGAATTTAATATGGCGAAATTGAAGTTTTGTTAAATCATTGATTTTTTAGAAAATTATGAAATGATTGAATTTATCATTGAAATTGAGGAATTTAAGAAGGCCATCGATATATTGTTGGACTGCAAGTTGAGAACTTATATTTTGAGTATTGTATTGGAGGTTCCATAAGTATTACATCGTTGCATGTTATGGATTAGTGTTAAACTCAAATTTGGGACGAGATTCAATTTTAGAAATATGCATTGATTGGATTTCAATTAGAGGATTGAATATTAAATTCTTGCATTTCGTTATTAACTTAAAATTTGGAGGATATTGTGATAAGAATGTGATTTGATTATTTTTGAAGATTTTTAGGGATATGGGGATTATAGAATTTTTGAAAGAATTTATTGGGAAATAACAATATGGAGTAGTTCATGATTTTACGATTTAAGGAATTTAATTTTGATGGTAGTAAATACATAAATAAAACAATCGAGGATTTAAAAATTTGAGGATAATTATTGATTTAAATAAATGGTTAAGAAATTAACATGGCATAATTGGTGGTTTATTAATTCCAGGAAAGATTTTGACATATTTAAATTGATTATTAATTTAGAAATTTTGGGAGATTAATCAATGTATTTATTTAATTGCAAGTTATGAATTTTGAACTTTAAAATTGAATGTGACATTTGGAGAATCCGTAAATATCATATTGTTGAGTTTTAAGGAGTGGATATTAAATTCTGCGTATCGAATTAGTAGCTAAAAACTTTCAGGAAATTTTTGATAAAAAGGGACTTGATTCTATGTCGAGGATTTTACAGGGATACAAATAATTTCAGATTTTTGAAATTGTGAAAAGACCTTGTGGATTAGTCGTGGTTGATGAATTTAATTGAGGGAATACTAATGTGTATGATTAAAGGCTAATATGAGGATTTTAAATTTCGAGGACGAAATTCTTTTAAGGTGGGTAGACTTGTCACTACCACATTCTGAAAACAGGGGAATTTTCGAATTTTTACAATATTTAATATTATATTATTTTTAATTAATTAATTGCATAATAGTTTATTGATTTAAATAATTATTATGTGTGATGTGTAATTAAATATATAATTATATGCAGTGTTAATTATTTTATTTTAGCTAGCAGACTAGACCTAGAAGCCCAGTAGACGAACCCCTGTCCACATCATAGAATTCTGGAATTTATTATTTTATTTAGAATTTAATTCTTGAAGATTTTAATTAATTACTGTATTTTATTTAATATTTTTGCGCCTTGTCTTTGCTTCGATATTTGGAGCACTATCCAGACTTTTGTCTTCCAACAAATTTCACAATCTTGTCCTAGACATGTCCGCCTTCAATTCCGCTATTTTTGCAAATCATAATTATGCTTCCTGTACATTATTTCTGGCCGCACAAAAATCGTCGCGGACGTTTATTTTTAATTTCCTATTTTGTATCGTTGTGCGTTCCAATCGAAAATTGGAGGCCATCTTGACCTATTTTTCGTGCGGCCCAAATTAGGGTAATATTCTGTTCTAAGTCTTCTTCAATATTGGTATTGATGACTTGATCTGATTTTGACCCCAAGTACTCCAAATTAATTGTTGAACACAACTTGTATTTTATTTCTATTTAAATTGAGGATACTAATTTATCTGATTTAAAATCCCAATTTAATTCCAGTGCCCTGCAAATTCAGCCCATACCCATCTTACAGTGCCCCTGACCCTACAAAATATCGGACCCCAAATCGCCCGCCCAATTTTTATCATTTCATGTGTTTGTGCAATTTCCCGAATTTAAGGGGCTAAGTTGCAATTATTTAATTGTAGGTGCCAACACCTAATTATTTTAAACCAATGAGGGAATCCAATATTTTAATTAATCTCACCCTCATCCCCATGAATAATTTCCTCATGTTCAATCTGGACCACTCAATTAATTGAGTGCATCCTCCCCCTCCATCATAACACCCTCTCTCCTATTTAATATCATGTCACCCTCAAACCCTAATCCCTATGCTACCTAGAAAACCCCACCCTCACAAGCCTCCAAAATATTCCCCAAGCCCCCTCTCTTCCAACGTTGGAAAACTCCTCCTTCTTTTCTTCTTCCCTTCTTTTTCTCTTTCCTTTCTTCTTCTCCTTCTTTCTTTCTCCTTCTTCTTAAAATCTTCATTTGGATTCAAATATTAGGAAAGGGGGGGGAAACTTGGAGTTACTGTGCATTTCCCCCCGGCACTATTCACCGGCGGCGCTGCTGTGTGCGTCCGGGCGGCCGAGCCCTCCCCCCCGCAACCGAGCCTGCACGCTCCGGCCGAGCCATTCCTCGGCGGCGCTGTACCGGTCCTCTGTGCCCGGCTTCCCTCCTCCGGCCTGGCCGTGCGTCCGGCGGCCCGTCTCCCCGCCTGCAGGATCCAGCGACTGCTCCGGCGGACTGAACCCGGCCGAGCCCGCTGCAGACAGCGGCTGCTCCTCCAGACCCGACCTCCGGCGCCGGCACTCCCTCCGGCAACCCCCTCTTCCATCTCCTCCTTCCTCTCGCTGTACCCTGGCAGCAACCCGGCGGCCCCCCTGAACTCCGGCGGCCGGCCAGCAACTCCGGCAAGCCACAGTAATCCTCTTCTCTCTCTCTTTTTATATATATATATATATATATCTTTATATATATATATATATATATATCTTTATATATATATATCTTTATATATATATATATTAACATGTAAATTTTATATGTAACTGTAATTCTAAATTAATGTATACATGTACGTGCTTAGTATTATATATGTTTAATATATATTGTATGTATTTAAAATAGGTATACGTATATTATTTATTTTATTATTAATGTATAGTATAGTGTATATATGTATATATGTAAATATATATATATATATATATCTAATGTATATATATATTTGTTATATATTTTAATTAATGTGAAATTTAGTATATGCATTTAATTTAAATTGAATATATATTTAATGTAAAGTAATTATATAATTAATTAATGTGGAAATTAGTATATGTATTTAATTTCATTTGTATATATTTATTTAAAGGCTATATATAAATTGAATATTGTACTGTATTCTCATATAAAAATATGTATCAAATTAATATTTTAAATACATGAAAATGAATAGCATTTATTTTATTAATATTTAAAATACATAGTGTATAGTATATATTTTGTATTAGAGTATAAATGTATTGTATACTTAAATATTGTAGATATGTAATGTAATGTATGTATGTATGTATGTAAGTGATTAATATATATACGTATATGTGTGTGTAGATGTATACGTGCATATACATATTAAATTATGTTTTTATATAAAATTGGTATATATGTATACATGTATTATATATATATATATTTAGCATATTTTCAATATAAAATTGATTGGTAACGTATGTATTTTAATATATGAATATCTATATATTTATTAATATTAATTGTATAAATATAGTATCATTTCTCTAATTGCACATAAAATACGTACTATTTTGGCATATGTACAAACATATAGATGTATGTATTTTGGAAAAGTATGAATTCAAATTAATACTTTTGGTATAAATATGTGTATGTTAATGTATCCATAATCTAATAGATATGTATATGTATATATTTAATTAATGTATATAAGTGTGGTATTAAATTTAACTAGTATAAATGCATATATTTTAGGTGTATAATTATTTTGATATATATATATGTGTATATGTTGTAACTACATTTAAATTGGGTGCATGTATAAAATATTGTAAGTATAAATTATTATGTTTATAGATACATACAAGAATCATTTATTTTAAAGTATATATATTTATACATATATCTATAATTGTATTGAAGGATATTATATGTAATTAATTAATAAGTTGTTATTTAAATACGTAGTCCTACTAGATGACCTTAGTTGACTAGTGCCCTGCCTGGCATGGCCTGAGGCCAGTGTATTTCTATTGTGTGTTAGGATAGCTTCTGATACAAATGTCATATTGTGATGTGTTTATAGGACTGTGGGTTTACCAGGGGATACTCTGGAACAGGACATCCATAAATACCAGCTAAGGACCAAAGGCAAGTACATTCTCTGATAATTTCCAATTCTTGATAATTGCTATAAGTTCAATGATCTTGAAATGTTACAACTGAATCTTTGACACTGTGCTACACGGACTAGTATAGCTTGGATCTGCAGTCATGAGATGTTACCTTAATTATCGTATTGACATTGTACACGACATGTATATTTAGAAACCGTACATGATAGACTTTACTTGCTCGTGTATCGTGACGTGTCATGGTTGGATCCATAGTACTAGTTGGGGGCGGGGAAGTAGTTAGTAAGAAATGTGATCATAACCTCTTATTGTAGTATAAAAACTGTAAGTGTTAATCATGCTCTTCACCCATGATTAGCCAGGCCTTATAGCAACCGTACATGTTCCCAAGCCGATCACATTTCGAAACTACTATTTCAAACACTTAGAATAGTTACAGTTCTCTATATTTTCATATACTACATCACCCGTATATGATACTGTTCCTTATTCCTTCATTTTTATACATGCACTGACTGTGTTTCATTGCCTATTGCCTGTCTCTCTTAAACTGTCATTACATTATTCCACTGTCTTCTCAGTAGCTAGCATGACATGTTTTATTGTATTATAGACATTATCAATTAATGGAACTGTTATTTGAGATTGTGCTTTGCTCCTTCCTGACTGGAAATATTTTTCCAGACTATGCCTTAGAGGACCGCTGTCCGACACTTATGGTGAGTAGCTGCAGACTTGGTAGTTATCTGTGATTTTGGAAGGTCTAGACGACATTATTATTTCATTGTTAGTTCTTAAGTAGACTTTTTGGTACCGGATTTGTCTCCGGCATTTGGATGATTCTTGGATATTGTTAAGTTAAGTTATTTCTTGTGGACTTGTGTTGTGTTTAATTTTAATTTCTGTTTCGAAATCTTATCGTGCTGTAATCCTGTGATTGAGTATATGTTCATCTATTTGTGTCATCCGTGCCTCCTAATGGAGATTGGATATTTGCGTGACATTAGTTAGATATTATCCATACCTAGACAGCGTTCTACCGCCGATGCTGCGGCGTAGGCTGGACGTACCCACGCACTCGTGCCCCTAAACCGGGTGCGGGTCGTGACAGCGGCCCCAGTACCCCGGTGACCGTCCGTGGAACTATGCCTCATTTCCGAGTTGTCCGTGACATACAAGTCAGGGTCAATCCAATTTTAGGCAACACGAGTACGTGATATACTTGACCAATTTCAGGCAACACGAGTACACGATATACTTGACCAATTTTAGGCAACACGAGTACACGATATACTTGACCAATTTCAGGCAACACGAGTACACGATATACTTGAACCATGATTCTATGTTCAGTGAGTGACTTGTCTTGATGCATTCCCCTGGTTCCGGGCTGCCTTGGGTGACCTAACGGTCCCGGATACTTGCAGGTTCAATCATGCACGGAACGACTACTTAGTAGTCTCCGAGGTTTGGATGAAAATATGGTAACATTCAAGACGACAAGCATGCGTTTCTAAGAAACATAAGTAGCACGTTTGCTCTGACACGAAGGTAAGCCGAGAGATAAAACCGTAAGGGACTTAGCATGCGAGGGTCTAAATATAAGCAGTATTTTAATTTCCATGTTCTAGTATAAGCAAATTAAGTTGGGATTATTCCCTTAGCTAGGTGCGTTGGATTCATTAGCATGCAGGGGGTGATTCACCTAGCGACTAGCATAAATATTCTACATTTTATGTGTGCTGGCTAAGCAATGACAAGTTCACCATAGCCACCCACCTTAGCGATGATTTGCCTCGGTAGAGCGATACGGCAAGCGAGCCTCTGAAAGCCTAAGCAGGGTTCCTGTAGGGACAAGTCTGGATATCCTTTGATTCTCGATTGAGGCAAAGTGGGTCGGGACAGTTGCACTTTTGCCGATTGAGTCGGCAGTCCGCTAGAACAGAACGGGGTGTTACATCCTACCCAACTCAGAAAAAGTCTCGTCCTCGAGACTTACTGAAGACAAGCGGTAATCTAGGGTTGAGGCAATCCTAGACAAGTCGTTGTACTTGTTCATTTGGATATTCACTTGCATAAGCGTCAAAATTAGCATATCGCTTAGACTGGATTGTGCGCACTTTCGAAGTGCACTTCTAGCGTGAACACGTCAACCAGCTTCGTGATAGTGAAGTCTTAGCACTCGAGTTTCACCTTTTTCTAAGTCTTGGATGGTGCACTAGTTCAAGGCGTCCCTCGAATAGATGCATTCAACCAAACTTAGAGTTAGTGAAATCGGACAAGCTACTAGCGATACTCTCAAGGGTTCGTACAGGTTGGCACAAAGGCCACTCGCAGCACAACAACATAGAAGCAAGCATACCATAGCATTCAAAACATATTTTGAAAGTATTTATACTTATTGTTGGAACATCCTATCGAGGCATTGAGAGAGAGCGTGCACATTTTTCCACGAACGAGCTTTCAAAACAGAGATATCGATTCGAAGTCCAAAGGCGTAGAAGCCAGGCTCTGATACCAATATGTCACGCCCCGATCTCCCGCAGGCAAATCGGCCGTTCCCGCTAGGCGGGAATCACCCTCGCCAGCGCTCCCGCGGAACGATCGCTTGACCCATCCGGGCGTGATGCCGCACGAGCGTGAGCCACGCTCGTGCAAGGCCATAGTTCATTGGCTGGCAGTAAGAGTTCTAAGCCACAGAGTCGTACAGATTATCCGAGTGCAGCGGAGTCATGAACGCATAGACGATCGGTAACAGGTTCACTTAGTCAACAATATAGCGGAAGCATTGAAACACAAGTTGAAGTAAAGCAAGCTCTTTTATTGATATGAACAAGTGTTACAGGTGGCGTATAGCCGAGATTACAAGTCGCTCAAGCCTCTCTCTCCGAAACAGTAAAATGTGCTAAGTGGCTAAAATTGTGGAATAATTGTACAAGTGAAGTTCAGGCGATGTTCAAGCGATATTCACAATATTATGTCTTGTATATGTGCTTCAGTTCAGGATGCACCGTTGCTTCGGAGTAATCGTCACACCCTAGCACGTATGAGGGAGGCATCCACATCGAACGAGGTTCTCCCGCACCCTGCATACAAACTGGTGGATTATCAGTACATTGAATGCACTAGTGGGGAAGCTACTCGCCCGCTCGACAAATCCAAACACGTAATATAAGTTCCGTGCACCAACTATTAAGTTGTCTTTCTAGTTGCCTTAGGATCAGTTTCATGCAAACATTAAATAGCCTAACGTGTCGGGCAGAGCGCCATGCAACATGAGAGGAAACACGGTAAGACTTACCATTTTACCTTCCCTGTCCAAGGCAAACATTGTCAATTCAAGCACGGGCAAGTATACACATTCTGGGGCATTCATAATGAAAACCAAGGCAATAACATATGTAACACGAGAGTCATTGAACGGGACAATATTTGGTGTACTCAGTTGTTTATTGATGCGATGCAATGACTCGCACGCGGATAGCCGCTAAGCGAGGATGACTTATCTATATGAACATGAGTCACTGGCATAGCCATTAAGGACTAATCCCAGACGAGAATGGAACGCAACGAGAGCACACGATGCGCTATGAACCATTTTGCCCGTACACGATGGATTTCACATGTAGTCCAAGACCAAGATAGAATGCAACCAAGTACACGATATGCTGTAAACTATCTCGCCAGCACACGATAGACTACACATGATGTGGTCCTAGGCCAAGTGGAATGCAACCAAGTACACGATATGCTGCAAACCACTCGCCTGCACACGATGGACCACACTTGAAGTTCCATCCGGATCGGAGCAGCCCGGTGCCCCGGTGACCGTCCGTGGAACTATGCCTCATTTTCGAGTTGTCCGCGACATGCAAGTCAGGGTCAATCCAATTTCAGGCAACATGAGTACGTGATATACTTGACCAATTTCAGGCAACAGGAGTACACGATATACTTGACCAATTTCAGACAACACGAGTACATGATATACTTGAACCATGATTCTACGTTCAGTGAGTGACTTGCCTTGATGTATTCCCCTGGTTCGGGGCTGCCTTGGGTGACCTAACGGTCCCGGATACTTATAGGTTCAATCATGCACAGAACGACTACTTAGTAGTCACTGAGGTTTGGATGAAAACATGGTAACATTCAAGCAGACAAGCATGCGTTTCTAAGGAACATAAGTAGCACGTTTGCTCGGACCCGAAGGTAAGCCGAGAGATGAAACCATAAGGGACTTAGCATACGAGGGTCTAAATATAAGCAGTATTTCAATTTCCATGTTCTAGCATAAGCAATACAAGTTAGGATTATTCCCTTAGCTAGGTGCGTTGGATTCATTAGCATGCAGGGGGTGATTCACCTAGCGAATAGCATGAATATTCCACATTTTATGTGTGCTGGCTAAGCAAAGACAAGTTCACCGTAGCCACCCACCTTAGCGATGATTCGCCTCGGTAGAGCGATACGTCAAGCGAGCCTCTGAAATCCTAAGCTGGGTTCCTGTAGGGACAAGTCTGGATATCCTTTGATTCTCGATTGAGGCAAAGCGGGTAGGAACAGTTACACTTTTGTCGATTGAGTCGGCAGTCCGCTAGAACGGAATGTGGTGTTACATCCTACCCAACTCAGAAAAAGTCTCATCCTCGAGACTTACTGAGGACAAGCAGTAATCTAGGATTGAGGCAATCCTAGACAAGTCGTTGTACTTGTTCATTTGGATATTCACTTGCACAACCATCGAAATTAGCATATCGCTTAGACTGGATCGTGCACACTTTCGAAGTGCACTTCTAGCGTGAATACGTCAACCAGCTTAGTGATAGTGAAGTCTTAGCACTCGATCGGTAACAGGTTTACTGAGTCAACAATATAGCAGAAGCATTGAAACACAAGTTAAAGTAAAGCAAGCTCTTTTATTGATATGAACAAGAGTTACAGACGGTGTATAGTTAAGATTACAAGTCGCTCAAGCCTCTCTCTCCGAAATAGTAAAACGTGCCAAGTGGCTACAATTGTGGAATAATTGTACAAGCGAAGTTCAGGCGATATTCAGGCGATGTTCACAACATTATGTCTTGTATATGTGCTTCAGTTCAGGACGCACCGTTGCTTCGGAGTGATCTTCACACCTAAGCACACACGAGGGAGGCATCCGCACCGAACGAGGTTCTCCCGCACCCTGCATACAAACTGGTGGATTATCAGTACATTGAATGCACTGGTAGGGAAGCTACTCACCCGCTCGACAAATCCAAACACGTAATATAAGTTCCGTGCACCAACTATTAAGTTGTCTTTCTAGTTGCCTTAGGATCAGTTTCATGCAAACATTAAATAGCCTAACGTGTCGGGCAGTGCGCCATGCAACATGAGAGGAAACACGACAAGACTTACCATTTTACCTTCCCTGTCCAAGGCAAACATTGTTAATTCAAGCACATGCAAGAATACACATTCTGGGGAGTTCATAATAAAAACCAAGGCAATAACATATGCAACACGAGAGTCATTGAACGGGACAATATTTGGTGTACTCAGTTGTCCATTTATGTGATGCAATAACTCGCACGTGGATAGCCGCTAAGCGAGGATGACTTATCTATATGAACATGAGTCGCTGGCATAGCCATTAAGGACTAATCCCAGACGAGAATGGAACGCAATGAGAGCACACGATACGCTACGAACTATTTCGCCCGTACACGATGGATTGCACATGTAGTCTAAGGCCAAGATGGAATGCAACCAAGTACACGATATGCTGCAAGCCATCTCGCTAGCACACGATAGACTACACATGATGTGGTCCTAGGCCAAGCGGAATGCAACCAAGTACACGATATGCTGCAAACCACTCGCCTACATACGATGGACCACACTTGAAGTTTCAACTGGATCGGAGCGGCCCCAGTGCCCCGGTGACCGTCCGTGGAACTATGCCTCATTTTTGAGTTGTCCGCGACATGCAAGTCAAGGTCAATCCAATTTCAGGCAATACGAGTACGTGATATACTTGACCAATTTCAGGCAACACGAGTACACGATATACTTGACCAATTTCAGGCAACACGAGTACACGATATACTTGACCAATTTTAGGCAACACGAGTACATGATATACTTGAACCATGATTCTACATTCAGTGAGTGACTTGCCTTGATGCATTCCCCTGGTTTGGGGCTGCCTTGGGTAACCTAACGGTCCCGGATACTTGTAGGTTCAATCATGCACGGAACGAATACTTAGTAGTCTTCGAGGTTTGAATGAAAACATGGTAACATTCAAGCAGACAAGCATGCGTTTCTAAGGAACATAAGTAGCACATTTGCTCGGACCCGAAGGTAAGCCGAGAGATGAAACCGTAAGGGACTTAGCATGTGAGGGTCAGAATATAAGCAGTATTTCAATTTCCATGTTCTACCATAAGCAATACAAGTTGGGATTATTCCCTTAGCTAGGTGCGTTGGATTTATTAGCATGCAGGGGGTGATTCACCTAGCGAATAGCATGAATATTCTACATTTTATGTGTGCTGGCTAAGCAAAGACAAGTTCACCGTAGCCACCCACCTTAGCGATGATTCGCCTCGGTAGAGCGATACGTCAAGCGAGCCTCTGAAAGCCTAAGCTGGGTTCCTGTTGGGACAAGTCTGGATATCCTTTGATTCTCGATTGAGGCAAAGCGGGTCGGAACAGTTGTACTTTTGCCGATTGAGTCGGTAGTCCGCTAGAACGGAACATGGTGTTACATCCTACCCAACTCAGAAAAAGTCTCGTCCTCGAGACTTACTGAGGACAAGCAATAATCTAGGATTGAGGCAATCCTAGACAAGTCATTGTACTTGTTCATTTGGATATTCACTTGTACAACCATCGAAATCAGCATATCGCTTAGACTGGATCGTGCGCACTTTCGAAGTGCACTTCTAGCATGAATACGTCAACCAGCTTAGTGATAGTGAAGTCTTAGCACTCGAGTTTCACCTTTTCCTAAGTCTTGGATGGTGCACTAGTTCAAGGCGTCCCTCGAATAGATGCATTCAACCAAACTAAGAGTTAGTGAAATCGGACAAGCTACTAGCGATACTCTTAAGGGTTCGCACAGGTTGGCACAAAGGCCACTCGCAGCACAACAACATACAAGCAAGCATAGCATAGCATTCAAAACGTATTTTGAAAGTATTTAGACTTATTGTTGGAATATCCCATCGAGGCATTGAGAGAGAGTGTACACATTTTTCTACGAACGAGCTTTCGAAACAGAGATATCGATTCAAAGTCCAAAGGCGTAGAAGCCAGGCTCTTATACCAATATGTCACGCCCCGATCTCCAGCAGGCAAATCGACCGTTCCCGCTAGGTGGGAATCACCCTCGCCAGCACTCCCGCGGAAAGATCGCTTCACCCATCCGGGCGTGATGCCGCACGAGCGTGAGCCACTCTCTGCAAGGCCATGGTTTATTGGCTGGCGGTAAGAGTTCTAAGCTACAGAGTCGCACAGATTGTCCGAGTGCAGCAGAGTCATGAACGCATAGATGATCGATAACAGGTTTACTGAGTCAACAATATAGCAGAAGCATTGAAACACAAGTTGAAGTAAAGCAAGCTCTTTTATTGATATGAACAAGAGTTACAGACGGTGTATAGTCGAGATTACAAGTCGCTCAAGCCTCTCTCTCCGAAACAGTAAAACGTGCCAAGTGGCTACAATTGTGGAATAATTGTACAAGCGAAGTTCAGGCGATGTTCAGGCGATGTTTACAACATTATGTCTTGTATATGTGCTTCAGTTCAGGATGCACCGTTGCTTCGGAGTGATCTTCACACCTTAGCACACACGAGGGAGGCATCCGCACCGAACGAGGTTCTCCCGCACCCTGCATACAAACTGGTGGATTA
Source organism: Iris macrosiphon (assembly GCA_036927795.1). Taxonomy (NCBI): domain Eukaryota; kingdom Viridiplantae; phylum Streptophyta; class Magnoliopsida; order Asparagales; family Iridaceae; genus Iris; species Iris macrosiphon. The sequence continues at coordinate 110,308,002 of JAYESA010000013.1, forward strand.
TCAGTACATTGAATGCACTGGTAGGGAAGCTACTCGCCCGCTCGACAAATCCAAACACGTAATATAAGTTCCGTGCACCAACTATTAAGTTGCCTTTCTAGTTGCCTTAGGATCAGTTTCATGCAAACATTAAATAGCCTAACATGTCGGGCAGTGCGCCATGCAACATGAAAGAAAATACGGCAAGACTTACCATTTTACCTTCCCTGTCCAAGGCAAACATTGTTAATTCAAGCACAGGCAAGAATACATATTCTGGGGAGTTTATAATGAAAACCAAGGCAATAACATATGCAACACGAGAGTCATTGAACGGGACAATATTTGGTGTACTCAGTTGTCCATTTAAGTGATGCAATGACTCGCACGTGGATAGCCGCTAAGCGAGGATGACTTATCTATATGAACATGAGTCGCTGGCATAGCCATTAAGGACTAATCCCAGACGAGAATGGAACGCAACAAGAGCACACGATACGCTACGAACTATTTCGCCCGTACACGATGGATTGCACATGTAGTCCAAGGCCAAGATGGAATGCAACCAAGTACACGATATGCTGCAAACTATCTCGCTAGCACACGATAAACTACACATGATGTGGTCCTAGGCCAAGTGGAATGCAACCAAGTACACGATATGCAGCAAACCACTCGCCTGCACACGATGGACCACACTTGAAGTTTCATCCGGATCAGAGCGGCCCCAGTGCCCCGGTGACCGTCCGTGGAACTATGCCTCATTTTTGAGTTGTCCGCGACATGCAAGTCAGGGTCAATCTAATTTCAGGCAACATGAGTACGTGATATACTTGACTAATTTCAGGCAACACGAGTACATGATATACTTGACCAATTTCAGGCAACACGAGTACACGATATAATTGACCAATTTTAGGCAACACGAGTACACGATATACTTGAACCATGATTCTACGTTCAGTGAGTGACTTGCCTTGATGCATTCCCCTGTTTCGGGGCTGCCTTGGGTAACCTAACGGTCCTGGATATTTGTAGGTTCAATCATGCACGGAACGACTACTTAGTAGTCTTCGAGGTTTGGATGAAAACATGGTAACATTCAAGCAGACAAGCATGCGTTTCTAAGGAACATAAGTAGCACATTTGCTCGGACCCGAAGGTAAGCCGAGAGATAAAACCGTATGGGACTTAGCATGTGAGGGTCAGAATATAAGCAGTATTTCAATTTCCATGTTCTAGCATAAGCAATACAAGTTGGGATTATTCCCTTAGCTAGGTGCGTTGGATTTATTAGCATGCAGGGGGTGATTCACCTAGCGACTAGCATGAATATTCCACCTTTTATGTGTGCTGGCTAAGCAAAGACAAGTTCACCGTAGCCACCCACCTTAGCGATGATTCGCCTTGGTAGAGCGATACGTCAAGCGAGCCTCTGAAAGCCTAAGCCGGGTTCTTGTAGGGACAAGTTTGGATATCCTTTGATTCTCGATTGAGGCAAAGCGGATCAGGACAGTTGCACTTTTGCTGATTGAGTCGGCAGTCCGCTAGAACGGAACGGGGTATGACATCCTACCCAACTCAGAAAAAGTCTCGTCTTTGAGACTTACTAAGGACAAGAAGTAATCTAGGGTTGAGGCAATCCTAGACAAGTCGTTGTACTTGTTCATTTGGATATTCACTTGCACAAGCGTCGAAATCAGCATATCGCTTAGACTGGATCGTGCGCACTTTCAAAGTGCACTTCTAGCGTGAACACGTCAACCAGCTTAGTGATAGCGATGTCTTAGCACTCGAGTTTCACCTTTTCCTAAGTCTTGGATGGTGCACTAGTTCAAGGCGTCCCTCGAATAGATGCATTCAACCAAACTAAGAGTTAGTGAAATTGGACAAGCTACTAGCGATACTCTCAAGGGTTCGCACAGGTTGGCACAAAGGTCACTCGCAGTACAACAACATACAAGCAAGCAAACCATAGCATTCAAAACACATTTTGAAAGTATTTAGACTTATTGTTGGAACATCCCATCGAGGCATTGAGAGAGAGTATGCATATTTTTCCACGAACGAGCTTTCGAAACAGAGATATCGATTCGAAGTCCAAAGGCGTAGAAGCCAGGCTCTGATACCAACATGTCACGCCCTGATCTCCCGTAGGCAAATTGGCCGTTCCTGCTAGACGGGAATCACCCTCGCCAGCGCTCCCGCGGAACGATCGCTTGACCCATCTGGGCATGATGTCGCACGAGCGTGAGCCACGCCCGTGCAAGGCCATGATTCATTGGCTGGCGGTAAGAGTTCTAAGCCACAGAGTCGTATAGATTGTCCGAGTGCAGCGGAGTCATGAACGTATAGACGATCGGTAACAGGTTTACTGAGTCAACAATATAGCAGAAGCATTGAAACACAAGTTGAAGTAAAGCAAGCTCTTTTATTGATATGAACAAGTGTTACATGCGGCGTATAGCCGAGATTACAAGTCGCTCAAGCCTCTCTCTCCGAAATAGTAAAACGTGCCAAGTGGCTACAATTGTGGAATAATTGTACAGGCGAAGTTCACGCGATGTTCAAGCGATGTTCATAACATTACGTCTTATATATGTGCTTCAGTTCAGGATGCACCGTTGCTTCGGAGTGATCTTCACACCTTAGCACGCACGAGGGAGGCATCCGCACCGAACGAGGTTCTCCCGCATCCTGTATACAAACTGGTGGATTATCAGTACATTGAATGCACTGGTGGGAAAGCTACTCGTCCGCTCGACAAATCCAAACACATAATATAAGTTCCGTGCACCAACTATTAAGTTGTCTTTCTAGTTGCCTTAGGATCAGTTTCATGCAAACATTAAATAGCCTAACGTGTTGGGCAGTGCGCCATGCAATATGAGAGGAAACACGGCAAGACTTACCATTCTACCTTCCCTGTCTATGGCAAACATTGTTAATTCAAGCACGGGCAAGTATACACATTTTGGGGAGTTCATAATAAAAACCAAGGCAAAAACATATGCAACACGAGAGTCATTGAATGGGACAATATTTGGTGTACTCAGTTGTTCATTGATGCGATACAATGACTCGCACGCGGATTGCCGCTAAGCGAGGATGACTTATCTATATGAACATGAGTCGCTGGCATAGCCATTAAGGACTAATCCCAGACGAGAATGGAATGCAATGAGAGCACACGATACGCTATGAACCATTTTGCCCGTACACGATAGATTGCACATGTAGTCCAAGGCCAAGATGGAATGCAACCAAATACACGATATGCTGCAAACCATCTCGCCATCACACGATAGACTACACATGATGTGGTCCTAGGCCAAGTGGAATGCAACCAAGTACACGATATGCTGCAAACCACTCGCCTGCACACGATGGACCACACTTGAAGTTCCATCCGGATCGGAGCGGCCCCAGTGCCCCGGTGACCGTCCGTGGAACTATGCCTCATTTCTGAGTTGTTCGCGACATGCAAGTCAGGGTCAATCCAATTTCAGGCAACACGAGTACGTGATATACTTGACCAATTTTAGGCAACACGAGTACACGATATACTTGACCAATTTCAGGCAACACAAGTACACGATATACTTGAACCATGATTCTACGTTCAGTGAGTGACTTGCCTTGATGCATTCCCCTAGTTCGGGGCTGCCTTGGGTGACCTAACGGTCCCGGATACTTGCAGGTTTGTCATGCACGGAACGACTATATAGTAGTCACCGAGGTTTGGATAAAAATATGGTAACATTCAAGAAGACAAGCATGCGTTTCTAAGGAACATAAGTAGCACGCTTGCTCGGACCCGAAGGTAAGCCGAGAGATAAAACCGTAAGGGACTTAGCATGCGAGGGTCTGAATATAAGCAGTATTTCAATTTCCATGTTCTAGCATAAGCAATACAAGTTGGGATTATTCCCTTAGCTAGGTGCGTTGGATTCATTAGCATGCAGGGGGTGATTTACCTAGCGACTAGCATGAATATTCCATATTTTATGTGTGCTGGCTAAGCGAAGACAAGTTCACCGTAGCCACCCACCTTAGCGATGATTTGCCTCGGTAGAGCGATACGTCAAGCGAGCCTCTGAAAGCCCAAGCCAGGTTCCTGTAGGGACAAGTCTGGATATCCTTTGATTCTCGATTGAGGCAAAGCTGGTCGGGACAGTTGCACTTTTGCCGATTGAGTCGGCAGTCCGCTAGAACGGAATAGGGTATTACAGGACACGGCCGAGAAGATGGGAAACGCCAGCGTGGCGGCCATACTCATGGAGCACGGCGTCTAGAGCGCAAGGAACCTCCGGCCCCCGAACCCTAACCCTAACCCCAGGTCAAAAACCCTAACCGTAACCCTAACCTTATGTCCTGATCCCAGGTCGTATCAATTTTGGGTTAGGGTTGGTGTCACGTGTGTGTGTGTATCGTGTCAGTGTCAGTGTCAGTGTCTGTCAAGTGTGTGTATTATGTCAGTGTCACATGTGTGTCCTGAGAGAGAGAGAGAGAAAGAGAGAGAGAGAGTTAGGATTTACCTAGAGCTCGAGGAGGAGGAGGGGGATGTCGGAGTAGCCGCTGTGGAGACGCCGGTCGCCGGAGAGGGGGGTGGGGTAAATCAAAACTTTTTGAAACCTTTCGAAAAATTCGACAGATGGGGGAAAACAAAACTGAGCCCTAATTAACTAAATTTTAGCGACGTCAAATAAAAATGTCGCTAAAATAAATTTTAGCGACATCACAGACGTCTCTAAACACGTTGCTAAATATTTTTACTATAAACATCGCTAAATACGTCGCTAAACATTGCTAAATTAGACATATTAGCGACGTTTAGTGACCTTAATTTAACTTATAGCGACTAATCTTTTAAAAACTAAATAAAAGTTTCTAAACGTCGCTAAATGTCGCCATTTAGCAACGTTTTAGCGACGTCTAGCGACATTTTTACATGAAGTCACTAATTTATATTTTGCTAGCGACGTTTTCCTTTGACGTTGTCACGACCCGCACCCGGGGTAAGGGTACTAGTCGGAAACAACGCCCAGCCTACGCCGCAGAATCGGCGGTAGAACGCTGTCTAGAAAGTCTATCTAATATAATGAACCACCAAAAGATAGTGTACTCAATCACAGAACTAAGATAGAATGAACACGAATCATATAATAATAGAATAATCATCAACTCATGAGTTTAAAATAATACATCAATGAGTCTGAAGAATAACAAAAATAAGCTGGAGATAAATCCAGTACAAAATAATACTATCATACAACAAGCTGCACTCTAGGGTCAACTGTCTCAGTTGGGATAAGTCCCTCTTGAGCCAGGGTCTCCGAATCTAAACCCACAACATCCTGGGGTCCATAATAGGTAGGTTACTCCTCAGTGTCATCTGGAAAAATATATCCAGTCAGGAAAGGAGCAGAGTACATCTCTAACAGCAGTTCTAATCCATGATAAAAACTATGTAACAGTAAATAGCTGTGGATAAACAAGATGCACAAAATAGATACAAGAGATATATAGACAATAAGAAAATACTGGAAAGAAATACAATAATGAACAATATGCCAATGAAACAATAATACTAATGACTAAGTGTGTGAGTACTAGCTTAACATGTGATCGGCTTGGGCAAGATACAATGCGGCCTGGCTAATCATACGTGCGGTGCATGATCAACACTATTCGCTTACCAATACTTTATTCAATAGGGATTTGATCACATATCTATACTAATACTTCCCACCCCCAACTGGTATAATAGATCCAACCACGGTATGCTATGGCACTAGATTCCCCAAGAAGATAGCTAGTCTCCCCGAGAATCGGTGTCTGTACATGTACAAGATAACCAATGAAACAATACTTGCACCATATACACCATATACCAAGGAATAACATCTCATGACGAGATCCGGATATACCAATCCGTGTAACCATAGTATCGAGAGAAACATGTAAATCTACACTAGATACAACGAACATAGAGGATATCATAAATGAGAAACTATCAGAGAATGTACTCGCCTGAAGTCCAATGAACAGTCTCACAGATGTCTGACTCGGTACCTCGAAGACCTAGATATGGAATACCACATTAATATAAGGTCCCGAAAAGAGAACAAGTCAAACTAGTCAACTCCTAGGTCAATAAATAAATTCTAAGTCAAAAGTCAACAATGGTCAACTCTAAAGTCAACTAAAGTCAAACATGGTCAAACCAAGGTCAACCTCACAAGAAATCTATATAAATAATATAGAAATAAAATACAATAATTTAGGAATAAAAATTAGATCCTCATACTCAAACAAAGTATACTACTAATACAAATAATATATACGCTAAAATAATATATATACAAACCAATATGTATACAAATAACATAATATATTATTACAAATATTATACCTCACAAAACACATATATATACACATATATATATATACAATAATAATATATAAAATATAGTTTAAAACTGTCAAAGCGTCACTGAAAACAGTGAACAAAACAAGATAAAATAAAACAGGTTTAATAGTAACAGTCTTGACTGTCACTGAAAATTCGTCGCAGAAACTCCATATACAAAACCGCTGCTGTCACAGTTTGCTGACAGTTTCAAACTGTCACAAAAAATATCGCTGAAAGGTTGCCGCTCAAAACTGCCGCAGCATTAATGACAGATCTGTCATTAATGCTGACCACTGTACAGCGGCTGCTGTTCAGACCAAATAATGACAGTTTTACTGTCATAGAAACCACTGTCACCAAAACAAATAAAAATATAAAAAATATATATATATATATAAATATATATATGCGATAATAATCACAATACATATATATAAATAAATAATTATATACTTATATATATATGCACATATAAACTTATAATTAAATACCAATAGTTACAACATATGCACATATTAATGTTCATATTTTACATGGCTAGAAGCACACCTAAAATATATACATTAATATACAAATAATTACATAATAATTATTAATAATATAATTACACAATTAAACACATACATATATTTTATAAAATATTTATGTATAATTTATACTATTAACATAAGTACATATATAATTACATGCAAGAAAGCTACATATTATATTTGTACATCATATTAGCACACACAAAAATATATAGATCTATGCTACAATAATTACTATAATAAATACACAAAATAAATATATAATATCTATATATATTTACTAATTATAATTGAAGAATTTAAACCATACATAATTAGATCTATTTAAAAATCCACACAATTGGAGAGTATCACACCGTATCCCACTAGATCTAGGATACGCATGTGACACAAGTCCAACACACAACCAATTGCACCCCGAAGGATACAAACAAATCACAAATAATATTTATGAATAAATCAAAGTGTCAAAAGTTGATCTATGTGTCCGTGTCAAAATACGACATGTTCAAAGCCCCGTGTCGGAGGGAAAACCCCCAAAATGACACGTATCACCAAATAGTTGGGATACGAACCACATGTACAAAATTATAGATACGACACTAGCCCCAAACACATAAGCACATGCCCAATTGATCTATAGGATCAATTGATACACACAACAAAATGTAAATTCGGAACTCCAATAAAATTAACACAAAAAGCACCATAACTTTCTCCATGGGTCTCCTATGAACACAAAACAAAGTCCTATGGGTAGTACATACATATAGGTTGATTTTACATGATTAAATCTCAGATTTAGAAGCTATTTAAATGGGAAAATCTGAATTATACCTATTGGGAGATGAATTTCTAATGGAACCTCCAATTGAGATGAACTTGCTTCCAAATTATAGATCCTTGCTCCTCTTTGTAGATCCTTGCTTCCTCCTTCTAGATCCTTGCTTCTCAACTTTCTAATGGTGAATTGGGAAGAATTTGGAATAAATTTGGTAGAGAATTGGAATGGGAATGGAGGGAATTTGGGAGTGAGAAATTCTAGATCTAGATTTGGAATGAGAATGAGAGAAGAGAGAAATTTCCCCCCTCTTTTAATAGGCCGACCTTGCCCCTCTCCCAAGCAATTGTCAAATGTCCAATATACCCCTTGGGGCCTCTCATGAAGAAATAATTAAGGAAGGAAGCTTCTAGTCTAATTACTTAATTAATTTAATCCATCTCCTTAACAATGGGCTTTCTAAATGGGCCAAGTCTAACTAATTAATTCATGTTGGTACATGGGTCCAATCTAAACTAGTTGGGTCCACTAAAATAAGTCCAAAATAATTAATTAACATCTAACAATAATTAAGTAATACAACAAATAATTATTTATCATGCACAATATTTATTTAAATAGGAAATTACTAAAATACTCTTTTTCCTAAAATGTGGTAGTAACAAGTCTACCATCCTTAAAATAATTTTGTCCTCGAAATTTAAAGATGAAAACTACCCCCATAAAAATCATAGAACAGAACTAAAGAATCACAATTAACTAATGAACAGAACATAACTAGAAAATAACATACCTCAAGGTACAAACAAATATGGATAACGCTCTCGCATGTCATCCTCTCTCTCCCAGGTAGACTCCCCCGGAGAGTGATGCCTCCATGCGACGCGTACCAAAGGAATAGTCTGGTTCCTCAGCACCTTCTCTCTCCGATCCAGAATCTCAACTGGCTGCTCTAGATAGCTAAGAGTAGGGCCCACCTCTATCTCTGAGTGATCCAATACATGACTAGGATCTGCCACGTATCATCTCAACTGCGACACATGAAACACGTTGTGCACTCCCTCCAATGCAGGTGGCAAGTCTAGTCTATAAGCAACTGCACCGACCCTCTCTAGAATAGTGAAAGGTCCGATGAATCGTGGACTAAGCTTTCCGCCTCCACCGAAGCGAATCGTGCCTCGTGTCGGAGAAATCCTCAGAAACACCAAACCACCCACCTAGAACAAAATACCATCTTAAGAACTTAATCTATAACAAACAAGAACAAGCACAAACAAAATCTAAACTATACCTCAAACTCCAAAGGTCTCCGATGGCTATCGGTCCAATGCCGCTGTCTGTCCTGCGCCACTCGAAGTCTGTCTCTGATCAATTGAACCTTCTCCGCTGCATCCACAACTATCTCTGGCCCAAGCAAAACTCTCTCTCCAACATCGTCCCAAGACAAAGGAGTACGACACCTCCGACCAAATAGAGCTTCAAAAGGTGACATCTCTATACTGGCCTGGTAACTGTTGTTGTAAGCAAACTCTACCAAATGGAGATGGTCCTCCTAAGAACCCCCGAAATCTAGTACACAAGTGCACAACATATCCTTGAGAGTCTGGATAGTCCTCTCTGACTGCCCATCTGTCTGGGGATGACATGCAGTACTGAACCTGAGCTGAGTGCCCAAACTCTCCTACAAACTCCTCCAGAAATGAGAAGTAAAACGACTATCTCGATCTGAGACTATGCTAACGGAAACTCCGTGTATTCTAATGATCTGTCTCACATACATCTCTGCCATCTTCTCCGTAGATAAACCCACCTTGAAAGGCAAAAAGTGGGCCTACTTGGTCAACCTATCAACAATGACCCAAATTGCGTCTTTCCCTCCTGGAGATCGTGGAAGTCCGGACACAAAATCCATAGTAATGTGATCCCACTTCCACTCTGGAATGGGTAATGGCTGAAGTAACCCTCCTGGCCTCTGCCTCTCGGCTTTCACCTGCTGGCACACTAAGCATCTGGATACAAACTGTGCCACTTCCCTCTTCATGCCATACCACCACACACTCTCTCGCATATCCCGATACATCTTGTTAACACCTGGATGTATGGAATACTGAGAGCGATGCACTTCCTGCAACACCTTCTCGCGCAACTCCCCACTAGGCACACACAATCTAACTCCATGCCTCAAGGATCCATCCTCTGCAATAGTGAAATCATCCTCCAATCCTGCTCTCACCTGAGCTCTGATACTCCTCAAAGATACATCATCATACTGTGCTGCCTTGATCCTGTCCATCAAATCTGAGTGTATCTGCAATCCCCACATCTGTATAGCATACCCAGGAACAATCACCTCAATGCCCAAGCTCTCCAAGTCCTCCAACAGATATTGATCCTGCGTCAAGAACATAGCTACGGGATACCTGCTCAAAGCATCGGCAACTACATTGGTTTTCCCAAGATGATATTACAAAGATATATCAAAATCCTTCATCAATTCTAACCACCGACGCTGCCTCATGTTCAACTCCTTCTGCGTGAAAACGTACTTCAAGCTTTTGTGGTCTGTGAAGATATCCATACGCTCTCCGTACAAATAATGTTTCCACAACTTCAGGGCGAATATGACAGCTGCCAACTCCAAATCATGGGTAGGATAGTTTTTTTCATGAGGACGCAATTGCCTGGATGCATAGGCAATCACTTTCCCATGCTGCTGAAGAACACAACCTAAACCCTTCCCCGATGCATCACTATAAATAGTGAAACCTCCGGACCCTGATGGCAACGTCAAAATAGGAGCAGATGTCAACCTCTTCTTCAACTCCTCAAAAGTAACCTGGCAATCCTCCGTCCAAACAAACTCCACATCCTTCCTTGTGAGTCTGGTCATCGGCTCAGCAATCCACGAAAAATCTTGCACAAACTTCCTGTAATAGCCTGCCAATCCTAAGAAACTTCTGATCTCTGCTACTGAACTCGGAGTCTTCCAAGATTCCACTGCTGAAATCTTCTTCGGATCCACTGAAATACCATCACCAGTCACAACATGCCCCAAGAATTCTACTTTGTCCAAGAAAAACTCACATTTGGACAACTTCCCATACAGCTTCTCCTTCCTCAGCACATCCAACACAATCCTCAAATGCTCCTCATGCTCCTCCGGTGTCCTCGAGTATATGAGTATGTCGTCGATAAACACCACTACGAACTTGTCAAGGTACTGGTGGAACACCTAGTTCATCAAGTTCATAAATACCGCCGGTGCATTAGTCCAACCAAACGGCATCACCATAAACTCGTACTGACCATACCAAGTTCTAAAAGCAGTCTTCGGTATGTCCTCCGGCTTCACCCTCACCTGATGGTAGCCTGATCTCAAATCTATCTTAGAAAATACCTTCGCACCACTCAACTGATCAAACAGATCATCAATCCGTGGCAAAGGATACTTATTCTTGATAGTGAGATTATTCAAAGCTCTGTAATCAATGCACATACGCACTGATCCATCCTTCTTCGGTACAAACAATACCGGGGCTCCCCATGGTGAAGAACTCGATCTGATAAACCCCTTATCCTGCAATTCGCCCACCTGCTTCTTCAACTCGACCAGCTCGCTGTTGTTTACTCTATAGACATGTTGCAAAATTGGTTCTGAACCTGGCACCAATTTTATAGAAAATTCAATATCTCGATCTGGTGGCAATCCTGACAATTCCTCAGGAAACACATCCAAGAATTCTGCTATCAATGGATGTGGCAACTCCTTGTCTTCCACCATAGCTCCACAAATAATGCTTTCTCCCTGCTCCTTAGCTCCTCTAGCAAACTTGAACTCTGGCTCTCCTGGCGGACCAAACAAAACTTTATCTCCTCTACAGTCTATGCTAGCACGGTGCCTACTCAACCAATCCATCCCAAGTACAATGTCATAGCTTGGAAGTGGCATTACAAGTAGACACGCACTCAACTCCCGGCCTCCAAGAGTAACTCTCCGATCCTTACAAATATCATTAACCAGGATAATGCCTCCTCCGGTCATGATCTTGCAAGTCCTAAGCAAAGACTCAGCTACCAAACCATGCTTCAGAGCAAAAGAAACAGATACAAAACTATGGGAAGCACCACTATCAAACAAACCTAAAGTTGGAATGGAATCAAGAAGAATAGAACCTGCAATAACATCTCCGGTGGGTTCCTCCTCTTCGACGGTCATAGCAAACGCTCGTCCCTGCCGAGCACCTCCCTGCTGTTGATGCTGGACAAAAAGCTGCTGCTGTGTCGGAAGCAGTCGACTCGGCTGTGCTGCAGGTGGTCTCGTCTGTGTCCTCAGAGCTGGAGCTGCTCCTTGAACTGCACGACGAGGATACTCCCTCGATTGATGCCCTTCAGTACCATAATACAAACAAACTCCTAGCCTCCTCCTGCAAACTTCCCAGATGTGGCCGGGCTTCTTACAGAAGTTGCATGGAGCCTGCTGTAACTGCCTCTGCTGCTGAGGTGCCTGGTGAAAAGGCGCTCTAGCTGGAGTCTGATTCTGTTGTGGCTGCTGGAAAGGTCTGGACTGGAAATGAGGACGTTTGGCAGATACTGCACTGCCGTTGGCCCCCAGAAAAGAATCACGGTCTCTCTTGGTCTTTAAACCCAGATCCCGCTCAACCTTGCGTGCCTCCGCAAGTATCTCCGAGTATGTCTCATAAAAAGAAGGAATGAGAATCTTTACTTCCCAGTTTAGACCCTCTCGGAAATGAATAGCTCGAACCTCCGGTTCCCTCACCAAGTACTCTGCAAATCGGCTCAACCTACCGAACTCCGCAGCATATTCCTCCACAGACATGGTCCCCTGAATGAGACTCTCAAATTGTCTCCCCAAGTCAAGCCTGTCTATCCGGGCGAAAAACTTTTTCTTGAAAAGGTCCTTGAATACCTCCCAAGATTGTCCCGCGTCAACTAGAACCGGCTCATTCCTGAACCAAGTGCGAGCGACGTCGAACAGTTGAAGTCCTACCGCCTCAACCTTCAGATCTTCAGAAAGACGGGACACCCTCATAAGACGCTCAATGTCCTCGAGCCAATCATCAGCATAGACGATGCCCTCCGTCCCTTTGAAAACCCTAGGCTCTAGTTTCTTGAAGTCCCGAATGTTGCCTGGCCGAAGCTGAGCAACTTGAGGAACAACCTGCTGCTGGATCGGAACTCCTCTCTCAACTACAGTACGAGCAAGCTGATGAGCACTCTCGATGCCCTGCCGTAGAACGTCGGTCTGCCTCTGATGTGCCTCTGACTGAGCCCTCTATGCCTCGAGCATCTCACGAAATAGTGTAAACATCTGTGACGCCTCTACTGGCACAGGAGGTGGAGGTGGAAGCCCCTCAGATACAGCTGGTACAGTCCTCTGAGTAGGTGGTGGACCTCCGAAAGCAGCTGACACTCTAATCACTGGAGAAGTGACTGGTGCAGGCCCTCGGGATGTCGCAGACCTCTCAGAAGCTGCTCTCCCCTGCTGTGATCTAGTCTTAGGCGGCATCCTGAGACAAAGCGAAAGAAAGAATCAATATGGCACAAGATGTAAGACATCAAGAAAAGGACAGTTTAAGAGATCAAGTATCAATGTCAAAGAAGAATAGTTGAATCAAAAAAAATTTCCTAGATGTGATTGAGTATCTCAGCCTATATCCTATATCCTATTGCAGGCTCGCAGTAGTACAACTAAGTTGTCGCACTACCACGACATCACATACTTGTGAAGCTAGACCTGCATGGGCCACCACCAAAAACGTGTCACGACCCGCACTCGGGGTAAGGGTACTAGTCGGAAACAACGCCCAGCCTACGCCGCAGAATCGGTGGTAGAACGCTGTCTAGAAAGTCTATCTAATATAATGAACCACCAAAAGATAGTGTACTCAATCACAGAACTAAGATAGAATAAACACGAATCAGATAAGAATAGAATAGTCATCAACTCATGAGTTTAAAATAATACATCAATGAGTCTGAAGAATAACAAAAATAAGCTGGAGACAAATCCAGTACAAAAGAATACTATCGTACTACAAGCTACACTCCAGGGTCAACTGTCTCAGTTGGGATAAGTCCCTCTTGAGCCAGGGTCTCCGAATCTAAACCCACAATATCCTGGGGTCCATAATAGGTAGGGTACTCCTCAGTGTCATCTGGAAATATATATCCAGTCAGGAAAGGAGCAGAGTACATCTCTAACAGCAGTTCTAATCCATGATAAAAACTATGTAACAGTAAATAGCTGTGGATAAACAAGATGCACAAAATAGATACAAGAGATATATAGACAATAAGGAAATACTGGAAAGAAATACAATAATAAACAATATGCCAATGAAACAATAATACTAATGACTAAGTGTGTGAGTACTAGCTTAACATGTGATCGGCTTAGGCAAGATACAATGCGGCCTGGCTAATCATACGTGTGGTACATGATCAACACTATTCGCTTACCAATACTTTATTCAATAGGGATTTGATCACATATCTATACTAATACTCCTCACCCCCAACTGGTATAATAGATCCAACCACGGTATGCTATGGCACTAGATTCTCCAAGAAGATAGCTAGTCTCCCCGAGAATCGGTGTCTGTACATGTACAAGATAACCAATGAAACAATACTTGCACCATATACACCATATACCAAGGAATAACATCTCATGACGAGATCCGGATATACCAATCCGTGTAACCATAGTGTCGAGAGAAACATGTAAATCTACACTAGATACAACGAACATAGAGGATATCATAAATGAGAAACTATCAGAGAATATACTCGCCTGAAGTCCAATGAACAGTCTCACAGATGTCTGACTCGGTACCTCGAAGACCTAGATATGGGATACCACATTAATACAAGGTCCCGGAAAGAGAACAAGTCAAACTAGTCAACTCCTAGGTCAATAAATAAATTCTAAGTCAAAAGTCAACTATGGTAAACTCTAAAGTCAACTAAAGTCAAACATGGTCAAACCAAGGTCAACCTCACAAGAAATCTATATAAATAATATAGAAATAAAATACTCACACAAAGTATACTACTAATACAAATAATATATACCCTAAAATAATATATATACAAACCAATATGTATACAAATAACATAATATATTATTACAAATATTATACCTCACAAAACACATATATATACACATATATATATACAATAATAATATATAAAATATAATTTAAAACTGTCAAAGCGTCACTGAAAACAGTGAACAAAACAAGATAAAATAAAACAGGTTTAATAGTGACAGTCTTGACTGTCACTGAAAATTCATCGCAGAAACTCCATATACAAAACCGCTGCTGTCACAGTTTGCTGACAGTTTCAAACTGTCACAAAAAACGTCGCTGAAAGGTTGCCGCTCAAAACTGCCGCAGCATTAATGACGGATCTGTCATTAATGCTGACCACTGTACAGCGGCTGCTGTTCAGACCAAATAATGACAGTTTCAGTGTCATAGAAACCACTGTCACCAAAACAAATAAAAATATAAAAATATATATATATATAAAAATATATATATGCAATAATAATCACAATACATATATATAAATAAATAATTATATACTTATATATATATGCACATATAAACTTATAATTAAATACCAATAGTTACAACACATGCACATATTAATGTTCATATTTTACATGGCTAGAAGCACACCTAAAATATATACATTAATATACAAATAATTACATAATATAATTACACAATTAAACACATAAATATATTTTATAAAACATTTATGTATAATTAATACTATTAACATAAGTACATATATAATTACATGCAAGAAAGCTACATATTATATTTGTACATCATATTAGCACACACAAAAATATATAGATCTATGCTACAATAATTACTATAATAAATACATAAAATAAATATATAATATCTATATATATTTACTAATTATAATTGAAGAATTTAAACCATACATAATTAGATCTATACAAAAATCTACACAATTGGAGAGTATCACACCGTATCCCACTAGATCTAGGATACGCATGTGACACGAGTCCAACACACAACCAATTACACCCCGAAGGATACAAACAAATCACAAATAATATTTATGAATAAATCAAAGTGTCAAAAGTAGATCTATGTGTACGTGTCAAAATACGACATGTTCAAAGCTCCGTGTCGGAGGGAAAACCCCCAAAATGACACGTATCACCAAATAGTTGGGATACGAACCACATGTACCAAATTATGGACACGACACTAGCCCCAAACACATAAGCACATGCCCAATTGATCTATAGGATCAATTGATACACACAACAAAATGTAAATTTGGAATTCCAATAAAATTAACACAAAAAACACCGTAACTTTCTCCATGGGTCTCCTATGAACACAAAACAAAGTCCTATGGGTAGTACATATATATAGGTTAATTTTACATGATTAAATCTCAGATTTAGAAGCTATTTAAATTGGAAAATCTGAATTATACCTATTGGGAGATAGATTCCCAATAAAACCTCCAATTGAGATAAACTTGTTTCCAAATTGTAGATCCTTGCTCCTCTTTGTAGATCCTTGCTTCCTCCTTCTAGATCCTTGCTTCTCAACTTTCTAATGGTGAATTGGGAAGAATTTGGAATGAATTTGGTAGGGAATTGGAATAGGAATAGGAATGGAGGGAATTTGGGAGTGGGAAATTCTAGATCTAGATTTGGAATGAGAATGAGAGGAGAGAGAAATTTCCTCCCTCTTTTAATAGGCCGGCCTTGCCCCTCTCCCAAGCAATTGTAAAATGTCCAATGTACCCCTTGGGGCCTCTCATGAAGAAATAATTAAGGAAGGAAGCTTCTAGTCTAATCACTTAATTAATTTAATCCATCTCCTTAACAATGGGCTTTCTAAATGGGCCAAGTCTAACTAATTAATTCATGTTGGTCCATGGGTCCAATCTAAACTAGTTGGGTCCACTAAAATAAGTCCAAAATAATTAATTAACATCTAACAATAATTAAATAATACAACAAATAATTATTTATCATGCACAATATTTATTTAAATAGGAAATTACTAAAATACCCTTTTTCCTAAAATGTGGTAGTGACAGACGTCGCTAAAAAATGTCGCTAATCCCGCTTTTTCTAGTAGTGTGTAGCCATTAGAGTGCCAATTGGTTTGACATTGTCAAGATCAAATTTCTTTAGCAACTTCTTTATGTACTTAGCTTGATTAATGAAGATTCCCTGTGAACTCTATTTAATTTACAATCCGAGGAAGAAGTTGAGTTCTCCCATCATGTTCAATTTGAATTCACTCTGCATACACTTAGCAAACTCTTTGCAAAGTAATTAATTAGTAGACGCAAATATGATGTCATCAACATATATTTGCACTATTAAGATTGTGTCATTATAAAATTTTATAAACAATATCATGTCAACTTTCCCTTTTGAAAAACTATTTTTGAGCGAGAAGGAACTAAGATGATCATACCAAGCAAGTGGGGCTTGTTTGAGTCCGTACAGAGCCTTACATAACTTGAAAACGTGATTTAAAAATTTAAAATCTTCAAAACCAAGGAGTTAAGCTATAAAATCTTCTTCTTTTATAAAACCGTTTAGAAAAGCACTTTTAACATCCAATTAAAATAATTTAAATTATAAAAATTTGCAAAAGCACAAACCATTCGAATTGGCTCAAGTCTCGCAACAGGAGCATATGTCTCATCATAGTTAATGCCCTATTCTTGATTATAGTCTTGAGCTACGAGACGTGCTTTGTTACGTGTGACTTGTCCATCCTCATTGAGTTTATTTTAGAATACCACTTGGTGCCAATTATAGAGGAGCCGTTATGTCAAATAAATAATTTCTAAACTTGGTTTCTCTCAAATTGGTTTAATTCCTCATGCATTGCAGAAATCTGAAACTCATCAATAAAATCTTCTATAATATTTTTAGGTTCTATTTGAGAAATAAATGCTACTTTTGCAATGATATCCCTAGTTGAAGCACGATTACTTAATCCTTTTGATACATTACTTATTACCAAGTCTTCTAGATGATCAACCATGAACCTCATCTTCTTTGGCAAACTTTTCAGATAGCTTGTATTGATTTCAGTATCTTCAGGTACTTTGTTGGTTGTTATGTTGACATCTTTATCATAACTGTTATTAGGTATTTGATTGTTGAACTCATCAAAAGTAATATTAATAGATTCCTCAAAAATTATAGATCTCTTGTTAAAGATTCTATAGCATTTACTCTTAGCAGCATATCCAAAAAGTATACCTTCATCAGCTTTTGAGTCAAATTTACCTAAGTTATCCTTAGTGTCCATAATAAAACATCTACATCCAAAAACATTAAAATATAAAATATTAGGAGTTCTACCAAACCGTAGCTCATAAGGTGTCTTCTTCGATATAGATCAAATTAGAACCCTATTCAATACATGGAACGTTGTATTGACAGCTTCTGCCCAAAAGGATTTTGGAAGACTAAACTGGTTCAACATTACTCTGGCCATATCATAAAGTGTTCTATTCTTACGTTCCATAATACCATTTTTTGGAGGAGTTCTAGGGCAAGAGAATTCATGACAATATTGGAATCGCAAAAAAAAATTTAAATCAGCATTTTTGAATTTGTCACCATGATCACTTTGGATATGAGTAATCATGAAGCCTTTTTCGTTTTGAACATTTTTAGGGAAAGAAAAATATTCAAAAAATGTATTACTTTTATTTGCAAGAAAATAAGCCCAAGTATATTTAGAATAATCATCAATAATTACATATGCATATAGCTTACCACCAAGACTGACGATTAGGCTAGGTCCAAATAAATTAATGTGCATTAATTGAAGTGGTCTAGAGGTACTTATAGCATTTTTAAATTTAAAAGGAGATTTGGTTGCCTTGTTGTTTTCATAATCAGCACATACCATATCCTTCTTGAATGTTATGTATGGCAAGCCTCTTACTAATTTCTTTGATTTTCATCTTGCAATAGAGTCCATGTTGGCATGTCCTAGATGCATATGCCATAGCCTACTCTCATCTTTGTTAGCATATAGGCATCTACCTGCATTGTTAATATCTTCTAGCGTATAGAAAACATAAATATTATCTTCTATAGTACTTTTAAAAGTAATATTTTAAGATAATTTATCATAGATAGAACATTTGTCTTTCACAAAATTAATACCATAACCATGGTCATCCAGATGACTGATGCACAGTAGATTATGTTTTAATTCAGTTAGTAGACAAATGTCTTTTATTACAGGATAAGGAGGATTAATGAGATTTTTGTTACCTATAATATACCCTTTTAAGTTTTTTCGGAAGGAGTTGTATCCTTCTTTCTTCACCAATAGCATTGCAAATAGAGATGCATCACCAATCACATATCGTGAGCAACCAATATCGAGAATCCACTTGCTTTTTGCATGATAGGATTAGCCCACATACAACATGAGTAGATATGGCCTTTAGAACTGATTTCTTTTAGGGTCCTGGAGTGTTAGCTTTTGGTACCCATGCACATATATTCATATGAACTAATTTTCTAACTTTTTATTGTCGTGAGATGTGTCCTTGTTGACCATAATAATGACATGTTGCAAAAGTGTTAGTGTTTGGTGTAACATGGTAAGCAAAAGTATATGAAGTGGTATACCGTATCTTTCATGGCTATTTGTAAAAGAAAGTATTATTGTGTATAGCATGTGATTTACTTGCTTTCTTTGGCAGTGTCTTTTGTGTGTTCTTGTGATGATTCATGTGACAAGTGTTAGATTGAGTCGTAGGTTCCATTGTCTGATTTCTCAAACTAATCTCTAACTTTTTAGAGGTATCATACACTTATTAATATCTATTTGTGAGTGCATGTATTCTTTGAGAAGCTAGATTATACTTCGTTCTTCTCTGTTTCATATATTTTATTGAGTTTTGCATTTTTCTTTGAAATTTTTTCAATATTTTCTAAGGCATCATGCAACCTCAATGTTACTGTAGATGTGTCTTATGTGTTGCTAGTGGATGGTGCTTCTCTAATCTCATTTAACAAAGAAGACAATATATCAACTTCAAGATAATACATCTTTATTTCCTTCTTAGCATGCTTGTATTTATTAAGAACTTTCCTATGATCATCAAAAAGGACACTAAATGTATCTGACAGTTCATCAAAAGTAAATTTTTTATATAGGGGGTTAGTAGTTACCTGATCAAAAGCCATTAAGCAAATATTTGCAATGTCACAAGAATTTTCTTCTTCATCTTCGGAGTCTTTGGCTTCACTTTCATGCTATATGCTTGTATTTGCATATTTTCGTGAAGATGGTCTTTTTTTGGGTATTTATAATGATTCTGTTTCTTTGCAGTTGGACAGTCCTTCTTTATGTGGCCTATCTTCTTATAACTATAGCGTGCTGGATCTTCGTCATTGTTGTCCTGATAGCTCTTCTTCTTTCGGTTCTGAAACTTTAAGAATTTTTTGAAGTTTTTGACCATTAGTGCTTTTTTCTCATCATCAAAATCATTGTCTTCAGTTTCATCGCTGGAGATCTTCTTGTGTTATGCTTTGAAAGCTATAGTCTTCTCTTTTGGGGCTGATTTTTCAAGGTCCATGAGATCCAGCTCATGTGTCATCAGTTTCTCTATGAGTGTCTCAATTGACATAGTTGTGAGGTCATTTTCTTCTATGATTGTAGTTGCTTTTGGATTCTAATTCTTTGTAAGTCCTCTTAGCACATTGCGAATTTTTTCATGATTAGTATAGACCTTTTTAAGAGAATGAAGAGGATTAATGATATCAAGGAAATGTATAAAAATTAGTGTAATGGTCTGATTAGGCTTTATTTTGAATGCCTCATTGTCATGACCCGCATCCGATATAAGGACACGAGTACGTGGCTACGTCCAGCCTATGCCACAGCATCGGTGGTAGAACGCTATTTAGGTAAACTATACTATCTAGCAATAACGATTATCAAGATATATAATGCCACCAATGAAATATGAATACTCAATCACAGAACTATAAGGTAAAATAATACACGAATATGATATAAAGAATTGGAGAGTCAAAATACAACTCACAAGACAGAATATAATATCCAATGAGTCTCTAATATAAAAAAAATACAAACTGTCAAAACTGGAGAAAAATCCAGTACAACATAAGCATATCTACTATGCTACTGGTAGAGTGTCGTCTGTCTCAACCAGGATGAGTCCCTCCTGAGCCACAGTCTCTAGCTCTAAGATAACTACGTCTTGAGGCCCGTAGTGAGTGGGATACCACTCCTTAGTGTCATCTGGGAAAATTTTATTCAGTCAGGAAAGGAGTAAATGATAAAAACTATGTAGTAGTAAATAGAGAGAATATACCAGATAAATGGAGCATGATAGGAATATACTGAAATAAGGATATTCGGGAAATACATACAAGAGATACGAACATCACATATGGAAATAAATAGATATAACTATCTAAGTGAGTGGGTAATAGCTTAAACATGTGATCGACTTGGTTACTGCTCAAGAACCACGGGCATGGTTAATCATACGTGCGATGTATGAGTAATACTATATAAGCAAAATATTAACTGCGAGGGTATGATCACATATTCACTAAATACTCTCCTCCCCCGACTGGTATAGTGGATCCAATCTATGACATGCTATAACATGGGATTCCATGAGAAGGAAGCTAATCTTCCCATGAATCAGTGTTCATACATGTACAAGAACAACGGGGCTCGCACAAAAAATATGCCAGGAACTACCAGAAATAATATCTCATTACGGGATCCAAGAATACCAATCCATGTAACCAAGTGTCAGGAAAATAAATAATATCTATACTAAATACAATAAACATAGAGGATATCATAAACAGAAAACTGTCAGAGAATGTACTCACCTAGAATCCAGTGAACAGTATCAAAGATGTCCAGAATGGTGCCTCAAACACCTAAATATGGAATATTACATCAATACAATGTTTTGGAATAAAAACAGATTAAACTAATCCAAATCTAGGTTATTAGGCCAGGTCTAAGTCAAACACAGTCAAACTAGGTCAATTGTAGGTCAAACTAGTCAAACTTGGTCAAAGTAGCAATTTCTAGGTTGTATGGGTCCATACCTTACTTATCTAGGTCATACTAGCAACATTAGGATACTAGAGTATCAATAAATAGAAATATACATATAAATACTAGCTAATACTAACTTTATATTGATTACCTTGGCTTTGAGCCACCTTGGTATCAATACCTAGCTACCCTCTTAGTATTCAATTCCAAATACCCCATGATACCTCATGCTTCACTATTACCTTGGTGTATCTCTAGGTAATACTAGAACTTAGCATTTAACCATACTAATACTTAGTATACCTAGCTAGTATATAACTAACTAATTAATACTATATATATATATTAACTAGCAACATTAGCTAACTAGCTTTAATCAACTAACTGTTAACAACTAACTTATAACCCATAATATATCTAGCTACTAAAACTAACAGATATATACTAACTAATACTAACTCACTAACATTCTAACTGATACCTTAACTAACAAGTGATACCCTCAAGTATACACTACTAAGTAATACTAACTCAAACTAACATATACTAATATCAAACTAACTTAATACATACTAACATTTATCACTAACCAATGATACTTAACTCTACGTATATTAACTGATACATACATAACTTACATACATTATATGACTGAACTAACATCTAACAATAACTAACATCGACTACTAACTAAAACTAACTAACAGTTCTAAATTTACCAGTTAATACATGACTGAAACTAACCTATCAACTAACTCTAATATACATTAACTAACTACAATTAACCAAATGCTAACTGTTACACTGTTGCCTCCCTCACGATTGTGCACTTGTGTTCACAGCCATCACAACTGTTGTAGTGGCTCATAAGAGCTGCCGCAAGCTCCCCCAATTCCCTGCTGTGATACATCAGTAGCAGCAAGTCATGCTCTCCTTTAGAGCCATCACTTACCAGTCACCCATAGCAGGTAATACACCCCTACTGCAACACCTGTTGCCAAGTCTTGTGCTCATAGAACTGAACCCGGCCTCCTCAAATACTATGAATCTAAGTCCCTACCTAACATCTCCCTACAATGATCCACCATGTACTGCCCATAACTCTCATATATATATATTGCACAAACATCAAGCAACACAATACAATACACCCCAACTAACCCTATGATATGCACACCGCAATTGATCCTCATGTGTCGTATACAAACACACCCAAACAAACCTCACATAGCTCGGGTAATACTCCAACAGTCCAACATCTGAACTCTAATATATAGATAATACACCTAGTTTAGATCAAGATACAACTAGTACAAATCACAACCAATATGAATATACTCATATATATATATATATATATATATATATATATATATATATATATATATATGTATACATAATACTAAATAGGATATGAATAATACAACAAACACGTGGAGTGCATCGCACCCGTATCACACTCAATCTATGATACGCTTGCGATATGGCTCCAACGCAACACCAAATGTATCATGAAGGATACAAAAAAATCTAGAATCACAATAATGAATAATATAAAGGACTAGCTACTCAACTACGTGTCCTTGTCAAAATATGGCATGCTCAGACCTCCGTATCGAAGGAAAAACCCTCAGATCAATCTGTATCACCAAATTGTCATGATACAGCCTACACATATCCATTTGTGGACAGGACACTAGTCTCACACAATCAAACACATCAATTTGGTCTAATTGACCTACTGACAAACACATGGTGCACCAAACTCGAATTTCCTCCAAGTTGGCTACAAAATATACTATAACTTCCAAAATAGGGGTCCCTAGTAGTCAATTTTTCTTCCTATAGGTAGCCTTAGTACATAGGTAGGTTCATAATGATTAAACTATAGATTTAGAGTTTAATTAGTAAGGAAAATCTGAATTGTACCTATTAGAAGATGGATTTCTAATGTAAGTCTCCAATGAACACAAAGAACCTCAACTTGTGCAAATTCCTCCAAATTGTAGATCCTTGCCTCTTTCTTGCTTCTAGAGTCTCCAATGGTGAAGTAGGGATGAATTATGAAGTAATTTGATAGGGATTTGGTATAGGAATGAAGGAAATTCGGGGAAAAACAATTCCAGATCTAAGTAGAATGAAATGAGAAGAGGAGAGAGAGTTCCGCTTCTTTAGGTGGCCGGTCCCCTCCTACTTGGCCTCCAAGCAATGTATAATATCCAATATACCCCTTGGAGCTTGTCATGAAGAAAAGGATTAAGGAGGAAGGTTCTACTAGTAATGGTTTGATTAATTAAATCATTAATATACAAAAATGGGCTAAGATGTTGGGCTCTAGTCTAACTAAAATAAATTTTGGTGTAAGAACCAATTCTAATCTAGTTAGGTCATCTAACAAATCCAAAATATAATGTTACATATAACAATAAATAAATAATACTATAAATAAATATTTAACATGCACAATAATTAATTAATTTGGAAATAACCAAAATATTATTTCCTAGAAAATGTAGTAGTGACACTCATATCCTTGAGTGAGTCTATTAATCGTTGATTCATTCACTTGTGAAGTTTCTTTATGAGTTACCTCAAGAAGTTTCCAGATCTAGTGTAAAGTAGAGGAAATAGATGCTCAGTTGAACTCAGTAGTATCTAAGGCACAAAATAAAGCATTTATAGCTCTAGCATCAAGAATAAAATTTTTTTTAGATAAGTTTATTTGTCTTTGCTCTTATCTACTAGACACAATCTACAACATTTCTAACTGACGTTTTGTAGCCATCCTCAACTATTGACCAAAGATCAAAGTCTAGTGATCTGAGATAAAAAGCCGTAAGTATTTTCCAGTAAGTGTACTTGGTTCCATGAAATAGAGGAGATTTATTTATGGATTGGAATTCACCAGTGAAAATAGATTTAACAGTTGCCATGTGTAATGTTCTTAGGTATAAAGCCTATGAAAGAGAACTTAGCTCTGATACCAAATGTAGAATCGATAGGCAACTCTATAGGGGGTGAATAGAGTGTATGTGTGTGCAGCAGAATATAATTACCAATCTAAATTTATAATAAGCAAAGGAAGTTACCAACTAGACAATAATTCAGCTATATGTAAACAATAAACAAGTAAGAAAGAGGAAATACAAAAACTAAGATTTTATACTGGTTTTTCTCTGAGAGGACTAGTCTAGTCCCAAGAATTCTTGCTCGGAGTTTAACTTCACCATCAGTATGTCACTACCACATTTTCTAGGAGAGGGTATTTTGGTAATTTTATAATTAAATAAATATTTGCATATTGTATATTTATTTATTGTGTTATTTAATTATTGTTAGATGTTAGTTTATTATTTTGGACTTGTGTTAGTAGACCTAACTAGTTTAGATTAGATCCATGGACCAATATTTATAATTAGTTAGAATTGAGCCCAATTAGAAGCCCATTGATTAGGAGGATGATTAATTTAATTAAACCATTAGACTAGAACCTTTCCTCTTTAATTATTTCTTTATGAGAGGCCCCAAGGGATATTTTAGACTTTGTATAAAAACTTGAGAAAGGGGTTAGTGTGGTCGGCCATTTAAAAGAGGGGAAAATTTTCTCTCTCCTCTTTTTATTTCAAATCTAGATCTACAATTTCTCTCAACCAAATTTCTTTATTCCCACATCAATTCCCTACCAAATTTCTTCCAAATTTATTCCCAAATCATCATTGGAGGCTAGTAGATTAAGGATCTACAAGGAGAAAGCAAAAATCTATAAAGAGGAGCAAGAATGTACAAGTTAAAGGCTAATTTCACCAAATTAGGAGGTTGCATTGGGAATCCATCTCCCAATAGGTATAATTTAGTTTTTTCCCCTTAAATTAGGTTATAAATCTGTGTTTTAATTATTAGGAACCACCCCATATGATGAGGCTACCCATAGAAATTGGAATTAGGTAGTTATGGTATATTTTGTGTCAATTTTGGCAGAATTCCGAGATTGACACATATTATGGTTGTCAATTGGTCAATTAAACCAAATAGACATGTGTTTTATTGTTTATGGATAGTGTCATATCCATAATTGGATACGTGTAGGTCATATCCCAACAATTTGGTGATACGTGTTGATTTGGGAGTATTTCCTTCAATATGGGGCTTTGTGCATGTTATATTTTGACACGGACACGTAGATATGTAATTGATTCATCGTATTGTTCATATTTACTATTATAGATTTGTTCGTATCCTTCGGGGTATGTTGGTTGTGTGTGGACTCGTATCGTAAGGGTATCATAGATCTAGTGTGATACGGGTGCGATGCACTCCACGTGTTTGATTGATTTTATTTCTAGATCCAATTTCCCTTATTCGTAGCTATTAGTAATATATGTATACATATGTATATAGATATAGTGTTATGTATATGTATAAGTATATGTAATTATATGATATCATATAATTATGTATATATATAGCTATGTGATTGTGTTTTTATATATATATTGATATTTATGTGTATCTATATTATATGGTTTACATAAGTATATGTAACTAGTTAGATATGTAGCTATATATATATATATATATATATATATATATATATATATATATAAAACTACTTATGTATATATATATATATATATATATATATATATATATATGTTGATATGTTATGTATTGAGATGCATATAGTCATATATATATAGTTATATTAAGAGGAGAGTTATATATATATGTCTAGTTGTGTAGTTGAGTGTGTGTTGTGTGTTGTGTGTGTTGATGAAAAAGGAGCTCGGGCAGTGAGCAGACACTACACTCAACATGTGCAGCAATAGCAACAGTGACTACTCACCATAGCAGCAACATAAAATATTGAAGAAGCATAGCAGCAACATAAAACATTGAAGAAGCAATAGCAGCAGCAAACATTGAAGAAAAAACAGCAGCAGCAAATATTGCGAAGCAACAACAGCAACAAGCATTGCGAGGCAGCAGCAGCAACTCAAGTAGAGGAGGCAGCAACTACAGAGCTGCAGTAGCTCAGTACAACACATACTGCACAGTGGCGTCAAGGCAGTGTAGTCCAACAAGTTCAGCAAGGCAGTGAGCATCAACAACACCCAATAGCAGCAGTAACATCAGAGTTTTTAGCATATTTTCAGCTAGGTAAGCTATTAGTTAGCTAATGTATGTGATGATTAATTCTTTAGTTATTTTAGTTAATAGTTACAGAATAGATAGTTAGTTATCTATATGTAGATACTTGTTGATTAGTTTGTAGTATCTAGTCTAGTTAGTTATCTATTTATATACATCTCTTATGTGTATCTCTAAGTTATATGTGTATATGTATATATTTTAGTTTGTATTGATAGATAGTATAGCATGGTAGTTAGTATTTAATATTTATATTAGTAATATATAATAGTTATTAGTATATACTAGAAGTTACATTAGATTGAGTTATACATATTAGTATATAGATAGTAGGGTAGTTAACTATATGCTAGAGTGACATTACCTTTAGATACCAAGGTAAATGTTAAGGTATCGACTTGATAATCAAGGTATTTGGGTTTGAATATCAAGATGGGGGTATAGTGGTGCGATACCGCTTTGGTTCAAAGCCTAGTTATCCACTTAGCATTAGATTAGTTAAGAATATTATATATTATGATTTTATATGCATATTATGATATATTCCTATCTAATTTCTTGCGTATCTTGCGATACGGTATCTTAGTATCTTAGATTAACTAGTGTGGCCTAGATTCTTAGTGTATGAACCAAATATCCTAGTGTTAGACTCATACAACTTAGAAATAGGTAGTTTAACCAAGTTTGACCGATTTGACTTAGGGTTGATCTAGTTTGACTATTTTGACTTAAAAAGGACTCTTTCTCCTAGATGTTGACTAAGTTAACTTATTTTTATTATGAAACCATGTATTGATGTTATATTCCATATTAAGGTCTTTGAGGCTCCGTACCGGACATCTGTGATACTGTTCACAGGACTTCAAACGAGTATATTATCTGATGGTTTCTTATTTATGATATCCTCTCTGTCTCTTGTATCTAGTGTAGATATCATTAATTCTTGATACGATGGTTACACGGATTGGTATATCCGGATCTCGTCATGAGATATTATTCCTTGGTATATATGGTGTATCTAGTACAATCCTTGTTCCTCGTTCTTCTTGTACATGTACAGACACTGATTCTCGGGAAGACTTGCTACCTTCCTAGAGAATCTTGTGACATAACGTACCATGGTTGGATCTACTATACTAGTTTAGGGCGGGGAGTATATAGTATAGATATGTGATCATACCATCCTTGTATCAAGTCTTGTTCATTGAATAGTATTAATCATACACCGCACGTATGATTAGCTAGGCCATTAATCTTGTATCAAGTTCCCAAGCCGATCACATGTGAAAGCTGGTACTCACTCACTTAGTCATTAGTATTCTTGTTCATTGCCATATTATTCATTCTTGTATTTATTTCCAGTATTTTTTTTATTGTATATCTCTTGTATCTATGGTTGTATTTTGTATATTCACATCTATTTACTGTTATATAGTTTATATCATTGATTAGAACTACTGTTAGAGATGTACTCTGCTCCTTTCCTGACTAGATATATTTTTTCCAAATGATACTGAAGAGTGGTACTCTACTCATTACGGGCCTCAGGATGTTGTGGGCTTAGAGCCAGAGACCCTGGCTCAGGAGGGACTCATCCCGACTGAGACAGATTACCCGGGACTCATAGCGTAGATGTGTAGCTTCTTTTTTACTGGATTTTTCTCCAGCATACTGTTTAGTATATTTCTCTGACTTATTAGTGTTATTATTGACTCATGAGTTATATTGTGACTATTCTATTCTTTTATCATATTTGTGCGTATTTCTATCTTAGATCTGTGATTGAGTATATTAATATTGTTGGTGGCTTATTATCTTGTTAGATAGATTACACAAACAACATTCTACTGCTGATGCTGCAGTGTAGGCTGGGCGTTATTTTCGACTTGCATCCCTACACCGGGGTGCGGGTCGTAACACAATAAAAATATAAGCTTTGATCCGAAGGGCTTGCGACTGCATACAAACATGAGCCTTTGATCCGAAGAGCTCGATGATTTCAGACTTTCTAAAAAAATAGCTTTGAAAAGCTAAGCTTGTACAACTCGAACACTTCTAATAAAATCGCACTACCACTTAGAAGAATGGGAGTTATCTTAGAGTTTGGAAGGTTTAAAGCTCTTTAATGAATACAGAAGATAAAGAATAAATGAGTGAGTAGAATGGAAAAATCTTCTCTATTTATAGGTTTTTCTAAAATAGAATTCGGGTTGAACTCGGATACCCAACGTTCAAAAATTTAAATGTTGGATCCTTGAGAATAGGTTGCCACCCAGATTCAGGAAATCGGTTTGGGCAACCGAGTTCGGGCATAATTTGGGCAGAACTCGGACCGAGTTCGGTTTCCCAAATTTTAGTAGGTTCATGGTCATATTTGGGTTAGTTTGGGTTATATTTTGAGTGGGTCTTTGGGCTAGTATAAGTTTAGGTTTGTTTAGGTATAGGTAGGCTTATTTTGAGTGGACTTTGGATAGGTATTCAACTAGTGCCAAAGTGCGATCCGACTCACATAAGTCCTAGACTCAATAAAGGTAAAAATTACAAAAGAAAATATAGAATAATAGAATCAACCGAACATCAAAGAAGAGTCTTTTATGGAATTCACATCTTCTTTTTCAAGTATCAATTCAGAGTTTTATGTAAATTATCGAAATTAGGTTGACTGAGACCAGATGGGTTAGCAATAATACTTTAACGGTTCAAGATTTGGTGAAACCGTCAATTCCAGCATTCATGTAGCGCTGAAATCTATAGGATTTCATACACAAATCAAGATTTTGTGTTGGTTGACTTTTTGGTCAACGGATCGGTTCAATTTACGTGTCACGGATCCCAAATTTGGAAACTTGATATCTTTAGTCCAAAATTTAGGGTTATCCTTAAAATCAGAATATAATTATATTAAATTAGTATTTTATGTTATTTATTTCAGAATTAAAATAGATTAGACTTTACAGATATAACTTGTTTAATTTATGTGACTGGGTAGATCGGAAGACGTCTTAAGTTGTGACTTCATCCTTTTCCGAAGCAGACAAGTATCACTATGACCTATGTTGTCAATATTCTATGTTGAATGTGTTCTTTTCTTGAAATTTTTGGTTTACCTTTTCTATTTTGATGCACGAGAGTTATACTTGTTAACATCATACATGATCACTTAACATTTTTTGCCAATGTTCAAAGTTCCATGCTCAATGTTTAATGTTCAATGTTTAAAGTTAAACTAAATGCAAAGTGATCATGTTTAATTATGAGAAAGTCGGGCAGAGGAATACAACGAGTAAGCATGTGATCAATGAACTGACTACAAACTCCCTATATATTGATTGCATAATATCAGTCGTGTACCACAAGTACGACTGACGGATATCCCAAGCCGTCCACATACAAAAAACTTGTATTCTAAAATACACTGTACATGTGACTTGATTATTGTTTCTATTTGTTTAGTAGTCATCTTCTCTTGAGTATACTTTCTGCTGTTCCTATGTCATTATTGTACTCTTAGTTGTCTTGTCATAGCATGCCTCTAGTTTCTATTTCTTTACTATTGTTTCCTCCATGCTTGTATTTAGACTTTATAGTGTAGTGTTATGGTTAATTGCTCTAATCCTGACTGGATTACTATTTTTTAGCTTTAGACGATGTAATTTGCCCCAAGGTCTATGGTGTGTACCTTGGTGACACTGACGTTACCAATGTATCGGTTGCTTCTACATATGCGGAGTAGCACATTTCTTCCTCATGCTTTTTTGTATTATTTTTAGCTAGTAGGTTTAATGGATATTAGTTTCTAGTTGATTTTATTTATTTTACCAGTTTTGTTCGCGAGACTATCTGAGATATAGTAGATTATTTCTTTTAATTATTTATTATGTCTATTAGTTTAATTTATTGTCATAAGTTAGTTTTGGATGATATATGAATCCTGTACTTGTTGTGGACCATTGTTATAATAGATAACGTACTACTGTCGATGCGATGGCGTAGGCTGGGCTTGGCCACATACTCGTATCCCAAAAGTGGGAGCGAGTCGTGACACAGCCCTAGAGCGAGATGGTCCTCAGATATTGAATTCTGCGAGCAGCTTCAAGCGTCTTCATTCCCCATACTTTTATAGTTTTGAGGATACAATTACGTCTGATGCAAGGCTTTTGGACACTAAGGTTATACTAAAGGCAGCAAGGGTTCGGGCTAGGGAGTGAGTGGTAGTGGTTAGGCTGCAGTTGTTTGATTTAGCCCATGACCGCTGGGAAGCTCAGGAGGTTTTCTTAACGGAGCCAATACCATTAGCGGACATTAGTGAGAGTTTTCAGACTTGGTACTTTGACGTTGTATCACGAGTATTGGCCTGGTTAGTCATATGTGCGGTGTATGACCAACACTAACATGAGAACAAGACTTGTACATGAAGGATATGATCACATATCTATACTAAAATACTCTCCACCCTCGACTGGTATAGTAGATCCAACCATGGTACGCTATGGCACGGGATTCTCTAGGAAGGTAGCAAGTCTCCCCGAGAATCAGTGTTTGTACATGCACAAGGTAAACAATGAACAAGACTTGTACAAGATACACCATATACAAGGAATAACATCTCATGACGAGATCCAAATATACCAATCTGTGTAACCATCGTGTCAAGAAATATGGATATTTATACTAGATACAATAAACATAGAGGATATCATAAATAAGAAACTATTAGAGAATGTACTCGCTTGGGGTCCTTAGCTGGCAATACCAATATCTTATTTCCAAAGTATCGTCTGAATGATCCAACAGTCCTATAGACATATCATATAATACAATATTGTATCAGACATTACACTAACACACACAATTAAAATATAATGATCTCAGGGCTACGCTAGGTATGATACTAGTCAACTAGGGTCAAGTGTGCGTCTAATTGCACGGGTGTCGTGTCTGCAAATGCTGTGCAAAACAGACAGTCAAAATGAAACGGGGCTTGCCAGTACGTCAGTATAAACCCCCTCGACCAATTAAGGATTTATTTAATTTAAATTGAGATACTAGGATTAATTTGGATACAATTAGAATTAAGGTGCAACAATATTATGTCTTAATACACCTTGCCGTTGCTTCGAGGTTGGAGCACCACAACAGTAGCTATCTTCCACCCAAGGTCACGCACATCCTTTAGGCATGCCAGACTACCCCTCTGACCATTGTGGAACCTTAGATACTCGTAATTGTGTCTCACCTTAGAATCACATGTAAACCCCCTGATTTTTAAAATTTTATAAATTTGGATTTTTTACAATTTTCTGGAATTTCTGAGATTTTTTCTGTAATTAAACTAAGGTGTTTCAATTATTAAATGATTTTTAAATAAGGTTTAATAATTTTAAAATATTTTGAAAATAATATTTTACGGTGTAAAATGAAAAACTAGACATAGGGTAATTTTCTGGAAATTTATTGGACCCCGAACCTATTTTTAAAAGCCTTAAAAACCCTAGTTTTCGGAGCCCAGTTCAGGTACTCTTTTCTTCCTCCTCGTAGCTCTGTTTCTCGTTCCGTCAGTTGTGTTGCGTAGCCTGCATGACCCCCTCAGTGCCCGTGCAACCCGCTCGGTACATCGTGTCCTGTGGTGATCGCGAACCGAGATCCAAAAACAGAAAAAATAACACCCTGTTTCATCCCGGAACTGAGTTCGCCCCGCCAAACGGGACGACTTGGTTGCGTGCGATTTTCACAGATATGTGCGCATCGTTGATACGGATGTGTGAAATTTCGCAGAAGATGATTCGGATGTGCGTGCACACCGAAATCAACGCGTATCCACGGACACCGCCCTATATCCGACCTTTCTGAATCTCGCTGTATCTTAGTGTACACATGTCAGATCGAGACGAAACTTGTGCCAATGGACTCGTAGCAATACGATGGTCCTGTGAGCCAAGTTTGGTTCGATTTTGAGAACGTTGACAAAATTGCGTGTCGTGGGCCCCACAAGCTCCACTTGATGGGCGATTTTGAGAACGGCTCATCGGAATTCAATTCTGAAAGTTTCGTTGGGTTCGTATCATCGTTCCTGACTTGTTGACACTAAGTTAGACAGATTTGGAGACCTTTGACCCTGATGCATTTTTCGATGCAAAGCGGCCCACATGTGGACCCCGTGCTGCCCCGAAATGTCATTTTTGCCCCTGTGTCCAAATTGTACTCAAGGACAGGCATTTCTAGCTGATTAATATTTTCTAGATCTGATGGTGATGTTTGTTTCAGCAACCGGAGCAGTCCCTGCAAATTTCGCTGAATTCAGAGCTACAATTGAAACCGGAACCCTAGGCAAGTGTAACTTGCCAATCTCTGCAGTTTTTGCTACTTATTTTCTTGACATATATACTTGTTGTACATGCTTAAACCTAGGACCGTGTGACTTACTTAGCGTCCGATTACAGTCGGGTGCCAACCCCGTACGCGGAGTTGTGTACGTCACCTAGAGCTGGTTATCGTGACCCTTTGCATTCTCGTACTTGCTTTATCTAGTACGTTTTACCCAGGACACCTGACACTATTCATGATACAGAATCATCCTGAGATATTCATGGTAATTTTGTATAGGATACAGTTTTCATGACTTATTCCTTTGCTTAGATATTATATGACTGGATGCATTAGTTATGATCCTGTATGGCATGGACATGAGACGTCGTGGACATGAGATGCATGATTACATTGGGTGGGGAGACTCACACAAACTACAGGTTGATTATATATTATGCCGGTGTCGTAGTCTCCCTTTGAGCTAGACAACCACATGATATTACTGCTACCGGCTCCCCGACACAGAGCTTGTAGTAGTTTCAGCTTGAGTTTAGTGCTGCTCTCATATTGCATATCACTTAGCTGGTTATATATTTACCCTATTGTTTCATTTATTTGCTGCACTGCAATATCTTTGGCTTGTATTTTCTGTACCTTGCTATGTCCTCTGAGGACCTGGATCCGGATTATGTCCCCAGGATTAGCAGACGAGATCGACCCCGAGGTACACGGAACAGGAGTATTAGCATGAGCAGTAGCAGGCACTGGAGTAGTACCAGATCCATCAGTCGAGTGACTTCTACGGTATTTTTTGAGTATATCCTGTTTCCATACTCAGTACTTTTGTTGATATCTTTGTTCTTGTATCTTGACAGTTGTATCAGACTTATATTGGGTTTGTTCCCCGATTTATGTACTTGTGACTTGGTGATGATGTTTATATTTCTTTTTGTTGATATTGATATATTCATTTTCTGTGGACGAGATTAGTAGATTTAGGCCTCTAACTATTGTTTTACAGCTTAAGTATGCCCCGATGGACCATTAAATTGGGTTTGTCCATCGGTGTATGCTGCTGGCCATTGCCACGTGTCCAGTCCCTCGGTATTTAGGGACTGGGGCGTTACATCGCAATATTCATTAATGAACACCATGCGCATGCATTGTTTAATTAAATTAAATTAGGAGCAGTTTCTCCTCAAGTAGGACCCAACCAAGCCCACTTGTACCCCTTTCACATAGACCAGCCCCACCCCAATGAGTCTAGACAGGCCCAAGTTCCGAGGCCAGGCTATCAAATTCCCCCTTATAAATATACATACTCCCTAACATTAAAAATCCTAAACTCATAATTCACCATCCACCATCAAACCCTAGCCGATCCCTTTCAACCCGAGCTACCCCCTCCCCTCTACTTCCGACCAGTCACCGCATCAGGCCGCCACCCCAACCACCGGACCACCCCTTCGCTACTGGACCACCACCCCCACCGCCAGCGCAGCACCTCCATCCACCGTCGCCACACCATCTCCTTCACCATCACCAACTTTCTTCATTAACCCGATTCCTTAGCCGCTGCCCCGAGCGACCCCGCCGCCTCGGTCATCGCCCACCACCATTTCCAGGCCTACGTCGACCTTCCTCCGTACCATCCTCAGCCGCACCGCCGCTGCCAAAGCCGCTGCTGCCGCTTTTGCACATACTGCCATTATTGCCGCTGCTGCGTTGACTGTCGACCGGAGCTCCGTCGATCGACGGTCAGTGGGCACATCGACGAAGCAGATTTCCCTTGCCCTATTGATCAGGTACTCGTCCACCAATAATTCTTGCTTTGTGTCCTATCATCCTTCTATTGTGTCATCGTGTCGTGTATCAGAGGGTTGGACACAAGTATTGTAATGAGAAACCCTATATGTTTATGTATGAGTGTTAACTAAATTAGATAGTAATTAATTAATAGTAATTACCATAATGAATGACCTGTGATTTAAGACTTATATATTTTACCAGTAAAAACATAGACGTAGATCTAGTACACTTAAACATTAGAAATAAGGACATGATATTATACAGAACAAATAGTTCATAAAACCATAAATATAGTAATTTTTGTCTCAAGATGCACGTTGACCAAGGATATAGCACGTGTACACCCTAGCTACGGGCACACGTGGCGCTGTATTAGATCAACCATGAACCTGCGACAGTATCTAAGAGCAACGTCATAATTAGTTATGTATTGATTAGTATCTGATGGCAGCATTTGTTATATTATATTGTATGTCTAGGGTCATTGGATCAGCCAGGAAATACCGCAGGAGTAGGCTATTGGCATTCACAGCTTGAGGACTCAGGCAAGATACCTTGCCATATTTATTATCTAATTTGAATTATGCATACGTTGTATTGTTATATTATTGCCTTCTTTTATACAACTGTGAGCATCCGAGACTTACTTTGGTGCAGTCGACGGATACGTCGATGATATAGTGTACTTGACCCCATTGGAGGATATTTTGATATCTTTCGTGAACTGACACTCTTACATGTTTCACTGAGACATATTCATATTGGGATGCGGGTTTGCGTACTCGACTTGCTATCGGTGCGTGTGATACACATCACGGTTAGTACGTAATTCAGGTTATATTTTTGGTAGAGACTTGGCATATAGATACGTGGTACACACGTCGAGTATTCGACTTGTGTATCTACATGGGGTGGGGAGGACATTAGTAGGCGTATGGGATACACCCATTGGAGTCCGTAGTTTCCAGAGGAGCCACGGATCAAATGACTCCCCTTTACACTGTTGTCACGTTCTTCGGAGCGATATGGACGATATACTGTACTGCTGCCACATTCTTCGGAGCGATATAGACGATATACTGCACTCCTGCCATGCTCTTCGGGGTGTTGGATGTTATGTCTACGCCTACCCAAATGTACCAAAGTTGTCCTCATATTGCATTCACTTAGATGGTTAGCGCACCCTTTATTGTATTTATTTTATTCAGTATCTATCTATGGCATGCTTCTATGTATCTTGTTACGTCCCTCTAAGGACCTGGTACCTTTTCAGATTTGGACGAGGCATATTACCCCACAGTGTACGTACCAGGACAGGAGACGAGGTACTTTACCGAGGAGGAGCTAGAGGTGTTACCGTCAGAGTTTTCGTGATCACTTGGTAGGCCTTCTGTCTAGGATTGGGAGCATCATTATCTAGTCAGCCGATGCCCTAGTCATTACTCTTTTATCTATCATTTCAGTACTTTTATTTTGTCATAGTAGTTGGTTTGTCCCCACCAGACATTCTTGGTTGTACTATGATATTTGAGACTGGCGTTTATGTTCCAGTATTTATTTTAGTACTTTCTTGCTGTTTATATTGTGGATGAGATTAGATTTCTTTTTTGGTATTGATATTGGACTTGTTAGTTATTTAGGACAGCGTAGCACTCTTCTTTAGGATCATTAAATTGGGATATCCTCGGAGACGTGACAGCTGGCTATTGCCACGTGGCCTGGTCCCGTGTATTTTGGGACTGGGGCATGACATGGTTTTAGTGGTAGCCCACGCAGGTCTTACTTTATCGTTGAGGTATGGTAACATGCCCAGCGATCCTGCAATAGGATAGAAATTACTAGGTCTCATCCACTCAGATTACGTTTTTGAACTTACTTCGTGTTACATCTAAATACCTGCATCCTGTTTGTTTGATTCCGTACTCTTTTAATGAAAGTCCTATCTCTTGCAGCAAGATGAACTTGTGCAGTGGACGAGGAGTAGCCAGTGCCCTGGTGCCAACCGACACTGTCACGACCCGCACCCGGAATTTGGGCATGAGTCGTGGGTACATCCAGCCTACGCCGCAGCATCGGCGGTAGAACGCTGTCTAGGTCTCAACATTTAATATATCCTGACAATAGTCTCAACTCCGCACGGAGGACAATGATAAATAATCCACAGTTCTATGATATACTCAATCACAAGCTAATAGAAATAATGGCACGATGAGAATAGAAAAGAGTTCAAATAAAAATAACAACAATAATCCAACTCAAATCCTGGGTCTAAATAACCTCACAAAGTCACAAAATAATAAATACAACTCAGTCTCAGTCTAAAATAATAAATGCAGAAAAAATAATCTAAGAACAGCCAGGTAAATTCTCATCTAGGCTAGGCAACTCCTCTGGGGTTTCTGGAGTGAAATCACCCTCTAATCCTGGGCCGTAATGAGTGGGGCAAAGATCCTCCGGGTCCTCTGAAAAATGTTATCCAGTCAGGATTGGAGCGAAGCACAAGCACTAACAGCAGTTTCATTAAATTGACAAAATCTATAAACAGTGTAAGAAATACAAGATAGAAATAAATGCTGGAAATGTAAAGTACTGAAGAAAATAGAAATAAGCAATAGAGCATCTAGCAATGAACAATAGACAGTGAATGCTAGAACAAGTGAATCTGAATAAAATAGACATCTAGCTAAGTGTTTGAATTATCAGTTTATTATGTGATCGGCTTGGGGCTTGATCAGGCTGGTTATATATGATTAACTATGATTCTTGTAGGTCAGGCTAACCATATGGTTAGCTATGATGCATGTAGTGGTCAGGTTAATCATATATAACAGCTATGATGCATGTAAATGGTCAGGCCGCACCCGACGTGAGAAGTGGGGTGAGCTATGATGCATGTAAAGGATTTGGATATGATCACATAATCTACTAATAGTTTCCCATCCCCCAGCTAGCACGATGGATTCCAATCACGACTCCTCATGATGGGGATCTAGGGTGCTAACCCGTGTATCCATAGTGTCGGAATCAAGTATGTAATACAACTTCATTATAGAAATAATCAACAATGAATACTGTCAGAGAATGTACTCGCCTGTGGTCCTGAGCAGAGTGTGAGGATCGATGTCCAAAGTGGGATCACAATGACCTAGTTATGGAATTTCATGTCAAAAAACTGAAATAAGGAAATAAACATGTTTAACTAATTAAATGCGAGGCTTCTAGGTCATGTCTAAGTCCATACTAGGTTAACTAGGACCATACTAGGTCTAAACCTTGTTACTCTAGGCTTTGTGTTGATACCAAACCATTTTTACATACTAGGCAATTAACATAAATATAACTCCCATATAGATCCTAAGGTATTACCTAAACTGTTAACTCTTAATTTAACTAGTTCTCAAACTCGAACCTCAACTCATACTGATACTCTAAGACTTTCCCCACTCCATGCCAAACTTACCCTTAACTAACATTACCATACCAATCTACCCATACCAGCATTCATACCAATACCTAATACTCTATTACCTATACTATACTTGCACTTACCTGTCCCTCAAGAACTGGCACAGTGAACTGACACAGTTTCACAATTTGAAATTGTTGGTTTCACACATACATGGCTTAAACCTTGAGGCAACATAATAGGTCACCCATACACACTGGTTCATGTAGCACTGATGAACTTACACAGTTCATCCCCAAATGCACACACTAATTCCCAACTGTGAACATACACACACTAACTCACAGACACCAAGACACATAGGTACATACATACCCAGCTATCTAACATACTGAAAATTACTGATACACACCTACTAAAATCCTTCCCTAACTGACACACAAAATACTCAGCTACACACTCTCTCCCCCAAATCTGATACACAGACACAAATTTAACAGGGTTGCACACACACACACACAGTCATCTAACCCTAGCACTCTAGAACTAAACACATAGGCAGACACACTG
This sequence comes from Iris macrosiphon, assembly GCA_036927795.1. Classification (NCBI taxonomy): domain Eukaryota; kingdom Viridiplantae; phylum Streptophyta; class Magnoliopsida; order Asparagales; family Iridaceae; genus Iris; species Iris macrosiphon. The sequence goes on from JAYESA010000013.1 coordinate 110,347,078, forward strand.
AAACTCTTCACACACTGCTAGCTGCAGAAATACAACACAACACAATTCCCCACACTGCTACACACAGAACCACACTGAATCTAGAATAAATCACCCACTGAATTCAGCATACTATTGAACCTGGAAATTTCACTGTACATACACAGCACACATACTGGATGTTAATTTCCTAACTCATACTCACAGGTTCTAATCCATTTCCCCCATATCTGCTGATACACACATTACAGGAACTAAATCCTGCTACACTACTAACACAACCAAGCTACACACATTATGCACAGATACATACCTGGGAATACACACAGACACATAGGATTTCTGATACTCGACACAACCCCAAGTTATTGATACACAGAACTCAGTACACAGGCACATGTAAAACCTGACTACACACAACCAAACACAGTGGCTTCACTGATGCTCACTGCACAGATGCACAGTTCACACAACTACATCCTGGTTCACCCTACACACAGGTACACCCAAAATATAGCCCGACTGCACAGTTTACTCCTCCACAGTGTATTCCCCTCTTCAAATCACACAACAGATCTATATACATATGTATAAATATATATATATACATCATACATCAAAATTAGATAATATAAGAGTAGATTAGATAGGTGTTCATCCTTTTTGGCATTTCATCAAACACGCAATGTGCTGAAATCAGATTCCACAATATTACTCATGAATCCAAACGTAAAACCCTAAAATCATAATCAAATCCATATATATATGATACAACCATGCAAGAATGCATAATCCCATAACTAGGGCTCACAAAAATTAGGGAAAAACCATCATTAGAACACCAAAACCCTAGTTCTCCTAAATCTCCATGTAGAATCCCTAAAATCAAAATCTAACAGCAAAGGTGGGTTCCTAAAGGGCATTAATCATCAAAAAACAGAAATAAAAGAATTAAAAAATAGGATTTTACCTATAGAGATGGGTTCTCCAAGTGGAAGTTCTTCTTCCCCAAGGCTCCTTGACCCAAGTTCCTTGCTTCCCTTGCTTTGGAGGAGGAAGATGGAATCCTAGGGTTTTAATTCCGAATTTGGGGTGGGGGAGATGGCTTTCTTGATGGAGGCTAGGGTTTCTTCTTTCTACATGAAGGATGGCTTTGAGAGAGACACCCTTTTATATTAAACTAGGTTAGGGTTTCCAATGAATAGTTTTAGGTTAAATCCCCCAGGTTAGGTCCTGTAGAACCTAATTAACTAAGGTTTAGTCAGTCTAGAGTTTGAGGGTTCACCCTAAAATTTGAATTCTAGGTCTTCTCTAGAACTGGGTTTTCAAATTTGGGTTTAGTCATTAGGGTTTGTCCTAATGCATTCTAGGGTTTGACCTAAACCCAAAATCACTAACAATATATAAATAGTTTAAAAAAAATCTCAGCAGATTAATTAAACACATAATTATCCAAAATAGTAAATTTACACAAATGCCCCTATCTGGAAATGTGGTAGTGACAAGTCTACCCTCCTAAAAGAAATTTTGTCCTCGAAATTTGGACTTAACAGAACAAGAAAAAATCAGAAAGGGATATACCTCAAGTCTAGAAGAGATACGGATATTGCTCGCGCATTTCGTCCTCTCTCTCCCAGGTCGACTCCCCTGGAGAGTGATGTCTCCATGCAACACGAACCAACGGAATAGTTTGGTTCCGCAACACCATCTCTCTACGGTCCAAGATCTCTACGGGCTGCTCAGGGTAGCTGAGCGTCGGACCAACCTCAATCTCCGAGTGATCAAGTACGTGACTAGGGTCTGCCACGTACCGTCTCAGCTGCGACACGTGGAACATATCATGCACTCCCTCTAATGCAGGTGGCAGGTCCAGCCTATACGCCACTGCACCTACCCTCGCAAGAATGCCAAAGGGTCCGATGTAGCGTGGGCTAAGCTTCCTGCCTCGACCAAAACGAGTCGTGCCACGCGTCGGAGAAATCCGTAGGAATACTAGATCGCCAACCTAAAATAAAACAGTCTCAACACGCAGTCTAAACAAACAACACAACCAGAAAATAACAATCTATACCTGAAACTCAAGGGGTCTACGGTGGCTGTCGGCCCAATGCCGCTGTCTGTCCTGCACCACTCGCAGTCTGTCTCTGATGAGTTTCACCTTTTCTACTGCATCCACGACCATTTCTGGTCCTAGCAAGGCTCTTTCTCCAACGTCGTCCCAAGATAACGGTGTACGACACCTCCGTCCATAAAGAGCCTCAAATGATGACATCTCGATGCTGGCCTGGTAGCTGTTGTTGTAAGCGAACTCTACCAGGTGCAAATAATCCTTCCAAGAACCTCCGAGATCTAGAACGCAAGTGCATAGCATATCCTCGAGAGTCTGAATAGTCCGTTCAGACTGCCCGTCTGTCTGGGGGTGATATGCGGTACTGAACTTGAGCTGAGTGCCTAAGCTAGTCTGCAGACTCCTCCAGAAGTGGGAAGTGAAACGACTATCCCGATCTGAGACGATGCTCACCAAAACTCCATGAAGCCTAACAATCTATCACACGTACATCTCTGCTAGCCTCTCTGTCGACGTACCCACCTTGAAAGGTAAAAAATGGGCTGATTTGGTCAACCTGTCCACGATGACTCAAATAGCGTCCTTCCCTCCTAGAGAACGTAGAAGCCCTGAAACGAAATCCATGGTCACGTGCTCCCATTTCTACTCTAGAATCGGTAAAGGTTGAAGCAAACCACCTGGCCTCTGCCGGTCTGCCTTTACCTGCTGGCACACTAGACACCGGGATACGAAGCGTGCTACCTCGCACTTCATTCCATACCACCATACGTGCTCCTAGTCTCGATACATCTTGTTGGCACCGGGATGCATCGAGTACTGAGAGCGGTGTGCTTCCTGCAAAACCTTCTCGCGCAGCTCCCCGCTTGGCACACACATCCTCGTACCATGCCGTAAGGAACCATCATCTGTGATAGTAAAGTCGTCCGACAATCCTGTCTGAACCTGTGCTCTGATACTCCTCAGAGCCTCATCATCAAACTGTGCAGCTCTGATCCTGTCCATCAGCTTGGACTGTATCTACAATCCCCACATCTGAATCTCAGTACCGGGAACTAACACTTCAATCTCCAAGCTCTCCAAATCAGCCAATAAATATCTATCTGTCGTCAAGTACATAGCCATCGGATACCTGCTCAAGGCATCGGCGACTATGTTGGCCTTTCCTGGGTGGTACTGTAATGAGATGTCAAATTCCTTTATCAACTCTAACCACCTCCTCTGCCTCATGTTTAGTTCCTTCTGTGTGAACACGTACTTCAAGCTCTTGTGGTCTGTGAAGATCTCCACACGCTCTCCGTACAGGTAATGTTTCCACAGCTTTAGAGCGAAGATAACTGCTGCCAACTCCAAATCGTCGGTGGGGTAGTTCTTTTCATGAGGGCGTAACTGCCTGGAAGCATAGGTAATTACCTTCCCGTGCTACTGAAGAACACATCCCAGACCCTTTCCTGAAGCATCACTGTAGATGGTGAAGCCACCTGTCCCTGCTGGCAACGTCAAAATTGGAGCTGTCGTCAACCTCTTCTTCAGTTTATCAAATGCAGCCTGGCACTCCTCCGTCCAGACAAAATCCACATTCTTCCTAGTCAGTCTGGTCATCGGCGCTGCAATCTTGGAGAAGTCTTGTACAAACCTTCTGTAGTATCCTGCTAGCCCGAGAAAACTCCTGATCTCAGCTACCGAACTGGGGGTAGCCCATGACTCCACTGCCTCGATCTTTTGTGGGTTAACCGAGATTCTGCCACCCGATACCACATGCCCAAGAAATTCCACCTTGTCAAGGAAGAATTCACACTTAGAGAGTTTCCCGTACAGCTTCTCCCTTCTGAGGGTCTCTAAGACCAACCTCAGGTGCTCTTCGTGCTCCTCCGGGGTCTTGGAATACACAAGAATATCATCGATGAACACTACCACGAACTTGTCAAGGTATTGGTGGAACACCTTGTTCATCAGGTTCATGAATACTGCCGGTGCATTGGTTAAACCAAATGGCATCACCAAAAACTCAAACTGGCCGTATCTGGTCCGAAAAGCTATCTTCGGCGTGTCCTCCCTCTTCACCTTCACCTGGTGATAGCCTGACCTCAAATCTATCTTTGAAGATACCCTCGCCCCGCTCAACTGATCGAAAAGATCATCTATCCTCGGTAGCGGGTACTTGTTCTTGATAGTGATATTTTTCAAAGCTTTATAATCAATGCACATGCGCACCGTGCCGTCCTTCTTCGGTACGAACAATACCGAAGCTCCCCATGGTGATAAACTGGATTTGATGAAGCCTTTGTCCTGTAGCTCCTCGACATGCTTCTTCAGTTCTGCCAGCTCGCTGTTGTTGACTCTATAGATATGTTGTGAAATGGGCTCCACTCCTGGAACCAAGTCTATAGAGAATTCAATATCTCTGTCTGGCGGCAAGCCTGGCAACTCCTCTGGAAATACATCCAGGAACTCCGCTATCAGAGGATGTGGCAACTCCTCTTCTTTCGCCCTGGCTCCACAAAATGTGCTCCTGCTCTGTTCCGCTGCTCCTCGGACGACCTCAAACTCCGGCTCTCCTGGTGGTCTAAATAATACTCTGCCTCTATTACAATCTATAGTAGCATGATGCCTACTCAACCAGTCCATTCCGAGTACAATATCGTACCCCAAAAGTGGCATGACGAGTAAGCTCACGCTCAACTCTCAGCCTCCTACTGACACCCTCCGGTCCTTGCAGTGATCACGGACTAGGATAATACCTCCACCAGTCATGATCTTGCAAGTCCTAGCTAATGGTTCTGTGTCTAAATAATGTCGAAGTGCATAAGATACAGACACAAAAGTATGGGAAGCGCCAGAGTCGAATAAGGTAAATACGGGAATACAATCGAGAAGAACCAAACCTGTGATCAAGTCCTCTGCTGGCTCGATCTCCTCGACTGCCATGGCGTACGCTCGCCCCTGGGGTACACCTCTCTGCTGCTGGTGCTGGGCAAACTTCTGATGTTGTGGTGGAAGTGGTCCCCTCTGTTGTTGGCCTCCTGGTACGGTAGGTACCCTGTCTGGTCCTCTCTGGGCGGCTGCTCCACCCTGACCTGGACAAATGGTAGGACAATCCTTCAGCTAGTGTGTCGTAGATCCGCAGGACAGACATGAGCCCAATCTCTTCCTGCAGATATCTCTAGTATGTCCCATCTTCCCGCAGTACGCACACTGGATGGCGGGCTGGTTCTGTCTCTGTTGCTGCTGCTGGACCTGCCCTCGGGCTGGTGCCTGATGCTGCTGCTGAAAGGGTCTCTGCTGTTGCTGCTGAAAGTGTGGACGCTTGCCCGGTCCCGCACTACTGTTTGCTCCTCCGGAACCATCGCGTCCCCTCTTGGGCCTGAGGCCCAAGTCGTCCTCAGCTATCTGGGCATCCATCAATATGCCCTCGTAGGTAACTATGCGACGTCCCGACGTGCGAGACTTGATCTCCCTTGCCAGCCCCTTTCTGAACTTCCGGGCCCTGTCCCCCGGATCTCTAATCATCGATGGCGCAAAGCGGCTCAGGCGGGAAAACTCTGCGGCATACTCATCGACGGACGAGCTCCCCTGGGCTAAGTCATGGAACTGACTCTCCAAAGCTCCCAGGGCAACATCAGGAAAGAACTTCTCCTTGAAGAGCTCCTTGAAATCCTCCCAAGTGAGTCCCCTGCGCAAGAGTCTCGGCTCCGTGCGAAACCACGTCAAGGCAATATCGAACATCTGGCTGCCAGCGGCCTCGATCTGGAGGGCCTCTGGAAGCTGTGCCAAGCGCAAGTTCCTCTCGATGTCCTCTAGCCAATCATCAGCGTAGAGTATCCCTTCTGTCCCCTTGAACTCCCGAGGCATCATCCTCTTGAAATCCATAATGGTGCCCGGCCTCTGGTGGTGCTGATCAGAACGTTGCTGCTGCTGAGTAACTCTCTCCACAGCCTGGAGAGCCACTTGATGAGCATTCTCCATGTTCACCCTCATCATCTCTGTCTGAGCCTGATGTGCCTCAGCCTGCACTCTCTGAGCCTCTGCCGACGTCCTCTGGGCATCGACCATGCCCTGAATCAAGGCGAACATCTGTGCCCCATCGACGGGCACACCTCCTGGATGCTGAACTGGTGGTGGAGGACCCCCGAATGCTGCAGACACTCCCACATGTACTGGAGATGTAGGAGGTACTGCGGATGTCTGTCCGGCAGGGCGAGAGGTGGCAGACCTCTCTGAATCTGCTGCTCCGAGTCTCTGGGACCTCCTCGGCGGCATCCTGAAGACAGATCGAAAGATTTAATTAAGGCAATAGATACGATATCATCAAGGAAGGACAGTAAATTTCTAAGGAAAAAAAAATCATTAAGAGTAGTATCATAAGAATCAGAATTCCTTAATTATGATTGAGCATATCCTCGGCCTAATTCCTATTTCCTAAAATAGGCTCGTAGTAATACTCTAAGCGAGCACCACTACGATATCTCTCTAATACGAATCTATTGACTGGACCTCCATGGGCCACCACTAAAACGTGTCACGACCCGCACCCAGAATTTGGGCATGAGTCGTGGGTACGTCCAGCCTACGCCGCAGCATCGGCGGTAGAACGCTGTCTAGGTCTCAACATATAATATATCCTGACAATAGTCTCAACTCCGCACGGAGGACAATGATAAATAATCCACAGTTCTATGATATACTCAATCACAAGCTAATAGAAATAATGGCACGATGAGAATAGAAAAGAGTTCAAATAAAAACAACTACAATAATCCAACTCAAATCCTGGGTCTAAATAACCTCACAAAGTCACAAAATAATAAATACAACTCAGTCTCAGTCTAAAACAATAAATGCAAAAAAATAATCTAAGAACAGCCAGGTAAATTCTCCTCTAGGCTAGGCAACTCCTCTGGGGTTTCTGGAGTGAAATCACCCTCTAATCCTGGGCCGTAATGAGTGGGGCAAAGATCCTCCAGGTCCTCTGAAAGATGTTATCCAGTCAGGATTGGAGCGAAGCACAAGCACTAACAGCAGTTTTATTAAATTGACAAAATCTATAAACATTGTAAGAAATACAAGATGAAAATAAATGCTGGAAATGTAAAGTACTGGAGAAAATAGAAATAGGCAATAGAGCATATAGCAATGAATAATAGACAGTGAATGCTAGAACAAGTGAATCTGAATAAAATAGACATCTAGCTAAGTGTTTGAATTATCAGTTTATTATGTGATCGGCTTGGGGCTTGATCAGGCTGGTTATATATGATTAACTATGATTCTTGTAGGTCAGGCTAACCATATGGTTAGCTATGATGCATGTAGTGGTCAGGTTAATCATATATAACAGCTATGATGCATGTAAATGGTCAGGCCGCACCCGACGTGAGAAGTGGGGTGAGCTATGATGCATGTAAAGGATTTGGATATGATCACATAATCTACTAATAGTTCCCCATCCCCCAGCTAGCACGATGGATTCCAATCATGACTCCTCATGATGGGGATCTAGGGTGCTAACCCGTGTATCCATAGTGTCAGAATCAAGTATGTAATACAACTGCATTATAGAAATAATCAACAATAAAAACTGTCAGAGAATGTACTCGCCTGTGGTCCTGAGCAGAGTGTGAGGATCGATGTCCAAAGTGGGATCACAATGACCTAGTTATGGAATTTTATGTCAAAATACTAAAATAAGGAAATAAACATGTTTAACTAATTAAATGCGAGGCTTCTAGGTCATGTCTAAGTCCATACTAGGTTAACTAGGACCATACTAGGTCTAAACCTTGTTACTCTAGGCTTTGTGTTGATACCAAACTATTTTTACATACTAGGCAATTAACATAAATATAACTCCCATATAGATCCTAAAGTATTACCTAAACTGTTAACTCTTAATTTAACTAGTTCTCAAACTCGAACCTCAACTCATACTGATACTCTAAGACTTTCTCCACTCCATGCCAAACTTACCCTTAACTAACATTACCATACCAATCTACCCATACCAGCATTCATACCAATACCTAATACTCTATTACCTACACTATACTTGCACTTACCTGTCCCTCAAGAACTGGCACAGTGAACTGACACAGTTTCACAATTTGAAATTATTGGTTTCACACATACATGGCTTAAACCTTGAGGCAACATAATAGGTCACCCATACACACTGGTTCATGTAGCACTGATAAACTTACACAGTTCATCCCCAAATGCACACACTAATACCCAACTGTGAACATACACACACTAACTCACAGACACCAAGACACACAGGTACATACATACCCAGCTATCTAACATACTGAAAATTACTGATACACACCTACTGAAATCCTCCCCTGACTGACACACATAATACTCAGCAACACACTCTCTCCCCCAAATCTGATACACGGACACAAATTTAACAGGGTTGCGCACACACACACACACAGTCATCTAACACTAGCACTCTAGAACTAAACACATAGGCAAACACACTGAAACTCTTCACACACTGCTAGCTGCAGAAATACAACACAACACAATTCCCTACACTGCTACACACAGAACCACACTGAATCTGGAATAAATCACCCACTGAATTCAGCATACTATTGAACCTGGAAATTTCACTCTACATACACAGCACACACACTGGATGTTAATTTCCTAACTCATACTCACAGGTTCTAATCCATTTCCCCCATATCTGCTGATACACACATTACAGGAACTAAATCCTGCTACACTACTAACACAACCAAGCTACACACATTATGCACAGATACATACCTGGGAATACACACAGACACATAGGATTTCTGATACTCGACACAACCCCAAGTTATTGATACACAGAACTCAGTATACAGGCACATGTAAAACCTGACTGCACACAACCAAACACAGTGGCTTCACTGATGCTCACTGCACAGATGCACAGTTCACACAACTACATCCTGGTTCACCCTACACACAGGTACACCCAAAATACAGCCCGACTGCACAGTTCACTCCTCCACAGTGTATTCCCCTCTTCAAATCACACAACAGATCTATATACATATGTATAAATATATATATATATATACATCATACATCAAAATTAGATAATATTAGAGTAGATTAGATAGGTGTTCATCCTTTTTGGCATTTCATCAAACACGCAATGTGCTGAAATTAGATTCCACAATATTACTCATGAATCCAAACGTAAAACCCTAAAATCATAATCAAATCCATATGTATATGATACAACCATGCAAGAATGCATATTCCCATAACTAGGGCTCACGAAAATTAGGGAAAAACTATCATTAGAACACCAAAATCCTAGTTCTCCTAAATCTCCATGTAGAATCCCTAAAATCAAAATCTAACAGCAAGGGTGGGTTCCTAATGGGCATTAATCATCAGAAAACAGAAATAAAAGAATTAAAAAATAGGGTTTTACCTATAGAGATTGGTTCTCCAAGTGGAAGTTCTTCTTCCCCAAGGCTCCTTGACCAAGTTCCTTGCTTCCCTTGATTTGGAGGAGGAAGATGGAATCCTAGGGTTTTAATTCCAAATTTGGGGTGGGGGAGATGGCTTTCTTGATGGAGGCTAGGGTTTCTTCTTTCTACATGAAGGATGGCTTTGAGAGAGATGCCATTTTATATTAAACTAGGTTAGGGTTTCCAATGAATAGTTTTAGGTTAAACCCCCCCCAGGTTAGGTCCTGTAGAACCTAATTAACTAAGGTTTAGTCAGTCTAGAGTTTGAGGGTTCACCCTAAAATTTGAATTCTAGGGCTTCTCTAGAACTGGGTTTTCAAATTTGGGTTTAGTCATTAGTGTTTGTCCTAATGCATTCTAGGGTTTGACCTAAACCCAAAATCACTAACAATATATAAATAGTTTTAAAAAAATCTCAGCAGATTAATTAAACACATAATTATCCAAAATAGTAAATTTACACAAATGCCCCTATCTGGAAATGTGGTAGTGACAGACACTACCCAAAGAGAGGAGGTACCCCAGGGGCTACCTGGAGGGCAACCACCATTACAGGCCCCGCTGATACATTGGCACGAGACTTCTCAGGGCGATCCTACACAGCAGCCCAAGGGACAGACTTCACAGACAATCCCCATACAGTATTTTGAGGGCCAGACTTCGGGAGCTACACCGATGCCGCAGACCGAGATGCCGACATCTAAGGAGACACCTACCGCACAGCTAGAGGTTCCATTACCACCACCTCCACCTTATCCACCCCAGATGCCGCCATCAGATGGACTGCCACAGATGCTTCAGTTCTTCCAGACTATGATGCAAGCATTATGGCATCAGACCGTGACGTTGAGACAGTTTGATGGCAGTACTAGAGAGGGCACCTGTCACAACACCAGTACCAACACCTCCACTAGCCCAGACATGTGGCATTGTTAGATGGTTCCGACAGATAGGACCAGATACTTTCTCAAGCAACGATACTGTAGAGCATATCACCGATTGGGTTGCCAAAACGGAGATGCTACTAGTGGCTTCACAACTGCATCCAGACATTTGGATGACCGCGGTGAGGGCCCAACTAAAAGGCAACGCCCATCACTGGTGGGATTTATTTAGCACAGTGTAGGCAAGAACCAGACTTGGAAGCAGTTCTTAGAATACTTTAACGTGAAATATTTTCCGACTACAGTCAGAAATGCCCTGTACTCCCAGTTCCTACATCTAGAACAAGGGAATATGACTGTTGACGCGTATGACGCGGAGTTTAGCCGTCTTAGCAGATTTGGTACCGTCCTGATACCCAATGATCTAGAGAAGGCCCAGAGATTCCATCACGGCCTCACCTTCGAGCTACAGAGGTATACCACCGCACAGGCGAGGATTTCTTATGAGGAGGTACTTGTAGAGGCGAGGATCCAGGAGGCCATCGGCATAGGAGCAAGACGTTCTAGCACGACCACACCAGCCAGAGTCCAACCCGGAGCAGGAGGACCGATCCGTCGTCCCGGAGCACAGACACAGCAGAGAACAATGCCATACCAGCAAAAGGAGCTTCCGACTTGCTACTACTGTGGTAAGCGAGGACATTATGAGAAGGACTATAGAAAGAGACTGAGGATATGCCTGATTTATGGATCAAACCAGCACCAAGTCCGAGACTGCCCACAGCACAGAGAGGCAGCACCATCGGCAGGACCGAGAGCAGCAGCACCAGTTCCGAGGATACTACCCCCGCCAGGAGGTCAATTTCCACCAGCACCTGGAGGATTTCAGAGGGGACCACCTTTGGCCCCGTAGGAGGTACAATTTGATCGAGCCCGACAGCAAGCCGGAGGACAGAGGCACGGGCAGGCCTTTGCATTAGCAGCTACTGAGGAGGAAACAGAAGGGGAAGCAATCACAGGTACCATTTTAGTTGCATCATTACCTGCGACTGCATTGTTTGATTTTGGTGCTACATTATCATTTATATCTAGTAGATTCATAGCAATGCATAGAGTAGCGACTTCCCCTTTACCCAAGAGTTGAAAGATTCTTACCGGAGGAGGTATCGTGCCGGTTAGCAGCACTATCAGAACGTTTTCGGTAGTCGTATGTGATAGAGAGATGAGAGCACGATTCTTGGTATTGCCTATGCCGTACTTTGATATTGTGCTAGGCATGGACTGGTTAAGCCAGTATAACGTCGTATTGAATTGCCGAAAAGGTAGCGTCATATTTAGACCATCAGATCAACCGAAGTTCGAGTACATGCGAGGGACCATCGAGCAAGGAGTAGGACAGATAGCTGGAACTTGTATGGCTATGGAAATGGTACCCCCACCAATAGTTACAGAATTCGAGCATGTGTTTCCTGAAGAATTGCCAGGCTTACCGCCAGATAGAGACGTGGAGTTCACTATTGAGCTAGTTCCCGGAGCAGTACCGGTATCGCCTAATGTATACCGATTGGCGAAGAAGGAGCTAGATGAGCTGAAGCTACAATTATAGGAGTTGCAGAGCAAGGGATTTATCCGTCCTAGTGCATCACCCTAGGGAGCACCAGTGTTGTTTGTCACGACCCGCACCCGGTTTAGGGGCACGAGTGCGTGGGTACGTCCAGCCTACGCCGCAGCATCGGCGGTAGAACGCTGTCTAGGTATTGATACTATCTAACTAATGTCACGCAGGCATCCAATCTCCATTAGGAGGCACGGATGACACAAATAAGATGAACACATACTCAACCACAGAATCACAGCACGATAAGATTTCGAATACTAAACTAACATTAAACACAGTACAAGTCCACAAGAAATAACTTAACTTAACCATATCCAAGAATCATCAAAATGCCGGAGACAAATCCGGTACCAAATAGTCTACTTAAGAACTAACAATGAAAATAACTTCCAGCTAGACCTCCTGGAATCACAACTACTAAGTCTGCAGCTACTCACCATAAGTGTCGGACAGCGGTCATCTAAGGCATAGTCTGGAAAAATGTTTCCAGTCAGGAAGGAGCAAAGCACAATCTCAAATAACAGTTCCATTAATTGATAATGTCTATAATACAATAAAACATGTCATGCTAGCTACTGAGAAGACAGTGGAATAATGTAATGACAGTTTAAGAGAGACAGGCAATAGGCAATGAAACACAGTCAGTGCATGTATAAAATGAAAGAATAAGGAACAGTATCATATACGGGTGATGTAGTATATGAAAATATAGAGAACTGTAACTATTCTAAGTGTTTGAAATAGTAGTTTCGAAATGTGATCGGCTTGGGAACATGTACGGTTGCTATAAGGCCTGGCTAATCATGGGTGAAGAGCATGATTAACACTTACAGTTTTTATACTACAATAAGAGGTTATGATCACATTTCTTACTAACTACTTCCCCGCCCCCAACTAGTACTGTGGATCCAACCATGACACGTCACGATACACGAGCAAGTAAAGTCTATCATGTACGGTTTCTAAATATACATGTCGTGTACAATGTCAATACGATAATTAAGGTAACATCTCATGACTGCAGATCCAAGCTATACTAGTCCGTGTAGCACAGTGTCAAAGATTCAGTTGTAACATTTCAAGATCATTGAACTTATAGCAATTATCAAGAATTGGAAATTATCAGAGAATGTACTTGCCTTGGTCCTTAGCTGGTACTTATGGATGTCCTGTTCCAGAGTATCCCCTGGTAAACCAACAGTCCTATAAACACATCACAATTACATTTGTATCAGAAGCTATCCTAACACACAATAGAAATACACTGGCCTTAGGGCTACGCTAGGTACGGTAGGGGTCATCTACTAGATAGGCCAACTACATATATATATCCCTAAATTACCATAATAGCTATAAGTATAATATATACACTTTAAATAAAACTAATACCTGTATGTACATACAACATATCTCCAATTAAATACAACTGCAAAATATACATGTATATATATTATAAATGTACTAATGGTTTATACAAAAATATACCTACACATATATAGCTATGTCAATTGAACCATAAAGATATATATATATACACACCAAAAATAGTACGTATACTATTATTTTTATACACTAATTTATACCAATTAAATTATACAGTACTATACAGATGAATATACCAATTACATATATTTTGAAAATATGCTAAGTATTTATATATATTTAAAATGCTCAAAGTAGGACACGTATTTATATCCATCAAATTAAACACATATATATGCCAATACATTATAGATATATTATTAAATACTAAAAACACATTTTTAATACACGTTTAACATTTAATGAAAAATAATTTATACATGTACATATATATATAATACACACAAGAATATATATACGTATACTAATTAAATATACCAAGTTACAATTTCCAACATATACAGAAATATATATATACTATGCTAATACATGTATTTAAACACTTTATTCATAAATAACATACATGTACAATATATGAAATTATATCAAGTATATATATATATATACAAAATATATATATATATGCCAAACTTAAATATAGAATTTATTTAATTACCTACTGCTCATATTAATCAGATATTAATAAAGTAATTTATTAAATATACTAATTACCACATATATAATACTTTACATTAATTATACATACAAATTTAATTAAAGCATATACTAATTTCATGCTAATTTAAATATATAAACAAACATTTATATATGTACATTAGACATAAACATTAATCAATATACACAAATACGTATATTAGGTATATATATATATACCATACTAATATATATATTAAACATAAATTTTAAATACATTTTTATACTATTTATTTAAATACATACAATACCTTATATTGATTATATATACATATACTAATTTATCACATTAATTAAATGTATAAACAAACACATATATATACATTAGATATATATATATACATATATACATATATACACCATACTATACATTACTAATAAAATAAATAATATACGTATACTTATTTTTAAATACATACAATATATATTAAACATATACTATACTAAGCACATACGTATACATTAATTTAAAATTACAATTACATATACAATTTACATGTTAATATATACATATACGTATATATATATATAAAGATATATATATACGTATAAAGATATATATACATAAAGATATATATATATATATATATAAAGATATATATATATATATATATATATATATATATATATATATATAAACAGAGAGAGAGAGAGAGGGGCTTACAGAGAGGGAAGGTCGGCGGAGGCTCACCGGCCGGAGGGCAGCGCCGGCCGATCAGGAGGAGGAGGAGCAGCAGCGGACAGGTGGCCGGCCGCCGGAACAGGGAGATGGAGGGAGGAGCAGTGGTCCCAGCGGAAGCAGCCGGCTGACCGCTCGCCGGGAAACTGCTGCGGGATGGAGCAGACCGGCGGGGAGGTTGGCCGCCGGGGAGATCTGCCGGAGGCCGCCGGACAGCAGCGCCGGGCTGGCTCAGCCGCCGTGGAGAGCCTGAGCCGCCGGGGGAGCACAGTCCGCCGGAACAGGGACCCGGCCGAACAGTAACCGGGGGAGCACAGGGAGTTCCCCCCCCCCCCCCCAACTAGTTTGAATGTTTAAATTCAAAAACAATTTAAAAGAAGAAGGAGAAGAAGAGGAAGAAGAAGGAAAGAGAAGAAGAAAAGAAGAAGAGAAAAAGAAGGAGAGGAATTTCAACGTAGGAGGGAGGGAGGCTTGTGAGGGTGGAGTTTTCTAGGATGCATAGGGATTAGGGTTTAGGATGTAGACATATCATTAAATAGGGAGAGAGAGAGGGTGTGATGTAGGGTGAGGATTTCACCCACTTAAATGAGTGGTCATGATGATTCATGAAATATTAATTCATGTAGGTTTTAAATAAAAAAATTTAATAGGCTCCCTCATTGGTTAAAATAATTAGGTGTTGGCACCTACAATTGAATAATTGTAACTTAGCCCCTTAAATTCGGGAAATTGCACAAACACATGAAATGATGAAAATTTGGCGGGCGATTCGGGGTCCGATGTTTTGTAGGGTCAGGGGGCACTGTAAGATGGGTATGGGCTGAATTTGCAGGACATTGGAATTAATTTGGGATTTTAAAATCAGATAAAACGGTATCCTCAAATTAAATAGAAATAATGCAAGTTGTGTTCAACAATTTATTAGGAGTACTTGGGGTCAAAATCAGATCAAGTCATCAATACCAATATTGAAGAAGACTCAGAACAGAATATTACCCTAATTTGGGTCGCACGAAAAATAGGTCAAGATGGCCTCCAATTTTCGATTGGAACGCACAACGATACAAAAATAGGAATTTAAAAATAACGTCCGCGACGATTTTTGTGCGGCCAGAAACAATGTACAGGAAGCAAAATTACGAGTTGCAAAAATAGCAGAATGGAAGGCGGACATGTCTAGGACAAGATTGTGAAATTTGTTCGAAGACAAAAGTCTGGATAGTGCTCCAAATATCGAAGCAAAGGCAATGCGCAAAAATATTAAATAAAATACAGTAATTAATTACAATCTCCAATAAATAAATTCTAAATAAAATAATAAAATCCAGAATTCTATAATTCGGACAGGGGTTCGTCTACTGGCTTCTAGGTCTAGTCTGCTAGCTAAAAATAAAATAATAACACTGCATATAATTATATATTTAATTACACATCACACATAATAATTATTTAAATCAATAAACTATTATGCAATTAATTAATTAAAAATAATATAATATTAAATATTGTAAAAATTCGAAAATTTCCCTGTTTTCAGAATGTGGTAGTGACAAGTCTACCCACCTTAAAAGAATTTCGTCCTCGAAATTTAAAATCCTCATATTAGCCTTTAATCATACACATTATTATTCCCTCAATTAAATTCATCAACCACGACTAATCCACAAGGTCTTTTCACAATTTCAAAAATCTGAAATTATTTGTATCCCTGTAAAATCCTCGACATAGAATCAAGTCCCTTTTTATCAAAAATTTCCTGAAAGTTTTTAGCTACTAATTCGATACGCAGAATTTAATATCCACTCCTTAAAACTCAACAATATGATATTTAAGGATTCTCCAATTGTTATATCCAATTATAAAGTTCAAAATTCATAACTCGCAATTAAATAAATACATTGATAAATCTCCCAAATTTCCAATTTAATAACCAACTTAAACATGTCAAAATCTTTCCTGGAATTAATAAACCACCAATTATGCCATGTTAATTTCTTAACCATTTATTTAAATCAATAATTATCCTCAAAATTTTAAATCCTCGATTGTTTTATTTATGTATTTACTACCATCAAAATTTAAATTCCTCAAATCATATAATCATGAACTACTCCATATTGTTATTTCCCAATAAATTCTTTCAAAAATTCTATAATCATCATATCCCTAAAAATCTTCAAAAATAATCAAATCACATTCTTATCACAATATCCTCCAAATTTTAAGTTAATAACGAAATGCAAGAATTTAATATTCAATCCTCTAATTGAAATCCAATCAGTGCATATTTTAAAAATTGAATCTCGTCCCAAATTTGAATTTAACACTAATCCATTTGTGTTCTTTATCCCTCGATTTTTTTTTTTTTTTTTTTCATAATATGCAACGATGTAATACTTATGGAACCTTCAATACAATATTCAAAATATAAGTTCTCAACTTGCAGTCCAACAAATATATCGATGGCCTTCTTAAATTCCTCAAATTCAATGATAAATTCAATCATTTCATAATTTTCTAAAAATCAATGATTTAACAAAACTTCAATTACGCCATATCAAATTCCCAACTCTTTATTTAATTTAATATTTTTCCTCAAAATTTTTGGCACCTTGTCTCTCTTTGTCAAGTTATAACCTCTTCGTTAATCTTTATTACAGTTAAATCCTCAACAATCAAAGTCTAAGAGAATTCTACCTATACTCATACAACATGCAACCTAAAAGAAATATGTATGATCATGGTGTCTTTTGTCACGGTATTGCAGTCTCTGTATCAGGGGTACTACTAACTACATTATAACAAGAATTCATGCATACAGCTACGGTACTAAGGTATCAATCAATCAGAAGAAAAGAACATGAGGAAAGAAAAGAAAGAACCTGCTAATATATACTTGCAATATCTTCTAACATAATCATAGGTCAAATGATGCATGGAATGTTTGATACCTCTATCTCTTTATGTACCACACTTTACTACAAGCATACTCACTGCTAGTTTCCTTACCTACTGCAATAGTTGATACCAGTTATTCTTATCACGCAAGTGCCTTGACTATGTTTATTGAATTGAATACTCAAAATTTAATAACATAAAATCTCATCTCCTCAAAATTCTTTAAAACTTGAAATTTATTTCCACTCTACAAATTATAAATTTAATCCACAAGTATACATATACTACTCACAGTCTCTAATACTCAAGGTGCACACTAATACACTAATTATTTACAGCCTCAACTGTGTACGAAAATTGTACTGTCCGAAATAATTGCACTATCATTTCCAATAATCCAAATTATCATCTCACATATTTTCTTCAATGATTTTCTATCTATATTACTTAATACCCCAATCTGTTTGTCATCACACGAAGTACTTACTGTCATTTGCACCTTGCTCAACAAATATTTGATATAGAATCACTAGCACTATTGGTATGGTAACACTAGCTTCATCCTTAGATTAACTCGTCAAACTTATTACAAATCACGATCACTCGCACTTTCTATAATACCAATACTAATTATAATAACACCTATCATAGAACTATTGCTACAAGGTACTATGCTATGGGTATCTCTAGATTAATGCCTAATGCTCATATGTCCAACTAGGAAGCACTTACAATCTCACAGGCAACACTCAGTCAACTAATACAAGACGCAACCAAAATTGTAAGTCACTAATTATCATACTAACAAGGAATAAGCTCAAAAGGAATTGGATCAAGGACGGAAGGTATCCTTACTGCTAGTAAAGAAAAGAAGCGATGGAACAAAGTCCTGGAATAACAAAATGGATAAGTCTTGAGATGATATTTTAAGGACCAATTTAAGATACAACCTGATAATCATACACGTCTATCCAAAATCATGACGCTCAGAACTTTCGCCACGCCAGTAAGCATAGGTGCGATAAACGACAGGTTCCGTAACTAAGGTATGCAACCCTATAATCATGTCATCTAGAATCCTCACCACGCCAACCGGTATGGCTGCGAGAAACTCTAAATCTCATAACTAAAGTATGTACATCCAAGTTAGGTTCCTACGTTCTCGTCACGACAGCTAATATGGCTGCGATAAATTCTAGGTTCCATAATCAAAGTAGACGTTTTACCTTTCTCACTGTCCTCATCCATATACGTCATCAGATGATACTGTAAATTTTAGCCCGTAAAATTCACCTCGATATGAAATCAAAAGCTCCACAACGATGCCAAGAATTAAAGTTAACAACTGGTCAACAAGAATTAAACTCAATATCAATAAGTGAGGACGGACGAAAACAAGGAGGAAGGATTTAAATTGGAAATTATAACAAGATTCTCAAGGGGTCGTCCCAGGAATCTCTCAAGGAATTGTGATTGAGTATTTGCTCTCGTCCTAGTATCCTATGTCCTAGATTCTATAGCAGGCACGCAGTAGTATAACAAGGATGCTACACTACTACGACATCGCACAACTCGCGAAGTCCGACCTGCATGGGCCACCACTAAAAACGTGTCACGACCCGCACCCGGTTTAGGGGCACGAGTGCGTGGGTACGTCCAGCCTACGCCGCAGCATCGGCGGTAGAACGCTGTCTAGGTATTGATACTATCTAACTAATGTCACGCAGGCATCCAATCTCCATTAGGAGGCACGGATGACACAAATAAGATGAACACATACTCAACCACAGAATCACAGCACGATAAGATTTCGAATACTAAACTAACATTAAACACAGTACAAGTCCACAAGAAATAACTTAACTTAACCATATCCAAGAATCATCAAAATGCCGGAGACAAATCCGGTACCAAATAGTCTACTTAAGAACTAACAATGAAAATAACTTCCAGCTAGACCTCCTGGAATCACAACTACTAAGTCTGCAGCTACTCACCATAAGTGTCGGACAGCGGTCATCTAAGGCATAGTCTGGAAAAATGTTTCCAGTCAGGAAGGAGCAAAGCACAATCTCAAATAACAGTTCCATTAATTGATAATGTCTATAATACTATAAAACATGTCATGCTAGCTACTGAGAAGACAGTGGAATAATGTAATGACAGTTTAAGAGAGACAGGCAATAGGCAATGAAACACAGTCAGTGCATGTATAAAATGAAAGAATAAGGAACAGTATCATATACGGGTGATGTAGTATATGAAAATATAGAGAACTGTAACTATTCTAAGTGTTTGAAATAGTAGTTTCGAAATGTGATCGGCTTGGGAACATGTACGGTTGCTATAAGGCCTGGCTAATCATGGGTGAAGAGCATGATTAACACTTACAGTTTTTATACTACAATAAGAGGTTATGATCACATTTCTTACTAACTACTTCCCCGCCCCCAACTAGTACTGTGGATCCAACCATGACACGTCACGATACACGAGCAAGTAAAGTCTATCATGTACGGTTTCTAAATATACATGTCGTGTACAATGTCAATACGATAATTAAGGTAACATCTCATGACTGCAGATCCAAGCTATACTAGTCCGTGTAGCACAGTGTCAAAGATTCAGTTGTAATATTTCAAGATCATTGAACTTATAGCAATTATCAAGAATTGGAAATTATCAGAGAATGTACTTGCCTTGGTCCTTAGCTGGTACTTATGGATGTCCTGTTCCAGAGTATCCCCTGGTAAACCAACAGTCCTATAAACACATCACAATTACATTTGTATCAGAAGCTATCCTAACACACAATAGAAATACACTGGCCTTAGGGCTACGCTAGGTACGGTAGGGGTCATCTACTAGATAGGCCAACTACATATATATATCCCTAAATTACCATAATAGCTATAAGTATAATATATACACTTTAAATAAAACTAATACCTGTATGTACATACAACATATCTCCAATTAAATACAACTGCAAAATATACATGTATATATATTATAAATGTACTAATGGTTTATACAAAAATATACCTACACATATATAGCTATGTCAATTGAACCATAAAGATATATATATATACACACCAAAAATAGTACGTATACTATTATTTTTATACACTAATTTATACCAATTAAATTATACAGTACTATACAGATGAATATACCAATTACATATATTTTGAAAATATGCTAAGTATTTATATATATTTAAAATGCTCAAAGTAGGACACGTATTTATATCCATCAAATTAAACACATATATATGCCAATACATTATAGATATATTATTAAATACTAAAAACACATTTTTAATACACGTTTAACATTTAATGAAAAATAATTTATACATGTACATATATATATAATACACACAAGAATATATATACGTATACTAATTAAATATACCAAGTTACAATTTCCAACATATACAGAAATATATATATACTATGCTAATACATGTATTTAAACACTTTATTCATAAATAACATACATGTACAATATATGAAATTATATCAAGTATATATATATATATACAAAATATATATATATATGCCAAACTTAAATATAGAATTTATTTAATTACCTACTGCTCATATTAATCAGATATTAATAAAGTAATTTATTAAATATACTAATTACCACATATATAATACTTTACATTAATTATACATACAAATTTAATTAAAGCATATACTAATTTCATGCTAATTTAAATATATAAACAAACATTTATATATGTACATTAGACATAAACATTAATCAATATACACAAATACGTATATTAGGTATATATATATATACCATACTAATATATATATTAAACATAAATTTTAAATACATTTTTATACTATTTATTTAAATACATACAATACCTTATATTGATTATATATACATATACTAATTTATCACATTAATTAAATGTATAAACAAACACATATATATACATTAGATATATATATATACATATATACATATATACACCATACTATACATTACTAATAAAATAAATAATATACGTATACTTATTTTTAAATACATACAATATATATTAAACATATACTATACTAAGCACATACGTATACATTAATTTAAAATTACAATTACATATACAATTTACATGTTAATATATACATATACGTATATATATATATAAAGATATATATATACGTATAAAGATATATATACATAAAGATATATATATATATATATAAAGATATATATATATATATATATATATATATATATATATATATAAACAGAGAGAGAGAGAGAGGGGCTTACAGAGAGGGAAGGTCGGCGGAGGCTCACCGGCCGGAGGGCAGCGCCGGCCGATCAGGAGGAGGAGGAGCAGCAGCGGACAGGTGGCCGGCCGCCGGAACAGGGAGATGGAGGGAGGAGCAGTGGTCCCAGCGGAAGCAGCCGGCTGACCGCTCGCCGGGAAACTGCTGCGGGATGGAGCAGACCGGCGGGGAGGTTGGCCGCCGGGGAGATCTGCCGGAGGCCGCCGGACAGCAGCGCCGGGCTGGCTCAGCCGCCGTGGAGAGCCTGAGCCACCGGGGGAGCACAGTCCGCCGGAACAGGGACCCGGCCGAACAGTAACCGGGGGAGCACAGGGAGTTCCCCCCCCCCCCAACTAGTTTGAATGTTTAAATTCAAAAACAATTTAAAAGAAGAAGGAGAAGAAGAGGAAGAAGAAGGAAAGAGAAGAAGAAAAGAAGAAGAGAAAAAGAAGGAGAGGAATTTCAACGTAGGAGGGAGGGAGGCTTGTGAGGGTGGAGTTTTCTAGGATGCATAGGGATTAGGGTTTAGGATGTAGACATATCATTAAATAGGGAGAGAGAGAGGGTGTGATGTAGGGTGAGGATTTCACCCACTTAAATGAGTGGTCATGATGATTCATGAAATATTAATTCATGTAGGTTTTAAATAAAAAAATTTAATAGGCTCCCTCATTGGTTAAAATAATTAGGTGTTGGCACCTACAATTGAATAATTGCAACTTAGCCCCTTAAATTCGGGAAATTGCACAAACACATGAAATGATGAAAATTTGGCGGGCGATTCGGGGTCCGATGTTTTGTAGGGTCAGGGGGCACTGTAAGATGGGTATGGGCTGAATTTGCAGGACATTGGAATTAATTTGGGATTTTAAAATCAGATAAAACGGTATCCTCAAATTAAATAGAAATAATGCAAGTTGTGTTCAACAATTTATTAGGAGTACTTGGGGTCAAAATCAGATCAAGTCATCAATACCAATATTGAAGAAGACTCAGAACAGAATATTACCCTAATTTGGGTCGCACGAAAAATAGGTCAAGATGGCCTCCAATTTTCGATTGGAACGCACAACGATACAAAAATAGGAATTTAAAAATAACGTCCGCGACGATTTTTGTGCGGCCAGAAACAATGTACAGGAAGCAAAATTACGAGTTGCAAAAATAGCAGAATGGAAGGCGGACATGTCTAGGACAAGATTGTGAAATTTGTTCGAAGACAAAAGTCTGGATAGTGCTCCAAATATCGAAGCAAAGGCAATGCGCAAAAATATTAAATAAAATACAGTAATTAATTACAATCTCCAATAAATAAATTCTAAATAAAATAATAAAATCCAGAATTCTATAATTCGGACAGGGGTTCGTCTACTGGCTTCTAGGTCTAGTCTGCTAGCTAAAAATAAAATAATAACACTGCATATAATTATATATTTAATTACACATCACACATAATAATTATTTAAATCAATAAACTATTATGCAATTAATTAATTAAAAATAATATAATATTAAATATTGTAAAAATTCGAAAATTTCCCTGTTTTCAGAATGTGGTAGTGACATTGTTTGTACCTAAGAAGGATGGAACAGTACGTATGTGCATTGATTACAGAGCCCTTAATGCTTTGACCATCAAGAACAAGTACCCCCTACTACGAATTGATGATTTATTCGACCAGTTGACAGGAGCAATGGTGTTCACAAAGATCGACTTGAGATCGGGTTATCACCAAGTAAAGGTACGAAGAGAAGATATTCAAAAGACAACATTCAGGACTCGTTATGGTCACTACGAGTTCTTAGTGATGCCTTTTGGACTGACGAATGCACTTGTTGTATTTATGAACTTGATGAACAAAGTATTCCACCAATACTTAGACCGGTTCATGGTAGTCTTCATCGACGACATCTTGGTGTATTCGAAGAGCTACGAGGAGAACGAAGAGCACTTGAGACTAGTGTTAGAGACGCTGAGGAGAGAGAGGCTTTATGCCAAGCTGAGCAAGTGCGAGTTTCTTATAGATCGTGTCTCTTTTATTGGACAAGTTATCTCAGGAGATGGTATTTCAGTAGATCCGGGCAAAGATTTCATCAGTAGAGACATGGCCAACCCCTACTAATATCTCAGAGGTGAGAAGTTTCCTAGGACTTGCCGGATATTACCAGAGGTTCCTAGAGAACTTTGTGAAGATCGCAGAACCGATGACCCGCTTAACCCATAAGGAGCAAGAGTTCACCTGGACAGAGGAGTGTCAGATAGCGTTCGATGAGCTGAAGAAGCATTTGACTACAGCACCTATCTTGACCATACCGTATGGACCTGGAGGATTCGTGATCTATAGCGATGCGTCCGGGAAAGGATTAGGGTGAGTTTTGATGCAGCATGGAAAGGTTGTGGCTTATGCCTCTAGGCAGTTGAGGACACATGAGAAGAACTATCCCATCCACGACTTGGAGCTTGCAGCAGTGATCTTTGCCTTGAAGCTTTGAAGGCAATACATATATAGAGAAAGGGTAGAGATATTTACTGATCACAAAAGCCTAAAGTACGTCTACACGCAGAAGGACCTGAACCAGAGACAGAGACGTTGGCTCGAGGTGATGACAGACTTCAAAATTGAGCTACAGTACCATCCGGGAAAGGCTAACGTAGTAGTTGACGCGTTGAGCAGAAGACCTATGGCATTCTTCTTGACTACCCAACAACATCTGTTGAGAGATCTAGAGCAGATGGATATAGAGGTCGTTATTCCCAGAGTAGTTGGACAATTATCGAGTTTTCAGTTACAATTAACATTAGTGGAAAGGATCACGGCTGCTATGCCGACAGACGCCAGATTTCAGAGGCTTCGACAGAGGACAGAGGCTGGAATACAGACAGGACTGCGTATACATGAAGACGGGACCTTGAGATATGGAGGTTGACTCTATATTCCAAATGAAGAACTTCGGCAGGAGTTGATGACAGAGGCACACAGTTCAACCAATTATTCTATTTATCTAGGAGGCACGATGATGTACAGAGACTTGAGACAGTACTACTGGTGGTATGGAATAAAGAGAGAGATAGCATGCTTTTTAGCGAAGTGCCTGGTGTGTCAGCAAGTCAAGGTTGAGCATCAGAGATCTGCAGGATTACTTCAACCGCTTTCGATACCGGAATGTAAATGGGAGCGTATCACTATGGACTTTGTTGCGGGCTTTTCGAGGAGTCCTAGTGGTCGTAATGTAGTATGGATAATCGTAGATAGACTTACCAAGTCCGCCCACTTTTTTCCCTTAATAGTTGGGCAATCTAAAGAGGTCTTAGCAGAGATGTACATGAGAGAGATTGTGCGACTACATGTAGTGCCAGTTAGCATCGTGTCTGACAGGGATACGAAATTTATATCTTACTTTTGGCAGAGTATACAAGAGAGTCTCGGTACTCGCCTGAAGTTTAGCATATCGTATCACCCACAAACGGATGGCCAGTCAGAGCGCACTATTCAGACCTTGGAAGACATGTTAAGAGCGTGTATGCTTGATTTCGGAGGATCATGGAAGGACCACTTGTATTTTGTCGAGTTTTTCTACAACAACAGCTATCAAGCGAGCATCCAAATGGCTCCCTATGAAGCATTGTATGGAAGGAAGTGTCGTTCCCCAGTATGCTAGAGCAATATAGGCGAACGATAGATTCTCGAGCCAGAGTTGGTTGTTCGTACAGTGGAGAAGGTGAAGAAGATCCAAGGACACCTACGAGCAGCACAGGACAGACAGAAGCATTGGGCGAATGCATATCGACGACCCCTAGAGTTCCAGGTTGGAGATCACGTATTTTTAATGATCTCTCCTACTCGGGGGACTATCAGATTCAGAGGCAGAGGAAAGCTGAGTTCGAGGTACATCGGACCATTCGATGTGTTAGAACGCGTTGGAGAGGTTGCTTACAGATTATCCTTGCCACAGACCTTAGAGGGAGTCCATGACGTCTTCCATGTATCTCAGCTGAGAAGGTATATACTAGATCTGAGTCATGTGCTTAATCATTCAGAAATCACAGTCGGCCCGAACTTATCATAACAAGAGGAGCCTGTTGAGATCCTGGACAGGAGCGAGAAGGTGTTGCGAGGTCAGACTATCCCCCTAGTCCGTGTCGCATGGAGACATCATACACCAAGTGAGTCGACCTAGGAACGCGAGAAGGATATTAGACAGCACTATCCCGATCTATTCGAAGGACTAGGTACGTATTAGCATTTTAAATTCAATCAGTAGTTCTTACCATATGTATGTTTTAATTTCGAGGACGAAATGCTCTAAGGAGGGTAGATGTAAACCCCCTCGACCAATTTAGGATTTATTTAATTTAAATTGAGAGACTAGAATTAATTTGGATACAATTAGAATTAAGGTGCAGCAATATTATGTCTTAATACACCTTGTTGTTGCTTTGAGGTTAGAGCACCACACAAGTAGCTATCTTCTACCCAAGGTCACGATCATCTTTTAGACATGCCAGACTACCCCTCTGACTATTGTGCAACCTTAGATACTCTTAATTGCGTATCACCTTATCTTCGTAATATTCATTAATGAACACAATGTGCATTGTTTAATTAAATTAAATTAGGAGAAGTTTTACCTCAAGCTGGACCCAACCAAGCCCACGTGCACCCCTATCACATGGACCAGCCCCACCTCAATGAGTCCAGACAGGCCCAAGTCCCGAGGCCAGCCCATAAAATTCCCCCTTATAAATATACATACGCCCTAACATTAAAAACCCAAAACTCACAAATCACCATCCACCCTCAAACCCTAGCCGATCCCTTTCAACCCGAGCTACCCCCTCCCCCCTACTTCCGACCAGTCACCGTATCAGGCCGCCACCCCAGCCACCGGACCACCCCTTCGCCTCTTGACCACCACCCCTACTGCCAGTGCAGCACCTACATCCACCGTCGCCACCATCTCCTTCACCATCACCAACTTTCTTCATTAACCCGACTCCTTAGTCGCTGCCCCGAGCAACTCTGCCGCCTCGGTCACCGCCCACCACCATTTCCAGGCGTACGTCGACCTTCCCCCGTACCGTCCTCAGCCGCACCGTCGCTGCCAAAGTCGCTGCTACCGCTGCTGCACATACTGCCGTTGTTGCCGCTGCTGCGTTGACTGCCGACCGGAGCTCCGCCGATCGAAGGCGAGTGGGCAAGTCGACGAAGCAGATTTCCCTTCGCCCTATTGATCAGGTACTCGTCCACCAACAATTCTTGCTTTATGTCCTATCATCCTTCTATTGTGTCATCGTGTCATTTATCATAGGGTTGGACACAAGTATTGCAATAAGAAACCCTATATGTTTATGTATGAGTGTTAACTAAATTAGATAGTAATTAATTAATAGTAATTACCGTAATGAATGACCTGTGATTTAAGACTTATATATTTTACCAGTAAAAACATAGACGTAGATCTAGTACACTTAAACATGAGGAATAAGGACAATATATTATGCAGAACAAATAGTTCGTAAAACCATAAACGTAGTAATTTTTGTCTCAAGACGCACGTTGACCAAGGACAGAGCACGTGTACACCCTAGCTACGTGCACACGTGATGCTGTATTAGATCAAACGTGAACCTGCGACAGTATCTAAGAGCAACGTCATAATTAGTTATGTATTAATTAGTGTCTGATGACAGCATTTGTTATATTATATTGTATGTCTAGGGTCATTGGATCAGCCAGGAGACACCGCTGGAGCAGGCTATTGGCATTCACAGCTTGAGGACTCAGGCAAGATACCTTGCCATATTACTGTCTAATTTGAATTATGCATATGTTGTATTGTTATATTGTTGCCTTCTTTTATACAACTGTGCGTGTCCGAGACTTACTTGGGTGCAGTTGACGGATACGTCGATGATTTAGTGTACTTGACCTAGTCATTAGCAGACTCACCACATTGGAGGATATTCTGATATCTTCCGTGACCTGACACTCTTATACGTTTCACTGAGACATATTCATATTGGGATGTGGGTTCGCGTACTCGACTAGCTATCGGTGCGTGTGACGTGCATCACGGTTAGTACGTAATTTCGGTTATATTTTTAGTAGAGACTTGGCATATAGATACGTGGTACACACGTCGAGTATTCGACTTGTGTATCTACATGGGACGGGGAGGACATTAGTAGTCATATGGATACACCCATTGGAGTCCGTAGTTTCCAGAGGAGCCACGGATCCAACGACTCCCCTTTACACTGCTGCCACATTATTCGGAGCAAAATGGACGATATACTGTACTGCTGCCACATTCTTCGGAGCGATATGGACGATATACTATACTGCTGCCACGCTCTTCGGGGTGTTGGACGTAATGCCTATGCCTACCCATACATACCAAAGTTGTCCTCATATTGCATTCACTTAGATTGTTAGCGCACCCTTTATTGTATTTATTTTATTCAGTATCTATCGATGGCATGCTTCTATCTATCTTGTTACGTCCCTCTGAGGACCTGGTATCTTTCCAGATTTGGATGAGGCATATTACCCCACAGTGCACGGACCCGGACAGCAGATGAGGTACGCTACCGAGAAGGAGCTAGAGGTGTTACCGTTAGAGTTTCTTTGATCACTTGGTAGGCCTTCTGCCTAGGATTGGGAGCATCATTATCTAGTCAGCCGATGCCCTAGTCATTACTCTTTTATCTGTCATTTCAGTACTTTTATTTCGTTATAGTAGTGGGTTTGTCCCCACCAGACATTCTTGGATGTACTATGATATTTGAGACTGGCGTTTATGTTCCAGTATTTATTTTAGTACTTTCTTGCTGTTTATATTGTGGATAATATTAGATTTCCTATTTGGTGTTGATATTGGACTTGTTAGTTATTTAGGACAGCGTAACACTCTTCGTTAGGATCCATTAAATTGGGATATCCTCGGAGATGTGACAGCTGGCTATTGCCATGTAGCCTGGTCCCATATATTTTGGGACTGGGGTATGACAGTCATTGTACAGATGGCAGTCTACTAACATATCACATGGTCACAGGTCAATATAACTACGGGATATCCATAATTATACTTGGGTCACCTAGCACATATGTAATTATACATATTATCACCTAGCATATAACATTAATACTCATAATATATATGTATATCTATACCAATTAATTATATATATAATATATGTATATACACTAATTGAATTCACGTACTATATATATATATATATGTATACATATATATACTAATTATATACATGTCAAGCATATACTAATGGAAAACATATACAATACATATACATATGTATACATATACTAATTGAGTTCATATACTATATATATATATATATATATATATATAACAATTATATATTAAACACATACATATAATAATACTAATACGTACATACATACACATACGTACATAAAATCATGAAGGTGGGGGACATGTACGAACCTGTGCACAGGCACGGGATCGACGATGACGACGATGTTGATGATGACGATAACGACGATTAGGGTGAAGGATAGAACCGGTGATGATCATGGTGAAGATGATGGTGATGATGAAGGCGAGGCTGCCGGAGGAGCTCAGGCAAGAGAAGGAGAGGGAGGACCGGCTGTCGTCGATGGCGGAGGAGGAGACATCCGGGGTGGCTCAGGATGAGGGGAGTCGAGGCTGCTGTCGAGGTTGTGCTCGACGGAGAAGAGAGCAAGGAGGCTCTGCGGGTGGTGGTGGTGGTGTAGAGTTCGTCGAGGAAAGAACGACGAGGGGGAAGTCGAGGCTTTAATGGTGGGGGTGTTAATGGTGAACCTGAGGTCGGGGAGAAGGAAGGAAAGAGAAGGTCGGCGGGTTGTAGAGGGAGGATGCCAGAATTGTCGAGGAGGAGATAATGGCAGCAGTGGTGGTGTTAGCCGCTGTCCAGTTAGTGGAGGGCGGGATCCGGTGTAGGAGATGGGTTCAGGCGGATCAGTGGACGTGGAGGGAAGTCGGGGTGACTGGCAGCAGGGTGGCTCTGCGGTGGGTCACCGGGATCAGGCGGTTGACCGGGGTGTTCATGGTCGTCGAGGGGAAGGGCGGAGGAAGATGACCGGAGGAAGAAGAGGTTCAGTGTCTCGGTGGAGGAGGCTGGAACGGTCGGGTTTGCCACGGGTGGAGGTCGACATGGTGGTGGAGGATGGTTGCAGACGGTCGACTTCAGGTGAGCTGCTCCGACATCGGGGGTAAGCTCCGGTCGGGTGAAGGGATGGGTTGAAGGAGATGAATAGGGAAAAATAGGGTCGGCTACTTGGTATTTGGGTGATGGGAAAAATAAAGGAAATTAATATATATATATATACACATGTAAGGGGGTTGGTTTGACCTAGAATTAAGGCTTCGTCAAACCCTTGGGAAAAGGGCTTGTCATGGATATTTTTCAAGGGCTAGGATTCAAATGGATTTAAATGAAATAGCTAGGATTGCATATTCCAAAATGGAGGGCCATGGTTCAATGTGGGTTGATGTTGAGGGTTACACACTCCAATAAATTATAGGAAAATTCACATGAAGGAGAAATGGGTTTCTTTACGTGTCGTGTCCGACGGGGTGGACACCTTAATGCACTTTTGCATAAAAGTGCCCAACAATTGGAAAATTGCACAAAGTTAGGTTTATGGTTTAATTTAATTAAAAATAAATGCAATTGGTGTTCTAAAATAAATTAGAAGTACAAGGGACTAAAATTAAGTGGAACACAAGTGTCATGGACATAGAAGACTCATAAAAGAATATTATCATAATTTGGGTTGCACAAAACAGGTCAAGATTGTGTCTCCAATTTTGATAGGAACGTACAAGGATACAAAATTGAATTTATTAAGAATTTAAAATAAACGTCTGCGACGAAAATTGTGCGACTAAAATGAAGCACAAGAGAGCATAATTATGAGTTACACAAGGATCAGAATGGAAGGCGGGCATGTCTAGGACAAGATTGTAGAATTTGTTGGAAGGCAAAAGCTTGGATAGCGCTCCAAATATCGAAGCAACGGTAAGGCGCAACAATTAAATAAAATCACGGTAATTAATTATAATCATCAACATTTACTCCCGAATAATACAATTTAAAATCATAACCCTATAATTCGGTCAGGGGGTTTATCTGGTGGGCTTCTAGGTCTAGTCTACTAACTAAACATTAAAATAACTACACATAATAATAATAATATATATAAAGTCCAAAATATCCCTATTTTTAGAATGTGGTAGTGACAAGTCTACCCTCCTTAAAAGAATTTCGTCCTCGAAATTTAAGATCCTTAATAGTTATATTTATTCGTTATATTATTTTCCATCAAAATTTAAATTTATCAAACCACATAATCATGAAGTAATCCACATTGTTATTTCACAAAATTTTCAAAATAACATATTCCTGAAAATCCTCGAAATAACATCAAATTCTATTCTTATTATAATCTCCTTCAAAATTTTAAGTTTAATAATTAAATACTCAAAATTTATCCAATCCTCTAATTTAAAATCTAATCAATGTATATTATAAAATTAAATCTCATCCTAAAAAAATTGAATTCAAACACTAATCCATTAAGGGTTAATTGAATTCAAACACTAATCCATTAAGGGTTTACTCCTCTATTCTTTTTCCACACAATACTCATCAATGTAATAGTTATGAAATCTTTAAATACCATATTCAATTTATATCTTAATATCCTGTAGTTCAAAAAATATAATAATAATATTCTTAAATCCTCAAAATTTAATGACAAATTCAATCATATCCTAATCTTCATAAAATCTGTGATTTTATAAATCGTCAATTCTGCCATATTAAGTTCTCAACTCTTCATTTAAATCAATATTGTACCTCAAAATTTAAGGCACCTTGTCTCTCTTTGTCAAGTCATAACCTCTTCACTACTCTTCACTATGGTCAAAACCCCAGCAATCAGAGTCTAGGAAAATCCTACCTACCGTCATACAATATGCAATCTGGAGAAAACATACATGGTTATGGTCTCTTTTGTCATGGTATTGCAATCTCTGTCAGGGTGTACTACTAACTATATTCTAGCAAGAGAATTATTGATACAACTATGGTACTAAGAAATCAATCAATCAAAATAAACAGATGGAAAAGGAACAGAAGGAAAGAAAAGAACAGAACCTGCTAACACAACCATGGTTTAATGATGCATCCAAGTTGATACCCCTATCCTTTGGTACCACTGTTTCTACCACAAGCATACCCACTACTAGCTCTCTTACGTACTACAATTGTTTATACTAGTTATTCTTTTCACTCAAGTGCACACCAAGTACAACACACAACACTAAGTGCTACTCTCTTTAATGCAACTCTAGATGGACACCCAAGTCAGTTTGCAGTGCCATCTCAAGCATGCTCAAGCCAACAGATACTTACACATGCACATCATCCACTCATATACAAATTTATATTTCTTACCCACCATAAAATTTTATCCTCAAAATAAAATCCTCAAAATTTAACTTCTCGAACAATTTTAAAATAAAATGTATATACTTTCCTCAAAAGTCAAATATTCAAATATTGAAATAAATTTTTTTAATCACTTCCAAAAATCTTTATAGCTTTGACTATGTTTATTAGATTTAATTTGAATCCTCAAAAATTTTAATAACATAAAATCTCAACTCCTCAAAATTCTTAAAAAATAAAATTTATTTCCAATCTTCAAATTATAAATTTAAGCCCACATCTATCTAAGTATACATATAAATACTTACAGTCTCTAACACTCAAGGTACATACAAATATACCAATTATCTACAACCCTCAACTGTGTACTAAAATTTGCACTGCCCGGATTACTTGCACTGTTGCTTCCAATAATTTTTTATCCATATTAACTGATACACCAATCAAATTTTATCACACAAGGTACTTACTGTTACTAGCACATTGCTCAACTAATCCTCGATATAGAAACACTAGCACTCTTGATATAGTAACACTAGCTTCCTTATTTAGATCACCTAATCACACTCACCAGAACTCATGATCACTTGCACTTTATATAATACACATGTTTTATTTCACTCTCAATGGTAGGCATATGGTTCCATATCTTGATTGATGTATACGTATCTTCTCTCAAATCTTTTACAGACTGGTACACTAATCAGTGATACACTTCATAACTTCCATAACCAATCTTGATATTTCTCTACTCATGGCATCTCATTAAAACCCTTTATACATATACATTTCTTTACTCTTGACACACCCAAGTAATCAATCATCAAATTGAATATCATGCTCCATTAATTTTTAATACAATTTCCTCGATACTTAATTGTTTACATAGATCATCCTATTACATAAATTTATGACTATCCAGGACTGGCATGCTGATTCTGATTCTTACTCTTTGAACTATTACTGCTACTTTTACTCCTTCTTCTACCTATAGTACCAATATTAACTACAATGACACCTATCATCGAACTATTGCTACAAGGCACTACGCTATGGGTTAACTCTAGAATGATTCCTACTGCTCACATATCCAACTAAGAAATACTTACACTCTCACAAGTCATACCCAGTCAACACTGATACAAGACACAGACCTAATTGCAAGTCACCAATTATCACACTAACTAGGAACCCTAATGGAAAGAAGCTTAAGGAGGAACTGGACTAAGGAACTGAAGGCATTTCTACTACTAGTAAACAAAAGAAGCGATGGAAGAAAGTCCTGGAATAACAGAAATGGATAAGTTTGAGATGATACTTTAGGAACCAATTTAAGATACAACCTGATAATCATACACGTCTGTCCGAAATTATGACACTCATAATCCTCGCCACGCTAGTAAGCATAGCTGCAATAAATAATAGGTTCCATAACTAAGGTATGCAACTCTATAATCACGTCATCTAGAATCCTCGCCACGCCAGCCGGTATGGCTGCGAAAAACTCTAAATTTCATAACTAAGATATGTACATCCAAGTCAGGTTCCTACATTTTCGTCACGACAGCTAACGTGGCTGCGATAAACTCTAGGTTCCATAACCAAAGTTGACATTTTACCTTTCTCAATGTTCGCATCAACATATGTCATCAGATGATACCGTAAATTTTAGTCCGTAAAGTTTATCTCGATAAAAAATCAAACTCAACAATGATACCAAGAATTAAATTTAATAACTGATCAACAAGATTCAATTTCAACAACGAGAACGGATAAAAAGAAGGGAAGATTTAAATTAAAATTTATAATAAGATTCTCAAGGGTCATCCCAGGAATCTCTCAAGAATTTGTGATTGAGTATCCCCTCTCATCCTAGTATCCTATGTCCTATATCCTATCGTAGGCACGTAGTAGTACAACTAAGACGTCGCACTACCACGACATCGCACAACTTGTGAAATCTAACCTACATGGACTACCACTAAAAATGTGTCATGACCCGCACCCGGTATAGGGGCACGAGTGCGTGGGTACATCCAGCCTACGCCGTAGCATCGACGGTAGAATAATATCTAGGTCACAATACTATCTAATCAACCTCACATGAATATCCAACTCCATAAGGAGACACAGATATCACAATATAATACGAAATACTCAATCACAGAAACTAAAGCACGATGAGATATCTAAAAAAATATATGAAATATAAGACAAGTCTAAACAACAAAATAATCTAACCTGCAATCAATAACATCCAAATCTCCAAGTATGCTGGAAACAAGTCCTATAAGTCATAGTCTGGAAAAATATTTTTAGTCAGGATGGAGCAAAGTACATCTCTAACAATATTTCTACATCAATGATATAAACTATATAGCAGTAAATAGATGGAAATATACAAGATGCATATACATGTACGAGAGATACGCAATAAAGGAAATACTGAAAATAAATACGAGAATGAATAATATGTCAATGAACAAGAAAACTATGACTAAGTGTATGAGTACTAGCTTTAACATGTGATCGGCTTGGGAACTTGTACACAAGTACTGGCCTGGCTAGTCATACGTGTGGTGTATGAACAACACTAACATGAAAACAAGACTTGTACATAAAGGGTATGATCACATATCTACACTAAAATACTCCCCACCCTCGACTTGTATACTAGATCCAACCATGGTACGCTTTGGCACGGGATTCTCTAGGAAGGTAGCAAGTCTCCCCGAGAATCAGTATTTATAAATGCACAAGATAAATAATGAAATACGACTTGTACAAGATACACCATATACAAGGAATAATATCTCATGAAGAGATTCGGATATACCAATCCTTGTAACCATCGTGTCAAGAAATATGAATATTTACACTAGATACAATGAACATTGAGGATATCATAAATAAGAAACTATCAGAGAATGTACTCGCCTGGGTTCCTTAGCTGGCAATACCAATGTCCTGTTTCCAAAGTATCGCCTGAATGATCCAACAGTCCTATTGACATATCATATAATAAAATATTGTATCAGACATTACACTAACACACACAATAAAAATACAATGATCTCAGGGCTACGCTAGGTATGACACTGGTCAACTAGGGTCAACTGTGCGTCTAATTGCACGGGTGTCGCGTCTGCAAATACTGTACAAAATAGACAGTCAAAATGATATGGGGCTTGCCAGTACGTCAGTATACACATGGCAGTCTGCTAACATATCACATGGTCACAGGTCAATGTAACTACGGGATATCCGTAATTATACTCGGGTCACCTATCACATATGTAATTATACATATTATCAACTAGCATATAACATTAATACTCATAATATATATGTATATGTATACCAATTAATTATATATATAATATATGTATATACACTAATTAAATTCATGTACTATATACATATGTATATATATATACCAATTATATACATGTCAAGCATATACTAATGGAAAAATATACAATACATATACATGTATATACATATACTAATTGAGTTCATATACTATATATATGTATATGTATATATATATACCAATTATATATTAAATACATACATATACTAATATTAATACGTACATACATACACATACGTACATAAAATCATGAAGGAGGGGGACAGGTACGAACCTGTGCACGGGCACGAGATCGACGATGACGGCGATGTTGATGATGACGATGATGACGATAACGACGATTAGGGTGAAGGTGAGAATCGAGGATGATCATGGTAAAGATGATGGTGATGATGAAGATGAGGCTGCCGGAGGAGCTCAGGCAGGAGGAGGAGAGGGAGGTCCGACTGTCGTCGATGGAGGAGGAGGAGACATCTGGGGTGGCTTGGGATGAGGGGAGTCGAGGCTGCTGTCGAGGTTGTGCTCGACGGAGAAGATAGCAGGGAGGCTCTACAGGTGGTGGTGGTGGTGTAGAGTTCGTCAAGGGAAAAACGGTGAGGGGGAAGTCGAGGCTTTAATGGTGGGGGTGTTAAGGTGAAGCTGAGGTCGGGGAGAAGGAAATGAAGAGGAGGTCGGTGGGTTGCAGAGGAAGGATGGCCGAAGTTGTCGAGGAGATAATGGCAGCAGTGGTAGTGTTAGCCACTGTCCATGTTTGATGATTAACAAAAGAGAGGTTTATACGAAACCTTTTTGCTTACAAACGAGAAAAGAGAAAAGTACAATTAATCCTATACGAGGATATTAAGTACAATCAAATAATTCTGGGAAGTATTGCTATGGAAGTCTGATCTGCGGTCGATACTTTGTTCCTTGGACTACACAATGATGAAGAAGTGCTGTGCAAGTAGGATTGAATTCCTGTTGCCAAAGTTGTCAGCCAAAACTCTCTGTCTGTGCTCTTTTTTTTTGATCTCTGATCCTTGATTGTGTCCTTTACCCTGTGACCAGGGGTCTCTATTTATAGAGATCAATCAAATAACTGTCTAGTTGGCGTAAAAGCCAAATAACTATCTTGTAGGCTTAAAAGGCCAAACTGTGAAGAAAGTTGCATCATTTATGCTGCGGTTATGACAACTGCTACCCACGTTCCAAAAATCTTCTGAATCTGTGTATGACACGTGTCCCTTTATAAGGTAACGCGTATAACTGCTTCTCGAAGATCGTGGCATACAAGCCACGTAGGTAACTGCTCCTACGTAAAAATAGTTGGCGTAAAAAGCCAAATAACTATCTTTTTGGCGTAAAAGCCAAATAACTGTCTTATTGGCATAAAAGGCCAAACTGTGAAGAAGAAGACTTCCTTTACGCGGTGGTTATGATAACAGCTACCCACATTCTCATAGTCTTCTGAATCTGCGTATGACACATGTCCCTTTATAAGGTAACGTGTATAACTGCTTCTCGAAGATCATGGCATACAAGCCACGTAGGTAACTGCCGCTGCGTAAAATGGTTGGCGTTAAAGCCAAGTGATTGTCTTATTAGCGTAAAACTTGATGATTCATGAATAATAGATAACCAGCATAAAATAGCCAATTATCCTTCACGACTGAGGTTTAGAGCGTATTCTGGGCAAAATAGCCTTATCACGTACCTTTGTAAATATAGCCGAGTTAGCGTATTTCGAGGAGATAGCATACGACGTACTCCTATAGTTGAAAAAAGCCTGGTTGGCATAAAATACAAGGATGGTGATGTGAGCATATTAGTCACAGTTTTAGCTTTTCCAGTTATGACAAATTTTAAAAATAGAATAAACTCTCGTGCATTAAATGCAGAGATATGCCTCCATCTCGTGCATTAAATACAGAGATATGCCTCGAGCTCTGTACAAGAAACAACTTTTGACGTGGCGTCTGATTTCGTCTTATCTTGAGCATAAAAACTTATTTCTGTCAATCTAGAATAGGTAGAGTATTCTTTGAATGCGTAAAAATGACTTGTATCAAAAA
Organism: Iris macrosiphon; assembly: GCA_036927795.1. Lineage (NCBI taxonomy): Eukaryota > Viridiplantae > Streptophyta > Magnoliopsida > Asparagales > Iridaceae > Iris > Iris macrosiphon. The sequence continues at coordinate 110,384,954 of JAYESA010000013.1, forward strand.
TATGTCACTAAACGACAACCTGGGTCTCTGTGCAAAATCATCATCACAGCCATCCTGTCATTGGAAATATACCAGTGTCATGGACACAAGTGTCATGGACATAGAAGACTCATAATAGTATATTATCATAATTTGGGTTGCATAAAATGGGTCAAGATTGTGTCTCCAATTTCGATTGGAACGCACAAGGATACAAAATTGAATTTATTTAGAATTTAAAATAAACGTCTGCGACAAAAATTGTGCGACTAAAATGAAGCACAAGAGAGTATAATTATGAGTTATACAAGGGTCAGAATGGAAGGCGGGCATGTCTAGGACAAGGTTATGGAATTTTTGGAAGACAAAAGTTAGGGTAGCGCTCCAAATATCGAGGCAACGGTAAGGCGCAACAATTAAATAAAATCATGGTAATTAATTATAATCCTTAATATTTACTCCCGAATAATACAATTTAAAATCATAACCCTATAATTCGGTCAGGGGGTTCATCAGGTGGGCTTCTAGGTCTAGTCTACTAACTCAACATTAAGAACACTGTATATAATATAATATAGATATACATATCATGCATTTATTTAAAATAACTACACACAATATTAATAAGATATAAAAAGTCAAAAATTCCCCTATTTTTAGAATGTGGTAGTGACAAATAGAATAACTACAGCTGAACCCGCTAGCAGCTAGTCCCCACCTATCCGACCATAAATTTCTTCATACTTAGTTTCTTTCTCTCAAACTCACCATATCCTTCCTCTCCATCTCCCATACATTTCACCTTCACATACCTTCCAGCAAAAACCCCTACAACTCTTTCAAAACAGCCCCTCCATCAGAAGTGTCTAGGCTGAATCCGAATTAAGCAATATCCCATATTAGACCCTATTGCCACCATCATAGACATTCCAACACCACCACATCCACCCTACCTCTCCTCTATATTTTTACTTCATAATCCAACCTCAAGCTCCCCCCACATCAGCCCATGCTGCAACAACTTGTGGGATTGTCAAGGCTGGATCTGAATTCTGCAACAATCCCTATTCGACCCTATTGCCACCATCACAGCCATTCCACCACCACCAAATCCACCATACCTCCTTTCCCTACCTCTCCTCTACCTTTTCACTTCAAAATCCAACCTCAAACTCCCCCTATATAAGCCCCTAACAGCAGCAACTTGTGAAAGTGTCATGGTTGAATCTGATTTTGTGCAAGTTGTGCACATAATACTTCCTTCCCCTATTTCACTTTGAGAAGAGACCAAACTCCTCCATCTCAACACCCTCTACATGTACTTCATATCCCCCTTTAGTTCTTCAACTTTCTATTCATAATTTTTGTCATAATGTACCAAGAACACCTCCTACTTTCCCATGACTAGACCTTGAATGTTATATATACACTAGTTGTCATATACACTTTGCCATGACCTAAAACCCAAGCAACCACTTGCAAATTATGATTTTAACTTCATATTCTAATAAATTCTAGAATTAATAAATATGTTTAGGGTGTTATTTAAATATATATTGCATGGTTGAGACTTGATTAAATATTTTGCAACTTGTAGAGCACCAAGCCTAGGTTTTGTGTCATGCCCCGATTATGTGGAATCGATAGTCGTCCCCTAGGCGTGATGCCGTGCGTCCCTAGGTTGCAAATCGCATAAGGCCAAGGTATTTTTGCATAACGAGCATATATTCAGAGTACGCAGATAATTGAAACACAAGGTTAAAATATGAAAAAGTTCTCTTTATTGATAAAGAACATCTATTTACAAACTCTTGAACGAGTCGGATAATTGCCGCACGGGCTTAAAAAAGTGGACTCAAAATGAGATAGTCGTCCTACACATTACATCCTTTACTAAAACTTCAAAATGTTAAAGACCTTCATGTGGGACAATAGCTTTTCCTCTGAGCTACATGAGTTAAGTTTGCTAGCTCCTGGGTCTTCAAAAATGCTTCCTCCAAGGCACGATCAGGACGTGACGACAGCTAGACTAGTTTGGGAAGTGACTTCATCACCTCGAAGGAACTCCCTGGTGCGGGGAACCTGTTTCAACGATGGTTAGTACATCAAAATATACTGGTGAAGGCGAGCTAATCCAACTATACCAATCAACATGTTATTTATATGAAGCATGCAAGTTATTTTATGGTCTTTCTATCTTGCCTTAGTTTATTTTATAAGCAAGCAAGAATTGATATAGAAATTTACTAAAATAAACTCGCCACTGTTCGGTGACTTTTACCTGCCCGTTTGAATCACCTGCACAATACTTACTATGTCCTTTCCTGCCACCAAGACACAAGTTAGTTTGCATTGGTTTAAATATACGTGGCGATCACTGGCTTGATGCCATAATGGACTAGTTAATGACGAGGATGGTATACAGCGAGAGCACATGATGTGCTACAAGCCATCCCACCCAGCACACGATGACTACACACGAAGTTTCGTCCGGATCGGATCGGTGCCAATGCCCCAACGACCATCCGTCGGAACTTATACCTTTGTACACAAGTTTTCTGTGATCAAACGGCGTCTAAGTTAAGTTATCAATTTATGAAGTTGAGGCAACACGAGTACAAGACAAGTAGCATGGCATAATTTATTTTGCAAAGTCTCCCTGAACAATTTATTGAATAATAAGGTGTGTTCCATACATAGCACAATTTATAGAAGAAGTATACATTCTAACTAAAGTTGAAGCTAAGCATAATAAGAACATCCTAACAAACTAGCATGCAATAAGATAACCGTTCACAAGTTGACTGAAAAGCATAAAGGAGTCCAAGTCTATTTTCTTTTATCTTGACATCTTTTAGTTATTTTGGTATCGTTTGATCGGGTTAAGCAAGAATGCAAGATTTTAGATATGAAGACTTGGAAGAAGGGTCAACTGAATCGAATATAGCCACTCACTAGTTGGTTTGAGAAGGAAAGAAAAGAGGTTTTTAAGACTTCGCTCACGCGTTGTCTACTGTACGATCACCTGCATTGCCACGAACAGCTGATCATTACCATTTTTACTCTTTCCAAGCTCAGAATTAAAGTACAGTTCAATGAGGAAAAATAAGGAAATTTATCGAAACCATTCAAGAAAATGCAAACAAATCCGAAAGCCAACTCAAAGCACGAAAGCAACAAGCGGCAGCAAAAACTAGGCAAGAAAACTTGTAGCAGAGATGTCCCTCTTGACTCTGCCGCTAAGTCGATCCTTGGGACACGGTCCATTTGTCATGACCTGCACCCAGTATAGGGACACGAGAGCGTGGGTACGTCCAGCCTATGCTACAACATCGGTGGTAGAACGCTGTCTAGGTTACAATAAATACCAACATAACTAAATACCTATCAATGATGTCAATATCCATAAGGAGGACAATATAAATCTCACAATATCTCATAATGTAAACTTAATCACAACAACTATAAGAGTATAAAGGCACGATAAGAGATGAGAAGAAGGACACAGTTAAATACTATGTCTCAAAATATAGATAAAACACAGTTAAATACTATGTCTCAAAATATAGATAAAACACAGTCTAGCTGTCCAACATAAAGTCTCTACAAGTCTCAAATTAAACTTAACATAAGTCTAAACATAACTAAATAAACCTCAAATAAGTCTCAAATGCATAAGGTAAGTACTATCTTGGTAGCTGCAGGAAATGTCTTATCTAAAAAAATAGTCTCCTCTAAGATCTCTGGGGTGTAGTCTACATCTATACCCGGTCCATAGTGTGTGGTACAGAAATCCTCAAGATCCTCTGAAAAAAATATCCAGTCAGGATTATAACAAAGTACAAGCACTAACAGAAGTTCCACATATATTTACAAAAACTATAACACAGTGTAAAAAAATACAAGACATATAGGAATACTGGCAAAAAAAATACTGGAAATAAGAAAATGCTGGAATAAATAAATACTGGAACATTATCATCAATATATATCTAGCAATGAATAGAAATACAAGTACACGCAAGAACAATGAACTGGTATATAAGTGTATACAAGAACAATAACTAGAACATGTGGAGATGCTAGATCAATATACTAAGGATACATGTCAAGAATCATCTAACTAAGTGTGTGAAACATCATCATATCATGTGATTGGCTTGGGGCTGATAAGACTCATTATATTGATTAGCGATCATCCTTATAAAGTCAGGCTAACCATATCTAACAGCGATAAGGCATATAATGGTCAGGCTGCACCGACGTGAGGTGTGGGTGAGCTATGATGCATGTAAAGTTGGGTATGATCACATAAGCTACTAATATTTCCTGGTTTTTCCCCAGCTAACACGATAGATTCCAATCATGACTCCTCATGACAGGTCTCGATGATGCCAACTCGTGTAAATAATAGTGTCAGAGTCATGTATGCTATACAACAAGAATTATAGAGATAATCAACATAATAGAAACTGTCAGTGAATGTACTCGTCTGTGGTCCTTAGCTGGAAATACCAATATCCGGGTTCCAAGGTATCGTCTGAGTGATCCAACAGTCCTATAGATATATCATAAACATAATACTGCATAAGACATTACACAAATACACAATCAAACACCATGATCTCAGAAATTATGCTAGAAGAGTCACGTCTGTAGTTGCTGTGCATAACAGACAGTCAATGGTACGGTCTTGCCAGTACGTCAGTGTACATATGGCAGTCTGCTAACATACTACTTGGTCAAAGGTCAACGTAAGTACGGGTATCCGTGGTTATACTCGGTCATGTAGTACATAGATATATATATAATACATATTATACATATTACAATCATACTAATTAATTACACTTATAATAGATATATGTATATACATAATAGAATTTATACTATTTATATATTAGGGATCCATGTACGATACATATACATAGGTATATACATAATTAATTTGTGAATTATACTATCTATATATGTAGAAGCATGAAATATGCTGGGGAATTGTACTCGTATTATATAGTCAAAACCCCCAACATACATGAAGTCTGTGTAAAACAGAGCCTCAAGACTATGTGGCGTAAAACATATCTTCAGAGCTGTCTGCGTAAAACAGAGTTTCAAGGCCGTGTGGCGCAAAATATGACTTCAGAGCAATATGCGTAAAATAGAGCTTTAGAGCTGTTTGGCGTAAAGTAGAGCTTCAGAGCTGTCCACGTAAAGCAGTGCTTCAAGGTTGTTCTGCGTAAATGTTGCTTTATCCTCCTACATAAAGTTTAAAAAATATGTTTTTTTAATGCAGGGTAAAGTTGTACGAGAAACTCTTCGTATTCCTCGGATGAATTCGTCAGACAAAACAATGAACCTGACTCCTGACAAAAGTACTGCACGATGATCGAGAGGACGGTTGTGATGATGATTTTCTACAGAGACCAGGCTGTCATTTAGTGACATATTCTTGATACAAGTTATTTTTACGCAATCAAAGAATACACTGCCAATTCTACATGGGCAAAAATAAGTTTTATGCTCAAGATAAAGACAAAATCAAATGCCACGTCAAAACCAGCTTCTCATACAGAGCTCGAGGCATATCTCTACATTTAATACACGAGATGGAGGCAGATCTCTGCATTTAATGCACGAGATTTTGTTTTATTTTTTTAATGACTGAAAAAGCTAAAACTGTAACTAATATGCTCACATCAACATTCTTGTATTTTACGCTAACCAGGCTATTTTCAACTATAACAGTACGCCGTATGCTATCTCCTTGAAATACGCCAACTCGGCTATATTTGCAAAGGTACGTGATAAAGCTACTAAGCCGAGAATACGCTCAAAACCTCAATCGTGATGAATAATTAGCTATTTTATGCTGGTTATCTATCATTCATGAGTCATCAAGTTTTACGCAAAGTTTGTCTTTTACGCCAACAAGACAGCAATTTGGCTTTTACGCCAACAAGACAGCTATTTGGCTTTTATGCCAACAAGACAGCTATTTGGCTTTTTATGCCAACAAGACAGCTATTTGGCTTTTTTTGCCAGCAAGACAGCTATTTGGCCTTTTACGCCAACAAGACAGTTATTTGGCTTTTACGCCAACTATCTTTATGTAGGGGCAGTAACCTACGTGGCTTGCATGCCATGATCTTCGAGAAGCAGTTATACGTGTTACCTTATAATAGGATATGTGTCATACGCAGATTCAGAAGATTATTTGAACGTGGGTAGCAGTTATTATAACCGCTGCGTAAAAGATGCAACTTTCTTCACAGCTTGGCCTTCTACGCCAACTGGACAGTTATTTGACTGATCTCTATAAATAGAGACCCCTGATCACGGGAAAAAGGATCGATCAAGGAGGGGACAGGGCACAATCAGAGATCAGAGAGAAAAGAGAGCACAGACAGAGAGTGTTGGTTGACAACTTTGGCAACGATAATTCAATCCCACTAGCAACCTTTGAAGCTTCTTCTTCTTCTACAATACTTCTTCATCATCGTGTGGTCCAAGGGACAAAGTAATCGACTGCAGATCAGACTCCTATAGCAATACTTTTCCAGAATTATTCTGTTGTACTTAACATCCTCGTATAGGATTAATTGTACTCTTTTTCTTATTTGTAAGCAAAAAAAAAGAAAGGTTTCGTATAAACCTCTTCCCTCTTCTTTGTTTATCATCAAACAAAAATGGTGACTCTGTTGCGGACGACTTTCTCCTCTGACGAGAAAGAAATTGCTCAAAACGATGCTGTATCCATCGGATCGACGAAGAAGATTTTGGTCGTCCAGTTCGACCAATCTGCTTATGAAGACATGCTTCATGCAGGGGGTAGCTTTCATTCCACCTCTGTCCAGAACAACAGGAAGCTGCGTAAAGTGTGGATGCCTAAGACATCCTCTACCCTTTCTGCAAGCTCTTATTCTCTGCTCAACAAGGTTGTGACAACACAGCCTACATGCCCTATGCGTAAAAATTTGTCTCCCGTCTGTGACATGGCAGATAAGACTTCTGGCAATGCCTTAGTGCCAATCCAGAAGTCTCAGATGTGCTCTGCGCCTAAAACTTTGTCTCCCGTTTGTAACGTGGTAGACAAGACTTCTGGCAATCCCCCAACGCCAATCCAGAAGCCTAAGACGCGCCCGGCGCGTAAACCTTCGTCTCCCGTCTGTGACGTGACAAACAAAATTTTTGGCAAGGCCTCAGTGCCAATTTAGAAATTTCAAATATGCCCTACGCGTAAAAATACATCTCCCGTCTATGATGAGGCAGATGGCCCCTTTGATCACATCAAGGGAAAACAAGTGGTGAATCTCCCACAAGAGAAGAAAGTTTCCACTCTTCAGATTATGCGTGACGCTGGAGGCCGTTTGAGGACTTTTCCTGTTTTATGTGAACCTGTGCAAAACTCCAAATTATGCCAGGATAAGTCTATCCGCATAAAAAAGACCCATTTTATGGGAAAATATACTCCTCACACGGATGATGGATCATATGCTACTCACATGGGTGAACTGTTGTATTCCTATGGCAGAGAAAGGGTTTAGATTTATGGATTAATTAATTAGAAATAATTAAAATTGGTGTTCTAAAATTAATTAGAAGTACAAAGGACTGAAATCAAGTGGAACACAAGTATTTTAAATAAAGTAGACTCAGAATAGAATATTACCCTAATTTGGTTTGCTCAAAATGGGTCGAGATTGTGTCTCCAATTTCGATTGAAACACACAAGGATACAAGGTTTGATTTATTAAGAATTAAATATAATAGGTTGCGACGAATGTTGCACGTTTAAAATGAAGCACAACAGGACATAATTATGAGTCACACAAGGATTAAAATAACAGTATGGCACGTCTAGGACAAGAGTGTGAAATCTGTTGGAAGTCAATGGCTAGTGTAGCACTCTAATTATCGAAACAACGGTAAAGTACAACAATCAATTAAAATCACAATAATTTAGATATAATTAATTATCATTCAATTATTTACATATTAATTACAAAAATACAAAAGTACCCGTAATATGAAATATGGGGGTGACAAGTCTACCCTCCTTAGAAGAATTTCGTCCTCGAATTTAAAATAAACTAGCACAAGAACAAACATTCAAACAAGGAATTATACCTCAAGTCTCGAAGAGATACGGATACTTCTCGCGCATTTCGTCCTCTCTCTCCCAGGTTGACTCTCCTAGAGAGTGATATCTCCATGCAACACAAACCAAAGGAATATTCTGGTTCCGCAATGCCTTCTCTCTACGATCCAAGATCTCAACGGATTATTCAGGATAACTGAGTGTCAGTCCAACTTCGATCTCCGAGTGATCTAGTACGTGACTAGGATTGGCCATGTACCTTCTCAGCTGCGACACGTGGAACACGTCATGCACTCTATCTAGAGTAGGTGGCAAATCAAGTCTATAGGCCACTGCACCGACCCTTGCAAGAATACTAAAGGGCCCGATGTATCGTGGACTAAGCTTTCCGCCTCTACCAAAATGAATCGTGCCCCGTGTCAGAGAAATTTGCAGGAACACCAAATCGCCAACCTAGAACAAACAATCTTATCATGCAATCTAAAATAAAAGAATCAAAATAAAAAAAACCAATACCTGAAACTCTAGGGGTCTACGGTGGCTATCGGCCAAATGTCGCTGTCTGTCCTGCGCCACTCGCAGTATGTCTCTGATAAGTTTTACCTTTTCTGCTTCATCCACGACCATTTCTGATCCTAACAAAGCTCTCTCTCCAATATCATCCCAAGATAACGGTGTACGACACCTTCGTCCATATAAAGCCTCGAATGGTGACATCTCAATGCTGGCCTGGTAGCTGTTGTTGTAAGTAAACTCTACTAGGTGTAGATGATCCTCCCAAGAACCTCCGAGATCCAAAACACAAGTGCGTAGCATATCATCAAGAGTCTGAATAGTCCTTTTAGACTGTTCGTCTGTTTGGGGGGGATACGCGGTACTGAACTTGAGCTGGGTGCCCAAGCTAGCCTGTAGACTCCTCCAAAAATGGGAAGTAAAACGACTATCCCGATCTGAGACAATACTCACAGGATCTCCATGTAATCTGACAATCTACTATACGTACATCTCTGCAAGCTTCTCTGTTGAAGTACCCGCTTTGAATGGTAAGAAGTGGGTTGATTTGGTCAATCTATCTACAATGACCCAAATTGCGTCCTTTCCTCCTGGAGAACGTGGAAGTCCTGAAACAAAATCCATAGTCACGTGCTCCCACTTCCATTCTAGAATGGGTAAAGGTTGAAGCAATCCTCCTGGCCTCTGTCGATCTGCTTTTACCTGTTAGAAAACTAAGCATCGGGATACAAAGCGTGCTACTTCCTGCTTCATACCATACCACCATACATGCTCCCTCAAATCTCGATACATCTTGTTGGCTCCGGGATGCATCGAGTACTGAAAGCGGTGTGCCTCTTGCAAAACTTCTCCGTACAGCTCTCCACTTGGCACACACATCCTCGTGCTATGCCGCAGAGACCCATCATCCGCAATAGTGAAGTCGTCTATCAATCCTGTCCGAACTTGTGCTCTAATATTCCTTAGAGTCTCATCATCATACTGAGCAGCTCTAATTTTGTCCATCAGCTCTGATTGTATCTGCAATCCCCATATCTGAATCTCAACATCTGGAACTAGTACTTTAATTTCCAAGCTCTTAAGATCAGCTAATAAATGTCTATTCGAAGTCAAGCACATAGCCATCGGATACCTGCTCAAGGCATCAACGACTACGTTGGCCTTTCCTGGATGGTACTGTAATGAGATATCAAAGTCTTTCATCAACTCTAACCACCTTCTCTGTCTCATGTTCAGCTCCTTCTGTGTAAACACGTACTTCAAGCTCTTGTGTTCTGTGAAGATCTCTACATGCTCTCCGTACAAATAGTGCTTCCACAGCTTTAGGGCAAAGATAACTGCTGCTAACTCCAAATTGTGAGTGGGGTAGTTCTTTTCATAAGGGCATAATTATCTTGAAGCATAGGCAATTACTTTCCCATGTTGTTGAAGAACGCACCCCAAACCTTTTCCTGAAGCATCACTGTAGATAGTGAATTCACCTATCCCTGACGACAACGTCAAAACTGGCGTTGTCGTCAATCTCCTCATTAGCTCATTGAATGCGGCTTGACATTCTTCTGTCCAGACAAATTGTACATCTTTCTTGGTCAGCCTAGTCATTGGCTCTGCAATCTTGGAGAAGTCTTGTACAAATCTTCTATAGTATCCTGCTAGTCCAAAAAAGCTCATGATTTTAGCTACCGTACTGGGGGTAGCCCATGATTCCACTGCTTCAATCTTTTTTGGGTTAACTGAAATTATGTTCCCCGTCACCATATGTCCAAGAAATTTAACCTTGTCAAGGAAGAACTCACACTTTAAAAGCTTTCCGTATAACTTCTCTCTCCTGAGAGTCTCTAAGACCATCCTCAGGTGCTCTTCATGCTCTTCTGGGGTCTTTGAATATATTAGAATGTCGTCAATAAACACCACTATGAACTTGTCAAGGTACTGGTGGAATACCTTGTTCATCAAGTTCATAAATACGGCAGGTGTGTTGGTTAAACCAAACGGCATCACTGTAATTTCAAACTGGCCATATCTGGTCCGAAAGGCTATCTTCGGTATGTCTTCCTTCTTTTCCTTTACTTGGTGATAGCCTGACCTCAAGTCTATCTTTGAAAATACCTTCGCTCCGCTCAATTGATCGAAAAGATCATCTATCCTCGGCAGCGGGTATTTGTTCTTGATAGTGAGGTTGTTCAGAGCTCTAAAATCAAAACACATGCGTATCGTGCCATCCTTCTTCGGTACGAATAATACCGGTGCTCCCCATGGCAATAAACTGGATCTAATAAAACCTTTGTCCTGCAGCTCCTCAACTTGCTTCTTCAGTTCTACCAACTCGTTGTTGTTGACTCTATAGACATGTTGCGAAATAGGCTCCACTCCTGGTATCAAGTCTATAGAGAATTCAACATCTCTGTCTGGCGGCAAACCTGGCAACTCCTCTGGAAATACATCCAAGAACTCCGCTATAAGTAGATGTGGTAACTCCTCTTCGTCCATCCTGTCTCCGCAAAAAGTGCCTCTGCTCTGCTCCTCTGCTCCTCTGGCGATCTCAAACTTTGGCACTCCTGGTGGTCGAAATACTACTCTACCTCTGTGACAATCTATAGTAGCATGGTGTTTACTCAGCCAGTCCATTCTGAGTACAATGTCGTATCCCGGAAGTGGCATGACGAGTAAACTCACGCATAGCTCTCGGTCTTCCAATGACACTCTCCGATCCTTACAACAATCACGGACTAGAATAACGCCTCCTCCTATCATGATCTTGCAAGTCCTATCTAATGGTTCTGTTTCTAAACAATGCTTAAGGGCATAAAATACATGTACAAAACTATGGGAAGCACCAGAATCAAATAATGCAAGTGCTGGAATAGAATCGAGTAAAACTGAACCTGAAATCATGTCTCCAGCTGGCTCGGCCTCCTCAGTAGTCATGGCATAAGCTCGTCCCTATGGTGCTCCTCTCTGCTGCTGCTGCTGCTGAGCAAACCTCTGCTGCTGTGGGGGAAGTGGAGGTCCCCTCTCCTGGCCTCCTGGTACATTAGGTGCTCTGGCCGGTCCTCTCTGAGTTGCTGCTCCTCCCTGGCGAATCTGAACAACTGGGCAGTCCCTCAGCTGATGTGCTGATGATCCACATGACGAACAGGTACCCAATATTTTCCTGCAGATGTCTCTTATATGTCCTATCTTTCCGTAATATGCACATAGGGCAACGGGCTAATTCTGTCTCTGTGGTTGCTATTGCTGAATATGTCCTCGAACTGGTGCCTGTTGCTGGTGTTGCTGCTCGTACGACCTCTGTTGTTGTTGTTGTCGTTGAAAGTGTGGGCGTTTGGCCGATCCTGTGTTACCACTGGCTCCTTCAGAAGTGTCGCGTCCTCTCTTGGGCCTGAGGTCCAAGTCATCTTCGACAATCTGGACATCCATCAGAATACCCTCAAATGTATCGGTGCGTCATCCCAAAGTATGAGACTTGATCTCTCTATTCAATCCCTTTCTGAATTTTTGTGCTCTGTCTCCAGGATCACGAATCATCGATGGCGCAAATTGACTCAATCGACAAAACTCTGTGGCATATTCGTCGACTGACATGCCTCCTTGGATTAAGTCATGGAACTGACTTTCTAATGATCCCAAGGCTACGTCAGGAAAGAATTTCTCCTTGAAGAGCTCCTTAAAGTCCTCCCATGTAAGTCCTCCAATAGCGAGTCTCGGCTCTGTACGATAATACTTCAGTACGATATCAAACATCTAACTGCCAATGGCCTCTATCTGAAGAATCTTCGGGATCTGTGATAAGCGCAAGTTCCTCTCTATGTCCTCTAACCAATCGTCAGCATAGAGTATTCCTTCTGTGCCATTGAACTCTCGAGGCATCATCCTCTTAAAGTCCACTATGGTACCTGGCCTATGTTGTTACTAGCGAGGATGTTGCGGTTGTCGTGCTACTCTCTCCACAGCCTGGAGAGCAACCTGATGAGCATTTTCCATGCTTTCTCTTATCAGTTCTGTCTGCGCCTGGTTTGCTTCTGCTTTCACTCTCTGAGCCTCAGCTTTAACACACTGAGCTTCTGTTGTTACCCTCTGGGCCTCTAGTATGCCCTGTATCAGGGCAAAAATCTGTGCCCCGTCAGTGGGCACTCCTCCGGGAATCGGTGTCGGTGGTGGTGGAAGGTAGTCTATCATAGCTAGGGCAATCCTCTAAATAGGTGGAGGAGGAATCCCATTAGCTGCAGATACTTCCACATGAACAGGAGATATATGAGGAACTCTAGGTGTCTGTTTTTCAGGTTGAGAGGTGGCAGACCTCTCTGAAGTTGATGCTCCCACTCTCATGGATCTAGTATTCGGCGGTATCCTGAATACAGATCAAAAGAATCAATGATAGATACGATATTATCAAGGAAGGAAAGAAAAATTCTAAAAGGAAGCAACCAATTCGAATAAAAATATAAAGTTCAGAATTTCCTAGTGTGATTGAGCATACTCTCATCCTAGATCGTATTTCCTATATCCTATTGCAGGCTCGTAGCAGTACAACTAAGTTGTTGCACTACCACGATATCGCATAACTTGCGAAACTGGACCTGCATGGGCCACCACTAAAAATGTGTCACGACCCACACTCGGTATAGGGGCACGAGAGCGTGGGTACGTCCAGCCTATGCCGCAGCATCGGCGGTAGAACATTGTCTAGGTTACAATAAATACCAACATAACTAAATACCTGTCAATGATGTCAATCTCCATAGGGAGGACAATATACATCTCACAATATCTCATAATGTAAACTCAATCACAACAATTATAAGAATATAAAGGCACGATAAGAGATGAGAAGAAGGACATAGTTAAATACCATATCTCAAAATATAGATAAAACACAGTCTATCTGTCCAACACAAAGTCTCCACAAGTCTCAAATTAAATTTAACATAAGTCTAAACATAACTCAATAAACCTCAAATAAGTCTCAAATACATAAGATAAGTACTATCTGGGTAGCTGCAGGAAATGTCTCATCTAAAGAAATAGTCTCCTCTAAGATCTCTGGTATGTAGTCTGCATCTATACCCGGTCCATAGTGTGTGGTACAGAAATCCTCAAGATCCTCTGGAAAAAATATCCAGTCAGGATTAGAATGAAGTACAAGCACTAACAGCAGTTCCACATATATTGACAAAAACTATAACACAGTGTAAAGAAATATAAGACAGATAGGAATATTGGCAATAAGAAATACTAGAAATAAAGAAATGCTGGAATAAAGAAATACTGGAACATCATCATCAATATATATCTAGCAATGAATAGAAATATAAGTACACGCAAGAATAATGAACTGGTATGTAAGTGTGTACAAGAATAACAACTAGGACCTGTGGAGATGCTAGATCAATATACTAGGGATACATATCAAGAATCATCTAACTAAGTGTGTGAAACATCAGCATATCATGTGATCGACTTGGACTCATAAGACTGATTACATTGATTAGCGATCATCCTTGTAAAGTCAGGCTAACCACATGTAACAGCGATGAGGCATGTAATGGTCAGGCTACACCGACGTGAGGTGTGGGTGAGCTATGATGCATGTAAAGTTGGGTATGATCACATAAGCTACTAATATTTACCCATTTTTCTCCAGCTAGCATGATGGATTCCAATCACGACTCCTCATGACAGGTCTCGATGATGCCAACTCGTGTAAGTAACAGTGTCAGAGTCATGTATGCTATACAACAAAATTATAGAGATAATCAACATAATGGAAACTGTCCGAGAATGTACTCGCCTGTGGTCCTTAGCTGGCAATACCAATATCCGGGTTCTAAGGTATCATCTGAGTGATCCAACAGTCCTATAGATATATCATAAACACAATACTGTATCAGATATTACACTAATACACAATCAAACACCATGATCTCAGAGACTACGCTAAGGGGGTCACGTCTGTAGTTGCTATGCATAACAGACAGTCAATGGTACGGTCTTGCCAGTACGTCAGTGTACATGTGGCTGTCTGCTAACATACTACTTGGTCACAGGTCAACGTAACTATGGGTATCCGTAGTTACACTCGGTCATCTAGTACATAAATATATATATATCTATATATAATACATATTATACATATTACAATCATACTAATTAATTACACTTATAATTGATATATGTATATACATAATAGAATTTATACTATGTATATGTTAAATATATATTAAGGATCCATGTACGATACATATACATAGGTATATATATACTTAATTTGAGAATTATACTATTTATATACATATACATTAATATACATTTAGTCATATATTAATACGTATGCCAATACGTATATACCAACTATATATATATATATCCATATACCCACAAGACACGTATACTAAACCCTGGCTATAACATGTGCATATAATAAAGAATACGCGTATGCATATACGTCTACGTGTATGCAAGGAGAAGAAAACCGAACCTGTGTATATACACGACGACGACGGGGTGCTGGTTGTGCGTGGTTCAGTCGAGGTGGGTCTACATGGGTGTTCGGGCGAGGTTGCTGGATCCAGTTGGCCGGCGGTGCTAGTCGCCGATCGGGTTGGCATCTCGGTCAGTCGGCTCCGCTAGAAGTCGATAATTGCAACAGTTTTCGGCGAGCGCGGGATGGCTCGGTTCAGCGGCGACGAATTCAGGCGAGAGGGGGGAAAGGTTCTGGTCCAGCAAGGCGAGTTCGACGCAAGCGTGGCATCGTCGGCATACAGTCGGGTTCAACTCCAGCGGATTGCTCAAGTCGAGTGGTAGAGGAGACGCTCGACAGCGGGTTTCCGGCATCGTCTCGACGGAGAAGTGATGGTGTACTCGGGGTCAGTTTCCGGCGGAGGATGAGGCCAGGGTGTTGTGTGGAAACGGGGAGATGCTCGACGGGTCCGGCAGGTTGTCCGGCGGGGAACAATAGGTCGGGAGGAAGAAAGGAAGAAAGAGACGTCGGCTGTGGTATTTGGTTTTGGGTTAAAAAGAAAGGAAAATAATTAAGATGATATATATATACAAAGGGGTATGGGTTTGACCTAGAATTGGTTTGACTGGTCAACCCCTTTTAGAAATTGGGCTTCTCATGGAGATGTTTCAAGGGCCATGATTAAAATGGGTTCCAAATAAATGGCTAGGATTGCATGGTACAAAATGAAAGGAGGGCCAATATTTGAGGAGGTTGATGTTGTGTAACACACTCCAAAAATCATGGAAAAATACACCTGAAGAAGAAAAGGTTTATTCACGTGTCGTGTCCAACGGAATAGACACCTTAATGCACTTTTGCATAAGAGTGCCCAATAATTCGAGAATTACACAAGTTTGGATTTATGGATTAATTAATTAGAAATAATTGAAATTGGTGTTCTAAAATTAATTAGAAGTACGAAGGACTAAAATCAAGTGGAACACAATTATTATAAATAAATTAGACTCAGAATAGAATATTACCCTAATTTGGGTTGCTCAAAATGGGGCGAGATTATGTCTCCAATTTCGATTAAAACACACAAGGATACAAGTTTTGATTTATTAAGAATTAAATAAAATCGATTGCGATGAATGTTGCGCGTCTAAAATGAAGCACAACAAGACATAATTATGAGTCACACAAGGATTAAAATAACAGTCTGGCACGTCTAGGACAAGGGTGTAAAATCTGTTGGAAGTCAATGGCTAGTGTAGCGCTCTAATTATCGAAACAACGGTAAAGTACAACAATCAATAAAAATCACAATCATTTAGATATAATTCATTATCATGCAATCATTTACATATTAATTACGAAAGGACAAAAATACCCCTAATCTGAAATATGGGGGTGACACCATTGAATATGGAAATCGATTCCGAAGAAGAAAATCCATAACAAGGATAAGATCTTGTGTCAATTTATCCCGATCGAATGATACCGACTTGTATTTCTTAGCCGCGCTCCCCGAATAGGGGGAACGGGGCACCACTTCCTAACCAACTAATTGGAAGTTTCATCCATGAAACTTAGGAATAGAACCTACCACTATAAAACAATGAAGGGAACCTTTCTCTCATTTTGGGTTCAAGCTCCCAAGTCGATTCTTCGACCGAATGATTTTGCCAAAGCACGCGCACGAGAGGAACCAAACGACTATGAAGCATCTTCTCTTTATAATCCAAGATCCGCACAGGATGCTCAACATAAGTCAAGTCTGCCTTTAGGTCCAATTTATCAAGATCAACCACATGACTCGGGTCGTACACGTACTTCCTAAGCTGTGAAATATGGAGTACATCGTGCACTTCAGATAGTGATGGTGGCAGTGCAATCTGATATGCGACCGGGGTGACTCGCTTTAGTATCTCGAACGGACCGATGAATCTTGGGCTTAGCTTTCCCTTTGCTCCAAATCTGGTAACTCCTCTAATGGGCGAGACTTTAAGAAATACCCGATCACCTTCCAAGAACTAAAGAGGTCCACGATGCTTGTCTGAGTAGCTTTTCTGACGACTCTGTGCTACCTTTAGCCATTCTCGGATCAAGCGACTCTTCTGGACGATTTGCTCCACGAGTTCAGGACTAAGAATTTGCCGTTCTCCAACTTTATCCCAACAGATCGGGGATCTACACTTCCGCCCATACAATGCCTCATACGGCGTCATCTAAATGCTGGATTGATAGCTATTATTGTATGCAAATTCGGGTAACGGTAGAAGCCTATCCCAACTAGTCTTCAAGTCCAAGGCGCAGAGTCATAGCATATCTTCTAGGATTTGGTTGACCCGCTCTATTTGGCCTTCTGTCAGAGGATGGTAGGCAGAGCTGAACTTCAACTTCATCCCCATTGCTGACTGCAGGTTTTTCTAGAAGCGCGATAAGAATCGACCATCTCTATCGAAGATAATGGATACGGGCACGCCGTGAAGTCGAACGATCTCGTTGATGTAGATCTAGGCCAGGCAGTCGGCACTCTAAGTAATTTTGATAGGCAGAAAGTGAGCTAACTTGGTGAGTCAATCAACGATGACCCAGACGGCATCATTCTTCCATTGCATCTTCGGCAAACCAACAATGAAATCTATTGTTACATGTTCCCATTTCCACTCTGGTATAGCAAGGTTCTGTATCACTCCGCCCGACTTCTGGTGCTCGGCCTTTACCCTCTGACAAGCTATGCATTACGACATGAGCAGTGCTACATCTCTTTTTATGCCGTGCCACCAAAATATTGTACGGAGATCTCGATACATCAGTGTGCTACCCGGATGTGAAGTATAACTTGCATAGTGAGATTTAGTGAGTATCTCTTTTATGAGGGTTGCATCTTTCGGAATGCACAATCTTTCCTTCACTCGCATCATCCCGTCCGTGCCTACCGCAAAGTCGGTTGCCTTCCCTGCTTAGATAAGACCTTACATCTTTTGCAGGAATAGGTCATTCTTCTGAGCGAACTTGACATTTTCTAATAAGTCGGGTTCGAGGCACAGCTGAGCCACTTGTCCCCCTTTTTGTATCTAATTTTAAGTGTAATGCCCAAACCTTCAAGATCCTGATGCAGCTTGTCATCAAAATCCAAGCTATAAATGAACACTCGACTCAGCGCATCAGCTACAACATTACCCTTGCCCGGCGTGTACCTGATCATCAAGTCAAAGTCGCTAAGGAGTTCAAGCCAATACCATTGTTGAAGATTTAAATCCTTTTGTGTATAGAGATATTTTAGACTCTTATGGTCCATATAGATCTCACACGGCACACCATAAAGTCAGTGGCGCCACAACTTCAGCGCGAACACCATCGCTGAGAGCTCTAGGTCATGCGTTGGGTAATTATTCTCGTGAGGCTTCAACTGCCTCGACGCAAAAGCTATCACCTTGTCCCTCTGCATAAGGATATATCCCAATCCCTTTCCTGAGGTGTCACTATATATCTTAAAGTCATCAAGTCCGTCCGAAAGGATAAGAATTTGTGCTGAGACGAGTTGCTACTTTAACTCCACAAATGAAGCTTCCCAGTCGTTCGTCCACGCGAACGTTACTCCCTTCCAAGTGAGCTGGGTCAGAGATGAGACAATTTTTGCAAAATCCTTTATAAATCTTCGATAGTAGCTTGCTAGACCAAGGAAGCTCCGAATGTCGCTAGCTGACTCAGGCCTCCTCCACTTCACGATGGCTTCTATTTTCTTTGGGTCAACTGAGATGCCCTATGCAGAAATAATATGCCCAAGTAAAGATATGTTGTCCAACCAGAACTCGTATTTACTTAGTTTCGCGTAAAACTTATTGTCTTGAAGGGTTTGAAGCACCATCCACAAGTGTCCTGCGTGTTCATCCTTATTCTTCGAGTACACTAAGATGTCGTCGATAAAAACCTCTACAAATTTATCGAGAAAGGGTCGGAATACATGATTCATCAAATCCATAAAAGTGGCAGAAGCATTCATCAGTCCAAATGGCATGATAGAGAACTCATAATGGCCATAACGGGTTCAGAATGCAAACTTTGACATGTCCTCTGGTTTGATCTTTAGTTCATGGTAGCCCGAACGAAGATCAATTTTTGAAAGCACCGATGCTGCTTGCTGCTAATCAAAGAGGTCGTCTATCATGGACAGGGGATACTTATTTATGATAGTGACCTTATTCAGCTCCCGATAATCGATGCAGAGTCATAATGTCCCATCCTTTTTCTTTACAAAGAGTTCAGGCATGCCCCAAGGAGACACGCTCGGACGGATGTACCCACGATCCAGCAGTTCTTAAAGTTGGCACTTTAACTCCTTTAGTTCAGTAGGGGTTATTCTGTACGGAGCTTTGGAAATCGGCTGAATATTTGGGAATGTGTCAATAGTGAACTCGATCTCTCAATTTGGTGGTATACTGGGTAGTTCGCTCGAAAGCACATCAGAAAAGTTTGCTATGACGGAAGAAGACTCAACATTTGCGTAATCCAATTGCGTGTCCCGTACCGACGCTAAGTATCCCTCACAGCCAGAGTGTAGCATCCGTCGAGTAGGTATCGCTGAAAATACCATGCAGGCCCTGGACGCAACAGTTGCTGGACTACTCGTGTAGTAGAATTTGGCTTCTCCAGGTAGGCGAAAGATGACTCATTTCTCTACACATTCGATAGTTGTCGAGCAAGCGTCGAGCCAATCCATCGCCAAAATGATATCGTAATCCCAAACATCTAGGACTAAAACATCGAGCGAGAATTTTATTCCTCCAATACAGACGTAACCGCCTTGACATACTAAACGGACAGGTATTTTTGTGCCCAAGGGGGGTGCTAGCGCTAAGATCTAAATATAATAGTGACATTTTTATATTGTTTTCCATAATAAAATTCGTAGATATAAAGTTATGCGTTGCACCAGAATCAAATAGCACACGTACAGGTATGTTATTGAAAAGTAATATACCTGACACAACGGTATCTAGGGCTTCTTCTCGTGTCATAGTGTACACCCGGCCCTGAGCTTGATGACGCTCTTGCTGCGGCACGGCTCGATTGGATTGGGGTGCTGTAGCAGGATTTGGAAGTTGAGGGCGGCGATCAGAGAGGTGCCGACAGTCACGAATTGTATGGCCTGGATCTCCACAAATGAGACATAACCCAAGTTTCTTGCAACAATCTTTCATGGCATATCCTTGCTTCTTACAGAAAAGGCATGTCATTTCTCTATATCCTTTCCATTGTCCGCCATTATTTGGATGCTTTGCAGCATTGTTTCCTTTCTCGTTGCTATAGCGCTTATGATTGGAAGTATGCACAGTGCCGACAGCAACAGGAGGATACTGTGGTTCAAGAGAAAGGGCATAATTGAGAACTTCCCGTATCGTCTGGTACTGAAGAACGACCACGTGCACATGGATAGCAGGTTGCAGGCCCTTTTCAAATATTCTAGCCTGACTCGCTGCATCAGGTAAATATGAACTTGTGAATTTGGTGAGCCGGTTGAATTCGGCAAAATATTGCTTTACTGTCATGTTGCCTTGTCGTAGTTGCACAAACTTGTTCTCCTTCTGCCGACGTATTGGAGGGGGTATGACCTCCTCTTCTAACGTGCCACAGAAGGTAGCCCATCCGATCGTCTCATCTTCAGCGTCAACTAGAAGAGATCTTCGATGCACGTCCCAGCGATCATGCGTGTTCAAGCGAAGCTGTAGTTAGATAACGCGAAGCTGTAGTTAGGCACACGCAACACGCTTCTTCTCAGGTACCTCTAGAAGTTTGAAGTGATCCTCAAGTTCTGCCAACCAATCTAGAGCCACGATTGGGTCTTCAGTCCCCTTAAACTATGTATTGTAGACCTTTTTGAAGTCGGCAAAGTCGAAGGTAGTCACATCCTTCTTTTTTAGAGTTTGAGACATTTTTACTTCAGGCGCGGGCTGCTCCACCGGTATCGTTGCTGTTACCACATAATGGTTGGAGGCTAAGTTATGCACGATCTGTTACATGGTATCTACCTGCTTCTGTTGGACTATAAATCAGTCTTCTAGATTGCTTTCAAACTTGGTCTGTTGTTCTTCTGTGCGCTTCTCGGCTTGCTCATAACGAGCCTCGTCTCTCTGTTGGCTAGCCTCAAGCATCTGCATCATTTGCTGAATTAGATCGACATTGGACATGGCTCGCTGACTTTGTGAACTTCCTGATGTGCTAGAACTACTTTCTTGGGCTTGGGTTTTACCCGGTGCTAGCGATGATGCTTGCGCTTGAGCCATTCCTTCAAAAGAAGGTAATTTGTGTCAGGATCTTAAAGTATTATGGTCTTATTGTATAAAATGTATCTCATTTTGGCCTAACGAGTTAAAGAGTTTGCACAGGAAATAGATCGCTAAAGGAACTTTTCCAATACGAGGGTTAATGGAACTTGAAGCTGGGGTCTGATACTAATATGTCATGTCCCAATTTTGTGGAATCGATAGTCGCCCCCCAGGCGTGACGTCGTGCGTGCCTCGGTTGCGCATCGCACAAGGCCAAGGTAATTTTGCATAACGAGCACATATTCAGATTACGCGGATAATTAAAACACAAGGATGAAATATAGAAAAGATCTCTTTATTGATAATGAACATCTATTTACAAACTCTTGAACGAGTCGGATAATTGTCGTACGAGCTTACAAAAGTGGACTCAAAATGAGATAGTCGTCATGTACATTACATCCTTTACTAAAACTTCAAAATTTTAAAGACCTTCAGGCGGGACAATAGCTTTTCCTCTGAGCTGCATAAGTTAAGTTTGCTAGCTCCTGGGTGTTCAAAAATGCTTCCTTCAAGGCACGATCAGGACATGCCGGCAGCTGGACTGGATTGGGAAGTGACTTCAGCTTCTCACAGGATCTCCTTAGTGCGGGGAACCTATTTCAACGAGGGTCAGTACATCGAAATATACTGGTGAAGGTGAGCTAACCCAACTATACCAATCAACACATTATTTATATAAAGCATGCAAGTTATTTTGTGGTCTTTCTATCTTGCCTTAGTTTATTTTACAAGCAAGCAAACATTGATATAGAAATTTACTAAAATAAACTTGCCACCGTTTGGTGACTTTTATCTGCCCGTTTGAATCACCTACACAATACTTCCCATGTCCTTTTCTGACATGAACACACAAGTTAGCTTGCACAGGTTTAAATATACGTGAGAATTACTGGCTTGATGCCATAATAGACTAGTCAATGACGAGGATGGTATATAACGAGAGCACACGATGCACTGCTGTCACGCCCCAGTCCTAAAAATACGTAGGACTAGGACACGTAAGCATGCCAGCAGCATGGATATGGCAACTCCAATATATGGAAACCAAATCCACACGTACGTTGTAATATGAATATCAAATCCACCAGTGGTATAAATATATGTCACAAGTCACAGGGTATAATCTAGATCTCATCTACGAAAATCAGATATGAATAAAATAACCAATGTCTAAGAAACTAGATCTCAATAAGAAGTATCTAAGGATGATAGTTGGATGGAAACAAATCTACTACCAACTTAATTGGAAAAGTAAATACAATATGAGTACAACACAATCAAGCCCAATATAAGTATACCAGCTATCGATCACGGCTCGAAGAGAAGACATCCACAAAGCATCTATAACCATCCAAATCTGCTCTCCTACAAATACTCAAGAACAGGTACACCTGGCAGCGGACCAGGTCCTCAGAGGGACATAACAAGATACTTAAACATATGCCAATAAAGTACTAAAATAAATATCCAATGGGGTCGCCTAACCATCTAAGTGAATGCAGTTAAGAACAACTTTCTCCACAAGTGAGCTATCTGGCTGAAAACTGGGATTTGGCATGGTTCTCTTTCGAAGATCCAGGGGCCCAAAGGCACGTCGTCTTTTGAACGGCGGAGGCCCGCCAATGTACATATATATATATGGGTCATCACCGCCCGTATCTCCAGTGGAGAATTCGGGTGCACAGAAAAAAGTGTAAAGGAGCTCAAATACGGTACTTGTTGTTCTCCCCACCCTATGCTCTAAGCATGTCACATCCATGACACGATAACACCTCTAATAACTGCCAAGTCTACTAGCATGCAAAGTTTCTAACAGCAGTTATTCCTAACGCACGGCCCATACGTACAGGAGGCCAGACCTGCACGCAAGTCCGTGATCTACATGAGACTCACAACTCGTGTAACAACTGTGTCACGGCCAATGAACCTAATGGTGCTACATGATAATGGGGTAGTCTCATGAACAAGGTCAATGCAATACATAAATAAAAATATATCGCGACGTCACCGTCGCGAGCATTTTATATAACAATTAAAATATATGAACTAAAGACAGAAAAGAAAGATGTGTGCAACATATGGAATAAGAATAACAGTACAATGGCAAGGTATACTTGCCTGGCAAGAAAGTTGTAATGTACCAATAACCTGCTCCAAAAATCGCGCAGAATAAAGCCAACATCCTATGTATATATAATATAATGCAAATAAATTATTAGTCATTACACTAGTACACCTACAACAATATTTATACTGGACTCGGGGTACACTAGGGGTGGCACTAGTCATCTAACACGATAAATTATGCGTTGAATTACGCGGGTGTCGGGTCTTTAAGTACTGTACACAATAAGTCAGTCAACTAACACGGTCTCGCCAGTACATCGGTGTACTCAAGGCAGACACCAACATTGTTCTTAGGGGCAACAGGGTCTAGGACAAATACGGGGCAGTCCACGGTGTCCTAGGTCATATAATCTGAATACACCTACTCCTAATTATTTATTAATATATAATTAATTACAATATACACACATACCATATATATCCATTAATTATACATATTCTAAGTTGAATAGTATGTACATACTAAGAATATATATAATTATATCAAACTAATTAATATACGCGTACGAGTACAAGTTCGTGTACGGAGTACAGGGTTCACCGACTCAGGGTCTGATATCAGCTAGCAATTATAAGAAATACGCATGTCCTAATAATATATACTCAAACACACATACGAAATAAGAAGGTGGGACAGGTTCGAACCTCGGTGTACGCGCACGGGATTGGCTGGACGACGACGAAGAGAGGTTGACGATGATGGTGAGGACGATAATGCTGATGGTGAGATGATGATGATGACGAAGATGTGAGATGGTGAGATGACGACAATGACGATGATGATAGGATGATGATGTGATAACAAAGATACGAGGATGATAGTGGTAACGAGGATGGTGAGGTAGACGATGGTGATATGGATGAGGGTGTGATGATGATGATGCTAATGATGGCTGTGGTTATGGAGATGGTGATTCCGACCTGCTGACCGGAGCCCGACCAGGGGAAAAGGAGATCCGGCCATAGGGGTTGAGTAGGGAGGAAGGGTCGACGACGGGGAGGAGCTGGAATCGACGAGGAAGATACTAGGAAGATGGCAAGGGTGGTAATGGTGGTGGGGTTGACACTCCGGCCAGGGTTCGGCCGTGGGGAGGAGCTCAGGCCAGGGAATTCCGGCCATGGAGGTGTTCATGGAGAAGGAGATGGTTCAGGGATGACAGGGTGTTGTGCTCAGGAGGAGGACGATATTGAGTTGGTCGGAGGTGGGGGTGATGGGTGTAGTTGCTGTTGACTCCGGCGGGAATGAAGGGGTCGGAGTTGGCCGTGTTGTCGGGGTGAACGGAGAAGGAGGGAGATGAACAGGAGAGTGTGGAAGAGCAACGGTGAGGCTGATTGGAGAACTCGACGGTGGTGGGGGTGTTGGTTCGTGCTGGTGAATGAGGGATGGACAGGAGGTCGAGGTCGGCTCGGGGAGGCTCGGCGTCCCGGTCTCCGGCGTGGTGTAGAGGCGGGGAAGGCTGGGGAAGATCCAGGCGAGATGGCCGGGGTTGATGAGAGCACTCGGTGCTGGATCTGGCGGGTTGGAGGATGTGATGAGGGTGGCCGGGTATTCTCAGGAGATGTACAGCGGCTTGATATCGAGGATGGCGGGGACGAGTCGGCTCCGGCATTCTACTGCTCCGGCGAGGGGTTAGGCTCCGGTCGGATTCGACAGGGAAGGGGGAGAGGGAAAAGTCGGCTAGGAAGTTAGGTTTAGGGTGGGTTTTAGGTTTTAGGGTGATTTAAGAAAAGGGAAGAAAAAATTCTATTTATACACATGTAGATTTTAGGGTTTGACCTAGGTTTGACTTTGGTCAATATCTCATTGTGATGGGCCTTGGGCTTGCATGAGGGTGTTTGAGAAGGCTAGAATATGCATTAATTAAATGCAATGATAGAATTAATATATAGGGTGATGTGCGTGCGTTGTACATCCCGAAAAAATTATGGAAAAATTTATATGAAGGGAAAAATTAAATTTCTTCATGAATTACCCAATGATGGGGACACCTTAATGCATTTTTGCATAATAGCCCCCCAACAATTGGAAAATTGCACAAAGATAAAAATTAAATTTAATTAATTAAATCAAAATGCGCACGATGTTCTAGAATTAATTAGGAGTACATGGGATTAAATCAGGCGGGACATAATTGTCAGGGGCGTAGAGGGAACAGTGTAGAGTATTAATAAAATTCAGGTCGTACAAAACGGTCAAGATTGGGTTCACGATTTCGATTGGGACGCACAAGGGTACAAAATTGGGATTTATTTATAATTAGTAAATAACGTCCGCGACATTTATTGTGCGGCTAAAATATAGCACCAGAGAGCAATATTTTAAGTTGCACAAGGGTAAGAATAGTAGGCAAACATGTCTAGGATGAGATCGTGAAGTTTTAGATAGGCAATGGCTAGTGAGGTACTCCAATTATCGAAGCACGGTAAGGTGCGCTATACGACATAATTATTGCATTATTAAATAAATGTCGTGTTCTAAATTCTAATTGGTTCAACCTAGCCCTAATTTCACTATCCAAGCCAAGTATGCCTAATTTTGGGTGAGGGGGTTTACAATCTACCCAACTTAAAATAATTTAGTCCTCGAAATTAAACTAGGGTAGGGTTTCTCTATCTAACCTTCATTGATTTCAGTATAAAGAATTCTCCTTGAGTTAACATTGCAGTTTCTACCCAACTTAGAATTTACCCATCTATCATCTAAGGCTATACATCTAAGAAGACTACGTCCCAAATTATTTAATCAAGCTATTGAATCATCAAAGTCTTTAACACCAAATATATCGTCGATGATGTTCCCTTAATCATTTATAAAAGATAGTCACCAAACAATGTGATTGACCTACGGGGGATATCTAGTACTATCTATATATCAAACTTACACCAAGCAAGATGTTTCATCTTTTCGAAATAAGGAAAGACGTAGATCAATAGATAAGAGTTCAAAGGAGAAGTAATAGAATGCAAGTATAGGGATCAAGGCATTTCAAGAAATCCAATGGGAATTGTCAAGGCGGTTGTGTACTGAGATCCTATTTGATAAATCCGTATTCGCATGCTCGTATTAGTACAGTTATGTAGCCTATACGATACTCTTAGACATGTCTAGGGCAAGTACATTCGTCTACTAATCACTATGTTCCTCAATCCACGTAAAGTAGTTATGCGAAGAGCGAACCAAGCGCACTAAGGTTAGCTAGACCTTAATACACTGATTCTAAAATGTATTAATGTATGCATCCATTAATAC
Organism: Iris macrosiphon; assembly: GCA_036927795.1. Lineage (NCBI taxonomy): Eukaryota > Viridiplantae > Streptophyta > Magnoliopsida > Asparagales > Iridaceae > Iris > Iris macrosiphon. The sequence continues at coordinate 110,411,704 of JAYESA010000013.1, forward strand.
ATATATCATGAACAAGCTTGATAAAGAATAAGCTTGCAAAAACTAGGCTATAATAGCAGCATAATTCGAGGTAGCACAGAAAATATAACGCTGGATTATGATGAGAGAAGTTACAAATAACTCAAGTTTGCAAAACAAAAACAACGTAAGCAATAGTAACAAAAGACTCTACAATCTCTATAGTTATCATACAACCTCCTTGTCTAAGTCGCTAGTCGACTAAATGGGGGCAAGGACCTCTAAATTCTATTGTCTGAATAAACACTGTCCTCTTTGCTAGCATACAATTAATGTCATTCAGTTACACTTCATCAATGGATCACAAGGGCTACGTGATACTAGGTGGTGAGGTATACTATTCAACTTAGAATAATAAATTAATACGCTAATGCCGTAAAGGAAAAATATAGGAATTTCTATTAAGGTTTACAAGAAAGGGTCTTCGTGCTTATTAGAGTATCCTATTATATAGGTCATGGTCTTAGTCACAGTGCTCATAGAACATGTGTCAATCGTAGGGATAGAAGAGTTACTAGCCGTTAAGGGGAAAGGGATTTAACTCGTATCGAGCTATGGGTACAAATTTTGTGATTTAAAGCTAAGGGGTAATTATTAGGTCACAAGCTAAGGGAACTACGCAAACTATCAAATCCCAACTATCACGCACAAAATTCAAAGTTCAAATCACCAAGCTATACCCTAGCAACTACATGTCCTAACATAGAATAAGATTACTTGGCCTTCTATCATACGAGTTACGAGTTAAATGATGATGAAAGAAGAATCATAATTTAATCGTTACACAATTAGCGAACGCTAAGGTTACAGGGGACAAGTTATGAAATCAAAATGGAGGGCTCTAGATAGCATCATGGTTCTCTAAGGGGAATGAGGTATTAGTTGCTACGTTCGGGGTATGATCAAGGAAGAAGTGTTGATTACATTCCTCTAGGCTTCCTAGGATGCTGCCTGCTAATAATAAAACAATGATATAAGTTTACAGTTCTCCAATACTTTCTAACTATGAAGATTAGGTTCAGTCCTAATATTCAAATTTTTGGTTTTCTATTGGTTCCTCAATACTAGGGTCAAACATTATGGGTCAAACATTATGGTAAACTTCTAACTAACTCTAGTAGTGTCTATTCTACTCTCAAGTCTTCATACTACATCAGGGGATAATGGTAAACTAATTCTAGAGATAAGAAGTTCTAGGGTTCACTAAATATTCTAAACTTAGTGGTGTATCTATATTCTCGTTGTATTCTAAATAGGTGTGCTACCGTAATTATCATCCTAATAACAGGGGTTCCTATATTCTAGCAGAAGGCTATACTCAAGAACTGTTAGGGGAGTACAGGAATCAAGCAGGATGCAATTGTTCAAAATAGAACATATAGGAGGAAGATGAATCATAGTCAATTGTGGATGAGATCCTATATTCTAGTCCTAGGTGCAGGCTTGTTCGGTTCAGTAACGTAACCGAGACAATATGCTCTTGACCTGCATGGGCCACCACAAAAATATGTCACACCCTAGTCCCAAAAATACGTAGGACTAGGACACGTCAGTATGCCAGCCGCATGGATATGGCAACTCTAATATATGGAAACCAAATCCACACGTACGCTATAATATGAATATCAAATCCACCAGTGGTATAAACATATATCACAAGTCACAGGGTATAATCTAGATCTCATCCACGAAAATCAGATATGAATAAAATAACCAATGTCTAAGAAACTAGATCTCAATAAGAAGTATCTAAGGATGATAGTTGGATGGAAACAAATCCACTACCAACTCAATTGGAAAAGTAAATACAATATGAGTACAACACAATCAAGCCCAATATAAGTATACCAGCTATCGATCACGGCTCGAAGAGAAGACATCCACGAAGCATCTATAACCATCCAAATCTGCTCTCCTACAAATACTCAAGAACAGGTACACCTGGCAACGGACCAGGTCCTCAGAGGGACATAACAAGATACTTAAACACATGCTAATAAAGTACTGAAATAAATATCCAATTGGATCGCCTAACCATCTAAGTGAATGCAGTTAAGAACAACTTTCCCCACAAGTGAGCTATCTGGCTGAAAACTGGGATTTGGCATAGTTCTCTTTTGAAGATCTAGGGGCCCAAAGGCACGTCGTATTTTGAACGGCGGAGGCCCGCCAATGTACATATATATATATATGGGTCATCACCGCCCATATCTCCAGTGGAGAATCCGGGTGCACAGGAAAAAGTGTAAAGGAGCTCAAATACGGTACTTGTTGTTCTCCCTACCCCATGCTCTAAGCATGTCACATCCATGACACGATAACACCTCTAATAACTGCCAAGTCTACTAGCATGCAAAGTTTCTAACAGCAGTTATTCCTAACGCACGGCCCATACGTACAGGAGGCCAGACCTGCACACAAGTCCATAATCTATATGAGACTCACAACTCGTGTAATAACTGTGTCACGGCCAATGAACCTAATGGTGCTACATGATAATGGGGTAGTCTTATGAACAAGGTCAATGTAATACATAAATAAAAACATATCGAGACGTCACCGTCGCGAGCATTTTATATAATAATTAAAATATATGAACTAAAGACAGAAAATAAAGATGTGTGCAACATATGGAATAAGAATAATAGTACAATGGCAAGGTATACTTCCTGGCATGGAAGCTGCAATGTACCAATAACCTGCTCCAGAAATCGCGCAGAATAAAGCCAACATCCTATGTACATATAATATAATGCAAATAAATTATTAGTCATTACACTACTACACGTACAACAATATTTATACTGGACTCGGGGTACATTAGGGGTGGCACTAGTCATCTAACACGGTAAATTATGCGTTGAATTACGCGGGTGTCGGGTCTTTAAGTACTGTACACAATAAGTCAGTCAACTAACACGGTCTCGCCAGTACGTCGGTGTACTCAAGGCAGACACCAACATTGTTCTTAGGGTCAACAGGGTCAAGGATAAATACGGGACAGTCCACGGTGTCCTAGGTCATATAATATGAATACACCTACTCCTAATTATTTATTAATATATAATTAATTACAATATAAACACATACCATATATATCCATTAATTATACATATTCTAAGTTGAATAGTATGTATATACTAAGAATATATATAATTATATCAAACTAATTAATATACGCGTACGAGTACAAGTTCGTGTACGGAGTACAGGGTTCACCGACTCAGGGTCTGATATCAGCTAGCAATTATAAGAAATACGCATGTCCTAATAATATATACTCAAACATACATACGAAATAAGAAGGTGGGACAGGTTCGAACCTCAGTGTATGTGCACGGGATTGGCTGGACGACGACGAAAAGAGGTTGACGATGATGGTGAGGACGACAATGCTGATGGTGAGATGATGATGATGACGAAGATGTGAGATGGTTAGATGACGACAATGACGATGATGATGGGATGATGATGTGATAACGAAGATGCGAGGATGATAGTGGTAACGAGGATGGTGAGGTAGACGATGGTGATATGGATGAGGGTGTGATGATGATGATGCTAATGATGATAATGATGGCTGTGGTTATGGAAATGGTGATTCTGACCTGCTGACCGGAGCCCGGCCAGGGGAAGAGGAGATCCGGCCATGGGGGTTGAGCAGGGAGGAAGGGTCGACGACGGGGAGGAGCTGGAGTCGACGAGGAAGATACTAGGAAGATGGCAAGGGTGGTGGTAGTGTTTACTTGATGGTGGTGGGGTTGACACTCCGGCCAGGGTCCGGCCGTGGGGAGGAGCTCAGGCCAGGGAATTCCGGCCATGGAGGTATTCATGGAGAAGGAGATGGTTCAGGGATGACAGGGTGTTGTGCTCAGGAGGAGGACGACATTGAGTTGGTCGGAGGTGGGGGTGATGGGTATAGTTGCTGTTGACTCCGGCGGGGATAAAGGGGTCAGAGTTGGCCCTGTTGTCGGGGTGAACGGAGAAGGAGGGAGATGAACAGGAGAGTGTGGAAGTGCAGCGGCGAGGCTGATTGGAGAACTCGACGGTGGTGGGGGTGTTGGTTCGTGCTGGTGATTGAGGGATGGACAGGAGGTCGAGGTCGGCTCGGGGAGGCTCGGCGTCCCGGTCTCCGGCGTGGTGTAGAGGCGGGGAAGGTTGGGGAAGATCCAGGCGAGATGGCCGGGGTTGATGAGAGCACTCGGTGCTGGATCCGACGGGTTGGAGGATGTGATGAGGGTGGCCGGGTATTCTCAGGCTATGTACAGCGGCTTGATATCGAGGAATGCGGGGACGAGTCGGCTCCGGCATTCTACTGCTCCGGCGAGGGGTTAGGCTCCGGTCGGATTCGACAGGGAAGGAGGAGAGGGAAAAGTCGGCTAGGAAGTTAGGTTTAGGGTGGGTTTTAGGTTTTAGGATGATTTAAGAAAAGGGAAGAAAAAATTCTATTTATACACATGTGGATTTTAGGGTTTGACCTAGGTGAGTTTGACTTTGGTCAATAACTCATTGTGATGGGCCTTGGGCTTGCATGAGGGTGTTTGAAAAGGCTAGAATTTGCATTAATTAAATGCAAGGATAGAATTAATATATAGGGTGATGTACGCGCGTTGCACATCCCCAAAAAAATTATGGAAAAATTTATATGAAGGGAAAAATTAAATTTCTTAATGAATTACCCAATTATGGGGACACCTTAATGCATTTTTGCATAATAGCCTCCCAACAATTAGAAAATTACAGAAAGACAAAAATTGAATTTAATTAATTAAATTGAAATGCGCACGATGTTCTAGAATTAATTAGGAGTACATGGAATTAAATCAGGCGGGACACAATTATCAGGGGCGTAGAGGGAACAGTGTAGAGTATTAATAAAATTCAGGTCGTACAAAACGGTCAAGATTCGGTTCACGATTTCGATTGGGATGCACAAGGGTACAAAATTAGGATTTTTATAATTAGTAAATAACGTCCGCGACGTTAATTTATTGTGCGGCCAAAATATAGCACCAGAGAGCAATATTTTAAGTTGCACAAGGGTCAGAATAGTAGGCGGACATGTCTAGGATGAGATCGTGAAGTTTTAGATAGGCAATGGCTAGTGAGGTACTCCAATTATCGAAGCACGGTAAGGTGCGCTATACGACATAATTATTGCATTATTAAATAAATGCCGTGTTCTAAATTCTAATTGGTTCAACCTAGCCCTAATTTCACTATATAAGCTAAGTATGCCTAATTTTGGGTGAGGGGGTTTACAACTGCAAGCCATCCCGCGCAGCACACGATGACTACACATGAAGTTTCGTCTGGATCGGATCGGTGCCAGTGCCCCAACGGCCGTCCACAGGAACTTATACCCTTGTGCACAAGTTGTCTGTGCTCAAACGGCGTCTATGTTAAGTTATCAATTTATGCAGTTGAGGTAACACGAATACAAGACAAGTAGCATGACATGATTCATTTTGCATAGTCTCCCTGAATAATTTATTGCATAACAAGGTGTGTTCCATACTTAGCACAATTTATAGAAGAAGTATACATTCTAACTATAGTTGAATTTAAGAATAAGAAAAATATTCTAATGAACTAGCATGCAATAAGATAACCGTTCACAAGTTGATTGACAAGCATAAATGAGTCCAAGTCTATTTCTTTTTATTTTGACCTCTTTTAGTTATTTTGGTATCGTTTGATCGGGGCAAGCAAGAATGCAAGATTTTAGATGTAAAGACTTGGAAGAAGGGTCAACTGAATCGAATATATCTACTCACTAGTTGGTTTGAGAAGGAAAGGAAAGAGGTGCTTCAAGACTTCGCTCGCACGTCGTCTACTACACGATCACCTGCATTGCCACAAACAGCTAATCAATACTTCTTCTACTCTTTCAAAGCTCGGAATTGAAGTACAGTTCACCGAAAAAAAATAAGGAAATCCATCAAAACCGTTGAAGAAAACGCAAAAAAATCTGAAAACTAACTCAAAGCATGAAAGCAAAAAGTGGCAAGCGAAAACTAGGCAAGAAAACTTGTAGCGGAGATGTCCCTCTTGACTCTGCCGCTAAGTCGAACCTTGGGGCACGGTCCACTGAATATGGGAATCGATTTCGAAAAAGCAAATCCATAACGAGGATAAGATCTTGTTTCAATCTATCCCGATCGAACGATACCGACTAGTATTTCTTAGCCGAGCTCCCCGAATAGGGGGAATAGGGCACCATATTTTGTGCTAGTTGAAATTATTGTATATATATACACTATGGTATAGAGTAGAAAATTCCATGCTTGGGTTGTAAACTAGTTAAGGTTGTTTATGCACACTTGTTACATGACAAATACAAGTTTAGAATGAGGTTTGTGCCTTATTTTGTTCACAAATTCAGATTTTACTTTTATTGGTGCACTTGTCATTTCTAGTTGCTAGAGGATTATGGTTTGGTTATGTAAATGAGTATACTTGAACCATATAATATGTGAGGATGATAACCTATCATTTCCCGTTCTCGATATACATATTTGAAATATATTAGTTTTCCTTCATATATTACTTATTGCTTGCATGGTAATTAGGTGGCATATCATGGAAACTAGACCCATTATTTGGTTCAATTAGACTCATGGTTTAATTGTTGGGTTGGTTTGGTCATGAGTGAACCCAAGGTCTAAACCTCAACCCTATCATATATAAGTTAACCTCTTTATCTCTCCTCCCCCATTCTCTTATTTTTCCTCTTTCCTTCATTTAGGTAAGTACACCTTGTACTATATGGAGAAACCTCTTGATTTTGATTTTGATTCTTATTCTTTTCTTATAATTTATTAGTCTAATATGTGTGCAATGTGATTCTAAATACTTTCATACTTGGAGTTTTTAGTTTTGATGGATGGAATTGAGTAGATCTATATTTCTAACTTATGATTTTTATGGATTTTATGAGTTTTGTTTTTGTTTTGATCTATTAACCATGTATTTTTGAAAATCAGTTTTTCCAACATGATATATCTTTCAATTTTACGCGTTTTGGCCTTTGGTTCACTCGATTTGGACTTAAAATAAGGATTTTATGGACAAAACAAATTTTTAGTTTTTAGAGCTTTCGCCAGGCCGAACCTGCTATTTGGAGAAGAAGAAGTCTTAATGCGTCCAGCAAGTTATGCGGCCGAAAGTACTATACGGGCTAAGAGGGCTATGCGTCCTGAACTTTTGCCACAAGTGTTCTGGAGCTAATCCTTGAACTCCTTGTGTTTTCACTTACTGAATGAATAAGAAATTCGCTAAGTCCAAAAGAGCAATATGCGGCCGAGTGTCATATGCGGCAAGCAGAGTATGTAGCCACTTTCCTTTGGACGCATGACTCTGATTATTTGGCATACCTTTTCATAGTTTTATCTTTTCTCTCTGATACTTTATGGCTTGTCACATCCATCACTTTAGTCACTTTTCTCTGACACACATCACTTCGGTACTTGTTACAAGAGAGTGGACTTTTGCCTGAGTATGCAGCATGGAGGAACATACGGCCTGGAGCTATATGCGGCCTGGGGTAATATGCGGCCTGGGGCAGCATTCGGCCGATAGTCCATGCGGCAACCGTCTCATGCGCCAACTTGTGCATGCGTCTTAGCCATTTTATTTGGAATGTTTCTTTGTTCTAAGTGGTTGGTATTGATAATTGCTTGCGATTGATCCTAAAGAAGAATGTACCTTGTAACCCGACCTTGTGCTAGACATGACCATGTACTAGAATTGACTATGTCATAAGCGACTAACCAGCTATGTGCATAACATGAGCTATGTGTCCCAATGTGATAAGGCTCATACAACCAACTGTAAGTTTGGTAATTTGGCCCGATTTCTTGTATCCGTGCTAATATAGTTACTACGTGCTACATGTAGATGTGTTATAAATTTGCACTGAGGTACGACATAACTTTCTACATGTTATAAGATTACATGTTTTGGGTTGTGCATCGAGAATGCCTCCTATACTACGCAACATATGATATTATTATATATTTCCCCTGCACGGGCATGGTATGTGGGTCAACTACCAAAGCGTGGCTAGGACATATTGTTTGTTGTATCACGCTCGGGTGAATCCAATTTAAGCTATCAAGTAACAAAGTGGATTTGTATCTAGCATGGACCGTACCACAGTACGACATATATGTGGATTTTTTATGTGACCACGCCATGATATTCCTAACATAACCATAGGGCTAACTTAGGCAACTAAAATTGTTAGAGCATTAGGAGGGTTAAAATTTTGAGATAGTGCATATTAGCCACCTCAGACAATTGTCATGACGTACAAGGCTAAACCCTGTAGATATTGGTCACGTCCGCACTAGTGGACGACAATATTTACATATTTATATGTTTATGTGATCTAGAACTGTAGCCTTACGAGGGACCAATGCATAATGTACAAGTGCTATATGATTTATTAGGCTCGGTTAACCCCGCTAAACAGCTCACGATCTGAGGATTTCTCTTATGCATCTAATTTGAGATAACTCAGACTCCATAGTAGCAAGTCGTACAATTGATTGACCATTATATAACAGGACTTGGTTGTGATTGTATTATTATGTTAGTAGTCTAGGGACATGGATTATCATAGTGTGATGGTTCAACTCTTGTCCTTATTTAGTTGTAGGGTTGGGCTATTATGCCAAGATAAATTATGGACCGAAACCATGACCCAGAACTTATATTGTACCTATCTATTGCTTTAGGTTTTGTTTCTCTATTTCGTGCTTCCTTTGTGGTACTTGTTATTTGGGGTCTAACCCCACTGGTTTTGCATGGCCATGTTTCAAGCCAGTTTCAGAGGATCAAGCTTATTTCCCCCTTTCTGATGGCACACATCAAGCGGATGGTCGCACAAGGGCATGAGTGGGTTTCTTCTTCCCTGCTCGTTATTGCACATTTTATCCTTTTGGGCATTTAGCCACCGCCACGTGTTAGCCGGCAAGTCTGGACATTTACTTTTATTTATATGGTTGTAATTAATCAGACTGCAACTGATCATAGTCATGTACTTTGGCCACTCTAGCAGCTTTTATTTTGTACAGCTGGTTTCAAGAATGTTGTGGTAGGGCATTTGGGACTCCTTACTTCTGTGTCATATATGTTCTATGTTTACTATTCTTATTCGACTGATTGAGACATTAGATGTTCATGTGACCCTAAGTGACTTGCTTGTAGTATGCACCTCATTGTCTAGTTACAGCCGTGATCGATGTACGACGTATAGTACCTTGAATGGGGTAGATGGCCGTATCCGTCTACGTATTCCTGGACTGGGGCGTGACATAACCCAAACTTGACCTAATAATTTTTTGACCATGTATTCATGTATGCATAGGTAAGAAACCCTAGGATACTTGATCTATTTGACACTTAGTGATTTCCAATATTGATGACATACTTTGTGTACAAGAACCCTAGCGTGAGAACACTTAGTACCTATGCGTTGGGGAGCAATTTAGCAACCCTAAACACCCAAATTATGACGTTGTGTTAGTTGTACTCTTGTACATGCTTAATATACCTTAGCGTAGTGGCTGATTTACTATTATAATATATCTATGCTCTTGGGATCGCACGAGCGTGGATTTAATATTATTATATATGTATACAGGACTGTAAAAATTTCCACAGTCCTAAATTATATAGGATTGTTGAAAATTTCAACAGTCCTTTATACATATAGGACTGTAGAAATTTTTACAGTCCTCAATCTATATAGGATTGTAGAAATTTCTACAGTCCCGCATGATTCTGCTCGATACATTCGACGAATGTCGAAATTGTATGCCCTAAAATTGGGTACGAGCATCCAGAAAAATGTCCAAACTATATCCTAAACTACATTCAGGACTTGTATGCCCTAATTTTAAGAATGGAAAGATAACCATTGAAAATTTATGAAATGCAACAGAAATTTTTAAATTTTTTGAAACATTTGTTAAATGCAATAGAACAAGGAGAGGAAAGAATTGTACCTTGATTCTTTTGAGACTTTGGGAGACATCGACAAAGAGGAGGAGGTAGAAGTGGAGAAGGACTGCTCCGTCAAGAAAGGAAGGAGGGGGAAGGGCTCCGGTGGAGGTTTGGAGGGTTTGGGAGGAGAGTTTAAAGTTTGGGCTAGTATGAGTAAACTTTTGGTTCGGCTAGTATAAGTAAACTTCATTCATTAATGGGCTAGCCCCAATCCTGGGCTAGCCCTAAGTAAACTTTGTAGTGCCCTTATCAACAGCCTAAAGTATTCATGGGACTTTTCTCGGTAGTAGTAAATATAGGTTAATGTGAACATGAATTGCTAATATTTATCTTAATATTAAAGGTTATTTATACTAACTATTTCTAAATATTGGACTTATTATACGAAATAATTCTATATTTAAACTAATTACACTGACCATTCCTCTGTTTATAATTTTTTTAAAATAGGATAGTTAGTGTTATAACTTTTTATTTTTATCTTAAAGTAGGAGTACTCGTGTAATAAACATAAAATATATGGGTGATAAGTGTAATTAGTTTAAAAATATGAATACACTATGTAATAAGTGTAAAATTTAGAAGTAATTAGTGTAAATAATCCTAATATTAATAAAGATAGATTTTGGGCTTAATTAATAGGTTTCAGATTGTTATTAAATTGTTTCTTTATGCTTAAAAAACCATTTATGGCCTAAAGAGTGTTTAGTTCAATATAACTGATATGTGTGGTCTTGGCAGCCTATTTATGTTGGGTTTAAGAATATAGATATATAGTCAGGGTGGGCTTCTTTATTCAGTAGGTCTGGTTCTTGAGTATTAAGTAGATAGATTATTAAAGGGAAATAATCTTAAGCTGGTGTTGGGTTCAAATTATCTTGACCTTAATTCTTTTGAGTCTTAGTAAAACATACTCAAAAGGATTACGACTTTTTAAATTGATAGGTGTATTTTAGGTTGGCCAAGACCTTTCCTTGGGGATTTTCTAGAACCTAAAATAGAAATTTATGAAATGAACAAAAGGTCCTAATTATGAGATGTTATTTATTTATAGGTTGGATTAGGAGCAAGGTCAACTTGGACCTGAGGTAAGTACTCTGAATTTATGTTTCTCCTTACTTAATAAATACAAGTTTAATATTTTTTTAGTCTGATTGCATGTTCCATATTAAGACACGATTATGACACGATGAGATCCATGTACTTGACTCTGCATCCTTGATAAGTATCTGATTTTGACTCTGATTTTTGAACCATGTGGAGGGAAAATGTTACGTAGATATGTGGCTAATTCCATTATACGAATTATTATTGTACGAATCATAACTTGACATACACAGCACATATGTTCGAGCCTGACCAAGTTTGAATCTAACCTTAGTCGGCCACATATTGAAATTTATATTTCAATTCACGTAGGATTATTATCGTGATTGTTATTATTGATTCATTGTCTAATTGTCATGGTTTATAGTCTTGCAGTTTGCATTCCATCACCGCATTGTCTGGTTCTTTTCTATATTTTATTTTATTACTTTATTTTATATGGTATAATATTTCGTACGGGAATGTACTTTGCTTCTTTCCTGATTGGATCGTTGACACCCAGGTTATGACATGGAATATAGACATTGGATCGAGAGACTACTTGGAGGACTTAGATAGTTGTATAGATTGATATATATTTGATGAGCCATGTATGATATTGATTACTTTAACGGATTTGTCTCCGGAGTTTATTTGTATAATGTACACAAAAACCTATACTAGTGGACTATGGTAATCGTGTGTGCGTGCGTGGGTAGTATCTATTGTTTAGTTATGTGATTGAGCAAAAGATTGATGATTATTGTTATTCGATGATTATTGAGGTCTAGACAGCTTACTACCGCTGTTGACAACAGCGTAGGCTGGATGCGTTCACAACCCGTACTCAATATCGCGGGCGCTGGACGTAACAGACTAGCACCCAGAAGGCAGGGTAATGCTTTCATGCTCACCTTGGAGGAGGCGTTAGCTGTTAGAGAGGTGGTTGTAGGTACCATTCTCTTTCATTCGTACTCCGCTTCAGTTTTATTTGATTATGGTGCTTCACATTTGTTTATATCTTCATGATTTGTGATATGAGTTGGTTTGGAACCCGAGTCATTACCTGTAAGGTTTAATATACTTATTGGTAACGGTCATGTGGGAGTAGAGAGTCTATGCCTCGTATCTAGTCATAGTATGGGGGAGAGAGGTTCCTACGATGTTGATAGTGTTTCCTATGGGTGATTATGATATCTTCCTAGGAATAGATTGGTTGAGTGCTCGTAACGAGATGATAGATTGCCATATCAGAAATGTTATCTTTCATGTCCCAGATGAGGTATTCTCATTTTTGAGAGGCAAGGTCTAGTTTTCGTCAATTTATCTAGAGGTTGTTGTAGCCGAGGAAGTGCAGTTTCCTAGAGTTGTTTATGAGTTCCCCAATGTATTTTTTAGGAGCTTCCAAGCATGCCGCCAATTCGAGACATGGAGTTTTACATTGATCTAATTTAAGGAGCATAGCCAGTTTTAAACAGAGTCTACAGGATGTCACCTACAGAACTAGAGATTCTGGAACAGATGATTGAGGAGTTGAAGACCAAGGGATTCATTCGTACTAGTGGATCACCTTGGGGAGCCATGATGCTTCATGTTAAAAAGAAGGATGGCACACCACGATTATTTGTTAATTATCGTGCACTAAATGTAGTGACCATTAAGAACAACTATCCCTTGCCCATGATAGATGACTTGTTTGATCAGGTCAGTGGGACAGCTTTATTTTCTAAGATTGATTTATAGTCCGAATATCATCAGATTAGAGTCAGAGAGCAGGATATAACCAAGACGGTATTTAGATCTAGATATGATAATTGCGAGTTCCTAGTTATGCTATTTGGAGCGACCATTATGCCAGCGATAATCATTGACCTCATAAATCACATATTTATGCCTCACTTAGACCAGTTCATCGTAGTGTTCATTGATGATATCCAGGTCTACAGTCGGAATGAGGCGAGCATAAGCAGTGTCTTCGCATAGGTTTCCAGACTATTCGAGAGCATCAGTTATACGCGAAGTTCAGCAAGTGTGATTTCGGGCTTGATCGTCTCTCTTTCTTGGGACATTATTTTTGGAGGTGGCGTAGAGGTGGATCCCAAGAAGGTAGAGGCTATCGAGAGTTCGCCAGTGCTTCATACAGTTTTAAATATGTACAGTTTTCTAGAATTATCAGGTTATTATAGGCAGTTTGTGGCAGGCGTTGCCAGGATCTCCGTAGCCTTGACACAGCTGACGTGTAAGGGCGTGTGCTTCGAGTGGTCATATGCTTATCAGGCTTCCTTTGAGAAGCTCAAGCGGAGTTTGATTTGGTTCATATTCTGACACTTCCTGTTGGACCAGGTGGGTTCACAGTTTATTGTGACGCGTTGGGCAAAGGGCTCAGATGTGTTCTTATGCAGCATGGAAGAGTTATAGATTATGTGTCTCGATAACTTTGAGACCATGAGAGGAACTATCCGACGCACGATTTGGAGTTAGCCGTAGTTGTGTTTGCACTCAAGATCTGGAGGCATTATTGTCACCCCCACATTTCAGATTAGGGGTATTTTCGTCTTTTCATAATTAATGTGTAAATGATTGCATGATAATTATTTATATTTAAATTGTTATGATTTTATTTGATTGTTGCACTTTACTGTTGCTTCGATAATTAGAAATACTACACTAGCCATTATCTTCCAACTGAATTCACACCCTTGTCCTAGACGTGCCAAACTGTTACTTTGATCTTTGTAAGACTCATAAGCATGTCTTGTTGTGCTTCATTTTAGTTGCACAACATTCGTCGCGACCGACTACAATTAATTCCCTATAAATCTAACTTTACCCTTGTGTGTTCCAATCGAATTGGAGACACGACCTCGACCTATTTTGAGCAACCCAAATTAGGGTAATATTCTATTCTGAGTCTACTTTATTCATGATGCTTGTGTCCCACTTAAATTCAGACCCTTGTACTTCTAATTAATTTTAGAACACCAATTACATCTTTTTTTAATTAAATAAACCATAAATCTCACTTTGTGTAATTTTCCAATTGTTGGGCACTTTTATGCATAAGGCATTAAGGTGTCCATCCCGTTGGACTCGATACGTAAATAAACCCAATTCTCCTTCATGTGTATTTTTTTATAATTTTTGGGAGTGTGTAATTTAACATCAGCCTCCATGAACCATGACCCCAAAACTGAGAACCAATGCATCCTAGCCTTTCGTTTTAATTCTATTTAAATCATAGCCCTTGAAATACCCATGAGAAGACCCTTTCCCCAAGGGGTTGACAAAAGTTAAACCCTTCTAGGTCAAACCAACCCTATTTTTGTATAAATACTCCTTCCCTTACTTTTTCTTTTATTTTTCTATCCCTTAAACCTGGGCATCAGCCGACAAACCCCCTCTTTCTTCCTATTCACGTCCACCCTCCCTTCCTTTGCCAGAGTTCAAACTAGCCTGCCGGACTCTGTCGAGCCATTCCACTGCGAGCAACCGCGGCTATCCCGTTGTCCCAACCCGTAAAACTTTACCGTCTAGCCGACCGCTCGTATCTCGTCGACCGACCGGACCACTGAAACTGCTATACTCCACGGCAGCCACCGGCCGTTCTCGCCGTCGACCAGAACGCCGGAAGTCCCTGCGCCTGATTCCAGACTCGTCGACAACCCGTTGTCCGCCTCGCCTCGATCCAGACTCGACCAGATCAACCGTGATGCCGTTGTCGATGTTGGAACGATGCGACCGACGACCCGCTGTACTGCCCGATGCTGTATCGAGCCACGGAACCTCGCCGAGCGGTCGCTATCTCTACCAGAACCGCTGCACAGCGCCTGAACATCGTCAATGAATCGCCTACACGACCGGAGACCCACTGACCTCGCTGAACCCGACCGGAGCCACCCATCTCTACTGAACCGAGCCCCACGACGACCTCGACGCGCACGTCTTATCCCACGTACCCAGGTTAGATTTCCCCTCGTGTGCATATATACGTACACGCATACGCGTAGATCTTCATCGTATTGCATACGTATGTAGTTATAGTGTATTTAGTATATGATGGGATTGGTATATGATTGGTATGTACGTATTGGCATACGTATTAGTATATGTTGAAGGTATATTCGTGTGTATATGTATATATGTATATATATATATATATATATATATATATATATATATATATATAGTATGAACTCAATTAGTATATATATATACATATGTATATGCATTGTATATGTATTTAATTTGGTGTATATGTATATTGTAAGTATATATATATACCTATATCTATTATAAGTTGCAATTAATTAGAGTTAATGTTATTGCTAGATAATATTATGTACTACGTATTATATGTAGTAGATAACTTGAATGTGACCACAGATACCCCATAGTTACATTGACCTGTAACCAGATAACATGTTAGCAGACTGCCATATGTACACCGACGTACTGGCAAGACCCGTATCATCGACTGTCTGTTATGCACATCAACTACAGACGTGACCCCCCTAGCATAGTCTCTGAGATCATTGTGTTGATTGTGTGTTAGAGTAATGTCTGATGCAGTATTGTGTTATATGATATGTCTATACGACTGTTGGATCATTCAGATGATACATTGGAACCAGGACATGGTATTGCCAGCTAAGGACCACAGGCGACTATATTCTCTGACAGTTTCCATTATATTGATTATCTCTATAACTCTTGTTGTATAGCGTATATGACTCTGACACTGTTATTTACACGAGTTGGCAATATCGAGACTTGTCACGTGGAGTCGTAATTTGGAATCCATCGTGCTAGCTAGGGAAAATGGGGAAATATTAGTAGCTTATGTGATCAAACCCAAACTTTACATGCATCATAGCTCACCCACACCTCACGTCGGTACAGCCTGACCATTACATGCCTCATAGCCTGTTATGTGTGACTAGCCTGAATCATAGCTATCCAGATGGTTAGCCTGACCTTACATGAATCATAGCTAGTCATACATAGCAAGCCTGATTAGTCCTAAGCCGATCACATGATATGCTGATGTTTCACACACTTAGTTAGATGTTCTTGACATGTATCTCTTGTATATTGATATAGCATTCCTTATTTTCTAGTCATGATTCTAGCATTCACATATATACCAGTTCATTGTTCTAGCGTGTACTTGTATTTCTATTTCGTTGCTAGATGTACATTGATGATGACATATGCTCCAGTATTCTATTTATTTCCAGTACTTTATTATTCCAGTATTTCTTATTGCCAGTTTCATATATGTCTTGTATTTCTTTACACTGTGTTATAACTTTTGTCAATATATGTGGAACTGCTGTTAGTGCTTGTACTTCATTCCAATCCTGACTGGATATTTTTTCTAGAGGATCTTGAGGATTTCTGTACCACACACTATGGACCGGGTATAGATATATATTATACACCAGAGATCTTAGAGGAGACTATTCCTTTAGAGGAGACATTACCTGCAGCTATCTAGATAGTATTTTATCTTATGCATCTGAGACTTGTTGAGGTTTATTTAAGTTTATGTTTAGACTTATTATTAAGTTTAATTTGAGACTTATGGAGACTTTATGTTGGATAACTAGACTGTGATTTATCTATATTTGAGACATGGTATTTAACTATGTCATTCTTCTTATCTCTTATCGTGCCTTATACTCTTATAGTTGTTGTGATTGAGTTTACATTATGAGATATTGTGAGATGTATATTGTCCTCCTTATGGAGATGGATATCATTGACAAGTATTTAGTTATATTAGTATTCATTGTGACCCAGACAGCGTTCTACCACCGATACTGCGGCGTAGGCTGGATGTACCCGCACACTCGTGCCCCTATACCGGGTGCGGGTCATGACAATTATCTATATGGTGATCGAGTAGAGATTTTTACTGATCACACATATGTTCACGTAGATGGACCACAACATGCAATAGAGGAGATAGCTGGAGTTGCTGATAGATTATGATGTTAATCTTCAGTATCAACCATGGACGGCCAACATCATTACAGAAGCCATGACCAGGAGAGCGAGAGCTTATTTCTTGATGGAGCAGCATCATATCATGGAGGATCTCCAGAAGATGGGCATTGAGGTAGTGTTACCTAGTGTTACAAACTTGATGACAGGATTACAGATTTAATCTACCATTGTTGAGAGGATTAGAGTAGTGCAGTCAGGTGATGCTATGCTTCAGCAACTCAGAGCGAAGTATGGGGCATGACACGGGGCAGAGTTGAGCATTGACAAGGATGGGACTCTCAGGTTTGGGAGTCAACTTTGTGTGCCAAGTGGAGATATCCAATGTGAGATTATGTCAGAGGCCAATAATTCTCAATATTCTATTCATCCAGGAAAGACTGAGATCTATCATGATATTCGTCTGCACTTCTAGTAGAATGTGGTAAAGTGGAAGATAACACGGTTTGTCTCTCGATGTTTGGTTTGCCAGCGGGTTAAGGCTGAGCATCAGAGACCAGTAAGACTTCTTCAATATTTACCAATTCCTAAGTGAAAGTGGGCGCATATCACCATGGACTTCGTGATAGGTCTTCCAAGATCCCAGACTGGTAAACATGCTGTTTGAGTGATATTAGATCGACTCATGAAGGTAGCTCACTTTTGACCCTTCAGAGTTAGTAAGTACACTGAGGAGTTAGCTCAGATGTATTTGAGGCAGATTTTTAGACTGCATGGAGTGCCAGTTAGCATGGTCTCGGACAGGGACACCATATTTATATCATATTTCTCGCAAAGCCTTCAGCAGAGTTTGGCTACCAGACTGAGGTTCAGTTCAGCTTACCATCAGAAGATATATGGCTAGTTGGAGCGTACGATTCAGACTTTGGAGTCTATGCTTCGATCGTGCACTCTAGACTTCAGTGGTTCATAGGAGGATCACTTGTATTTATTGGAGTTCTCCTACAATAACAGCTTCCAGGAGAGCATTCAGATGGCACCCTTCGAGGCATTTTATGGCTGGAGATATAGATAACCCTTGGCTTGGGATGATATTGGTGAGAGGCAGATGCTTGGTCCTAAGATGATTGCTCAGATAGTTGGGGTTATCAGGTATATAAAGGAGCATCTCAGAGTAGCTAAGGTTCGTTAGTGTCATTGGGCAGATTCACATCGACATCATCTTGAGTTCTCTATCGGCGATCACGTATTTCTTTGGATTTTGCCTACCCGTGGAGTTATCAGATTTGGAGTACGTGGAAAGCTTAGTACTAGATTTATTGGTCCGTTCGATATTCACGAACACGTGGGATATGTCTTATATCGTCTAACACTTTTGTAGTGGCTTCGCGAGGTACAAGATATTTTTTAAAGTATCTCAGTTGTGTCAATATATTCTGGATCCGAGCCATATCCTAGATTATTCTGAGTTGGTCATTGGTATCGATATATCGTTTGAGGAAATGCCCATATCCATTTTGGACTGAAAGGAGAATGATCTAAAGAACCGGACTATCCATCTAGTTCGTGTTTCTTGGGATCATTACTCACCAGGTGAGTCAACATAGGAGCGTGGGCATGATATTTGTGCTCATTACCTGTATTTGTTCGACTGAGGAGGTATACTTTTTTGTGTCCTCTGTATCATATCTTAACTTGTGTGTGATTGTTTATTTGCTGTAGTATGTAGTTGCTTTTAAATTTCTTGTTCCAATACTTGTCTGGATTTTATGGTTATATAGTTTGCTGCTTAGTTCTTGATACCATGCTTTTTTGGATTTTGATGCTTGATTTAGAGCCTTATTGAAATTCCAAGGAAAAAAATTCAAGGAGGGAGGGTTGTGAGACTCGTCTCACAGTATCTGTATTTGTATACGGATACATATTTTATACTGTATATTGTGTTTTTTTTTTGTGGAGCCTAGAATTTTCTTAAGTTTGTGACTTCCCCCTTACCGACATACCATCATTATATAGGTCCATGCCGCCGGTATATCATTCGGGATGTCTTCCGTTTACTTTTTGATATGTTCATAAATAGTGTTAATTTTGATATTTTTGTCAATAGTGTTTTGATATTTTTGTGAATAGTATTTTGATATTTTTGTGAATAGTGTCGATGCATTCTATTATCTATTGGTTTCTTGGTTTTGAAGCACCCTATTGTCCAATGGATATTTGGTTTTCTTTGAGTGGACGATTTATTTAGATCGTGACACGAATCGCTGAGATAGAATATTAATTTTCGACTTCTATATATATCCCTTGATTTTCTCTGTTTTCATTCTTTTTTCAATTTCTTCATTTCCTCTGCATATTCCGTGTGAGCTTGGAGTTTAGTCTTGAGCCCTAAGAATATGGTTTCTGAAATCCTCTTAGTGGTGGAGTAGAAGGTTTAGGCTGGGAGCTTGACTTTAGGCAAGTACATCACGTAAAATTTCACGTAAAATTCTTGAAGAACATTATTTTATTGCTATTTTATTTTTTCGTGATTTTATATTCTTAGAATTGTCCAGAACTCATTTTGTTAAATATGTTTCCTCCATGCTTCTTGTTGATATGCATGTTTCTAAATTTGGTTTGAACTAGGTTTTGATTTCCTGTAGAATTTGTGATGTTTGATCGAAAACTCGGTATCAGAAATGATACCGGAGTGATTGTCATGAGACTTAGTATGTATGCTATATGTGTCTTACCCCTAGTCTTAACATCTTGCTAGACCTGTTTTTGAAGAATTTAGGGACATGATTTCGGCCCTGAAACCGGTCTTTCCTAGACTTTTCTCCTAGTTATCCTATGGGAACCGTCATACCGACGGTATACTGGAGTGTACCAACGATGTACTATTTTTGGACCAACTTGGAATCGAAATACTATAATTTTTTTAATCGGCATACCGACGCGTACTAGTCGGTACCGATGGTATACCGATTTATTGGAATTGAAAAGCTGTTGTATTTTTTGTCGGTATACCGACGGTGTACTGGTCTGTACCGACGGTATACCGGTTTGTTTGTTTTCTTTCTCACGTCATATATTGGACGGCATGCTGCCGGTATACTAGAGTATACCGCAGGTATGCCGATTTTGTACCTTGTTTCATGTGCTTTGTTTTTTTGTCATATTTTCTCCATTTTTCTTGCATAGCACCTATGTGGATATTAACTTGACATGAGTTCATGATTAGGAAACCTTGTATAGCTAGGGGATGATTTACACCCTATATATACTTGACATGATTCCATGACCAAGTGACTTTGTATAGTTAGGGGATGATTTACACCATATTTACATTTGACATGATTACATGACCAGATGACCTTGTATAGTTAGGGAATGATTTATACCCTATATACACTTGACATGATTACATGATTAGATAACCATGTATAGTTAGGGAATGATTTACACCCTATATACGTTTGACCTGTACATGCTTGATGGTGGCTTGTAGTAACGTACTCATGATTCTTGTCACGTATATTATTTTTGTGGCTTGTTATAGCGCACACTAGTCATGCCTATAACCGTATGGTTATATTATTTTCTTGTCTTGTACTTCTGATTGTCAAGTCATTGTCCAGTCTTAGATATTTCCAAGAGGAGTACATGTCTAGGATAGATTTAGCGGAATGCCATACCCAGATTCCTAAGTGAAAATGTTAAGAAATAAAATAACTAGCTCGAATAATTAGATCATCGGGAGGGAAAAATCTCTAGGTTGCATGCAGTCTTGTTATCTTATCCCCTTACCTGGATGGATTTGGAGCTCTACGTCGTGAGGGGCACATTTCTAGCACACTGTTGAGTGGGTCAATCTGGTACATGTTTATTACTTTATGTCATTATTATTAGCTCACTGTTGTGTGGAGCATACATGGCTCGCCATTGTGTGGAGTATACTTTGGCTCACCGTTGTGTGATGCCACATTTTAGGCTGTATGCAGTATTGGTTGTGCATCTGCTATAGATGCTTGCTTAGTTTCGGTTGGATAGCTTGGACAGACTGCATGGCATGCAACCATAAGAAATTCTTGAGATTTTATTTGTTAGTAATTAGGATTTCTGATAATCCTAGTTAGCCAATATAGCCAGCCATACTTCTTGATTGGCTATGATTGATAGATGGAGTCCATTTTCCGCTTATGTCAATGCTTGCCCTTGTACTTTGATCTTGCCTTGGTTTACTTACATACTTACTGTCTATGCCATATTTCTTGATTATATGCTTACATGTTACATCAATTGGCTTTCATGATCATGTATATGCTCATATGATCTGGTATATATTCACATGATCTTGTACGTGCTACGTATTCCGTTTTACTTTATCTGTTTCTAGCTTTAATTACTGTTTCTTGGTGCACTTTAGCTGTTTCCAGTCTTTATTACTGTTTCTTAGTGCACTTTATATTATCCGGTGGTTGCTTGTTGTCTTGATGGTGATGTTTTAAGCTTTCATTATTGTTTATCTTTTATTATTGATCTAGGCCGAGAATTTTAATTGCTCAAGCTCTCTTCCTCTCTCTTTCTCTCTCTCTCTCTCTCATTACAACAAATATGTACGTAGGGTTACAACTTGAATCAAATACTCTGGATGGTGATGTCCCCATACATTACGTTCCTTATATTTGAGCTTTAGGTTCATGCGCCACGCTCCAAGAAGCTAAGTATGATCTGGCGCCTTGACGTATCAAGCAATATCCGAAATCTTGTTAGCTACTCCCTTCACCCTGCAAGCAATCTGGTTGGGTATTAATACATTGAATGCACTGGTGGGGAGGCCTCTCGCCCACTCAACAAAATTAAACACATTTATTTAGTTATGTGCATCAACTAATTATGTTATCTTTCTAGTCTTATCTTAGGATCAGTCTCATGGATTAATAACTGTAACGAATACTCGTGTCTCAGAGTTTGTGTCGCACAATTATGAACATTGACTTACCCATACTTACCATTTGGTCTTCCTTATCATGCGCAGCAGTGATATTAAATATGTACTATAAAATAAAAGAAACATCTATGTAAACTCGAAGTGTCTCAAACATGTCTTCTGCCATTAGACATGATTTACTTGAACTACTATGTGTACCGTGCATCCATTCTCTAACATAGGGTGTGTCGTGCACCGAACTCCTCTGTGCTACTTCTCTCCTATACTCGGGTTATAGTTATGCATGCATAACTTATCTATATGAAAGGTTACTGGCTCTACAAGCCATTTAGGATATTTAGGGTAGAACTATTGTCTTCCAAGATCGATAGTGAGCCTTACTAGGCATCCCAAAATCACCCGGTGAGACGACTGTCTTTTTAGTTCGGTAGCTAGCCTCACAGGATGTCCCGAACTTACCTACTAGTACTTCAATTAGTAATTATACTAGAACTTCAGCTAGTGTATTTCTCCCGGGCCGATACGACTCCGATGCGTCGGATGTTGTTCGAGAATTATATACCTTGTGCGCAATAAGTTGTTCGTGATCATGCAATTTTCTTTATTACTTCTCTACTATCCGTGGACTTCATGCTCGGTCTCTACTATCTGAGGACCTCTTGCTCGGTTTCTTCTCATCTTTGCGCAACTCCCTGATTCGGAGGCTGCCTCGGTGACCTAAATGTCCCGAGTATTGACCCATCTGGTCTCAGTCAACCTAATTTTGATAATTAACCTAAAATTATGAGTCGATACATAGAAATGTATTACAATAAAAGATAGTACCTTCAACAATTATTACGCAGGAACTGTTTACTTCGGTGTTCGTCTAGTTTTATTTTTATATTTATTATGTATTTGATTTTACTTTAGTCTAGGACTTATGTGAGTCAGAATCACACTTTGGCACTAGTCAGACTATGCATTTCCTACAAAGTGCAATGGAACCAAGCTCAACTCCGCCAAGCCAAAAGGAAAGAACTTCCTCTTAAACCAAAGCCCACTCAAATAAATCTACCTAAACCAGAAGCAACTCTGAACTCGTACTAAACCAAATACCCCACACAAACACCAAATAAATGAGCCAAAACCTGACTAGGACCATTCTGGAATTTGGTTAACTGACCTCGATCCGAGTTCTGCCTGAACTCTGCCCTAATTTTGCCAGAACTCAGTCAGCCAAAAATAACTCCTGAATCAGAGTGCTATACCTATTCTCATGGCAACAACGTTTAAATTGTTTAATGTTAGGATATCGAGTTCTGTCATGCCCCAGTCCCAAAATACCGAGGGACTAGACACATGGCAATGGCCAACAGCACACTCCAATGGGCAAACCCAATTTAATGGACCAATTAGGGTGTACTTAAGCTGTAAAACAACAGTAAAGGTCTATGATACTAATCTCATCCACAACAGATAAAAATAGATGTCAGAATAATCAGGATCAAATATATATCCAATAAATCTCAATAAAAAGTCTCGGGAAACAATCCGATAATGAGTTTGATACAACAGTTCAATAAACAGAAAATAAGAGTCAACAATAGAAATAACTGAGTATAATAAACCAGATACTCAGGAGAAATCCTTGGCGTTCACCTTGTCCTCTGGTTCTGGTACTGCTCTAGCGCCTGCTTCTGTCCCGTATATCTCGGGGTAGATCTCCTTTACTAAACCTGGGGTCATAATTCGGATCCAGGTCCTCAGAGGACATAGCAAGGTACAAGAATAACTCAAGCCAAATAAATGCAGTATAATAATAAATGAATAAAGTAAACTATATAACTAGCAATGTAATATGCAAGTGATAGCATTAATCATACTCAGGCTGAAACTACTATAGGCTCGGTGTCGGGAAAACCCATAGCAGCATTTATCTCGAAGGACAGTACATGTGCCAAAGCTCTGTGTCAGAGTCTAAGGCACTTTCAGAATAACTTTATATAATATAATTTGCCTTTAATATGGTAAGACTCTCCTTACCCAATGTAATCACACATCTCATGTCCACGATGTCTCATGTCCATAACACGCAAGATCATGACCTCTAACTAATGCAACGAGTCATAATGATACATATGCATATAGAAAATCTATGTCACGAATCCTGTAACCTATACAGAATCACCATGAATAACTTAGGAAGATTATGTTTCATGAACAGTGTCAAGTGTCCTACGGTATGACGTACTTGATAATGCAAGCACAAAAATGTATAGGTCGCGATATCAATCTCTAGGTGGCGTTACACAACTTCGCGTACGGTGTTGACACCCTAATCTTATTCGGACGTTAAATAATGTCACATGGTCCTAGGTTGAACAGATAAATCATATAAATAAATCAAAAGAATATTATGTAGCAAGAACTGCAAGATTGGCAAGGTACACTTGCCTTGTGCTTGGATTCTAATAGTGGCTTCGGTATTCGTTGAATCTTCAAGTACTCCTACGGTTGCTGAAATAAACACTACCATCATATTCAGAAGATATCAAATAGCTATAATTGTCTGTCCATAAGTCCAATTTGGACACAAGGGCAAAATTGACAGTTTCTGGTCAAAGCGGGGTCCACAAGTGGCCCACTTTGCACCAAAAAATGTGCCAGAGACTAAGTTCTCCAAATTCGTCAAACTTAGTGTCTACAAGTCTAGAATGACTCCACGAACCCAACGGAATGTCCAGAACTGGATTCTGATGAGCCGATCACAATATTGCCCGTCAAGTGGAGCCGTGGGACCCACGATACGGGATTTTGTCAACGTTCTCAAAATCGAACCAAACTTGGGTCACAGGACCAGCATATTTCTACGAGTCCGATGGCACAAGTTTTATTTTGAAACGATGAGCATACACGAAGTTACAACGAGTTTCAGAACAGGGCCGATACGGGGCGTTGTCGACGGATACGCGTTGATTCCGGTGTGCAAGCACATCCAAATCAACTTTCGCAAAATCGCACACGTTCGTATTGACAACACGCACCTTTTGGTAAAATTCACACACGACCAAGTCACCTCATTTAGCGGAGCACACCCAGTTCCGAGAAAATCAGTATTTTAAATACCAATCTTTTTGGTCAATTTTCACCCTCGAAATAATTACAATCTACAGCTCAATAAAATAAACTAAAAATAGGGTTTAAAACTAGGTTATACGGTCTAAATTACTATTTAGGTAAATTTTAGAATTAATTAACAGGTTGCACATAAAACGATCGTGAACTTGGGAGTTCGGGGCCAATTTTTGATTTTCAAAAAATAGGATTATGGTTTGCGACCGACACAGGATGCGATATGCCGAACGAGTTGCACGGATTTTGAGAGGGTCATGCGACGAACATGTCGCAACAGTCTGTTCAAAAAATAAGAGCGAGGAAAGAGAAACTTTTACCTGTACAGAGGTCAAAAATCACTATTCTGAATTTACACGCGATGGCGCAACACGGCTACGGCGGTGCTCGGCCAGTCAACTGCTGCTATGCTGCTGGGGTCGACGGGGATGTCGTCGCCAGAGGTTTGGGCTGCTGTGGGGAGCTCTAGGTGCAGCGGAGGGGCTGTGTCGTCCGAGCGGCGGGTGGAGAGGCAACGGGTCATCGTCGGAGGCGCCGGGGGAAGAAGGTGGCGGAGGCAGTGGAGATAGTGGTGGTGGTGGTGGTGGTCGAGAGAAGATCAGCTGGTGGTTTTATAGGGAGGACGGGGAGGAGAAGGGGCAGCGGTTTGGGAGGTGGAGCGGCGCGGGGAGGCAAGGCGACGGCGGCGGACGGTGAGAAACGAACAGGCGGAGGAAACGACTGACGGGATCGGGGGAATTAGGTTAGTTACTGTTGCAATCGGGTTGGGTCAGGTTAGCGGGTTCATGTATGGATCTGACCCGACTCGCTAGGATTTAGGTCCATTTCAGTCTAGTTGGTCCGGTTTAATTAGGGGTTTAATCCGGTTCAGGCTGGTTTGTTTTGGGTTTAATTAAAAACTAAGTATTTAGGTCTTTAAAAATAGTTCTGGGGTCCAATAAATTCAAGGAAAATTACAGTATGTTTAATATTTTATTTTACACCCAAAAATATTATTTTTATAATATTTTAATATTTAATAAAATCACAAAATTTATTTAGTACTAGAAAATATTTATTTTAATTAGTTAAAAATTCCAGAAAAATACCGAAAATTTATTTTTAAATTTTAAAAATTTTTTGGGTGTTTACAAGTTCTACCCGAACTTTGCTCTAGAAAAAAGTATAAATAGAGAAGAGTTTTTCATTTCTATTCACTAATTCACTCTTTATCTTCTCTACTCTTTAAAGAGCTAAACTTTCTCCATCGCCAAGACAACTCCTATTCTTCAAAGTTCTAGTGCGGTTTTGAATAGAAGTGTTCGAGTTGTACAAGCTTGAATATTCAAATCTACTTCTCAAAGTGTCTGATATTTTTGAGCTTTTCGGATCAAAGTTCGTGTTTGTATAAAGTCGCAAGCCCTTCGGATCAAAGCTTGTATTTTTACTCCTAGTAGAATTAATACCGAGCAAGAGTTCTTGGGACTAGATTAGTCCTCGACGAGGGAAAGTAGTATAAATCTCGGTATTTGCATTTTTTTCTTCTATACTCATTTACTATTCTCATATATTACTTCATTATTTGCTAATTGGTGACTGCTTTTACTTGGTCTTAATTTTTTATTGGGTATATCTTCTGCTACATTCTATTTATCCCCCTCTTGAGTTGCCTAACGATCCTACAATTAGATAGCAGAATCTCTTTATATAGGTATTACTGAACATACCAATTATCCTACAATTAGTATCAGAGCAATGACCCTTATCTGGTCTACCCTCCTAGATTATTAATATGGATACCATGAAATCCATTTACACAAATAATGGTGAAGTCCAATCAACAAATAGGCCACCCCTATTTGATGGCACCAACTACACGCATTGGAAGACACGCATGAGCTTTTATCTCAAATCTCATGATTTTGATCAATGGTCTACTATTATAGATGGCTACAAAAAACTAGCTAGAATTGTTATAGATGGTAATCTTGTTGAAAAACCCCATGATAAATATACAGATCAGAAAAAAAAAATTCAGTCTTGATGCCAAGGCTATCAATGCATTATTTTGGGCAGTAGATAGAACTAAATTCAATAGAGTCTCTACATGTGCCACATCATACTAGATTTGGAAACTTTTTGAGGTAACTCATAAAGGGACTTCACAAGTGAAGGAATCCAAAGTCTCAAGACTAACACAAGAATATAAGGCATTCATAATGAAGCCTAATAAAACTATCACTAATATGTTTACATATTTCCTAGATATTGTTAATCCTTGATCTTATCTTAGTAAAGAATATAGCAATCATGAAAAGATTCGCAAGGTACTTTAAGGACTAACCAAAAGTTGGAATCCCAAGGCAACTACCATTATTGAAGAAAATAATCTCACTACAATGACTCTAGTGATGCTCATGGGAAAGCTGATGACACATGATCTGGACCTCAAAGATTTTGAAGAGTCAACACCAAAGAAGAAGACTACTGCATTCAAGACACATCATAAAATAGACTTCGACGATGAAAATAAGAATGATAATTCAGAGAATGAACAAATGGCCTTGATGAACCAAAACTTCAGCAAATTCCTAAAGTGTGAAGGATAAAATCAAAAGAAAAAAAGATTACAAGACGATGAAGAACCGGTGTACTACAATTGCAAGAAGATAGACCATATCAAGAAAGACTACCCTACGATAAGGAAGGGAAGTCTCTATGAGCTTTCAAATAGAAGAAGAACTTCATCTAGGAACTACGCCAACACAAGCATATTGTGCGAAAGTGTGGCAAACGATTGGGAAGAAGAAGAGAATCCTCGCAATACTGCAAACTTATATTTTTTGGCAACTGATGCTAAGGTAACTACTAATATCTTGTATAAAGATCTTACTTTTGATAAAATATCATATGCATTTAGTGATTTACTAGATGATCATAAAAAGATGAGAGACATGTATAAAACTGCTAAGAAAGAGCTTAAGTTATTACACACTGAATATATGAAATAATTTCATATACTAGAAGAAATCATAGACACATCTTCTTCTAGTAACACAGATGAGATATCCTCTCTAAAATTAAGTCTGCATGATGCTCTTAAAAAGCTTAAAAGGCCAATCAAGAGAATGTAAAACTCAATGATCTATATGAATAAGAGAAGAGGGAATATAACATAGCTGCACAAAAGGTAAATGCACTTACAACCAAGTATAATGAAGCTTGTGACACCTCTAAAAAGTAGAGATTAAACTTGGGAACAGGCAGTTCAACCTATAACTTAGGTTAACATTAGTCACGTTACAAAACATAAGATCAATCACAGCAAGACACAACCCCACATGAATAAAGCTTCAAGGAATCATGCATTTGTCTATAAATATCCATGCAAGACACAACACACTGCTTCTAACACAAATATCCATCATCATGCTACACCAAGTACTAACACATATTTTATCTGTCACTATTGTAGTCATAATGGATATATATCATGACAATGTAAAGTTAGAAAATTAGTGAATATGTATGATAATGTTTGGGTTCCAAAAACTAACATATCCAGACCCTCAAAAAAGTGGGTACTAAAGGTTACATCTTTAACTTGTATTGTAGGCGTACCTACCCTCTCATGCTAGAAGCAACTGAATTCTCGATAGTGGTTGCTCACGACACATGACCAATGATGCCAACCTATTTGCAACACTATCGATGAAGAAAGAAGGATATGTTTCCTTCGGTAATAATCCCAAAGTCATATTATAAGTAATGGTAATATAGGTATTCCTTCTTTGCCTATTATTAAAGATACTTATTTAGTAACAGAATTAAAAAATAATCTACTCAGAAATAGTCATCTAGGTGATCATTGTTATGGCATTTATTTCATAAAGAATAAATGCTCTATCTATGAAAGAGCTACTGGTAAGGTCATATATAAAGGAATAAGAGAAGACAATATATATTTTTCTATCTCTCGAATGATACTAACAATGTAGGTAGATGTCTATACGTAGCCAAAGACGAAAGCTGGCTATGACATATGCGTCTTGGACATGCAAGCATTAACACAATTGCAAGGTTATCCACAAAAAAATGGTAAAAGGCTTACCCAAAATTACTTTAAAGAATGATATATTATGTGCTGATTATAAAAATAATAAACCAACCAAATCATCTTTCAAATCAATAAACAATGTAAGTACCTCGAGACCTCTTTAACTTTTACACATGGATTTGTTTGGACCTAGTAGAGTTGCTAGTCTTGGCAGTAAATTATATGCCTATGTAATTGTTAATAACTTAAAAGATATACTTGGGTTTATTTCTTTGGAAACAAAAATGAGACATTTTCAAAATTTGTTTCTTTTTGCAAAAAGGTACAAAATAAAAAGGTCTTAATGATTACTCTCATCCAAAGTGATCGTGGAGACGAATTCAAAA
The DNA here is from genome assembly GCA_036927795.1 of Iris macrosiphon. Taxonomy (NCBI): domain Eukaryota; kingdom Viridiplantae; phylum Streptophyta; class Magnoliopsida; order Asparagales; family Iridaceae; genus Iris; species Iris macrosiphon. The sequence continues at coordinate 110,441,237 of JAYESA010000013.1, forward strand.
ATTCTAATTTTAAATCATTTTGTGATTCAAATAGATTTTTGCATGAATTTTCTTGTCGTATAACTCCTCGAAAAATGTTGTTATGGACTTGAAGAACCGAACTCTCAACGATATGCTGCAAAGAGTAAGGGATTTAGAATGGAAGAACAAAAATATCGACAAAAAACTGTTGTAGAGTGGAAGAACAGAACTGTCGACGATATTTTGTATAAATTGTATACCTATTATCAGGTATTTTAAAGTGTTTGGTTGCAGATGTTTTATCGTTAACACTAAGGACAACGTAGGTAATCTAAAGGTGACGAAGGTATTTTTCTTGGATATGATGCAAATAGTAAGGGATTTAGAGTATTTAACAAGAAATTTTTGACTATTGAAGAATCAATTAATGTTACATTTGATAAGACGAACAGTCACGTAGCAAGAGATAATAACGATGAAGATGTTAGGACAACATCCAACAAGGACCCGAAGATACAATAACTACCTATCTGGAGAGTCTGCCTAAGAGACTGAGTTTCTCTACTGACCATCCAGAATATTTGGTAATAGGTTATATTTCAAAATGTGTAAGTACTCGTTCTGCAAGTAGAGATATCATTGCTAATGTAGCTTTTATTTCTAATATAGAACCAAAAAATATAGTAGAAGCTTTTAACGACAAATTTTGAATTTCTGTAATGCAAGAGGAACTTAACCAATTTGAACATAATCAAGTTAGAAAACTATTTCCTAGACCCAATAATCACCCGATCATTGGCACAAAATGAATATTTTGAAATAAACTAAATGAGGATGGCTTAGTCACATGTAACAAAGCACGTCTCATAGCTCAAGGTTATAATCAAGAGAAAGGTATTGACAACGATGATACCTATTCTCTTGTTCCTAGCCTAGAATCCATTTGCATGTTATGTGCTTTTGCTAGTTTTTATAATTTCAAACTTTTTCAAATGGATGTCAAAAGTATATTTTAAATAGTTTGATAAAAGAAGAAATTTTTTGTTAATCAACCTCCTGGCTTTGAAGATTTTAAATATCTTGATCATGTATTCTAGTTACCCAAAGCTCTATACAGACTCATACAAGCCCCTCATGCTTGGTATGAGCGCCTTAGTTCCTTCCTACTTGAACACAATTTTTCAAAAAAAAAAGTTGACACTACACTTTTTATAAAATCTTATGATAACAATCTTTTATTAGTACATATTTATATAGATGACATTATTTTTGGATCTACTAATGAGTTGCTATGTAATGAGTTTTCTAAGTGTATACAGAGTGAATTTGAAATGAGCATGATGGAAGAACTCACCTTCTTCCTTGGTTTGCAAATTAAGCAGAATTAATAGGAAATTTTTATCAATCAAGAAAAGTACTAAAGATCTTCTTAAGAATTTCGATATGGACAACGCAAAGTCTATTGGCACTCCTTTGAAAACTTCAACTAAATTTGATCTTCATAAAAATGGCAAACCAACTGATAAACGTAAATATCAAGGTATGATTGGTAACTTATTATATTTGACTGCTAGTCGCCCGGGTATTATATTTTCAGTTTTTCTTTGTGCTAGATATCAAGTCAATCCTAAGGAATCACATATGTGCGCAGTTAAGCGTATCTTCAGATACCTTATAGGAACTTTGACAACCGACTTGTGGTATCAAAAAAACACATCCTTTGACTTCATTGGTTATTCGGATGCTGATTTTGTTGGATGCATGGTCGATCTTAAAAGTACCAGCTACACCTGTCATTTTCTAGTAAAGTCTATAGTCTCATGGTTTTCTAAAAAGCAAAATTCAATTACATTATCAACTACTGAGGTGAGTATATAGCCGCAGGACGTTATTGTACACAAATTTTGTGCATGAAACAAACCTTAGAAGACTTCAATCTTTCTTTTAAAAATATTTCCATTTAATATAATAATACTAACATTGTTGATCTCACTAAAAATTTAATCTGTCACTCACGCACTTAGCACATTAAAATTAGACATCATTTTCTCAGAGATCATCAGCTATAAGGTAATATTTGCTTAAAATTTGTTGACACAGAATATCCACTCGCAGACATATTCACTAAACCATTAGATGAAGATCGTTTTAACTTTATACGTCGAGAATTACGAATTTTGGATATCGAAATTATATAATACACTTATATTATTATGTTAATCGATATTCTTTAAAAGTAAAGATCATTTTGGTTATAAGCCGAAAAGGCCCTTCTATCACAAAGGCGTAACTAACCTTAGGCGATTCGGTATTTAAGTGTCTTAAGGCCACTGCTAGCTGGGATCCTTCCCCTACAACTAACCCATGATAATCAATACGTTAATCGAATATAGATTAATCAATAATATAGGAAATTATTTTTTTCTAATCTAAAATACTAATTTTTGATTTACATAAGTTAAAACATGCATCCTTATAGACAAAGAGAATGAAAATGATACAAAACAAATAATGGAACAAAGGAATCGAACTCGGATAGAGTTCTATATGAACTCGGACCGAACTCAGTTACTCGATTTCCAGATTTGAGTTTTGTTGACCCCACTCCCCTTGTATATATATCATCTCAAAATCGTAGAAAAAAAATAGAGCAGCCGACCTTCTTCTTCTCTCTCCTCCAAAGACCCTATTTTCTTGAAACCCTAACTAGTGGATCTTCCTTCTCTAAGCTTTTCAACTCTTCAAATCTTAGATCCAACCTTCTTTCAAGGTTCTCTACCATTTCCTTTATTTGTTTTAGGTGTTATTTTCTTCTTTCTCTCTATTCATTTTCAATGATAACTAAATTATTAAATAAGAAAAGGAAAGTTGGAGATGCTTCTTCTTCCAATATTCAAGAAGAATTTCTTACTCCTTGTTCAGTTATTCCATGCCTGAAGAAGGTGAATTTGACAACCTTATTTTTGCTCCCTTGATCAATCCATAGATCTAGTGGTTTTATGACTTCATAATAACTTCATAGATAGGACCATATGTCATGGAAATCCATTAAACTTTATTGTATTTCCTATATAATTATCTATTTTTCAATCTCTTAGATTAGAAGATCTTGTTACATCTAGATATCGAGTTTATCTGAATGCCATTCATATATTTTATTATAATCTTTCTGTCGCATATGGTAATGTACGATCTTGAGTCGGTGGAATTGTAATTGAATTTGATGATGAAGATTTAGGTATGATACTTTATATTTCAAATGAAGGCGAAGCCCTATGTGACATCACCAAATTTAAATTTTCTGAAAATATGACACTTGACTTGTTCAAATACTCTATGTGTGCACCCAATCGCCGACCTCCCAGCAAACTTAAGACAAAACATATGAATGATTGGTTCTATGACTTGCATCGTATGGTTTTTTGTCTTTCTTCCAAAACAATCTTCTACTGATGAACTTACTTATTTGGAAATGTCAGAACTTTATCATATGCACTTTGGTAATCAATTTAGTCTAGAAAAGACCATTATTGCATCCATTGAACGATGTCACAAGAAATCGTGTAACTTACTATACGCTATGTACTTATCCATCATCTTTGAGTACTTTGCGATCCACATGGACGATTCCCTCCATCTTGCTGAACCTGCCTATCTTCACAAGCATCATAAAGTTGAACCTACTCCTCCTACTCTAGAACATCCCGTTGACCCATCTCTTGGTCACTAGTCTGCTCCACCTCCTTCACATACTCCAGCTGGTATACTTGAGACCCTTTATACTATGCTCCAGGATCTCTTCAGACTCGAAGATGATCGATATGGCTATCAGGATTTCTATACCGCACTACAGTTCCAGGCATTGTCCAACATCCTAATGGGCATTTGCTACAACTTTTTTTATCACCCTAGCGTACCCATTTCTATGGTTCGTGATCCATCAATACCTGGCTATCACTTCGATAATCAAGATGCTTAGAGATTATTCGATACAGCTGCTGCTTGCTTTGATCCAAACTATTTTGCTGAGACTGGTGAACCCTCTGGTAGAGATGATGATGATGATGATTAGTAGCGATGCAGATATTAGATGCTTCATTTTAGTTATTATGTTAGTGATAAGACATTTACTTAGTTAACATTTGTACTAGATATGCTTTATTAGCTAGATATTGACAATTTTAGTTTGCAGTAGTTATTTGGTTAGGTATTTTAGTTGAATCTATTAGTTTCTATCTATAAACTTCTTCAAGTTGAAATGAACTATAGTTGTAGTTTACTGCTACTGCAAACTTTACGATAATTGATGCTCTATTTTAATAAAGTGACAAGGGGGGAGAGACACTGATACAGTCTATATGCACTCATTACGGGGGAACTTTTCTCGTTAGGGGGAGCTATTGCCCGAGCTATTGATGATATACACTAAATCACAACCGTATCAGTCATAGTTTTTGTCAATTATCAAAATGGGGGATATTGTTGACCCATCTTGTCTCAGTCAACCTGATTTCGATAATTAACCTAAAACTACGAGTCAATACATAGAAATACGTTACAATAGAAGGCTTTACCTTGAACAATCATTACGCGGGAACTGCTTACTTCGGTGTTCATCTGGTTTTATTTTTAGATTTATTATGTATTTTTTTTTTACTTAAGTCTATATGTGAGTTGGAATAACACTTTGGCACTAGTTGAATATTAAACCCAAGTCCACTCATATAAGCCTACATAAAACTAGAAACAACTTTGAACTCATAGCAAACCAAATACCCTTCTCAAATACCATCCCAAATGAGCCAAAACCTGACCAGGACCATTTTGGAATTTGGTCAACCGACCTCGGTCCGAGTTCTGCCGAACTCTATCACCCAAAACCAACTCTTGAATCAGATTGCTACACCTATTCTAATGGCTTCAAAGTTTAAATTTTTTAATATTAGGATACTGAGTTCTGCTCGAACTCTGCTCTAGAAAAACCTACAAATGTGGTTTATATTCACTCTTTATCTTCTCTATTCTTCTGAGTGCCAGTGCGATTTTTATTAGAAGTTTTCAAATTATACAAGCTTGGCTATTCAAAGCTACTTCTGAAAGTGTCTGAAGTCTTCAATCTCTTCGGATCAAAGCTCGTGTCTTTGCAAAGTCGTAAGCCCTTCAGATCAAAACTTGTATTTTCACTGCTAGTGGATTTAATACCGAGCAAGAGTTCTCAAGACTGGATTAGACCTCTACGAGGAAAACTAGTATAAATTTTGGTGTTTGCGTTTGTTCTTCTATACTCATTTACTTTTCTCATATATTAGTACATTATTTGCTAGTTGTTAGCTGCTTTGACTTGGTCTTAATTTTTTATTGGGTGTATCTTCCACTACACTCTATTTACCCCCATCTAGAGTTGCCTAACGATCCTACACTGAAAACTTTCTTGCTTCCTTTTTTCGACTCGGGACGACTACTGGATAGTCTTCCCGCCTATCTATACAACATGGCTCACTTCTTTCTCCGTGTCATACTCCATCCGGTGCGGTGCATCAATATGTAAATAAAAACCACTTTGTTGTATACTATAAGAAACTACTGCATGTAACTCATTATGCTAGGTTACTCAGATAACAAGTAGAATTTCTATGTTCAATCCAAATGATAAGGCAGGATTATTCTCTTAGCTATGTGCGTTTGTATCTTCTATTAACATGTAGTAGGTTATCGCCTAGCGACTAACATGTAACATTTTATTTCTTAAGTGTACAAGCTAAGAGGAGACAGGTTTATCGGAGCCACCTACCTTAGTGATGAATTACATTAGACGAGTGAGACTCCGAGCACGCCTCTGAAAAGTCTAACTCTGAACTTCTCCTAAAGGCCATGTCTGAATGCCTTAGCATCAAGAGAGTCATCTCGTCAATCTAGGCGGGACAGGCATCATACTTACGCCGTTTGAATCGGCTCTCCAGTTTATTAGAGTGGGTTGTTACATAATACACCACATATAATAAGTCTCGTCTTCTTGGATGCAACTCATTCTACCATTCCTCAATCTATAAAATGCATTTTCCTTCGCCAAAATCCATTGAACGATTCTATCGGTCGATGCCACCGACCTATCTTCGACTTAATGGTTGCCTTCTTCAACTCAATCTCTAATGCGCCTAATGCAGATCTATACTACTCAATCATAGGGAAAAGCTAAGACTCGCACATAAAAGAAAACTTAAGGCTAGGAAAAACCCATCTGAATTATATGCCTCGCTCTTCTAAATCCCAATCTCGAGCTATCGCTCATTCTTGCTAAGAAATTTTACTATATTTTGAAGTTATCATTCTATCTTTCGAAAAACTTTCAAACTCTAAGAAAACAATCAACCAAAATTTGAATCCTTATTATGCATTACTTCGATCACACTTTTTGAAACACGATCTAAATTCTGGTGATATTATTCAAATCTAATCAAGTCTAAATCCATTATCGTTCAATCTTTCAAGCATAATCCTCAATCCAACTCTTCCTTGCAACGTATCACTTGCATTCACTTTGCGCCTGAATATTTCTTCCAACGACATAGTAATCTGAACCATCCAAATCTAATTTGTTTCATTAGATATTATTTTATCCTTCCGATTAATCCTCAAGATGACACTATTAATTTTTCAAGTATTCTCATCTTATGAAATTACCATGATACCTCAAGCGGGGTAAATCAAAATCTAAGCCAATTTAAATCTAAATCAAACCTAAGTATTTTAATATCATCAAGTACGTCTTTCGAGCACATAATTCTGATTTTTATTTGATTCATTATTCAATTTTCCTCGATCAATTCCATACGATAAGAACAATCCGATCAGTCCTTTATGCCATCTTCTTTGCAACCATCTATCCCATATAGCAAGTAACATCCAAGTTTATCGTCCACTCCATTCATGTCAAACACTAAACTTTTCTAGTGCACACTTCCAATTCCAAGTCCTAACTCTAAGTCTTGCTGCCCCAGCTTTGTAGGTCTACCCAGGCAATACTTCTAAAGTCAATCACCCTGGTTCTATCTTTCGGCATAGGGTCGTCTGCCTAACCACTAGGTCACCTCATCAGGTCATAGTTACGTATAAAATCTATATCCTCAATGTGTAATTATCACGACCCGCACCCAATGTAGGGATGCAAGTCGAAAACAACGCCCAGCCTACGCCGCAGAATCGACGATAGAACGCTGTCTTGGTCTACTATACTATCTAAAACCTCACAATAATATAAGTCTGCCAACAATAGCTCACACAAAACTCAATCATAATCTAAAGCATGAGAAGATATGCAAGAAGTCTAACTATACATCAAAAATATAATAATAAACAATAAAACAATATCCAATCACAAACAATAAGCCAAAAATAAATTCGGTACCAAAATGCTAAAGAAACTAACTATGAAAAATAGTGATCCGGATAAACCTTCCGGCAATCACTCCAGAACTAGTGGGTCCAAGTCTGCACCATCTATAAGTCGAAGTCCATAGTATGTCGAACACCAATCTCTCGGATCCTTTAAAAAATGTTTTCCAATCAAGAATGAAGCAAAGTTCATCTCTAACAGCAGTTCTAATCAATGACATAAACTATGTAACAATAAATAGATGTGAACATACAAGATGCATATACATGTACAAGAGATACACAATAAAGGCAATACTAGAATAAATATAATAATAAATAATATGGCAATAAACAAGAATACTAATGACTAAGTGAATGAGTATCAGCTTTAACATGTGATCGGCTTAGAAACTTGCACAAGAGTAAATGGCCTGGTTAATCATACGTACGGTGTATGATCAACACTCACAAGGAACAAGACTTGCACAAGGAGGGTATGATCACATATCTACACTACATACTCCCTAACCCAGACTGGTATAGTGGATCCAACCATGGTATGCTATGGCACGGGATTCTCCAAGAAGATAGCAACTCTTCTCGAGAATTAGTGTCTGTACATGCACAAGATAATCAATGAAACAAGACTTGCACAAGATACACCATATAAAAGGAATAATATCGCATGACGAGATCCAGATATACCAATCCGTGTAACTATCGTGTCAAGAAACATGGATATCTACACTAGATACAATAAACATAGAGGATATCATAAATGAGAAACTATCAGAGAATATACTCGCCTGTGGTCCAGAGCAATGAATGTCAAAATATGTCCGAACTGGTGCCACACAGACCTATATATGGAATATTGCATTAATACAAGGTTATTGAAAGAGAATAAATTAAACTAGTCAACTTCTAGGTCAACAAGTCAATTCTAAGTCAAAAGTCAAACTCGGTCAACTGTAAGTCAACTATGGTCAACTATAGTCAAACTATAGTGAACTACCTATTTCTAGGTTGCATAAGTCTAACTCAAAGATATTGGGCTCACATACTGTGAATCTAGGCCATACATGCTACATCTTAGGATACTAAGATACCGTATCTCAGGATACGTAAATAAGGGATAAATATAAAATATATGTACATATCAAACAATATTATATATATAAAATCTTAATTACAAATGCTAAATGGATACCTTGGTTTCGAAACAATTTGGTATCGCAATACTAAACCTCTATCTTGATACCCAAACCCAATACCTTGGGTATCCTTAATACCTTGGCATTTACCTTGGTATCTCAAGGTAATGTTACTCTAGTATATATATATTAACTATCCAACTATAACTATAAACTACCATGTATTTAGAATTTATACAATACTATATACCTTAATTTAGTCACCTAATACCCACCCATAATTAGTTTACAACTATCCTATTACTATGCCAATACCTACTACTCATACCTTGGTATCTCTTGATACTTACCTTGGTATCTCAAGATAATTGCCAAAATCTTCATATATATACTAACTATTCATCAATAACTATATGCATATATATATATATATATCAATCCAATATAACTCTAGTATGTACTAAATAGATTAAATACTAACTACCAACTGATAATAATATTTATAATATAAATATAAATTTATTATTTTTCAGAGTACAAGGAAACTAAAAAACAAAATTATTACCGGCCTTCGGGTAAGTCGTGCACGAAGCACTGCCCTAAGAGTTGATCTGAGGTCTATGTGCAGACGTTTCTCGAAAGCTCCTAGTGATAAAAACCCCTGACTACCGGGTTCTCTTCGTTGCACACAACTCGGAGAGAGAGACCGAACTTAGCTCTGCCCAGAGCAAGGATTTTGAGATAGAATGTGGTTTGAGAGAGGAATGAAAGAGAGTTTTGACGTAGGATTATTTTCTATAAAAAAGTATGAGAAGGTGACCGCAATATATATAGGCAGATCAAATGCACAACCAACCGACAAGAGATTGAATGGCTCATAAAACTAGCCATTAAAGAGCGATAATAAAGGGAAAGAAAACGTGCAGGAATGGTTGTCAAAATTAGCTGTCACAGAGGTTCAATGAACCTGGACAGTGTCTCAGCATTCAAAATTTGAATGAGCTAAAACGGTTCAAAAAATAAAGGAGAGCAAAAAAGATTTTTGGATCACAGCCCGAACCCGAAGAGTAAATTGGATCGGCATTCGGCGCCCGCAGGTGTGGGCACGTACCCGCACCCGTTATGCTCGCCGAACCGAACCGAGCCGAGCTGGGCCGGGCGACGACGACGGTGCGCTCGTGTGGCCCAAGGGGTTCCCCACACAATATCTTTAAGAAAGCAATGAAGAGGAACTAATATATACACACAAGGAGGGGTTGGCCCATCTGATGTGGGACTAAAGGAAAGAAGGAAATTGATCTTTTGCTCAAGCAAAGCTAACAATCCCCCCTAAAAGGTCAAGTTCTGAAATATATGTGACAAAGAAATTAAAAAAATGAGTTTCTGGCAGGTATATACTATGCATAGATGAGATGGACTACAGCCTTGAATCTCACTTAGTGACTATTGTCTTTATCTAAAAAAGTGCTTGATGGACTAAGCCTTGAATCAGATTTCTTTTACCAGATTCAGAAAATAGCACACATAGTACCCTAGAGGTTCTGGGTCTAACGGGTGGCGCTTTTGGTACCATGCGCACTAATTCCAAATTCCTGAGAGTTGTCTGGGATCGCCCAGTCCCATAGTCACGGCCTTCACGACCTCTCATATAGGTAAGTCCTTAAGGGTTGGTGATAGGTTTTAACCCGGCATATCAGCTTGGACCTATTAAGAGTTTTAAAACTCATCCTAACCATATCACTCAAGAACACTGCCACCATAGGGATGGGAAATCATTGTACGCATGTACAACCACTTGGGCAATATAAAATAATATTTTAATCATGGGTCAGTGTTCTATAAAAGTCACCTAAGTCCAGCTTGTTCCTACCTATTGAACAGGCTTCTTGGGATCTCCAGTCAGACTCGGTTGGGTTGCCACTGCTGGTGACTTTACTTATGGGCTTAACCCTATCCCCCTCGATGATTCTAGGATCAAAGTCCTAGACCGACCCTTCGTTAAGTGGTCAGCAAGATTCTTTTCTGACTTTTTATAGTCAAAAACCACATATTTGCCCAATAGGCTCTTTATAGACTTGAAGCGCAGCTGCAGGTGCCTGTTCATCTTAGCATTCACAGAATCATGCTTTAATAGTTCCATAACAGATTTATTATCACAGTTTATAGAAATTGTAGGAACATGATTAATAGAAACAGGTATATGCATAATAAGGTTTCTTAGCCATTCGGCTTCTGTGCATGTAGTATCTAAAGCTATCATTTCAGAGTCCATTGTACTCCTAGCAATGATAGTTTATTTACATGAGCCCCAGGAGATTGCAGATCCTCCTAGAGTGAAACATATCCAGTAGTAGGTTTTATATCATGTGAGTAAGTTACCCAGTTTGTATCTGAATAACCTTCTATGATATCAGAGTGTCTAGTATAGTACAACATATAATCTAGAGTACCCCTAAGATATCTAAATACTCTTGCTAATGATATCCAGTGTAACTGATTTGGGTTACTAGTATATCTACTTAGTCTCCCAATAGTAAATACAATATCAGGTCTGGTCCTGTTTGATATATACATGAGAGAACCTATCATCTGAGAATATCTATGTTGTTCCATAGGAGAACCCTAATTTTTTTAGAACAACACTACTGTCATTGGGAGTAAGGGCAGGTTTCTTATCAAAAAACTCAAAATTTTTAGCATTTTCTCGATAGAGTGTGCTAAGGATAAAGTATAGCCCTCCTTGTATTTGGACAGTTGCATGCCTAGAATTAAGTTGGCTTTACCTAGATCTTTCATATCAAACTGGCTGGATAAATAGTCCTTGGTATTAGTAATCAATTCTAGTGATGATCCAAAAATAAGGATGTCATCTACATACAACATAGGATGACATAACTTTCATCTAAAATTTTTAAGTATATACATTTATCATACTCATTTGGCAAGAAACCATATTCTGAGATGATTATGTCAAATTTATTATGCCATTGTTTGGGAGTCTGCTTTAGACCATAAAGAGATTTAACTAATCTGCAAACTTTATATTCTTGGCCTTTAGTAATAAAACCTTCAGGTTGCTCCATGTAGATTTCTTCCTCTAGGTCCCCATTTAAAAATACTATCTTTACATCCATTTGATAGATTAGCATATTATGAATGGATGCTAAGGCTAGAAGGGTTCCGATAGAGGTGATCCTAGCTACAGGTAAGTAGGTATCAAAATAATCTAATCCCTTTTTCTGGGTAAAACCTTTGGCTACTAATCTAGCCTTATATTTCTCTATGGTACCATCGCCTCTAATTTTTATTTTGAATATCCACTTACAACCTATGGGTTTACTACCTAAAGGTAGGTCTGCTAGAAACCAAGTATTTTTCTCCAAGATGGAGTTATACTCACTGTTAATGGCTTCTTTCCAGAAAGGGGCACCAGGAGAAGATATTACTTCTTCATAAGTTGAGGGATCACCCTCTATCAGAAAGGTGAAGAAACCTTCTCCTAAGTTCTTTTCAATTATTTCTCTTTTACTCCTTCTAGGTTCTATATTTTGTTCGAGTTGTGAACTAGATATTTGAACATGAGAGCTGGTGGACGAAGTAAGAGAGAGATTGGAGGGAGAGGAAGAAATTTTATCTTTAAAGGGATATATATTCTTAAAGTAAACTGTATCTCTTGCTTCTATATTAGTATTGTTAGAGATTTCATTTATTTCTGAGTGAGTAACAAGAAATCTATTGGCATTGCTATCTAGGGCATATCCTATGAATACAACATCTACAGTCTTAGGTCCAATCTTCCTTTTTTTAGGTTCAGGAATTCCTACTTTAGCCAAACATCCCCAAACTTTGAGATAATGGATCCTAGGAGCTCTACCTTTTCATAATTCATAGGGAGTCTTATCATTAGACTTACTAGAAATCCTATTAAGGATGTAACAGGCCGATAAGAATGCTTTTTCCCATAAATTATTGGGAGCACCTGAGCTGAGGAGCATGGCATTCACCATGTCTAAAAGAGTGCGACTCTTTCTTTCAGCAACTCTGTTGGACTGTGGTAAATATGGAGCAGTTACCTCATGGATTATTCCGTATTCTTCACAAAAATTGGTCATATCATTTGATGTATACTCTCCACCACGATATGATCTAAGAATCTTAATCTTTCTCTCCAACTGGTTCTCAGATTCAGATTTATAGACCTTAAATCTATCTAGAACTTCATCTTTGGTTTTGAGTAGATATGTATAACAATACTTTGAATGATCATCTATAAACGTAATAAAGTATTTTCTACCACTTCAGGTCAAAACCTTATTTGAGTCACACACATCACTATGAACTAGCTCTATAAGGTCAGAGTTTCTTTGTACATATTTAAAAGGTAGTCTAGTATGTTTGGCTTGAACACAGATCTCACACTTGTGTTTATTATCTATTGGAGTCTTAGGAATAAGATCTAAGTTCATCATCCTTCTTAGGGAATCTAGATTCACATGACCTAATCTATTGTGCCACACATTTGAAGATTCTATATTTGAAATAACAAAAGAAGGATTTAAAATTTTATTTATGGTACTCAAAATAAAAAGACCATCTCTTACAAATCTTTTTCCAATAAAAGAGTCATGCTTAGAAAATACTACTTTATTTGCTTCTATAACAATCTTGTACCCTGAAGCTACACGGAGAGACCCACTAACTAAATTTCTTCTGATAGATGGCACATGTAACACATCATGAAGAGTCAGAGTTTTTTCTGATGTCATCTTTAGATCTATTCTTCCTCTTCCTATAATCTGTGGTGCTGAGCCATCTCCTAGAGTTATACCTCCTTCTCCTGATTCGTGATAGTTTGAAAAACAGGAGTGATTAAAGGAAACATGAATATTAGCTCCAGAATCCTACCACCAATCGTCAGAATGGTAAGAAATATTAACTAAGGGTTGATAGCATACAGACCTGAAGGAACTAGAAAAGCCGTTGAGAAGCATGTTTGCTTCTGATTTGGCAGGACGTTTCCCTTTGAAAGAGGTCTGGAAAGCTTCCTTTTTCCTATGGAAACAATTGGTGGCTATATGGTTTGTTTTACCACACAAAATAAAATCTCTTCTGATCCTGAGTTTGAACAAAGGTTCTTGGTATATTGTGGTGATGGTGTTGGTGGTGAGGCTGAGAGTTCTGCTTCTTCTTGAAGAGGTTCCTTTTTGGTTTTTGGTGATGATGAGGCTTGGGTTTACCTTGGAATTCTACTAGGTTTACCTTAGCTTTAGACTCAGGCTTAAGGTTAGACCTTAGCCTAATTTGTTCTTCTGTTCTAATTTTCTTTAGGACTTGAGCAAAGGTAAGGTCACCCTGAGTATGAATAAGGTCTTTCTTGACATCAGACCAAGAAGGAGGAAGCTTATCTATTAAGCAAGCTATTTTATACTCAGTAGAGAAGAAAGTGCCTTTGGCTTGAATATGCCTAAGGTATTCTTGGACTTCATGTATTTGGTCATTTATAGGTTTGTTATCTACCGTAAAGTATATGTTGAATGAGGAGGAATTAAATCTTTCAATTCCTGCATCATCACAGCTATATTCATCTTCTAGGGCATCCCAAAGTTCTTTTGCAATTTTGTATTCAAAGAATATGTCATATAGTGATTCAGACAAAGCACTTAGAATTTTATGGAAATAATGGTAGTCTATTTCCTTAGGGGTCTTGGGTCTAGAAGAACCAGAGGACTTGGATACACCTATGTCAGACTCAGTGTCATCAGACTTTGCCATCTCTTAAAGAAAGTCCCGTTAAATTTTGCAGGTTTAGCAGTAAAAGTCTCATCCTTGGCAGTCATGGTTGCAAATGAGGAAAGTCTAAAAGATACGAAATTACTCAATAACAATGTCCAATGATTTAGAATAATAGTTCAAGTGATTTTGTTAACCAATCTTAAAATCTTGAGTCTATCAAGTATAGATTAATCTGGGTTAGCTGTAGGGGCCGGTTTCCAGCTAGCGGTGGTCCGAAGACACTTAAATACTATGTTGCTTAGGGCTATTTATACCCGATTGACAAAAGGACCCTTTCGACTTGTTCCCAAATTAATCTTTACTTTTAGAATCCAGACTCAAAGAGATTTGCAATTATACTTAACTATTATTGTCTTGATGTCGTTCGTATTAAACAATATTGTAGTTAACAATAAATAAATATAGAGATGATAATAATAATAATGAATACCAATGATGGTATATATATATTAAGCAAGATTTTATGTGCTACAAATACTAAATTATAGTAGTTAAATTGAATCACAAGATTATATGTACTGGCAAATATTCAACCGAAAATTAGAAATATTCGTTACAAATATTCAAGACAGTTCACAAATTTTCTAATAAAAATATTCGTTACAATTACTATAAATATATTTTTATTTTATAATTTATTTTTTAATAGAATAGTACTTAGAATAATAATTTTCTAATACAAATTCTTAATTAATATATGATACAAAATAATTAAAAATCTATGTTGCACTTTGGTATGTAAGCAGTAATACTCGTTAAACAAATTTGCTAAATGAACAGTGAACTACAAGTTTGCTACAATAAATATTCGTTAACAAAACAAAACTTTTGTTTGGTAAGCAATTAGAAAAATATTTGTTTATTACAGTAAATATTTTAGTGGTGACAAATATATTGGTGACAAAAATCAAAATCCAGTAGTAAAATTGCTACAAGATATATATGCTCAGAGAATATTTGTTTTGATCAACTCTTAGATTGATAATATTATTTATAATATAAATATAAATAGATTATTTTTCAGAGAACAAGGAAACTAAAAAACAAAATTGTTACCGGCCTCCGGGGAAATCGTGCACGAAGCACTGCCCTAAGAGTTGATCCGAGGTCTATGTGCAGACATTTCTCGGAAGCTCCTAGTGGTAAAACCCCCTGACTACCGGGTTCTCTTCCTTGCACACAACTCGGAGAGAGAGACCAAACTTAGCTCTGCCCAATGCAAGGATTTGGAGATTAGATTGTGGTTTAAGAGAGGAATGAAAGAGAGTTTTGACGTAGGATTATTTTTTTTTAAAAAGATGAGGAAGTGACCGCAATATATATAGGCAGATCAAATGCACAGCCAACCGACAAGAGATTGAATGGGTCATAAAACTAGCCATTAAAGAGCGATAATAAGGAAAAAAATGTTGAGGAATGGCTGTCAAAATTAGCTGTCACAGAGGTTCAATGAACCTGGATAGTGTCTCAACATTCAAAATTTGAATGAGCTAAAATGGTTCAAAAAATAAAGGTGAGCAAAAAAGAATTTTGGATCCCAGCCCGAACCCGAAGAGTAAATTAGATCGATATTCGGCGCCCGCATGTGTGGGCACGTACCCGCACCCGTTACGCGCGCCAAACCGAACCGAACTGTGCCGAGCTTAACCGGGCGGCGGCGACGGCGCGCGCATGTGGCCCAAGGAGTTCCCCAAACAACATCTTTAAGAAAGCAATGAAGAGGAACTAATATATACACACAAAGAGGGGTTGGCCCATCTGATGTGGGACTAAAGGAAAGAAGGAAATTGATCTTTTGCTCAAGCAAACCAAACACCAACTACACACTAAATACTAATACATATATACGTACATACATACATACATACATACATACATACATACATACATACATACATACATACATACATACATACAAATATATAATATATATAACTAAATATACTCATAACAATAGATAACTAATATATACTAACTATTCCAATAATATTATATGTTATAACTAAATATATTATACGTATGGTATACTAAAACACAATTAGAAAATTAGGAACATATATAAGTATATATTAATTACTATATATATATATATACATATATATCTATATATATATTAATATCTAATATATTAAAAACTGCCAAACTGTCATTAAAAGCCCCTGTCTACTGTCGCAGAAGCTACTATTGATGCTGATACACTGCTGCTTTAGTGACAGTTTCCTGTATTGTCGCTAAAAACTGTCACTAAACTCCTGATATGTTGTTGATACGTTGTTGTTTCAGTGACAATTTTCTGCAACTATCGCTGGCTGCTGTCGCTGTTTCTCTTGTTGTTGTATTATTGCTGCTGTTTCAGCAACAGTTTTCTGCAACTGTCGCAAACTCCTGTCGCTGTTTCTCCTGCTGCTGCTGTATGCTCTTGCTGCTGTTGCGACGTTGTAATATGTCGTTGATGTATATATATATATATATATATATATACCATATACATATATACTACTAATAATTATACATACACTCTCACATAATATTATGTATAAATAACTATACATAATAACATACACATACATACATATATATATATATATATATATATATATATATATATATATATATATATATATGTATACGTATATGAAATCATACACTATATAAATACATAACAATATATAATATAACTATATATAACCAAATATAAATATATCTGCTATATTATATATAAATATACTACCACTTATAAATATATATCTACATGTAGAAAAATAGCTACATAATAATTATACACATATAGTATATACATAGGTACATAGATCTAAGACACAATATTACATAAATATATATATACACAATATAACCACAATAATTATCTATTTACATATACATATCTATACATGCTACCATATATAAATATATATACATATATAAGAATAGCTACATACAATATATAAACATATAATATATATGTAGATACATAGATCTAAGACACAACATTACATAATATATATACACAATATTATATATATATATATATATATATATATATATATATATATATATATATACATATATATAATTACACTTCTCCATGAAATAAGAACACAAAAGAATTAGATCTACAATTAAATTGCACATACATGGACCGTATCATCCTGTATCCTACTAGATCTAGGATACGCATGCGACACGAGTCCACCACACATCCAAACGTATCCCGAAGGACACGAACAAGTCATATATATTATTTATGAACAATACGAAGAGCCAAATACAAATCTACGTGTCCGTGTCAAAATATGACATGCTCAAAGTCCCGTGTCGGAGGAAGAATCCCCAAATCAATACGTATCACCAAATTGATGGGATACCACCTACACATACCCAATTATGGACATGACACTAGCCCCAAACACACAAGCACATGCCAAATTGATCTATAGGACCAATTGACACATACCACAAATGTCAATCTCAAAATTCCCCTAAATTTGACACAAAAAGCACCATAACTTTCTCAATAGGCCTCCTATGAATATAAAACCAAATCCTATGGGTAGCCTATGCATATGGGTTGATTTTCCATGGTTAAATCTCAGATTTAGAACCTAATTTAAGGAAAAAAACTGAATTATACCTATTAGGAGATGGATTTCCAATGAAACCTCCAAAATTGGTGAAATTGGCCTTCAACTTGTAGATCCTTGCTCCTCTTTATAGATCCATCATTCCTCCTTGTAGATCTATGCTTTTGTCTTGTAGATCCATGCTCCAATAGCCTCCAATGGTGATTTAGGAAATAATTGGGTGGAAATTTGGTAGGGATTTGGTTGAGAGAATTTTCTAGATCTAGATTTGGAATGAAAAATAAAGAGAGAGAAAGTTTTCATCCCATTTATATAGGCCTCACTTGCCCCCTCCCTCAAGCTACTATGTAAAGTCTAAAATACCCCTTGGTGCCTCTCCTGAAGAAATTAATTAAGGAGGAAAGCTTCTAGTCTAATGGGTTTAACATAATTAATCATCCTCCTAATAATTGGGCTTCTAATTATTGGGCTCAATTCTAACTGGAATTAAATGTTGGTTCGTGAGTCTAAACTAAACTAGTTGGTCCATTAACACAAGTCTAAAAATAAATCTAACATGCTAAATAAATAATACAAAAAATAAATATTTAACATATAAAATATTTAATTAATTACCAAAGGACTAAAATACCCTTTCCTAGAAAATATGGTAGTGATAGTAATATAAAACATCATTCTCTCCAAACCTAAGTTCAAACCATTTTTTGCTCCTATGGGGTATTCTACCCAAGTTTGCACTACTCAAATTTCTAAAGATCGAACATAGATCCTCCTACTAGTATTGACAATTTTCTATTCTACGCAACCGAGTTTGTTTCAGCAAGGTTATTCCTAAAGTCCGTTTATCCAACTAAATCGTCATTACAAGTCATTGACACAATCATTCGAATGACAAATGTAAACCTAGTCCTCAAGATAACATCCACCGATTATAGTTTCATAATCCGATCACCGGATCACAAATCCAAATCCCTAAGTCATCAATCCTTAATCGAAACTCTATGTCATCCATGCAACTATATCTATATGATCACAATCCATTAAGCATGATTTACTTCACGTCCTACACTACTCATCCTTGATACGCATATCTGATTTACTTGTATCCTCAAAATTGCTTGATCATCAAGCCATGTGTTAGAATGATCCTCGAAATCACTAAGTCACTTTACCGTTACTCGTTTATTTCATCAAAGTTTTCTTTCTACTATCATCCTTGTTGCGTCGATCCAAGATCCATCCCCACGAATTTTATCTTTTTCTTAATTCGTTTTCCTATAATAATCGTTCATTCAATATATAGTCCAACATCAAGTATTCCTCATCACAACTGTGTTTCAAAATTATATCGATCACTAGTTTATCATTCATCCAACTAAAGAATTCTCGAGTCCATGTCGATATGTCTTCGTTATATTTCCATTTTATCAAGTTCATATGCATAAATATCAAAATACACTTATACAATACTATTCGTTTTAGCCCATATCATCGACTTATCCTCGATACGTTTCAATATCCTCAAGTGCATTCGTGCAACCATAAAATCCTTCCTCCACGTATCATCGTCTTCATTTCATCTGAATGCTATCTTCCTAACTAGATTCAAGATCGCTCGTCCAAACTTATGATCAAATCCGATATCGTCTATATCTGTTTCTTAAGTAACATGATTCTTTGAGTCATTCTCGTATATTCAAATTAAAGTCTCGATTGCCATCCTCTAAACATCGATTTTGTGTCAACTCATCCAATTTCAAAGCTAAGGCATTCATACTCACTCGATTCTACTGAACAATATCTATCTTAATCCTCTGAGTCATTCTATATCTTCCAATCAAACTCTTGCATGCTACCTTTTTATGGTACTATCGTTTAATTTATGCTAACTCCAATCGTCTTCTTATATTTTTATCCTCGACACAAGTTCTTGTCACAATCGACTAAGTTTGCACTAGCATGTATGATCCTCAATGATTCCTCAATCGGACTATCCATTCCTTACTTCGCATCTGTTTGCGATGAAGAAAGGTTGTATGAACTTTGTATTACAAACTATTAAAAGAAAAAAGTACAAATGATCATAAATAAGAATATAAGTACAATTAATTCTGAGGAAGTATATTTATAGAGATCTGATCCATAAATAATCACTTTACTCCTTGGACTACAAGATGATAAGGATGCTGTGAACAACTTAAAGGGTTGGGTAAAGAGAAAGCTTTGGCAACAACGGTACAACAATCTTCTATTTTCCTCCTTTTGTTCTTAAAATTCAAAGACTTGAAATTCCAGCCTCTGTAACGTAAACAATGATCCTATATTTATAGGATTTCAGAGCAGTTATGATAGTGTGCGTGCACTTTGGACAATTCGTACTGTGTGTGCACTTTTGATGAGATAACATCCCATGATCTAGTGAGTAGGTGCACAACTTGCTGCTTGCTTGACACGTGGCTTCCTATACGAGAAAAGCGTAGCTCATGGGACATTTATTTGTGCACATTTTATGAGAAACATGGCATATAGGATACGTAATCGTAACTCCTTATCCGTTAGGATTGTAAGCACACTTTAGAAGTGGTCTGGAGACTGGCGTACTTTTAAAAAAATTGGCTATACAAGCGCACTTTTGGAGAATTAGCCGTGATGGCGCACTTTTGGAGAAATAGTCGTGTGTACTTTTGAAGAAGTAGTCATGATGGAACATTTTTGAAGAAGTAACCGTGATGACGCACTTTTGAAGAAGTAGTCATGATAGCTCACTTTTGAATAAGTAGCCATGATGGCGAACTTTTGAGGAAGTAGCCATAATGGCACACTTTTGAAGATTTGTGCCGTGATGGCACAATTTTGAGGAAGTAGCCATGATGGCGCAATTTTGAGGAAGTAGCCATGATGGCGTACTTTTGAATATGTTGTCCATACGACACACTTTGAAGAAGTTGGTCTTACGGTACACTTTTGAAGAAGTTGATTCGTACTGGCCGCTAAACGACAATCTGGGTCTGTGCGCCATAGCTCAGATGTAATGATGGATTCTGACATCCTCAAGTGTTGTTCAACTGTCATATTCATCGCATTTAATTCTTGGGGGAAAAGTAGATACGCGATTTGTGTGACTTTCTTTATTGATGAAAGCAGCTGGAAAGAGCACCATCCTATTCCTACTAATTTTATTTGTAGAAAATTGTGCCGTGTGCAAGAGGCATACATTTTTATGGTTCTACAAGACCCCCTTCAAAGTTTTCGAATTCGTCCAGAAGAATTCAAAATACATTTAATTAGAAGCATAAAAGTTGTTGAGATGTTTGTGCACACATTCTTTTGCAAAATCCCAACAATTATGCTGACGTGATCGCGGGGAATGCATGTATCTTTTTAATTTATTCATTTTTGACTTGTTCTTTGGTTTGATGTAATCTTTAAGGAGATACAGACAACTTTTAAGGAGATTCAGGCAGTTTTTTAGGAATAATTTTTGAGAGATATGCTACACTTGGCATGTCTTCTCCTACAAATAGGACAAAACTTTTACCAACAATCCCAGACTTATCTCCTTCTTGTTATGAGACTTGAGTATAGTTATTGTTAAGTTTAAGTCTAAGAAGATGACTGAAATAGCATGACGCCATTGGCTTTGCTGGCCACCGAGAAGATGCAAGAGGAGATGCTTCCCAACGATGGGTGAGAGGCTCGTTTGGAGATCGTTGCCGTCGAGCTCTTCATGCGATAGAGCATGGAATGATATCATAAGCTTTGTCATTCATGCTGAACTGATATATTATCTTGAAGACTGTTCATTTTCTTCAAACCCAACTCACTGGAGTCACTCGCTTAACATGGCTGTTGTGCTGATTACTGGGTTGGGATTAGAATTCCAACCGGGACTTCTAGCGGCGGCGTAGCATCCGAACAGAAATGTGTCCGTGCTAATTTAAACAGACCTAGTCCTGTGTAGCATCCTCGCTTGTCCACGACATATATTTCATTTTCCTTATTATTGTTTGTATTGAGGAGCTCATTTCATGTGTGCCTTAATTCATCTGAATCGGAAGCAGACGGTACACAGAGATGGGGATGGCTCTGTGATAGATCCCCATCATACAAAAATCTAGGTGTAATAGATTTGTATATTTATAATCATGATTTTTAGAGTAAAAATCTAGGTGTGATATATCTTCATCATATGTAATCATGATTAAGCATTAATAAATTTTTAGCTTTGACTTTATTGTACTGTATGCGAATTGCTGATGAGTGACTTCTACCGTCTCTACTTTTAAAAATATGTGCTTTGGAGAAGACCGAGTATAGTGCATACTACGTATTATTTCTTCCATCATCCAAATAGTATGCGTACTTATGTGCAATTATACTAACCGACTGATATACCATTTTCTTTAATGGTGTAGGAATTTTTGCACTGATACGCGGAATTCTAACTGTCATGTTCATTGCTCAAGAAATAAACGGTTGCATCCTTTTACTGAAGAGTCGTGTCTGGGGATTCGAACCTTCGTTTCCTATCTTAAAAATACTAGAATTATTTGATCCATTCTCACAAAGACTTACATAATGGAGTCCAAGGCTACTTCGAAGAAGAAAGATAAGGAGTTTGATGAGACCATTATTTATCCTTCTGCTATCAAGCCGTCTCCTGTTGAAGAAAAGAAAGAGGTGCCTACTGTCCAACCGGGTAACAGATGTCTTCCAGGATCTTATCAAACCTTCATTGGATGAACCCACTCAAACCCAGATTGATGTAAGTGATTCCCTTGTTTTGACTGCTGTCTTGGAGAGACGAAAGGAATATGCCAAAATAATGGCTATTCGTCAACTGTTTGCATATTCTGATGTCTGTATTTTGTACGCCCATGTAATATTTGCAAACAATGTTGAGTCAGATGATTTTGATCCCTAATACGTGGGGAGTATATATAATTTTTTATCATATTTGTAAACCTCTATTACAAGATGAATAAAAACTTTCTTTTCTTTGAATAATGTTTGTTTGTTGTAGACCCATTATTTATTGCATATCTAATATTAGATACAAATAATAGATTAGAGTAAAAACAAGATCAGAGGTAATATGGACGTGATATATTTTTGAACGGGATCCCACCAAATATATCTACTCAGAGGTAACATGGACATGACAAAATATAATTCAGTGGAAGATTAGGTGGTTTTGTCACCCGTGCGTACTCATGCTGAGTACGAATGATAAATTTTGCATGATACAATACTATCAGAGGTGACATGGACATGATAGCTCGCTAGTTTACTTCATTGGAGAAAAGAAGAAAGGGTAGTTTAAGGGCGAACTATTTTCTTCTCTTTTGGGGATAATAAATAGAATATATTCAGAGGTAATATGGATATAAATCATATTACACTTATTGACTAGTGAAGAAACATGTGAGATTATTTCCAACCCAACTAGGGATCAGGAAGATGATATCCTTAAAACAACTAGCTTTAAGAATAGGATATTTTTGTTGGAGAGAATCATTTAGATGGTCTCAAAGAGAGTATTCCTTTTGATCTGAGTATTGTCTTACTAGAAAACTTTGAGGACCTATTACCCATATCTCATTCAAGAATGAATATAGGTAATAGTTTGAGATACCGTGTAGGCTACAAGTTGCTAGTGATTAGAAAAATGTACTTGTTGTACATCTTATTCTACTGGAGTTAGAGAAGAATATGTTGTGCCTAGACATAATATTTCTTGAGGAATTTGTTATTGCTAGGCATCATTATCAAATCTCCATTAGGCTTAGTGAGCCTATAGGCTCCGTTGGAGAATATTGTCTCTACCACATAAGGACCTTCCCATTTATCTTGGAATTTGCCTTTGCTCTTATGGGTTGTGATCATAGGTCTCCTTACTGTAAGGACCAATTCACCGACCTGGAATATTCTTTTCTTGACTTTTCAATTAAAAGCTCTGAAAATGCATACTTGGTATAGCTAAATATGATGTTGAGCGTGCATGCACTTTTCATCCAATGCTTCTAATTTAGAAGGCACAATCGATCATTATTCTCTAATGCTAGCTCATTAGCAATAGCTACTATGAGAGAAGGTATCTGGATTTCTAGCGAAAGAACTGCTTCACATCCGTAGACCAAAAAGAATGGTGTACAACTAGTTGGAGTTTGAACTATTGTATGATAGGCCTATAAGCACTCCCCGAGCTTCTTATTTTAATCGTGTTTGTTGGATGAGACAAACTCTGTAAGGAGTTTGATTATGGTCTTTTTGGAGACT
This sequence comes from Iris macrosiphon, assembly GCA_036927795.1. Taxonomy (NCBI): domain Eukaryota; kingdom Viridiplantae; phylum Streptophyta; class Magnoliopsida; order Asparagales; family Iridaceae; genus Iris; species Iris macrosiphon. Next base: position 110,465,379 of record JAYESA010000013.1, read on the forward strand.
TCCGCTAAGCCATTGGCTGTTGGCTTATAGGACGTAGATGCTATATTCTGGATTTGATTCTTGTCACAGAACTGATGAAAATGCTTGACTGGCAAATTATGACCCATTATCATGTGTTATACTCCAGGGAACAGCGAAATGATAGATAACTATTTAAGAAGAAAAGTTTATACAAAACTTTTGTATTTACAAACTATTGAAAAGAAAAAATACAAAAATATTCTAAACATGAATATATCTATGGTTGATTCTGGAAAGTATAGATGTGGATATCTGATCTACGGATGATCATTTTACTCCTTGGACCACTCGACGATGAAGAAATGCACATGACGACAAAAAAATGTAGGGAGTAATGTGAACAACTTGGAGAGTTGAACAATAAGAAAGCTTTGGCAACAAGGAAGCTTCTATTACTCTCATTATGTTCTTGAATTTCAAAGACTTAAAAATTCTAGCCCCTTATTTTCTCTCTCTATCCCCCCTAGTATGTATTTATAGAGTTTTGGTGCGGTTATAAGGGTGTATGCGAACTTTGGACAATCTGTACTATTTTACCATTGTACGCACACTTTTGGTGGACTAACACCCCACGTTCTGAATAAGTGGGTGAACAACTTATTGTCTGCTTGACACGTAGCTTCCTCTATAAGAAAATAATAGTTCTGAGGGACAGTTATTTGTACACTTTTTTTGAGAAGTACGGCATGTAATACACGCACTCATAACTGCTCACTATCAGTTAAAATAATAGTCGCACTTTAGAAGTGGTCTGGAGACTAGCACACTTTTGGAAAGATTGACACTACGATGCATTTTTGAAGAAATTAGCATAGCGGGGTGCACTTTTAAAGAAGTAGCCGTGATGGCACACTTTTGAAGAAGTTGGCACAATGGCACACTTTTGATGATATTGGCTGTAATGGCGCACTTTTGAAGAAGTTATCTCAACAACGCACTTTTGAAGTAGTATCCGTGATGGCACACTTTTGTAGAAGTTGGCTCAACGGTATACTTTTGATGAGATTAGCCGTAATGGAGCACTTTTTAAGAAGTTGGCTCAACAGCACATTTTTGAAAAAGTTGACACTACGATGCACTTTTGAAGAAGTTGGCTCAATGACGCACTTTTGAAGGAGTTGGCACTACGGCACACATTTGAAGGAGTTGGCACTACGGTGCACTTTTAAAGGAGTTGGCACACAGACCGGGTCGCTAAATAATAACCTGAGTCTGTGTGCCGCAGCAAAGCTTTAATGATGACTTCTGACTCTTCGGTTTTTGCATCTATCAGCTGTCATTCTGTTACATTAAATGGGGAGAGAGAGTGAGCGCCTTTGAGCGTTTGTGCCCCAACTTTTATAATATTAAGAGAGTGCATCACAATAGGAAAGTGCGCCATCTTTTAAAGTTTCAAGAAAGTGCGCCAAAGTAAGAAAGTGTGCATCTTATCCTAAAACAAGTAGAGGGTGCGACATCCTCTAAATAGAGAGAAAGTGCGTCGTTCTTCCTCTGTTGGTTTATTTGTAGAAAACTGTGCCATCTCTTTGAGGAGCAATTTTTATGCTTCGACAAGACCCCCTTCAAAAAAAAAATTAACTTATTCGGATGAATTCAAAAATACTTTGAATTAGAAGCATAAAAGTTGTTGAGGTATTTGTATGCATACTCTGGACAGAATCCTAACAGATTTGCTGACGTGGCTGACATGCACATATCTTTAACTTTCTTTTTGATTTTGACGTAGTCTTTAAGGATACGTAGGCGACTTTTTAAGAGATGTAGGCAGCTTTTCAGGAATAATTTTTGAGAGTTATGCCACACTTGGCATGTCTTCTCCTACAAATAGGAGTAAAACTTCACAAACATTCTCAGACTCATCTCTTTCTTACTATGAGACTTGAGCATGGTCACTATCATGTCTAAGCCTACGAAGATGATCATAGCAGTATGGATCCATCGACTTTGATGTCCGCCGAGAAGACGCAAGAGGAGACGCTTCTCAACTATGGGTGAGAGGCTCGTATGGAGATCGTTGCCGCTGAGCTCTTTATGTGACGGAGAATGGAAGTATATAATAGGCATCGTCGTACATGTTGAACTGATAAATTATCCATAAGACTGTTCGTTGTCTTCAAACCTAGCTTACTGGAATTACTCCCTTAATATGGCCCCTGTGCGGATTACAGGATTGGGATTGGAATCACCAACCGAGACTTCTAGCGGTGGCGCTGGATGGCGATGGCGGAACAACTTTCATTTGACTAGCCATATCCTCCAACGAGTCAGGACAGAAATGGGTTTGTGCTAATTTAAACAGGCCCAGTCCTATATAGCATCCTCGCCCACAGCATGGATTTCTTCTCTATGTACCATGGTTTGCACTGAGGAGCCCATTTTTTGCACCTTAAAAATAAAAGAGCAAACGAGACGCAAAGATGAGGATGGCTCTGTAATAGATCTCCATTATATGAAAATATGGGTGTAATAGATTTCTATATGTATAACCATAATTTTAGATTGAAAATCTAGGTGTGATAGATCTCCATTATATATAATCATTATTAAGCTTCAATAAAATTTTAGATTTGAGTTCATTATTGTATGTGTATTGCTAACTGAAGACTTTGGTCGACGTACATCAGAAAAGACTGAGTATGTTGACTTTTCTCTGTCATTCCACTGATACGCGGACAAATATGTACTTAGAGAAAACTGGATTTTGTGCGCACTGCACGGTTTGTCTCACATACTTTTGTAACCATTTCTATAAATTGTTTTGTCATGCGCACTATGCAACATTTTCTGTCAATCAAATAAATGTGCGCATAAGGGATTTCTCGGACCAACAAACAAAACGGTTTCATATTTTGTATTCTGCTCTTCGCTTGGAAAAACCAACCATCGTTTTATATCACTTAGGAGTCATGTATGGTAATTTAAACCGTCATCTTATAGATACTGGAGTTGCTTGTTCTATTCTCACGAAGACTTACAAAATGACTTCTGAGGCTACTTCAAAGAGGAAAGACGTGGAATTTGATAAGACCATTGTTTCTCCTTCTGCTATCAAGGCATCTTCAGATGATGAAAAGAAAGGTGAGTCTATTGTCCAACAAGCTAAAATAGATATCCTCCAGGATCTTATCAATCCTTTATTGGGTGAACCTGCCCAACCTCAGATTAATGTAAGTGATCCCCTTATTTCGTTTGCTATCGTGGAAGAATAAGAAGATCATGCCAGAATAATAGCTACCCGTCGAACATTTGCATATTCTGACGTCTGTATCCTTTACCTCTTGCAATATTTGTAAATAATTTGGAAGATTCTGACTCATCATCTTCTTAAGTATTTGTGTTATTCTTCCTTATTTTTTATAAATAAAGAAATTTTGTCTTACTCTAGTGATACTTTTAAATCGAGACCCATTGAATATATATATGCTCAGAGGTATTATGGATGTGGCAAAATAATTCCGTGGGGGGAATTTGGTAGACTTATCACAAAAATGGCATAGAACCAGTTGGAGTTTGAACTGTTGTATAATAAGCAAATAAACACTCCTAGAGTTTCTTATTCCAATCGCGTTTATTGGATGAGACAAACTTTTTAAGGAGTTTGATTATGGTCTTGTTGAAGGCTTCCACTAAGCCATTGGCTGCTGGATTATAGGCCGTAGATGCTACATTCTGGATTCGATTCTTGTCATGGAACCAATAAAATGCTTGATTGGCAAATTTTGGCCCATTGTCATGTATTATCCTTCGGAGAACACCGAAATAATAGATAAAATAATGTTTGACGAAGTTAATTACGTTGGACGTCTTAACTTCGATGAGCGGGATTGCTTCTTCCTATTTAGAGAAGTAGTCAGCTATTGCAAGTATAAACCAATATCCTCTATAAGAAGATGGTTTGATCAGACCAATAGTATCCATTCTCCAAGCTTTAAAAGGCCAGGAGACAGTTGTAGGGTGTAAAAATTATATTGCTTGGTGGATAAAATCAGCATAGATTTGGCATGACTTACACTTACGAACGTAATCTATGGTATCCATCACCATGGTGGGCCAATAATAACCCATTCTCCTTAGGCGGTATTGTAATTTAGGACCTGGGTGATGTTTTCCACAGATGTCATCTTGATCTTCACAAAGTGATTGTCTTGCTTCAGGATTGGAAAGGCAACATAGTAGCAATCCCTCTTAAGAATGACAGTATAGTATTATGGTGAGGCATCATAGTAGAATTAGAGTGAACATTTTTTTATATAAGTGGCTTCTTTCAGATATTTTTGAAGAATTCCATAAGCAGCGCAGTCTATAAAAGGGTTTCTCCAATCTTTATCCATGGTGGTTGACTTTATGACATAACTCTGTTCAATGTGCAAGTTATTTTTTGTATAAAATAATGCTCGTCCTATTAGCATAATTGATTGTCGTCTCTTTAGGGAACGACCAACGATGCTGCTAAGCCAGCCAAAGCATCGACTTCTATATTCTGTAACCGAGGTAGATGCTCAATGAAGAATCCTTTGAAATTAAAAGCTGGTTCGATTGCTACTTGATCATAATGGATGAGGTCTTCATGTCGAACCTCGTACTCTCCCCTGATCTGATTAACTATTAGCTTGGAATCTCCGTAGACTTCAAGATATTCTATGTCCAATTCTTTATCTAATTGGAGACCAATGAGTAGAGCATTATATTCTTCCACATTATTGGAATATTGTTCACTAAGAGAATATGCTTGATCAATGAGTAGTTTTTGGAGATACTAGGACTAAACCAACTCCGGCTAGTATATTGCCTTTGGGTCCTATTCTTGATGCGCCATCAAAGAATAGTTATCAGGTATCATCTTCCATGGCCATATTAGACTCTTAAGACTTTATCTGGGATATCATCGTACAGTTTAGAAGTTTTTGATACATGATGAGTTGCTAGGAAGTCAACTAGCGCTTGACCCTTCATTAATTTTTTTTGGACATATACCATGTTATGAGGTGATAGCAACATTATCCATGTGGCTAAACAGGAATTAAGTATTATCGGCTTGGTCACCAATACCCGAAGAGGATTTACTCTGGATAGGACATGAATGATTTGCCATGACACGTAATATCGTATTTTGTGAATAGCAAACATCAAGGCGAGGTATTCTTTTTCCATCAGATTGTATCAATATTCGGCACCGACCATTATACGACTAAAATAATAGATCACCAGTTCATAGCCTTCGTTACTCTTCTGTGCAAGAAGATCTCCTAGGAAGTGATCTATTGATCGAACATATAACAAAAATAGTTTTCCTACGATCAGAGATACCAGAACTGGCAGATTTATGAAATATTATTTGATGTCGTCGAGCGCTTATTGACATGCTCTGTTCCAGACAAAGGATACGCCTTTCTTCATCGAGTGAAAGGCCGATATCCTCCCAAGAGATTGGAGATAAGTTTCCTAATGTATGCCAGACGGACTTGCAAACCACGAAGCTCTTTGAGTTACATGGAGGCTGTATTTTGAGGATAGCTTTGATTTTATCGGGATCAATGTGAATACCTTTGGAGGTTATAACAAATCTGAGGAGCTTGCCACTGGAGACTCCCACAAAGTATTTAGTTGGATTCATCTTCAATTGGTAATGGCTCATCAATTCGAACACAGTCTTCAAATCTTGAAGGTGATGATCTTTAAGGTAGTTCTTAACAGCAATATCGTCCACGAAGCATTGTACTATTTTTCGTAAATGCTTCTAAAAAATTATACTCATGGATCGTTGATACGTTGCACCTGCCTTCTTCAAGCCGAAGGGCATGACAGTATAACAGTAAACTCCCAAGGGTGTACGAAAAGAAGTATATTTTTAGTTATCAGGTGACATCTTAACTTGATTTTATCCAATGAACCCATCCATGAAGGACATACGTCAAATCCGCATGTATTGTCGATCATGACGTCTGTGATGGCAAGAGAAAATTTATCTTTTGGAAAGGCCAAGTTCAGATCTTGATAATCTACACAGACCCAGATCTTTCTATTTTTTTTCATGATTGGAACGACATTAGCTACCCAGTCGGGATGTTTCTCTTCTCGAACAAAGTCACATGCTATGAGTTTCTTAACTTTTGCTTCTATTGCATCTATCATATCCAGACGGAATTATCGTTGCTGTTATTTTACTGGTTTGACTTTCCAAAGAATATTGAGCTTGTGTATGGCTATTTGAGGATCTAGGCCAAGCATATCCTCATAAATCAAGGCGAAGACATCAATGTACTCTTTTATTAGCTGGAGTAAAGCATGTTGATCTTCTTCAGGAAGACTCTTGCTAATAAAGATTGCTCTCGGGAAAGATTTTCTCTTATATCAATTTGGACTATTTTATCCACTGTAGGTGGATCATATTGCTCAAACCGAAGCACCCATTGAGTATCCATTTGTTGTGCCTATGGATCATTCTCGAATGGTTCTAATAGTTCAGCGTCTTTATCATCTGGGGCAGTCTATAAAAGGGTCTCTCTAATCTTTATCCAGAAAATTTGAATTTATGACGTAACTCTATTCAATATGCTGATTATTTTTGGTATAGAACAACTCTCGTCCTATTAGCATAATCGAGTATCGGCGCTTTGGGAGAACAACCAATGATGCTACTAGGTCGGCCAAAGTATCTGCTTCTATATTCTGTAATCAAGGCACATGCTCGATGAATAATCCTTTGAAAGAAAAAGTCAATTTGATTGTTGCCTGATGATAAATGATGAGGTTTTCATGCTGAACCTCATATGCTCTCCTGATCTGATTGACTATCAGCTTGGAATCTCCATAGGCTTCAAGATATTATATGTCAAATTCTTTGGCTAATTGGAGACCAATGAGTGGAGCATTATATTCTGCCACATTATTGAAACATGGTTCACTGAGAGAATATGCTCAATGAATGAGTAGTTTGTTAGAAGACACTAGGACTATGCCCACTCCTGCTACTATGTTGCCTTTGGGGTCTTATTCTTGATGCTCCATCAAAGAATAATTGCCAGGTGTCATCTTCCATTGCCATATTAGACTCTAAGACTTCATCTGGGATGTCATCGTACAATTTGAAAGTTTCTAGTACAGGATTAGCTGCTAGGAAATTAGCTAGCGCTTGAGCCTTCACTGCTTTTTATGGGACATACACCATGTCATAAGGTGATTGCAGCATTACCTATATAGCTAACCGAGAATTGAGTGTGATCATCATATTTGTCAATACCCGGAGAGGATTCACTCTGGATATGACATGAATGGTTTGACCAGACACATAGTGTTGCCTCTTTTCAATAGCAAACATCATAACGAGGCATTCTTTTTTTACAGGATTGTATCAATGTTCAGCATCGACCATCATGCGACTAAGATAATAGATCGCCAGTTCATGGCCTTTGTTACTCTTATGTACAAGAAGAGCTCCTAGGGAGTGATTTATTGCTCGAACATACAACAAAAAGGCTTTCCTATGATCGGAGACCCAAGAACTGGCAAATTTATGAGATATCGTTTAATGTCGTCGAATGCTTATTGACATGCTTTATTCCAGACAGAGGACTCTGTTCGCCATTAAATGAGTTCTTATAAACTTTGCATTTAAGGAACGAAAAAAGAGTATAAAGAATCCTAAATAGTATTATCTAAGTATAATATTTTGATCTGGGGTGTGACGATGGACAAAGAGCGCTGTGGCGGCTCCTTTACTTTGTTAACAATCCGATGCAGGGTGAGAAAGCTTATATTATCTCTTTGCTCATCTCGGTATGCTCTCTTTGTGTGTTGGACGACCCCTCTCTGTCTATCCTCTTTTGGGCATGCCACCCGGGTATATATAGTCATCCTTGGGCGCACATATGTTGGGCCGTATGGATGCTACTCCTGAATATGGTACAGCTGTAACCGTAAACAGGCCAAGCTGCCACGTGAGTGCTTGTTGAGATTTTCTATTGCTGAAGATCTAAGCGGTTCTCGTCCTTTGTGGACGTGACTTGGTCATCTTGACACATAGTCCGCACTCGGTTGGAGAGATTCACTCTTGTCATAACAATAATATTTGGTCTTTACATATGGCCAGAGACGCATAGGACGCATGGAGTCTGGGATTTCTGGAGCCAGAGATGCGTGGAAAGCATAGAGCCTGGGACGCATGGGGCCAGGTATGCATAGGATGCATAGAGTTTGGGATGCACGGGGACATAGATGCATAGAATATATGGAGTCTAGGACGCACGGGGCCAGAGATGCATGGGGTCGTATGGAGTCTGGGATGTATGGAGCCAAAGATGCAAGGGATCGCCTGAAGTCTGGGATATATGGGACCAATTGTGTTGTACACGTGGCACTGTATATCCGTCGAGAGTGAAGTTTTGTGCTGACGTGAGATTTTTGTCGTTTTATTTATTTACGTATTTTGAGGCATTCAAAAAAATCATTTTTGTGGGGATTATATTTCAGAGACGTTCCTGTTGCTAGGATGACATGTCAGGTCCATCTGCGACCAAAGCTGCTTTGGTTGATTGGGACACATCGATGTCGCCTTTCTGGGCCGCAAGGTGACTTTGCGGCCTAGTTTTTACTTTGGATGAGGGCTTAACCTGGACATCTGATGTCTCCGTCGTATGGATAGCACCTCATGCATCGACTAGGCTTTGTCGTATGGACTTTGTTTACTGATGCCTAATGTTCTACTTATGCAGGCTTTACTACCAGAGGCTTGGACATTTAAGGAGGTAACGAGGCATCCTTCGGAGGTTGACTCGACCTATGAAGGCGAACGACTAGAGGTTCAGACATAGTGGATGGTGCCGGACCTTCCTTCGGAGGTCGATTCGTCCTACGAGGGCGGGCGGCCAATGGTTCAAGTGCCTTCCTGTGTAGTTTTACGTCGAGGCAAGAGGTTGTGTCGGGAGCACGTGCATTTAGACAAACTCTTAAGGGCTCTTCTGGTGTTGCCCCAGCCTCTGCCTCATCATCGACGTTATTGCCACCTTCATCTTGGTAGACCTGTTTGTACAGGATCAAGTCAGAATAATAGGCTTCGATCCCTTTGAACGGATTAACATCAACAAATTTATTTTGATCGTGCCATGTTTAAATGGATCAACTAGTGTAGGGTCGATGGCATGATCATGTATTCATCCATCTATGGGCGTCTGAGCAAGATATTGTAGGATACATCTACGTTAATGACTTAGCAAGTGACCTCTGTTTTTAAGTCGCCGATCTGGCATTTCAGGCAAATCTTGCTCAGAGGGTAGCTCCTTCCTGCATTCAAGCCAGTGATGGAAATATTGGTAGTTGCCAGGAGATGCATCAGAATGCCCAAGGTCTGAAGCAGACTCCGTGGATGATGCTGATTGACGAACCCGGATCGAAGTGCATCCGATCCACCTTGATGGCACTAATGTTCCCTGTGTAATACAAGAGATGATCGTGTCAGTTATTCTTTAGCAACATGTCCTATTGTGAGAATGTAATGATGGACATTTCCTCCATGATATTGTTGCAATCGGGGCAAGCAGTTGGATTTTCAGTTGGCGGCTTGACCTACGCCAGGTAGGTGTCAACATTTTGCAATACCTCGCTAAGAGCAGCCCGAGTGGCTTTAGAAAGTCGGAGAAGCTCGAATAAAGACAACTTCGATGGAGTATTGGCGAGCTGGGCCAAGATATCAAAGTTGTAGGGATTTTCTAGCCCTTGAGTCGAACCTTCTCACAACGTCTTGTCGAAGCGAGTGTCTTTCTGCTTAGACTTGTCCGCTGCTAAAATCTGGGATAGACCTAAATCCGATGTTGTGGGTATAACCATGGGAAGTGCACCATTGCCAGGGGTATCATACTCTAGTTGGTACGCTAGGCTGACCTTGTTGTTCTTGTTGTAGCTTCCTCAGATGTGAGAGAAACCGTATAGCAGGACTTGGACTTCTTGCCCTTGGACTTGGTGGCAGAGGATGTTATCTGCTACATCAATTCTGAAGCAAGATTGGGGTGAACCCACATGACCTCCCCACGTGGCATGGTGAGATGTATCAGCCCGACCGTTTGGTCACGAGCTGGCAGAAGATTGACGATCTCCATCGTTGCCTTGGGAATTGGGATTATCCCGTTCTGGGATTCTGTAGACGGGAAGTTGCAGAACTAGAGCGTTGCCATGTTAGTGGCAGCCGTCTTGTCATCGATATCCAAGGTGAGAGCCTTGGTGTCGAGCAGATATTGGATGTACAGCTTTAGCGTGTAGTTGTCTCGCGTCGTATGATGGACGTAACGATGGTAATGGCAATACATTGGATTATTCTCCTCAACTATCTCAACAGGGCATTTGACATCAAGGAGACGAAGCGTACCACCCTTTATCAGTTCGTCAAAGATGGGCACGATGTCATCATCTTTGAAGGAGTAGATATCCTTGGGCTATGGAACCTCAGTCAACTTTTGCCCGAGCTTCTTAGTTAAGTTGGCAACCAAGAAATGCTTTCATTTTCCATCGTGGCTGTTGTTGCCGCTGTTGTTGTTGGTGGGATATTTTCCCTTTCGTCAGCGATAGGGATCTGTATTCCCAATAGTCGGGCGTCTTTGACCTTCTTCTCAGTGCTAACAGCGCTTATGATAAACAATATCCAGTCATTAAATTGACCATCGCCCATCCAAAGGCTGACTGCTGAAAGTAAGTTTTGGCGGCATATGACCATCAGTGTCGACTCGGGATTGCCTGGGGGCAACCTCAGCGCTACTTGTCAAAAATGTTCGATATATTTTTGAGCGAGTTCCCTTTCCCCTTGGATGACATCCATCAGGAAGGATATCGTCATGTCGCTTTCTCTGTCACAGAACCTTTTAAGAAAAAGACTCTTCAGGTCGTCAAACAACGAGATTCAGTTATCTTGTAGGCTACAAAACTAGTTGAATGCTATCTCAGTCAATGTCCTCACAAAGAGCTTGGTGAAAAGTATGCCACTGTGAGGTAGGTGCCCTGTTGCAATCTCAAAAGTAGCTCATGTATTGACTGGGGAAAGTCTTCCCATCGAATGGGTTCAAGTTGAAGGGCTTGTATTTGGGCGGGTATGGCACATCCCTCCACTCGCGGGGGTATGTTTGTCGTATTCTGAGCTCGCACAGTGAGTATCGACTGCCCATGGAATCTACGCAAGCCTGGAGTTCCCGGACTTCCCTTATTTCTTTCCTGGATTCGTCTTTTGCGAAAGGGGCAGATGAGCCAGGCAGAGGGTAATTTTTTCCTATAGGCGGAGCGGTTACATCAGAGTCCGCGTTGGTCCCAGGGTCCAAGCCTGCCTGTCCAGAAGCCCTTGTTGGTTGAAAAGCCATGTTTGACACGATTTCCAGCATTGTCTGGGTCAGGACTTGCATTGATGAACTCACCGTCTGCATCATTGCCTCAAGAGCCTTGAGGTATTGTCGGTCGCTGGGGCCTTCGTCATTACCCCCTGCTATGTATACAGTCCTTACATGGGGAGCGAAGGACGGGGCAGTAGACATCACACTTTTTGTCTCAGATTCTTGCCTGGAGTATTCATCTGGTAGCATCGTCTCCTCCTTGGATTCAAAGGGAATACTACCCCCAGCGTAGGAGGATACATCATCTTGACGAGGGTGGCCACCCCCAAGGATATCAGAGTTTGTTCCTTCAAAATCATTGCCTTCTCGGAACGCCGGGTTATTATATAGATCCAGGGGATTACTACCCCCAGCTTGTGCAATTCCCAGGGATCCTGGAGAAGAACTACCCCCAGCGGCTGATGGCCTTTTCTTCGATTGGGTACCTTAGTAAATACCTTCCACAGGTTCCGCTGGGGGTCCTCCTGGTAGTCGCCTTCTCGATGCGTTGGTTGAGAGTGACGGACTGGAGGTGCTAGGCTTTCTTCCTCGCACGGTGGAAAGGTCCTTCTAAGTAGAGTAACTTGAGGTGAAGGGTAGCTCCTCCTCCTCTGGTGTTTGTACCTAAATTCTGGGTTATAGTCAGCTAGGTTCCTTGAGATGCAGTCGTTGGAATACCGATTGACTATTTGTTGGCACTGTTGCTTTAGCACAGCAGCAGTTGATGATGATATTGGCACAGGGATATCCTGGACGAGATACCTCATGCCATGGTTGCTTCCCCCGCTTTGCGCTTGTGGTCGATCATGTAGCACAAATCAAGCGAAGGCTGATCTACCTTTACACCCTTGTTATGAGCCTGGGTAAACCAAGCACATGGATGTGTAGTATTGCTTTTGCTTCCTGATCTAGGGTTCATATAAGAACTTTCCCTAAATCGTCATTGGACGACTTTTGAGACTGACCCTACCCATTTTCCGCTGTGGGCTGGACGCATGGGGCGGTCTTATATAACTTTCCACTAGGGGCCCACATAACGGGTGGTGGTGCTCGCTGACGGTATGCCAAATCGACAGTTGCTTGAGCTTGACGAGCTCGCACTACTCTAGACTTCTTCGACTTAGCACGCACAAGCACATAGTACGAAGATTACAAGTTTTGGTTTTTCTCGAAGCGGCACATGGGAGTACGGCCGAACGAGTTTATGTCAAAGACAGAGTTTCTAGGGGTGTTAAAGACACCTAAGGCTGAACTAGAAGCCGCATAGTACTTTTTTCTCTACATCCTTCTTTGTGGCCGCATGGGCTATGCATCAACCCCAAAACTCTTGGTATCGTATTATTTTTCTCTGCTAGAGTTTGGGTGCTAAGCATTCTTCTTTTCAGGTAAGGAGGCCGCATGAGCGGGGACAACCAGAGTGGATGCATGTTGTGCGTCTTCAGTATCAGGGAGAGAGAGAGAGACAATGAGCGCATGCTCCGCTATTGGGTGAGGCGTAGTGGCCTTTGCAACCTACGTCCTACGGGTTTTCTGGTGCTGAGCACCCTTCTTGTTGGAAGGGGTGGTCGCATAAGCAGTAGACACATGATGTGTGGTCCCTGCGGCAGAGAGAGATGGGGAGCGCATGCTCCGCAGTTGGGTGAGACGCAGCGGCCTTTGCAAACCACCACTGCGGGTCTTCTTAGGGTTTGCTAGCCATGTAGAAGGACTAGCCCTTCCTTCTGAGAGCATCTCGTGGAAAGCCTGTTGGTCGAAATGGACCACCAGCATTCTTTGAGTTGATCCGAGATTGGTTGCATCGGATTGCGTCAAAATTTTCTCATTAGAGGAGAAAGATGTTTCCAGAAGAGTTGCCATCTTATTCTCTATTCAATGAGTTCTTACAAACTTCATATTTAAGAAACGAAAAAAGAGTACAAAGATTCCTAAACAGAATTATCTAAGTATAATATTTTGATCTGGGGTGTGATGATGGACAAAAAGCGATATGGCGGCTCCTTTACTCCGTTGATGATCCGATGCAGGGTGAGGAAGCTTACGTTCTCTCTATTGGTCATCTCGGTACACTCTCTCTGTGTTGGATGACCCCTCTCTGTCTGTTCTCTTTTGGGCATGCCATCCGGGTATATATAGTCATCCTTGGGCGCACATATATTGGGCTGTATGGTTGCTAGAGGGTTCCACGTATGCCTCCTGAATATGGTGCAGCTGTAACCGTAAGCAGGCCAAGCTGCCACATAGGCACTTCTTGAGATTTTCTATTATTGAAGTTCTAGTCGGTTTTCGTCCTTTGTGGGCGTGATTTGGTCAGCTTGACACATAGTCCGTACTTAGTTGGAGAGAATCACTCTTGTTTAACAGCAAGATTTGGTCTTCACATGTAGCCAGAGATACATGGGACGCATGGAGTCTGGGACGCCCGGGGCCAGAGACTCATGGAATGCATGGAGACTAGGATGCATGGGGCCAGAGACGCATAGGATGCATGGAGTCTGGGGTGCACGGGGCCAGAGACGCATGGGGCCGTATGAAGTCTGGGACGTATGGGGACAGAGACACATGGGGCTGCATGGAGTCTAGGACACATAAGGCCAGAGAAGCATCGGACTACCTGATGTCTGGGACACATGGGGCCAGTTATGCTGTACACGTGGCGATATACATCCTTTGTAAGTGAAGTTCTGTGCTAACGTGAGACTTCTGCTATTTAGTGTGTTTACGTCTTTTGAGGCATTCAAAAAATCATTTTTGGCAGGATTCGGTATCAGAGACGTTCTTGTTTCTAGGATGACGTGTCAGGTCCATCTGTGGAAAAAGTTGCTTTGGCTAATTGGGATGCATCGATGTCGCCTTTCTGGGCCACAAGTTGACTCTACGACCTAGTTTTTACTTTGGGGCGCACGATTGTAGGATACATAGATGCGTTTTTTCTATACTTCTACAAACACGCCTTTCTTTATTAACTGAGTGAAGGGTAGGCATTGTTTCATAAGATTGGAGATGAACCTCGTGATGTATACCAGACGACCTTGCAGACCACGAAGTTCTTTGAGATTACGTAAAAGTAGCATTTCGATGATAGCATTGATTTTATCGGGGTCAACATGAATACCCTTGGAAGTTATTACAAACCCAAGGAACTTGCCACTGGAGACTCCTTAAAAGGATTTAGTTTGATTCATCTTCACTTGGTGGTGGCGCATTAATTCAAATACAGTCCTTAAATCTTTAAGATGATCATCTTTAAGACGACTCTTGACAGCAACATCATCTATGTAGCATTCTACTATCTTTTATAATTGATTCTGAAAAATTATATTTATGGCTCGTTGATACGTTGCTCTTGTATTCTTCAAGCGGAAGGGCATGACTATATAACAGTATTCTCCTAGTGGTGTACAAAAAAAGTTATATTTTTTGTCATTATGCGACATCTTAATTTGATTGTATCCCGAGAATCCATCTATGAAGGACATACGTTCAAAGCCACATATAATATAGATCATGACATATGTGATAAGGAGAGAAAATTCGTCTTTTGGACAGGCCGAGTTCAGATCTCGATAATCTATGCAGACCAGGATATTCCTATTTTTCTTCATGACTAGAATGACATTGGCTACCAAGTCAGGATGCTTCTTTTCTCGAATAAAGCCACATGCTATCATTTTCTTGACTTCTACTTTAATTGCATCCATCATATCCGGATGGAATCTCCATTGTTGTTGTTTCACCGGCTTAGCATTCAGAATAATATTGAGCTTGTGTGTGGCTATTTGAGGATCTTGGCCAGGCATATCTTCATAACTCCAAGCGAAGACATCAATATACTCCTTTATTAAATGGACTAAAGCTTGCTTATCTTTTTCAGGAAGACTCTTGCTAATAAAGATTGGTCTTGGGGAAGATTCTTCTCCAACATTAATTTGGACTACTTCATCCTTTATAGGTGGTTCACGTTGCTCAAACTGAAGCTCCCATTGAGTATCCATTCGTTGTGTCCATGGATCGTTCTCGAATGGTTTTAATAGTTCAACATCTTTATCATCTGAGCTAGTTGACACCATATTTTCAGAGAAAGAATATTTGAATACGTCACCCATGCTTTCGTCAGAATCTCACAATATGAGTCAGAGGAATAAGAATCTCTCTTTTTCTGATTCTGAACCTTTAGGACTTATTGGTGGTGTAATATATCCCAAACCATGACCAGTCCACTGGTAGTATGTTTTTGGTTTGCCTTTTGGAGAGAAGTGACGTATAGGAGTGTGTCTTCCTTTTCCATAATTCAGCCCCAAACCAGATTTTAAGTTGTAGCTCATCCCTTGCATAATATTCTTGGCAAGTTGGCTGTAACGATACGGTTGTATCTTTCTAATATCTTTGTAAGAATCATTAGTCTACATGACTCTTTCGTTTCTAGCTTTGCCAAAAATTATCTAACGTTGCATGTTCTATTTTGCTGGAACTATAAAGTATGAATCCTCATATAATTCATACAATAAACTACATTGAAATGGAGATGCCACAGGTATGGACAAAGGTTCGTGAAGATAAAGAGCCTTTAAGAATTTTTCAGTAAAGGGTTCAGCATCAATGTAGTATGAAATAGTGTCTTCTTTATTCATGAAATACAGGATCTCTTCTTATTCCTCGTAGTCAACAGAAACTTCAGCCTTGACAGAAGACTTGGCAAGATTGATAACTAGGGATTAATTTACTGATGTTGGTTACTAATTACGATAAAGGTCGATAACAAATGGCTTATTCTTTGGCGTCAGCTATTCATTGTGTCGAAGGTTGATGACCAATAGAGGTAACTTATGCAGGTTAATGCCGAGGGGCTTCAAAGGAGTTAGACGAGTAGTACGTCCTTTGACTCGGATCTTCAAAGGCTCTTCCTTTGGGATGTTCTCAGCTTCATCACCAGCTTTATTAGCTTCTTCTTTCATATACTCCGGAGTATAGAGTATAGAGTTAGAGAAATAGACTTCGATACCTTCAAATGGGTTGAGGTCAGCTACCTCTGTTTTGACTTCTCCTCGACTGTCCATATATTTGAAGCATTGGTGCAGGATGAAGAGTATAATTTTATGCTCATGTATCTATGGTTGTCCCAGTAAAACATTGTAGGATACGCCAGAGTCGATCTCATAGCACGTGACTTCAGTACATAGATCACCTATTCGAATTTTTAGGCGTATATTTCCCAATGGTTTACTTCTCCCAGTATTGAAGCCTAGAATGGTAGTGCTAGTGGCAGACATGTTTGGCATTGGTATATTCAATCATCTCAGTAGACTTTTAGGAATGATGATGAGTGAAGAACCAGGGCCAATGTAAATTCGGTTCACCTAAATAGATCTGATATAACCGATATAATAAGGGATCTGTCATGCTGTTTATCCTTGAGTAGCATGTCCTCATGCATAAAAGTGATGTTAGGAATCTTCTCAATCACGCTATGGCATTGAGGGCACGCTTGTGGCTCTTCATCAGGAGTCTTGAGTTGAGCTAAGCATGAGTCTGAATGTATCAAAGCTTCGCTCAAAGCTTCATGAGTCTCCTTCGACAAATGAAGTAACTAAAATATGGAAAGTCAGGCTAGAGTATTGGACAGCTGTGCCAATATGTCAAAATTGTAGGACTTTTCAAGTCCTTGCGCTACATTTTTCTTCAAGGATTTGTCAAAGCGTATTTCATTTTGCTTCCCTTTCTCTACCGTAGTAGACTTCTAAGGACCAGGTTCGACTGTGACTGGATCAATCAGAGTTGATAAAGTAGAAGGAGCATCAGGAGCATGTTTTGGGAAAGACTCATAAGTTTTATGATAATCTTTTCCAGACGTGGTACTAGTCATTACTTATTCTTCGGGCATTGGAGAGAAGCACCATGTGACAAGACTTGAGTTTTTTTTGGCATGTCACTTTTTGGAATGAGTCTGTGGGCTAATTTGATTGTAACCCAATCAGCTATGGAATTTGTTAGACTGCCTTTGGAGTTGTAGAGGAATACGTTGTCCCTTGCCAAAATTCAAACCTTCAGCTTTCTGGAAATTATACCCCATATCAAATATACAAATTATTGGTTGTATTGATGAAAATGGG
The DNA here is from genome assembly GCA_036927795.1 of Iris macrosiphon. Taxonomy (NCBI): domain Eukaryota; kingdom Viridiplantae; phylum Streptophyta; class Magnoliopsida; order Asparagales; family Iridaceae; genus Iris; species Iris macrosiphon. The sequence goes on from JAYESA010000013.1 coordinate 110,482,852, forward strand.
GACGCTTCTCCTTAGCCACACTAGTTGAGGTTTATACTCTTATTGTAAAAGAAGGAGAGAAAATTTGTGTAGGAAAACCTTCATAAGAAATGAATATTGGTTGGGCCATATTAAGCGAAATACTTCCAATCATGCACCATTGTCGCTGTGTTAAACGAAGCTTATGAGTAGAGCGTAGTAATGCAATGTTCAGATTTTAAAATCTGATCTCAAAAGGTATGTCTTCTTGAGGTTGATCTTGCTATTTATCTGAGTGATGATCCAAAGAAATTATATTGCAAGGTTTATATTTCTTGCCCCTCTTGGATTTTGAATTGGAAGATGATGTCCCTAGTCCCAATCTAGCAGCAGATCGAGATAAATCCACATAATTTTACCATGATATGTAGTAAGAGGCACCAACCCCTCTGTTTGACTTCGAGGAGGTAGAAGACTTACCACTTCTATTGTAGTTCGAGGTATTGGAATGACGCCGTTAGGGACTTCTTGTGCTGGAAAATCACTAAATTAAAGAGACACCATATTGGCGGTGACCGTCTTCTGCTTGTTGTGAAGGGTGATAGCTTTGGCATCTATCAACTATTTTATTTTACTTTTCAAGACATAATAAGCCTTGGTAGAATGATGTACATACCGATGGTATAAGCAGTATTTTGGGTCATCTGTTTTATCGGCCTCCTTCAGTCATTTGATATTGGGTAACTGCAATCTGCCGCTCTTCATCATACAGTCAAAAATACTATGGATAATGCCCTCGCCAAAGGAATATTCCTCCTTAGTTCTGGAAGATTCTGGAGGCTTTTGTGCTTAGGAGAAGTGGATCTTTTTGCCAAATTTATTGCTAAGGCCTTGCTGTTATGATTATTTGCATTATTATTGTTGTTGGAGGAGCGCTTCCCTTCCTCATTGTTCATTTGTATGCCCAAGTTATGTGCCACCTTCGTGTTACCTTTAGCAGCTTCTGCCCCGATGATGAACGCAGTCCAGTCTTGAAATTGAGTTAGACCCGTCCAGAGCCCTACTATAGGCAGTAGATTCTTTTGGCAAGTAGAGATAAATATGAAATCTGGAATACCGGATGGTAACTTTAGAGTTGTATGGCTGAAATGCTTTATGAATTCGCGAGCGAATTCCTACTTCTTTTGTTTGATATTGATGAGAGACATCGTCATATCCATGCCTCCATTGTAGAATCATGAGAGAAAAATACACTTTACGTCATCAAACGAGGATATGCACTTATGTCACTACCACATTCCGAAAACAGGGGTATTTTCGAAATTTTTAATATTTAATATTATGCTATTTATAATTAATTAATTTCATGATAGTGTATTTGATTTAAATAATTTTGTGCGATGTGTAATTTAATATATAATTATATGCAGTGTTAATTATTTTATTTTAGCCAGCAGACTAGACCTAGTAGCCAGTAGATGAGCACCTGTCGGAATTTATGGAATTTTGAGGTTAATTGTTTTATTTTAGAATTAATTTATTGGAGGTGTAATTAATTACTGTATTTTATTTAATATTTTGCGCATTGCCTTTGCTTCGATATTTGGAGCACTATCCAGACTTTTGTCTTCCAACAAATTTCACAATCTTGCTCTAGACATGCCCACCTTCATTCTGCTATTTTTGCAACTCATAATTTTGCTCCCTGTGCATTGTTTCTGGCCGCACAAAAATCGTCGCGGACGTTATTTTAATTTCCTATTTTGTATCGTTGTGCGTTCCAATCGAAAATTGGAGGCCATCTTGACCTATTTTTCGTGCGGCCCAAATTAGGGTAATAGTCTGTTCTGAGTCTTCTTCAATATTGGTATTGATGACTTGATCTGATTTTGGCCCCAAGTACTCCTAATTAATTGTCGAACACAACCTGCATTTATTTCTATTTAATTTGAGGATACCATTTTATCTGATTTTAAAATCCCAAATTAATTCCAGTGCCCTGCAAATTCAGCCCATACCCATCTTACAGTGCCCCCTGACCCTACAAAATATCGGACCCCGAATCGCCTGCCAAATTTTCATCATTTCATGTGTTTGTGCAATTTCCCGAATTTAAGGGGCTAAGTTGCAATTATTTAATTGTAGGTGCCAACACCTAATTATTTTAATCCATGAGGGAGCCTATTAACTTTAATTAAGAACCCTCATCCCCCATGAATAAATTCCTCATGTTCAATCCTAACCATTCATTTGAAATTGACCCATCACAACTCTCCATCACACCCTCTCTCATCCTATTTAATAACATGTCTACCTCAACCCTAATCCCTAGAAACCTAGGTTTTCCCCCACCTCACTAGCCTCCAAAATTCCCCAAGCCCCACCTCTCTCCTACGTTGGAAACTTCTCCTTTCTTCTCCTACTTTTCTTCTTCTTCTCTTTCCCTTCCTTCTTCTTCCTCTTTGATTTTTTTCATTATTGAATTTAAATAGATTGGAAGGGGGGAACACTGTGCCTTTCCTCCCTCCATCCACGTCCCTCCTCCGGCGGGCGGCGAGCGGCCGGCCTCCAGCCTCCATCCCGCGGCTCCCCTGCTGCTCGACCGCTCCCCCTCACGTGCGTCCAGCCCGGCGGCTCCCCGGCGACCCGCAGTGAGCTCCGAGTCCGGCGGCTGCTCCGGCGCCGAGTCCCCATCCGGCGGCTGCTGTCTCCTCCCTTTCCTCCGCTCCTGTCCTCCCATCTCCTCCCCTCTGCTGCTCAGACCTCCGGCGGCCGGCGAGCGGCCGGCCTCACTCCTCCGGCGGCAACCCATCGTAACTCCTCCCCCATTCCTCCAGTCCGGGCAGCGACTGCTCCTCCCTGCTGGTTTTTCACCACCGCCACCTCCAACCGCATCAACCATCACCACCACCCCGCTGATCCCGAGCCCCCGGCGGCTTCCCCTCCGGTCCGGCGGTCTCCAGCCGGCGGCCGTGCTCCAGCGCCCAACTCACTGTAAGTCTCTCTCTCCCCTTCCCTCTTTATATATATATATATATATATATATATATATATATATATGTATATATATATATCTAATGTATATATGTATATATATGTTTGTTTATATAGTTAATTAATGAGAAAATGAGTACATGTATAAATAACCAATGTATATTTGTATATATATTAATAAATGTGTATAAATATACATGTATGTATATATCTAATTAAAATGTATATTAATGTGTATATAGTATTATTTTATTTATTGTTAAATAGTACATATAATATTGGTATACGTATAGATATATATTTCATATATACTTAATATATTTAAATGTACAATGGAAATACATGAATAAATGTATATTTTGTAAATATATGTATTTAAAATAAATATGTATAGTAATTATTTTAATTAATTGTATGTAAATAACTTGTAAAATATACTAATATATATATAACTAGTATATGTCCTTGTGTATATATTGATTAATGTATATACATATAAATGTTTTGTTTATATATTTAATTAATGTGAAATTTAGTATATGCTTTTAATTTAATTGTATATATATAATTAATGAAAAGTATTTATATATTTAATTAATGTGGAATTGGCATATGTATATTATTATTAATATCTAATTAAATGAGTATAGTAGGTATTTAAATAATTCTATAATTAAGTTTGGCATATATATATATTTTGTATATATATATATACTTGATATAATTTCATATATATATTTGTACATGTATGTTATTTATGAATAAAATGTTTAAATACATGTACTATCATGGTATATATATATTTTGTATATGTGGTGATTTTGGTGCAAGTATGTATACAGTATAATTATTATTTTGGTATACAAATACACATGTGTATATATATTTGTATGGGTATACTTATTAAAACGTATTTTGGTATTAGTATTTAATAAAAACGTAAATTGGGATAAATGAACAAATATGTAAATAACCGTATTTTGGTATCAATGTATATATGTAGAGTTATATTTTTATATTGGTATACATTTTGCATAAAACCTTAGCATATTTTTTATACATATATATATTTGTATTTAATTTGAGATGTTGTATATACATACAGGTATTAGTTTTGTTTAAAGTGTATATATATTTTTACTTATATCTATTATTGTAATTATAGGATATTAAGATATAGTTGGCCTATCTAGTAGATGACCCCTACCGTACCAGCGTAGCCCTAAGGCCAGTGTATTTCTATTGTGTGTTAGGACAGCTTCTGATACAAATGTCATATTGTGATGTGTTATAGGACTGTTGGTTTACCAGGGGATACTCTGGAACAGGACACCATAAATACCAGCTAAGGATCGAGGCAAGTACATTCTCTGATAATTTCCAATTCTTGATAATTGCTATAAGTTCAATGATCTTGAAATGTTACAACTGAATCTTTGACACTGTGTTACACGGACTAGTATAGCTTGGATCTGCAGTCATGAGATGTTACCTTGATTATTGTATTGACATTGTACACGACATGTATATTTAGACATCGTACATGATAGACTTGACTTGTTCGTGTATCGTGACGTGTCATGGTTGGATCCACAGTACTAGTTGGGGGCGGGGAAGTAGTTAGTAAGAAATGTGATCATAACCTCTTATTGTAGTATATAAAATTGTAAGTGTTAATCATGCTCTTCACCCATGATTAGCCAGGCCCTGTAGCTACTGTACATGTTCCCAAGCCGATCACATTTTGAAACTACTATTTCAAACACCTAGAATAGATCACAGTTCTCTATCTTTAATCATATACTACATCACCCGTATATGATACTGTAACTTGTTCTTCCATTTTTATACATGCACTGACTGTACCATATTACCTATTGCCTGTCTCTTTACATTGCCTGTCTCTCTTAAATTACCATTGTATTTATTTCACTGTCTTCTCAGTAGCTAGCATGATATGTTTTATTGTATTATAGACATTATCAATTAATGGAACTGTTATTTGAGAGTGTTACTTTGCTCCTTCCTGACTGAAAATATTTTTCCAGACTATGCCTTAGAGGACCGCTGTCCGACACTTTATGGACTATGGTGAGTAGCTGCAGACTTGGTAGTAGTTGATTCTGGAAGGTCTAGTCGGAATTATTATTCATTGATAGTTCTTAAGTAGACTAGTTGGTACCGGATTTGTCTCCGGCATTTTGATGATTCTTGGATATTGTTAAGTTAAGTTATTTCTTGTGGACTTGTGTTGTGTTAAATTTCAGTTTTATTATTCGAAATCTTATCGTGCTGTAATCATGTGATTGAGTATGTGTTCATCTTATTTGTATCATCCGTGCCTCCAAATGGAGATTGGATGCTTGTGTGAGATTGGCTAGATAGAATCAAGACCTAGACAGCGTTCTACCGCCGATGCTGCGGCGTAGGCTGGACGTACCCACGCACTCGTGCCCCTAAACCGGGTGCGGGTCGTGACAACTTATCAGATAAATTATGATACCAATCGTAGGCTTTGCCATCCAAGCATCGCATGAATAATCTGGTAAGGAGAGCATCCTCTTTCCGTAAGTGAGCCGTCATCATATTGAAGTAGTTATTATATTGGCTCGGTGATGTCTTTCCTTCAAACAAGACTATTGATTGGGGTTTGTATTTAGGAGAAAAGAAAATAGTATCCCAAAAAGGAGGATAAGGCTATTTCATCCCCAGCTTGCAGAGTTGGTCTTTGTTATTTAAAACATTGACCTGTGCATGCAACTCTCAGATGGCTTCGAAAGGATCTTCTGGCTAGACTGGTGCAGCTGACTGGTAAGATCCTGGTTGAATATGTATTACCATTGGCAGAGGTTCACTCCCAATATTGGAAGAATTAATAGTTGGCACTGCTGACTCTTGGTTTGGGACTACTTCTAGATTTGTGTTATGGTGTAGGGGTGTTGTTCCAAGAGTAGGTTGTACTGGTATGAATGGAGCCACTTGGACAGGAGCTGGTGTAGCAGATTATTGGGTAGTCATCATTTGATGCATATTTTCTCATGGTTTGTATGTCCCTGAGAGCAACCTTTAATGAGTTGAGGCATTGTTCGACGCTTCTTGATGGAGGAGCATCTTGTTCGTCACTGATGGCGTAGACGCTAATATCTTTGTTTACAACAGAGGGATTGGTAGAAAGAACTGTATAGTTAAAATCTACACTGTCAATTTTAGAATCAGGGGGATTGCTACCCCCAGCCTCGGGTTCTGAGGAATGGGGATTTCTGCGAAGAACTCGGTCCCATTTTAAGAATGGGTATTTTGGTATACTCCTTCAAAGGAGTCAACGAGTTGGTCAAATCTCCTCTGGCTGGGTGTTCTTGAAATTTTTTGTCTTGATTGTTTCCTGCCACGGGGAAGATGTGAAGCCATGTATGCTGGATCAAAGAATGGTTTATCATCATTATACTCCTAGCTGTGAGCTTGCTTTGCATGTCGAGGTTTGGGAGACATATTATAAGGCAATCGGTCAAACACAGACTATTTTGCTGATGCACAACAATATTTGATTACAACCTTATAGCAATTTCAATGATGTTCATTAGGAAATATTGTTGCAAAGCCAGAAGGCTCCTTACGCTTTTGTACAATAAGCTCACGTAAATCAGAAGAGGGAATACAAGAAAAGGAGGAGGGCATACTCTACCTCTTTACATGAGATATATTTAATATTCTATGCACATTTTTGGTCTCCTGTGTATAGAGTGAGGTACTGGCTTGATTTGCGAGTAATTCGTTATTTCTCAAGCTTTTATTTTTCACGGATGAGAGGAAGTTGACTCTAGCATCCTTCTTATGTACACGCGCACAAACAACACGTTGTCAAGAGTTTGACCCTACTTGATGCACTTTCTATGGCGCAGACAGGGTTGGCATAGTTTGCCTACGTTCATTAAATTTTGTCCAAGGTCTTGGCCTGGCACACTAATAGTAGGCTTCTGATGAGTAGCGTATAACTTTCTCTCCACTGTGTGCGTGATCATGATGTTAGGGAAATAATTTTCTCTGACTAACCTTTATTAGTGTGCCTATAGTCTTTCTTCTGGTAGCGTGGATTCTTGTGAAACTTTTATCTCTCTTTGAAGAGCGAGTCTGTAGAAAGATTGGCTTGGACAACGGTATATATAACTTGCTTGCCCCGATTATTACAATAAATATGCATGGGCTCATAAACTTGGGTGTGGATCACCCTTTGCTTGATATTGCACGACTTATGGGATTTTATCCCTTGTTTAACGCAAGGGACTCAGAAGCTTGGGAGTGGATCACCATTTGCTTGATATTATGCAAGTTGCACGATTTGTATCCCTTATTTAATGCAAGGAACTCAGAAGCTTGGGTGTGTATCACCCTTTGCTTGATATTGCGCGAGTTACGCTGTCACTACCACATTTTAGGAAAAAGGATATTTTAGTAATTTCCTATTTAAATAAATATTATGCATGGTAAATAATTCTTGTTGTATATTTAATTGTTGTTGGATGTTATTATTTTGAACTTATTTTAGTAGACCCAACTATTTTAGTTTGGACCCATGGACCAACATGAATTAAATAGTTAGACTTGGCCATTTAGAAAGCCCATAGTTAAGGAGATGGATTAAATTAATTAAGTGATTAGACTAGAAGCTTCCTTCCTTAATTATTTCTTCATGAGAGGCCCCAAGGGGTACATTGGATATTTTACAATTGCTTGGGAGAGGGGCAAGGCCGGCCTATTAAAAGAGGGGAGAAATTTCTCTCTCCTCTCATTCTCATTCCAAATCTAGATCTAGAATTTCCTACTCCCAAATTCCTTTCATTTCCATTCCAATTTCCTATCAAATTTATTCCAAATTCTTCCCAATTCACCATTAAAAATTTGAGAAGCAAGGATCTAGAAGGAGGAAGCAATAATCTACAAAGAGGAGCAAGGATCTACAATTTGGAAGCAAGTTCATCTTAATTGGAGGTTTCATTGGGAATCCATCTCCCAATAGGTATAATTCAGTTTTTTCCACTAAAATAGCTTCTAAATCTGAGATTTAATCATGTAAAATCAACCCATATATATGTACTACCCATAGGACTTTGTTTTATGTTCATAGGAGATCCATGGAGAAAGTTATGGTGCTTTTTGTGTCAATTTTGTTGGAATTCCGAATTTACATTTTGTTGTGTGTGTCAATTGATCCAATAGATCAATTGGGCATGTGATTATGTGTTTGGGGCTTGTGTCGTATCCATATTTGGGTACATGTAGTCCGTATCCCAACTATTTGGTGATACGTGTCATTTTGGGGGGTTTCCCTCCGACACGGGGCTTTGAACATGTCGTATTTTGATACGGACACATAGATCTACTTTTGACACTTTGATTTATTCATACATATTATTTGTGACTTGTTTGTGTCCTTCGAGGTGCAATTGGTTGTGTGTTGGACTCGTGTCGCATGCGTATCCTAGATCTAGTGGGATACGGTGTGAAACTTTTCAATTTGGTGTGTTTATGTGTAGATTTAATTATTTATGCTTTAAATTCTTCATTTATAATTAGTAAATATATATAGATATTATATATTATTTTAGTGTATTTATTATGGTATTTATTGTAGCATAGATCTATAGATATTTCTATGTGTTCTAATGTGGTGTATAAATATATGTATGTAGCTTCTTGCATGCAATTATATATGTACTTATGTTAATAAAATAATTATTACATAAATATTTTATAAAATATATTTATGTGTTTAAATGTGTGATTATATTATTTATAATTATTATATAATTATTTGTATATTAATGAATGTGTTTTATGTGTGCTCTAGCCATGTAAAATACGTACATTAATATGTGCATTGTGTTTTGTAACTAATAGTATTTGATTGTATATATATAAGTATATATATTTATCTAATTGTTTTATATATATATGTATATATATAAGTGTTTTGTGAGATATAATACTAATAATAATATATTATTTTATTGGGTTTGTATATACATTATTAGAGTGTGCATTATTTGTATTATTAGTATTCTTGTGTGGATATCATTTGGGATCTAATTTTGATTCCTAAATTGTTGTATTTTATTTCCATATTTTTTTATATAGAGGTCTTGTGAGGTTGACCTTGGTTTGACTATGTTTGACTTTAGTTGACTTTAGAGTTGACCATAGTTGACTTTTGACTTAGAATTTATTTATTGACCTAGAAGTTGACTAGTTTGACTTGTTCTCTTTCCGGGACCTTGTTTTAATATGGTATTCCATATCTAGGTCTTCGAGGCACCGAGTCAGACATCTGTGAGACTGTTCTTTGGACTTCAGGCGAGTACATTCTCTGATAGTTTCTCATTTATGATATTCTCTATGTTCGTTGTATCTAGTGTAGATATACATGTATCTCTTGACACTATGGTTACACGGATTGGTATATCCGGATCTCGTCATGAGATGTTATTCCTTGGTATATGGTGTATATGGTGCAAGTATTGTTTCATTGGTTATCTTGTACATGTACAGACACCGATTTTTGGGAGGAGTCGCTCTCTTCTTGAGGAATCTAGTGCCATAGCATACCGTGGTTGGATCTATTATACCAGTTGGGGGTGGAGAGTATTAGTATAGATATGTGATCAAATCCTTATTGAATAAAGTATTGGTAAGCGAATAGTGTTGATCATGCACCGCACGTATGATTAGCCAGGCCGCATTGTATCTTGCCCAAGCCGATCACATGTTAAGCTAGTACTCACACACTTAGTCATTAGTATTATTGTTTCATTAGCATATTGTTCATTATTGTATTTCTTTCCAGTATTTACTTATTGTCTATATATCTCTTATATCTATTGTGCATCTTGTTTATCCATAGCTATTTACTGTTACATAGTTTTTATCATGGATTAGAACTACTGTTAGAGATGTACTCTGCTCCTATCCTGACTGGATATATTTTTCCAGATGACATTGAGGAGTACCCTACCTATTATGGACCCCAGGATGTTGTGGGTTTAGATTCTGAGACCCTGGCTCAAGAGGGACTTATCCCAACTGAGACAGTTGACCCTGGAGTGTAGCTTTGTAGTATGGTAGTATTCTTTTGTACTGGATTTGTCTCCAGCTTATTTTTGTTACTCTTCAGACTCATTGATGTATTATTTTAAACTTATGAGTTATATAATGACTATTCTATTCTCATCTGATTCGTGCTCATTCTATCTTAGTTCTGTGATTGAGTATACTATCATTATTGGTGGTTTATTTTATGTTAGATAGACTATCTAGACAGCGTTCTACCGCCGATTCTGCGGCGTAGGCTGGGCGTTGTTTCCGACTAGTATCCTTACATCGGGTACGGGTCGTGACACATTTTTGGTGGTGGCCCATGCAGGTCGAGCTTCACAAGTATGTGATGTCGTGGTAGTGCGACAACTTAGTTGTACTACTGCGAGCCTGCAATAGGATATAAGATATAGGCTGAGATACTCAATCACATCTAGGAAAATTCTTTTGATTCAACTATTCTCCTTTGACATTGATACTTGATCCCTTAAACTGTCCTTTCCTTGATGTCTTACATCATGTGCCATATTGATCCTTATTTCGTCTTTTTATGAGATATACTTGGAGATACTTGCGGAGGCACGCAAGGTTGAGCGGGATCTGGGTTTGAAGACCAAGAGAGACCGTGATTCTTTTCTGGGGGCCAATGGCAGTACAGTATCTGCCAAACGTCCTCATTTCCAATCCAGACCTTTCCAGCAGCCACAGCAGAACCAGACTCTAGCTAGAGTGCCTTTTCACCAGGCACCTCAGCAGCAGAGACAGTTACAGCAAGCTCCATGCAACTTCTGCAAGAAGCCTGGCCACATCTGGGAAGTTTGCAGGAGGAGGCTAGGAGTTTGTTTGTATTGTGGTACTGAAGGGCATCAATCAAGGGAGTGTCCTCGTCGTGCAGTTCAGGGAGCAGCTCCAGCTCCGAGGACACAGACGAGACCACCTGCAGCACAGCCGAGGGGACCGCTTCCGACACAGCAAAAAGGTGCTCGACAGGGACGAGCGTTTTGTCCAGCATCAACAGCAAAAAGGTGCTCGACAGGGACGAGCGTTTGCTATGACCGTCGAAGAGGAGGAACCCACCGGAGATGTCATCGCAGGTTCTATTCTTCTTAATTCCATTTCAGCTTTAGCTTTGTTTGATAGTGGTACTTCCCATAGTTTTGTATCTGTTTCTTTTGCTCTGAAGCATGGTTTGGTAGCTGAGTCTTTGCTTAGGACTTGCAAGATCATGACCGGGGGAGGCATTATCCTGGTTAATGATATTTGCAAGGATCGAAGAGTTACTCTGGGAGGCCGGGAGTTGAGTGCGTGTCTACTTGTAATGCCACTTCCGAGCTACTACATTGTACTTGGGATGGATTGGTTGAGTAGGCACCGTGCTAGCATAGACTGTAGAGGAGGTAGAGTTTTGTTTGGTTTGCCAGGAGAGCCAGAGTTCTAGTTTACTAGAGGAGCTGCGGAGCAGGGGGAAGGCATTATTTGTGGAGCTATGGTGGAAGACAAGGAGTTGCCGCATCCGTTGATAGCAGAATTCTTGGATGTGTTTCCTGAAGAATTGCCAGGATTGCCGCCAGATCGAGATGTTAAATTTTTTATAGATTTGGTGCCAGGTGCAGAACCAATTTTGCAGCATGTCTATAGAGTAAACAACAGCGAGCTGGTCGAGTTGAAGAAGCAGGTGGACGAATTACAGGATAAGGGGTTTATCAGATCGTGTTCTTCCCTATGGGGAGCCCCGGTATTATTTGTACCGAAGAAGGATGGATCGGTGCGCATGTGCATTGATTACAAGGCTTTGAATAATCTCACTATCAAGAATAAGTATCCTTTGCCACGGATTGATGATCTGTTTGATCAGTTGAGTGGTGCGAAGGTATTTTCTAAGATAGATTTGAGATCAGGCTACCATCAAGTGAATGTGAAGCCGGAGGACATACCGAAGACTGCTTTTAGAACTCGGTATGGTCAGTTCGAGTTTATGGTGATGCCGTTTGGTTTGACTAATGCACCGACGGTATTTATGAACTTGATGAACAAGGTGTTCCACCAGTACCTTGACAAGTTCGTGGTGGTGTTCATCGACGACATACTCATATACTCGAGGACACCGGAGGAGCATGAGGAGCATTTGAGGATTATGTTGGATGTGCTGAGGAAGGAGAAGTTGTATGGGAAGTTGTCCAAGTGTGAGTTTTTCCTGGACAAGGTGGAGTTCTTGGGGCATGTTGTGACTGGTGATGGTATTTCAGTGGATCCGAAAAAGATTTCAGCAGTAGAATCTTAGAAGACTCCGAGTTCGGTAGCAGAGATCAGGAGTTTCTTGGGATTGGCAGGCTACTACAGGAAGTTTGTGCAAGATTTTTCGAGGATTGCCGAGCCGATAACCAGACTCCCAAGGAAGGATGTGGAGTTTGTTTGGACGGAGGATTGACAGGTTGCTTTTGAATAGTTGAAGAAGAGGTTGACGTCTGCTCCTATTTTGACGTTGCCATCAGGGTCCGGAGGATTCACTATTTATAGTGATGCATCGGGGGAGGGTTTAGGTTGTGTTCTTCAGCAGCATGGGAAAGTGATTGCCTATGCATCCAGGCAATTGCGTCCTCATGAAAAGAATTATCCTACCCATAATTTGGAGTTGGCAGCTGTCATATTCGCCCTGAAGTTGTGGAAACATTATTTGTACGGAGAGCGTGTGGAGATCTTCACAGACCCCAAAAGCTTGAAGTACGTTTTCACGCAGAAGGAGTTGAACATGAGGCAGCGTCGGTGGTTGGAACTGATGAAGGATTTTGATATCTCTTTGCAATATCATCTTGGGAAAGCAAATGTAGTTGCCGATGCTTTGAGCAGGTATCCAGTAGCTATGTTCTTAACGCAGGATCGATATTTGTTGGAGGACTTGGAGAGCTTGGGCATTGAGGTGATTGTTCCTGGTGGTGCTATGCAGATGTGGGGATTGCAGATACACTCAGATTTGATGGACAGGATCAAGGCAGCACAGTATGATGATGTATCTTTGAGGAGTATCAGAGCTCAGGTGAGAGCAGGATTGGAGAATGATTTCACTATTGCAGAGGATGGATCTTTGAGGCATGGAGTTAGATTGTGTGTGCCTAGTGGGGAGTTGAGAGAGAAGGTATTGCAGGAAGCACATCGCTCTCAGTATTCCATACATCCAGGTGCTAACAAGATGTATCGGGATATGCGAGAGAGTGTGTGGTGGTATGGCATGAAGAGGGAAGTGGCACAGTTTGTATCCAGATGCTTAGTGTGCCAGCAGGTGAAAGCCGAGAGGTAGAGGCCAGGAGGGTTACTTCAGCCATTACCCATTCTAGAGTGGAAGTGGGAACACATTACTATGGATTTTGTGTCCGAACTTCCACGATCTCCAGGAGGGAAAGACACGATTTGGGTCATTGTTGATAGGTTGACCAAGTCGGCCCACTTTTTGCCTTTCAAGGTGGGTTTGTCTACGGAGAAGCTGGCAGAGATATATATGAGGCAGATCGTTAGGATACATGGAGTTCCCAACAACATAGTCTCAGATCGGGATAGTCGTTTCACTTCTTATTTCTGGAGGAGCTTGCTGGAGAGTTTGGGCACTCAGCTCAAATTCAGTACTGCATATCATCCCCAGACAGATGGGCAGTCTGAGCGGACTATCCAGACTCTCGAGGATATGTTGCGCACTTGTGTACTTGATTTTGGGGGTTCTTGGGAGGACCATCTCTATTTGGTAGAGTTTGCTTACAACAACAGTTACCAGGCCAGTATAGAGATGTCACCTTTTGAAGCTCTATATGGTCGGAGGTGTCGTACTCCTTTGTCTTGGGACGATATTGGAGAGAGAGTTTTGCTTGGGCCAGAGATGGTTGTGGATGCAGCGGAGAAGGTTCAGTTGATCAGAGACAGACTTCGAGTGGCGCAGGACAGACAGCGGCATTGGGCCGATAGCCATCGGAGACCTTTGGAGTTTGAGGTATAGTTTAGATTTTGTTTGTGCTTGTTCTTGTTTGTTATAGATTAAGTTCTTAAGATGGTGTTTTGTTCTAGGTGGATGGTTTGGTGTTTCTGAGGATTTCTCCGACACGAGGCACGATTCGCTTCGGTGGAGGCGGAAAGCTTAGTCCGCGATTCATCGGACCTTTCACTATTCTAGAGAGGGTCGGTGCAGTTGCTTATAGACTAGACTTGCCACCTGTATTGGAGGGAGTGCACAACGTGTTTCATGTGTCACAGTTGAGACGATACGTGGCAGATCCTAGTCATATATTGGATCACTCGGAGATAGAGGTGGGCCCTACTCTTAGCTATCCAGAGCAGCCAGTTGAGATACTGGATCGGAAAGAGAAGGTGCTGAGGAACCAGACTATTCCTTTGGTACGCGTCGTATGGAGGCATCACTCTCCGGGAGAGTCTATCTGGGAGAGAGAGGATGACATGCGAGAGCGTTATCCATATTCGTTTGTACCATGAGGTATGTTAATTCTCTAGCTATGTTCTGTTCATTGTTATATTTTGTTCATTACTTAGTTGTGATTCTTTAGTTCTGTTCTATGATTTTCTGGGGGTAGTTTTCATCTTTAAATTTCGAGGACGAAATTATTTTAAGGAGGGTAGACTTGTCACTACCATATTTTAGGAAAAAGGGTATTTTAGTAATTTCCTATTTAAATAAATATTGTGCATGGTAAATAATTCTTGTTGTATATTTAATTGTTGTTGGATGTTATTATTTTGGACTTATTTTAGTAGACCCAACTATTTTAGTTTGGACCCATGGACCAACATGAATTAAATAGTTAGACTTGGCCCATTTAGAAAGCCCATAGTTAAGGAGATGGATTAAATTAATTAAGTGATTAGACTAGAAGCTTCCTTCCTTAATTATTTCTTCATGAGAGGCCCCAAGGGGTACATTGGATATTTTACAATTGCTTGGGAGAGGGGCAAGGCCGGCCTATTAAAAGAGGGGAGAAATTTCTCTCTCCTCTCATTCTCATTCCAAATCTAGATCTAGAATTTCCCACTCCCAAATTCCTTTCATTCCCATTCCAATTTTCAACCAAATTCATTCCAAATTCTTCCCAATTCACTATTAGAAATTTGAGAAGCAAGGATCTAGAAGGAGGAAGCAATGATCTACAAAGATGAGCAAGGATCTACAATTTGGAAGCAAGTTCATCTTAATTGGAGATTTTATTGGGAATCCATCTCCCAATAGGTATAATTCAGTTTTTTCCACTAAAATAGCTTCTAAATCTGAGATTTAATCATGTAAAATAAATCCATATATATGTACTACCCATAGGACTTTGTTTAAGGTTCATAGGAGACCCATGGAGAAAGTTATGGTGCTTTTTGTGTCAATTTTGTTGGAATTCCGAATTTATAATTTGTTGTGTGTGTCAATTGATCCTATAGATCAATTGGGCATGTGATTATATGTTTGGGGCTTGTGTCGTATCCATATTTGGGTACATGTGGTTCGTACCCCAACTATTTGGTGATACGTGTCATTTTGGGGGGTTTCCCTCCGACACGGGGCTTTGAACATGTCGTATTTTGACACGGACACATAGATCTACTTTTGACACTTTGATTTATTCATACATATTATTTGTGACTTGTTTGTGTCCTTCAGGGTGCAATTGGTTGTGTGTTGGACTCGTGTCGCATGCGTATCCTAGATCTAGTGGGATACGGTGTGAAACTTTCCAATTTGGTGTGTTTATGTGTAGATTTAATTATTTATGCTTTAAATTCTTTATTTATAATTAGTAAATATATATAGATATTATATATTATTTTAGTGTATTTATTATGGTATTTAATGTAGCATAGATCTATAGATATTTCTATGTATTCTAATGTGGTGTATAAATATATGTATGTAGCTTCTTGCATGCAATTATATATGTACTTATGGTAATAAAATAATTTATACATAAATATTTTATAAAATATATTTATGTGTTTAAATGTGTGATTATATTATTTATAATTATTATATAATTATTTGTATATTAATGAATGTGTTTTATGTGTGCTTCTAGCCATGTAAAATATGTACATTAATATGTGCATTGTGTTTTGTAACTAATAGTATTTGATTGTATATATATAAGTATATATATTTATCTAATTGTTTTATATATATATGTATATATATTAGTATTTTGTGAGATATAATACTAATAATAATATATTATTTTATTGGGTTTGTATATACATTATTAGAGTGTGCATTATTTGTATTATTAGTATTCTTGTGTGGATATCATTTGGGATCTAATTTTGATTCCTAAATTGTTGTATTTTATTTTCATATTATTTTATATAGAGGTCTTGTGAGGTTGACCTTGGTTTGACCATGTTTCACTTTAGTTGACTTTAGAGTTGACCATAGTTGACTTTTGACTTAGAATTTATTTATTGACCTAGAAGTTGACTAGTTTGACTTGTTCTCTTTCCGGGACCTTGTTTTAATGTGGTATTCCATATCTAGGTCTTCGAGGCACCGAGTCAGACATCTGTGAGACTGTTCTTTGGACTTCAGGCGAGTACATTCTCTAATAGTTTCTCATTTATGATATCCTCTATGTTCGTTGTATCTAGTGTAGATATACATGTTTCTCTTGACACTATGGTTACAAGGATTGGTATATTCGGATCTCGTCATGAGATGTTATTCCTTGGTATATGGTGTATATGGTGCAAGTATTGTTTTATTGGTTATCTTGTACATGTACAGACACCGATTTTTGGGAGGAGTCACTCTCTTCTTGGGGAATCTAGTGCCATAGCATACCGTGGTTGGATCTATTATACCAGTTGGGGGTGGGGAGTATTAGTATAGATATGTGATCAAATCCCTAGTGAATAAAGTATTGGTAAGCGAATAGTGTTGATCATGCACCGCACGTATGATTAGCCAGGCCGCATTGTATCTTGCCCAAGCCGATCACATGTTAAGCTAGTACTCACACACTTAGTCATTAGTATTATTGTTTCATTGGCATATTATTCATTATTGTATTTCTTTCCAGTATTTACTTATTGTCTATATATCTCTTGTATCTATTGTGCATCTTGTTTATCCATAGCTATTTACTGTTACATAGTTTTTATCATGGATTAGAACTGCTGTTAGAGATGTACTCTGCTCCTTTCCTGACTGGATATATTTTTCCAGATGACACTGAGGATTACCCTACCTATTATGGACTCCAGGAAGTTGTGGGTTTAGATTCTGAGAACCTGGCTCAAGAGGGACCTATCCCAACTGAGACAGTTGACCCTGGAGTGTAGCTTTGTAGTATGGTAGTATTCTTTTGTACTGGATTTGTCTCCAGCTTATTTTTGTTACTCTTCAGACTCATTGATGTATTATTTTAAACTCATGAGTTATATTGTGACTATTCTATTCTCATCTGATTCGTGCTCATTCTATCTTAGTTCTGTGATTGAGTATACTATCATTATTGGTGGTTCATTTTATATTAGATAGACTATCTAGACAGCGTTCTACCGCCGATTCTGCGGCGTAGGCTGGGCGTTGTTTCCGACCAGTATCCTTACATCGGGTACGGGTCGTGACATACGCAATTTTTATCCCTTGTTTAACGCAAAGGAGTTTTCACCAAGTTATTGATTTGAACTTGGTGAACAGAATTGACAAGAGAATTCTCCTCAATTAAAATACTTTTTCCCTTATTTACAGCAACTTCAAAATATGTGTGACGAGGCTTGGTCACCCACACTTTGCGGGTCTTCTTTTACTTAAGTGCGGACGTGGCGTGAGCACTACCACCAGAATAGAGCATTACTTCGTATGCTTGTTGGTCAAACTTTACGACCAAGGTTTCAGCATCGAGCTGACTGACACAGCATCGCATTGAGCTGTCACTTTCTCGTCAGAGGAGAAAGTCTTCCCTAGCAGAGTCACCATTATTTGCGATGAACAAAGATTATATGAGCTTTGTATTAGAAACTATTCAAAGAAAAAAAGAACAAATGATCCTAAACAATAATCTAAGTACAATTAATTCTGGGGAAGTATAGCTGTAGAGATCTGATCTGCAAACGGTCATTTACTTCTTGGACTACACGACGAAGAAATGCAAAGATACTGTGAACAATTTGAAGAGTTGGGCAATGAGAAAGCTTTGGCAACAACGACACGTCAAGCTTCTATTTCTCTCATTCGTACACATTGATCCTATATTTATAGGATTTCAGAGCAGTTATGACAGTGTGCGCGCACTTTGGATAATACGCACTGTGAGCGCACTTTTGATGGGATGACATCCCACTATCTATTGAGTGGGTACAAACTTGCTGCCTTCTTGATACATGACTTCCTATACGAGGAAAGCGTAGGTCATGGGATAACTATTTTTGTACATTTTACGAGGATATGGTATGTATGACACATAATCGTAACTTCTCTTTGTATGTTAGGATCGTAGGCGCACTTTAGAAGTGGTCTAGAGAATGACACATTTTTTGGAAAGATTGGCTATACAAGGGCACTTTTGGAAAAGTAGCCTTGATGACGCACTTTTGAAGAAATAGCCATAATGATGCACTTTTGAAGAAGTAGCCATGATGGCGTACTTTTGAAGAAGTAGCCGTGGTGGCACACTTTTGAAGAAGTAGCCATGATGGCGCACTTTTGAAGAAGTAGCCATGATGGAGCACTTTTCAGGAAGTAGCCATGATGGTGCACATTTGAGGAAGTAGCCATGATGGCGCACTTTTGAGGAAGTATCCATGATGGCGCACTTTTGAAAATGTTGGCCTTACAGCGCACTTTAAAGAAGTTGGCCTTACGGCGCACTTTGAATAAGTTGGCCTTGATGGTGCACTTTTGAAGAAGTTGTCCTTACGGCACAGATTTGAAGAAGTTGGCCTCGATGGTGCACTTTGTAGAAGTTAATTTATAATGGCCGCTAAACGTCAACCTGGGTATACGTGTCATAGATCAGCTGTAATGATTGCTTCTGACATCCTCGACTGTTGTTCGACTGTCAGATTAATCGCATTTAATGCTCGGGAGGAAAGCAGACACGTGATTTTTGCGCCTGTCTTTGTTGACGAAAGCAGCTTGAAAGTGCACCATCCTTTGAAATAGAGAGAAAGTGCATCATTCTTCCCCTACTAATTTTATTTGTAGGAAACTGCACCGTCTTCAAGAGGTACACTTTTTTATGCTTCTAGAACATCATTAACCGACACAATCTAAACTCTTACTCGACACATCCTCGATCATTTGTACTATTTTCACACGTAGTATTCTATTCCTCAACTAACTATGTGTTACTCGTTATAGGACTTGTACAACATTGCATTGCTTGGTTACCACTCATCGGTTCTCCAAATCCTCGATTGCTCGAACTCCCCAAGGCTATCCCATATGCTACTCATGGTTCAAGTCACATTAAAAATCCTTAAAAATTGTATTCACATCATTCACTTATAACTTTGATCGATTCTTTCCTCAAAACTCACGCACGCTACTTTTGCATTCGTCTCAAAATATTAGTCTCGATACACACCTCCTTTGATAGTCTTCCATAGTACAATGAATTGATCAACTTCTACCATCATTCATTCTAAAAATCCTCGATGCGGTGATCCCGATATTCTAGTGCATCATCGAATGAACTATAAATTAAATTGATAAACACAATAATCCAACTAAGCCTTTCCTAAAAAAATTTATGCACAATCTTCTATACTCGCTTAACGATTCCTTCTTAATCGATATTTATCTCAATTTCCATGAATCGAGTTCGACCTATCCCATCCGAACGATATTCTAGTCTCTCACACCAACTCGCTAGTATTCACGTAAAGATATTCTGGTGTGCATGTAACTTGTTAATTCTAGTATGAGTCTGCTTATATGAAGTCTGACACAACTTGACATAAAGGTCATCACATAACTGTCTCATTCAATAAATTATCCACATGCATTTTAAAAAAATTTAGATTCATTGTATGGAACATTCATCAAAATATCGAGAGAGAGCGTGTTTGTAATGTCGATCACAAATCAAAGCATAAAGAGAGTCGATACGAGGCCAAGGAAGTAAAGCCATGCTCTAATACCAATATGTCACACCCCAGCCCCAGAGGGCCGAAGGTCCTCGTATGGGCATGATGCTGAGCGATCCTAAGTTGCGCTTGCGTAAGGCAAGCACCGAAACTTGACCGAATGAAACGCTAAACTACAGAGTCGCACAGATAGTACCAAGCAGAATATTGAATAAACACAAGTATGAAATAAAACCAAACTCTTTATTGATAATGAAGAAGTATTACAAGTGGTGCTAGGCCAAAAATTTCAATCGCTCAAGAGCTCTCTCTCTCTCTCTCTCTTATTATAATGAATATGCCCGTAGGCTTACAACTTTAATCAAATACTCTGGATGATGATGTTCTCGTACATTATGTCCCGTATATGTGAGCTTCAAGTCCGTGTGCCATGTTCCAAGACTTCAAGTGTGATACGACACCTCGATGCGTCAAACGATCTCCAAAACTGTGCGAGTTACTCCCTGCACCTTACAAGAAATTTGGTTGTGTATGAATACATTAAATACACTAGTGGGGAGGCCTCTCGCCCACTCAACAAAACCAGACACATTTATTTAGTTATGTGCATCGACTGAATAGGTTATATTTCTAGTCTTGCCTTATGATCAATTTCATGTCTGTAAAGAATAGTCACGTCTCAGAGTATGTCTCGCACAATTATTAACATCAACTTACCCATACTTACCATTCAGCCGTCCCAGTCATGTGCATTAGCGATATCATGTATGTACTATAAAATAAAAGAAACATCCATGTTAATTCAAAGGGTCGCGAACGTGTCTTTGCCATAGACATGATTTACTTGAACTACTAATTGTACCGTGCATCCATTCTTTATTATAGGGTGTGTCATGCACCGAACTCCTCTATGCTACTCCTCTCATATATACAGGTTGTCATTATGCATGTATGACTTATCTATATGAAAGGTCACTGGCTCTGTAAGCCATTTAGGACATTTGGGGTAGAACGACAGTCTTCTCAGCTCGGTAGAGAGCCTTACTGGGCGTCCCGAACTCACCTGGTGAGACGACTGTCTTTCCAGTTCGGTAGCTAGCCTCACTGAAAGTTACAAGAACGACTAATCTAGTTGCTTGCACCCAAGTATATCTTGGTCGCACAATTTATGTAATCTAGAGGTGTATCAATAAGGAAATATATAAGTTAATGCTATAAATAAAAAGTAAATACAGTGAACACAATAAGGTATACTTGTCTAGATCCTGAATGGTGGTATGACGACGTCCAGGTAATGAACTCTATAAGTCAGTAGCCTCCAGAAAGATAGGATCTGAGTAAACGCCTCCGGATGCTGAAAATAATATCACCAACATTCCTAGAACGAGTGAAATACTCATAATTGACTACCCATATGTCCAATTTGGACACGGGCAAAAATGACAGTTTAGGGTCAAACAGGATCCATATGTGGTCCGCTTTACACAAAAAAATGTGCCTGGAATATAGTTCTCCAAATTCAGCAAACTTATTTTCTAATAAGACTATAACAACGATACAAACTCAACGAAATATACAAAATTGGATTCGAATGAGCCGATCAAAATTGTCCGTTAAGTCGGACAATGGAGCCAATAAAATAGTGTTTTTGTCAACGTTCACAAACTTGGGTCACATGACTACCATAACATTGCGAGTCCAATGGCACATATTTTTTTACGGCACGACGAGCATGTAAGAAGAAATTGAGAAATTTTGGAAAAGGTCGATATAATATTTTTCGATGGATACAACTCAAATTCGTCGCGCACATGCGACCAATTTAAATTTCGTCAAATCCCATAAATCCATGATTATTGTACGCACCTATTGATGCCAACAGTTCATGACCAGCTTGTCCGGTTTAACGGGATGGACCCCGTAAGAAAATTTTGGTTTTTCGAAAACAGATTTTTTTATGAATTCAAACAGAAATAACTTGATAATAAAATCAAAATAATTAAAACTAATTGAAGAAAATTAATGCTAGACATATTGCCTACAAGTCTGTTTAAATAGAACTTTAAATAATCAAATAATATGAAAGAAAAATGACTTCCAAAATAATGATTTGGACTAAGTCTAAGCAGTCTTTTAAAACAATTTTTCTCCGACTTTTGAGTCAATTTAGCTCTAGATTTAAACAGTTAGAGAATATAATTAATA
This sequence comes from Iris macrosiphon, assembly GCA_036927795.1. Classification (NCBI taxonomy): domain Eukaryota; kingdom Viridiplantae; phylum Streptophyta; class Magnoliopsida; order Asparagales; family Iridaceae; genus Iris; species Iris macrosiphon. The sequence goes on from JAYESA010000013.1 coordinate 110,505,154, forward strand.
GGACATATAGAGGGTTATGTTGTGAACATAAAGAATTAAACAGATCAAAAAATGAATAAAATAAGAGAGATAAAATTGACCAAAAAATAGAGGAGTCAGTTTCGGTCTGTTGTCTTACAGGGGTAAGGGCGAATTCAGTCCCTGCTCCGGTGGCCGTAGCAACGGCAACGCTGTTGGCAGTCATGGGCAAGATTCTAGAGTAATTGAGGAAGCTTTTGAGAAGTTCCCGTAGTTTGGAAGAATAGAAGTTAAGGAGTTTAAAAAATTAAAAGATTTGGTAAGAAATAATAGAGATTAAATAGAGATAGAATAAGAAATATTTAAAGGATTAAAGGAGAGTAGATTAGGAAGGATTTGAATACAAACAAATTTTTTAAAAAATTCAAAAAGAGAAACAGCCGAACATAGGGGAAATTCGCGGGGTTAAAGGGCACGGGTCTGGGTCTAGTATTTCTAAGAAAATTCAAAAAAATTCTAAAATGATAAAAAATATAATAGAAAAATATAATAGTATATATGGCCCAATAGTTGCATAAAAATGTTTGAACAAATAATTAATTAACAAAAAATAAATTATATCTATTTATACAGGCAGTGGTGTTAATAATTAAATTAATACTAATAAGAAATAATTAAAAGTAAATATTTTGGGAGGGGGTTTACATAGGCCTTCCTCTTTCGGTTTGATCTATCAAACATTATGAATCTTTTGAAGTTCATGAAATTAGGGCCAGCTCATCATCGTTTGAATCATCATCTTCAGTTTCATCTTCGAAGACCTTCTTATGATGTTATTTGAATGCTATAGTTTTCTCCTTGGGCTTTGATTCATCTTGCTCCAGGAGATTCAGTTCATGTGTTATTAACTTACCCATAAGTGTCTCAAGAGTCATGACCGTGAAGTCATTTCCTTCTATGATCACTATTGAGTTAGGTTTCCAGTTCTTCGTGGGTCCCTAAAGCACTTAGCATATATTTTAATGAATGTTATATTCCATGCCAATAGAAGAGAGATGATTAATAATATCAAGGAAACATGTAAAAAATTATGTGGTCTCATTTGGCTTTATTTTGAAGGCCTCATATTCTTGTGTCAACCTACTAATTTTGGATTCTTTTACTTGTGAAGTTCCTTCAAGAGTTACCTCAAAAAGTTTTCAAACATCATGAGAAGTAGTACATGTAGTTATTCTATTGAATTCAGTTCTGTCTACTGCATAAAATAATGCATTTATAGCTTTAGCATCAAGACTAGATTATTTTTTTTCAAGCTTCGTGTATCTGTCATGTAATTTACTAACAAGATTACCTTCTACAATAATTTTAGCTAACTTTTTGTAGCCATCAATAACAATAGACTATAAATCAAAATCTAGTGACTTTAGATAGAAACTCATATATTTTTCCAATACATGTAGTTGGTACCATCAAATAGGGGTAGCCTATTTGTGGATTGGCCACTACCATTATTGGTATAGATAGATTTGATAGTTGCCATAGATCTACTTAAGGATGTAATCTTGTTCAAGAGCCCTGCTATGATACTAATTGAAGGCAACTCTAGGGGGGGTGAATAAAGTGAATCAATAAAATCAAATAAAACTAATGCAAATGACCAACTAAAAATTTAGTAAGCTAGTATAAGAAAATATTCAGTGTAAGAAGTGACAAACGCAAACATCATGATGTATACTGGTATCCTTCATGAAAGGCTGTCCAGTTCTAAAAACTCTTATCCGGTGTTAATCTACTATTTGAACACATAACATACACCACGAGCTTTGATCCGAAGTGCTTGCCTACTTCTTAACTAAGTGCTTTAATCCGAAGGGCGCGCCAACTTCAACAATGAAGTGGAAGAAGAACTTGGAGATCTCATGATACAACTCTTCATAGACTTATAACCAATATTGCACTTCGTACTTAGAAGGCTACGAGAGTTATTCTTGGGAGTATGAAGGTTTAAAGTTCTGAATTTCATAGGTTTGTAAGTAAATGAGTTGGTAAAAATTAAATGAAATGCATAGTTATTTATAGGCTAAAGTTCTGGGCAAAGAGGACCGAGTTTGGGCAGAGGTTGGTCTCCATAACGTTCAAAAATTTTAATATTGTTACCCTGTTCTCCTGGAGGAAAGAGTTAAATACGGTGAAGTTAAAAATTGGGTTTTAGGGGACCGAGTTTAGCTAGAGTTCTGTTAGGGGCACAATTTGGCCCATGATCGATATGGTTCTATAATTTTTGGACAGTTTGTGGAAGGAATTCTGGGTGAGTTCTGTGGGTTTTGACCAGTTTGGTTTTTGTTTTAAAATATGGGTTTTGGTCTGTTTGAAACTGACTAGGTTTGGATGTGGTTTTGAGCTTTCTAATTTCCAGTGTAACTCGATATACATGATTCCTAAAAAAAGAGAACAAACACAAAATCATCAAAAAAGACTAGACGACCAAACTAGCATCCCTTGACATGTAACGTATAATAGTACTTTCTTTAGTTATGGTCTTCAAGCTGTGCTGTATCGAGTCGTATCAACCCATGATTTTGTCGATTATCAAAATCGAGTTGATCGTTTCCTATTTGGGCTAACAATATCTATAAAATATCATGAGACTTCATAGAGTATCTAGGAATATAGTGTCGGATCGAGTTTCATAGTTTACATCTATCGTGCCCCGTCCTATAATATGCGGGACCAAGTCACATAGCAATGGCTAACTATGTATTCAAGTAGACTCCAGCTCGAATCAAAATACGTATACGTGTCCAGATAACCTCAAATATATATATATATATATATATATATATATATATATATATATATATATATATATATATACACTAATATGAAACTAAGAATAATAAATAATTATGAAAGATAAAATAAGATGACATTATCTGTCAATATATGAATCCCGAAGAAATATTCCCATTATTCATATGTCAGATCTCAATAATAACTTTTACTGAAAGTAGATCCTCAAAGGGACGTATCAACATACATAATATACATGCCAGAAATAATATACAATAAATAACATGCTAAGAAGTAAACAGGTAATACAAGTACAACTACTAACAGCAATTATAAACAATATATGTGATATACAAATGTGGACAATCTTCACATGCATGATCTGTCACGGTGTGCTTCAAAACTCTGGTAAAGAAACTCCGTTAACTTTGATAATTATGCCCTCCATAGAAAGGACTATGCTAACTATGAAAAGTTTGCATCTATGGAAATGAGGAGTATGGAAAAGTATCTCATACACCTAGTGACTGTCCTCCCTACCTCATGCTATTGTCCGGGCCAAATTCATGATACGTCTAGTCCGACACTAACAGGTAATACGTCTAGTCAATCATGTATACCGGTAAATCCATCAACAAGTAACTATTAGATATCATATTTGAGTCACCTAGCATAAAATACAATATGAATCCATGTAACATGCCTAATGTGTCAACAAGAATAAATAACTGGTAATGAACATGAGAAACATATAACAAGTATATCTAGAGTATATGAATGATGAAGAGAAAAAAATATTTAAATATTATAAAACATATAGGCAAGGTATACTTGCCTGGGGTTCGTCCAACTTTACTGAAACTACGGTACCAAAAGTCATTTCCAAGTACAGCCATCAAGATGTCAGTCAGATTAAATTAAATCTCCCATATCAAGGCATATATCCCTCCCCACAAAGGAAGATTACTTCTGCTAGTCATCCACTAACAGAAAGGGTCATAGCCCCAGTTGGCTTTATATTATGATAGATTAACTCCTTTCACAGAATCGGGATCTCAGTACTCGTCTTGGTCGATGATTTTGACCCCTTATAATCTTCCACCGTAAATGTTCATGAAGACATCTTACATGTTCTTGACACTTATCGTACCTGGCCCAATAATCCAAATAAAAATATCGATATCTATTTGCAACTGTTGTTGGATAAGTTAAAATAATTATAGCAGTTTGGCATTTAGACGTATGATATATCGAAGGAGCAAAACTTTTAGATGAGTGCATCACTCATCTGAACCATCAATGATTACCAACATACATAATATTATCAGGGTGGCGTACTCATAGTACTATGTCTTATCCAATATGTATAGGAAAGAGTAACGCATTTCGTCTTCAGAATAGAGGGAGAACATGCTTTTTTTATTATCACTGTCAGTTCTTTCCTGCGTCAAATTCATAAAGAAAGAACAGAGATGTCTTTAGAGCTAGTAAACAAGAACTATCTCCTTCCCAGTTGAGATTAAAAGAAGACAAAGTATGGAAAGTGGTAGAGAAATTACCGAATGTGATGGAAGAACCGAGATCATGCGTTCATTTTAAAGTATTCAAATTTAGCTATAACTGGACAAAGCATTGTATCTTTCAGTATTTAGATTATTGGAAGGACATTCTCATAAGGCACAATCGTAATGTAATGTATATAAAAAAGAACGTAATCGATAACATCTTCAATATGGTAATGGATATTAAGAAAAAATGAAAGATAATCCCAAAGCAAGAAAGGACTTAAAAATTATTTACAAGCATCTAGAGTTACACCTAAAATGAAGGGCCAATGGTCAAGCATCCAGTGACATCCATATTGAGTCGGTATGATTAATTGATAATATGTAACTGGATTTTAAAGTTGAGATTTCGTAAAGGCTAAGTGTCAAAACTGGCGAGATTTGTCGATCACAATGAATGCAAAATGTCAGGAATGAAGAGTTATGATTGCCACATGTTCATAAAGAGTTTACCACTAATTTTTCTAAGAGAGATGCTCCCTCCTAAAGTATGGACTCCGCTGGTCGAGTTAACAATTTTCTTTAGAGATTTGTGTTCAAAAAAGTTCATAGTACAACATATAATTGAACTTGAGGAGAAGATTGTAGTAATAATGTGCAAGTTAGAAAGGGTGTTTTCCTCCATTTTTTTGATAGTTAGGAGCATTTGTCGATTAATCTTGCATATTAAATACATGCCGGTATTTTCATCCATTTTCGATAGATATACCAATTTTAGAGGGTATAAATTGATTACGTGTACTAGTAATATAACCACCACTTCACTTATTGGGGTATTTTTGTTATTTCACTATTTTTTGTTAATTATATAGTTATAATTATATTAGTGTTATTTATGACACTAATTAGTTAGAAATAATTGGTGATAGTGTCATGGATAGAATATTCTCCTATATTATGATTAGATACCCTCCCACTATTAATTAGATTCCATCCTAAACCAAATAGATTCCTTTCATGACAACTCTAGAACCTAGCTAGAGATTGGAGAGGGGCAAACTTGATATTTTAGCATCACCAAAACCTACTATAAGTGGCCGGCCCTAATTAGGGTTTTAATCATTTTATTTTATATCATCATTAGCCTCCATCTTCCCTAAATTTACTTCTTCCTAATTCATTCCACTTCCACAAATTTTCACCCAAACCACTTTAATCCATACTCATTCTCATCACCATAGAGGACTAAAGAATTAGAGAGCACACAGAGGACCATTAGAGAGGATCTAGCTAGGAGGTTATGTTCATTTCACTCGTTGTGTCCATTTGGAGGAGTTTCATTGGGATCCAACTCCCAATAGGTACAGTTTTACTTTTCCTACCAATTTATATTGTTAGAATACCAATTTGAATCCATAGGAACCTACCCATAGGGATATCTAATACCATTGTTGAAGATTTGGGTGGTAGAGTGTCCATTTCTAATTGTTACATATATTTTTGTGTGCCATTTAGTGGAACTACGAATTTGTGTCCACCAAGTGTTTGTGTGGTGTCCTTTTATTGTTATTGGTATCTATTTAGGTTTTTGGGTGTGTCCTTTTGTCCATAATCAGATACGTAAAGTCTGTATCATGATACACTATGATACATATAGGTAGATTTGATAATTTGGAAGATTTGGACCAATTAGTGTTAATTCCTCTTTATTTGCATAAAATATATTATTTATATATATACAAATGCTATATTCATATATTATGTGTGTTTAGTTGGTTGTGACTGTTGTGTGTACACTTGTGTGTGTGCACATGAGTGCTAGTATTGAGAGGAGGAGATACTTGATATCCTGTGTGATATTTAGTATCATGGAGACTTGGTTCATGTGTTGTATGATTGGTGTATTAGTGAGTATGTTTGTGTGGGCTTGAGTATGTGTGGGAGAGAGTGCTTGGTGTTTGGAGGGAGCTGCTCATGCAATTCTGGGATTGAACTACACTACAGGGCCCCTTGTGCATATGCACTGCAGCACAGATGGGGATAAGGATACAGGGAACTGAACTGCTGAAAGCAGTTGACAGTGTATATGACAAGAGGGAATAAGTATTTACTATGGTCTGCAATGGAGTAGAATGCCTGGGTTGGTATTGGTATATAGTTCATATGACAAGAGTGAATAAGTGTTTACCTTGTGCAACAGTTCAAGAAACTGTAGATGTTGCAGCCAGAGCTCAGGTTCAGCACAGTGCTCAACCTGCAGGTAGTAGAGAGATGGGGTATTGGTACATCAGGGGAGCTGGGGAAAATTTGAGAGTGTAAGTGAAGGTTGTGCACACTTGGGTACAAGGGTAGGTAGCATGAGGTAACAAAGTAGTGAGGTAATGGAGGAAATTGGTATGTAGGTAAGATGAGTGTTAGTGTTACGGGCTAAGTACCAGTTAAGTGTGCAAGTGAAGATGAGTGAGGGTAAAGGAGTATCATAGTAGACTATTGAGTAGTGTCAAGGTATATATATTGGATAGAGTTAAACTAAGGTTTTAGAATACTAGGTATTGTGAGTGTCCTAGTAACTAGGTAATAAATATTAAGATGTGGGATATTGGTATGTTAAGGTATAATAAGATATAGGGTATGGGGTTAAGGTATTGAGATATAACTAAGGTATTATATGATATGGGTGTATAGGCTAAGGTATATGACATACTATATATATATATATATATATATATATATATATATATATATATATATATATATATATATATATATATATACGTATGGTCTATATATATGTATGATGTCTAGTATCCCTATTTAGATAAGCGATGTCCTAGAAACCTATAAATAACTTGCTAATAACCTAGTATGACTACATAGACATACTACATAGGTATTCGGGAACCCAAATTTGAGTATTGACCTAGTTTTACCCAATTGACTTAGAATTGACCTAAAAACCTAATTTAAATTAACTAAGCATGTTTATGATTCCAAAATACTTGTTTGACATAAAAATTTATATATAGGTTACTTGAACTCTAGTTGAGACGCTTATTTGCAAGTACATTCTCTGATAGTTTTCTTTACTTGATAATTACTATGATATATGTATTTAGTAATGTTATACTTGATTCCTGACACGATGGTACACGAATTATTATATATTGGATCATCAGTCATGAGATGTTACATTATTCATCGTATTAATATTAGAGATTATTTATCGTATTGACATAAGACATTGCACATGGTATTGTTATTAGACATTGATCATTGTATCATAACATGTCATGGTTGGATCCTTGTACTAGTAGGGGTGGAAAAGTGCTAGCAAGATATATTATCATATTGCTTAGATATTGTGTAGACATTGTTAGTGTTAATCATATACCTCATGTATAATTAGCCAGGACAGTAGCTATTGTACAAGCTCCCAATCCGATCACATATCGAAACTAGTATTTCAAAACACATAGTTAGTAACAGTTTTTTCCTGTCTACTTCATACTTATTGAGTTATATCTTACTTGCTCTGTCAACTTACTTCTCATTACTTGTATGCTGCACAGTCATTGTTTACTTCCCATTTCCTTGATATGTTGATAGTTCTACCTTGTTCATAATGTATTACACTCATTATTACTGTTTTATAGTTTTTATCATTTAATTGGAACTGTTATTAGAGTTGTATTCGTTCCTTCCCAACTGTACAATATTTGTAGGTGTTGATTTGGAGGGATAGTGTTCTACATATTACGGACCCAGGGAGGGTGTAGCAGCTGATTTTGACCCTGTAGCTCAGGAGTAGTTTGGAGTGTTTGCCGGAAGGACTAGCCGAAGTACTTAGTTTTATTAGTTCTTTTATTAGTACTTTATTACCTGATTTGTCTCTAGGTATTATTAGAGACTTGGGATGTTATATTGGATCTAGACTTGATGTTGGTGTTGTTTAGACTTGTAGCTTATGACTTGGATTTTCTTTTATTTATAATATATTATGCCTTTTTCCTTAGCATGTGATTGAGTATATTTTATTGTTATATAATTATCTCCGTATGAAGTTGGATATTATTATGTGAGATTGATAGTTAGATATTGATGACCTTGTCACGACCCGCACCCGGTGTAAGGGTACTAGTCGGAAATAACGCCCAGCCTACGCCGCAGAATCGACGGTAGAACGCTGTCTAGATAATCTATTTAACAATATAATGAACCACCAATAATGATAGTATACTCAATCACATAACTAAGATAGAAATGAGCACGAATCAGATAAAGAATAGAATAGTCACAATACAACTCATGAGTCTAAATAATACATCAATGAGTCTGAAGAAGTAACAAGATAAGCTAGAGACAAATCCAGTACAAAGAATACTACGAAGCTACAACTGTCTCAGTTGGGATAAGTCCCTCTTGAGCCAGGGTCTCAGAATCTAAACCCATAACATCCTGGGGTCCATAATAGGTAGGGTACCACTCCTTAGTGTCATCTGAAAAAATATATCCAGTCAGAAAAGGAGCAGAGTACATCTCTAACAGCAGTTCTAATCAATGATAAAAACTATGTAACAGTAAATAGCTTTGGATAAACAAGATGCACAATAGATACAAGAGATATATATACAAGAAGGGAATACTGGAAATAAATACAATAATGAATAATATGCCAATGAAACAATAATACTAATGATTAAGTGTGTGAGTACTAGCTTAACATGTGATCGGCTTGGACAAGATGCAATACGGCCTGGCTAATCATACATGCGGTGTATGACCAACACTATTCAGTAATCTGTGCTTTATTCAATAGGGATATTGATCACATATCTATACGAATACTCCCCACCCCGACTGGTATAATAGATCCAACCACGGTATGTTATGGCACGAGATTCCCCAAGAAGATAGCTAGTCTTCCCGAGAATCGGTGTCTGTACATGTACAAGATAACCAATGAAACAATACTTGCACCATGTACACCATATATCAAGGAATAACATCTCATGACGAGATCCGGATATACAAATCCGTGTAACCATAGTGTCAAAAGAACATAGATATCTACACTAGATACAATGAACATAGAGGATATCATAAATGAGAAACTATTAGAGAATGTACTCGCCTGAAGTCCAATGAATAGTCTCACAGATGTCTGACTCGGTGCCTCGAAGACCTAGATATGGAATACAACATCAATACAAGGTCCCAAAAAGAGAATAAGTTAAACTAGTCAACTTCTAGGTCAAAAAGTCAATTCTAAGTCAAAAGTCAACTATGGTCAACTCTAAAGTCAACTAAAGTCAACTATGGTCAAACCAAGGTCAACTATCTATTTCTAGGTTGCACAAGTCTAGCACCAAAATCTTGGATCAAAATACTAAAATCTAAGTCATAGGAACCACAACCTAAAATATTAGGATACCGTATCTTCGGATACGTGAATCCAAGGTAAACCTCACAATACCTATATATCAACAATAAAGTATAATAATATAGAATATTAATTACAACAATTAGGAATATAACAATACTATAAACTACTATTATACAATTAAGAATATAACAATACTAGTATTATATCTCACAATAAATACATATATATATACATATATATATATATATATATATATATATATATATATATATATATATATATATATAATATATAAACTATATACTAAAACTGCCTAACTGTCACTGAAAACAGTGTAGAAAAACACTGATTTTTCAGTAAACAGACCTTCAGTGACAGTTTAAACTATCACTGAAACGCCGTCGCTACTGCTGTTGTGTATTTGCACTGCTGCCACCCTTTTAGGTGACAGTTCTCAACTGTCACTAAATTCTCCGTCGCCGCTGCTGCTTATATTCCTGCCTGCTGCTGCGTTTAATAATGACAGGATCTGTCATTAATAGCTACAGTGGCTGCTGCTGCTCACGGTTATTAATGACAGAATCTGTCATTAATAGCTGCTGTTCCTATACAGAATAATAAATATATATATATATAATCTATATATATATATCAATATACATATAAAAATCAAAATAAATAATTATATATATCTACATATATAATCCCAATACATATCTAATATATATATCTATATAATTAAATACCAAATTGCTATAATACACATCCTATGTACTAATGTACATAATACAACATGGTTAAAAGAACACATACATAAATTTGTTTAATAAAAATACATCCTTTCATATATATAAATAATCATATAATAATTATAAATAATATAATACTTAATTAAACACATATATATATTTTATAAAATATTTTTATATATTTTATATTACTAACATAATTTGTAACATATAAAAATACATGTAAAAGAAACTACATATATTTATACACTATATTAGTACACATATAATACATAGAACTATGCTACAATAAATACCATATTAAATACACTATAATAAATATATAACATCTATATATATTTACTTAATTATAATTCAAGAATTAAAGCACAATAATTAGATCTACGCATAAAAAAACCACAAATGGAGAGTATCACACTGTATCCCACTAGATCTAGGATACGCATGCGACACGAGTCCAACACACAACCAATTGCACCCCGAAGGACACAAGCAAGTCACATATATTATTTATGAACAAAATAAAGTGTCAAATGTAGATTTATGTGTCCGTGTCAAAATACGACATGTACAAAGTCCCGTGTCGGAGGAAAAACCCCCAAAACAATACGTATCACCAAATTGTTGGGATACGACCTACACGTACCCAATTATGGACACGACACTAGCCCCAAACACATAAACACATACCCAATTAATCTATAGGATCAATTGACACACACAACAAAATGCCAATTCGGAATTTCCCCAAAATTGACACAAAAAGCACCATAACTTTCTCCATGGGTCTCCTATGAACACAAAACCAAGTCCTATGGGTAGTACATATATATGGATTGATTTTCCATGATTAAATCTCAGATTTATAAGCTATTTTAAGGGGAAAAAACTGAATTATACCTATTGGGAGATGGATTCCCAATGAAACCTCCAATTGAGATAAAATTGCCTGCAAATTATAGATCATTGCTCCTCTTTGTAGATCCTTGCTTCCTCCTTCTAGATCCTTGCTTCTCAACCCTCTAATGGTGAATTGGGAAGGAATTAGAATGAATTTGGTAGGGAAATAAAATGAGAATGAAAGGAATTTGGTAGTGGGAAATTCTAGATCTAGATTTGGAATAAAAATGAGAGGAGAGAGAATTTTCCCCCCTCTTTTAATAGGCCGGCCCCTACCCCTTCCTCAAGCAATTATGAAATGTCCAATATACCCCTTGGGGCCTCTCATGAAGAAATAATTAAGGAGGAAAGTTTCTAGTCTAATGATTTAATTAATTTAATCCATCTCCTTAACAATGGACTTTCTAAATGGGCTAAGTCTAACTAATTAATTTATGTTGGTCCATGGGTCCAAACTAAACTAATTGGGTCCACTAATACAAGTCGAAAATAATTAAATAATATCTAACAATAATTAAATAATACAAGAAATAATTATTTACCATGCACAATATTTAATTAAATAGGAAAAAGACTAAAATACCCTTTCCTAGAAAATATGGTAGTGACAAGTCTACCCTCCTTAAAATAATTTCGTCCTCGAAATTCAAAGATGAAAACTATCTCCAGCAAGTAACAGAACAGAACTAAAGAATCACAACTAACTAATGAACAGAACATAACTAGAAAATAACATACCTCAAGGTACAAACAAATATGGATAACGCTCTCGCATTTCATCCTCTCTCTCCCAGGTAGACTCCCCCGGCGAGTGATGCCTCCATGCGACGCGTACCAAAGGAATAGTCTGGTTTCTCAGCACCTTCTTTCTTTGATCCAGAATCTCAACTGGCTGCTCTGGATAGCTAAGAATAGGGCCCACCTCTATCTCCGAGTGATCCAATACATGAATAGGATCTGCCACGTATCGTCTCAACTGCGACACATGAAACATGTTGTGCACTCCCTTCAATGCAGGTGGAAAGTCTAGTCTATAAGCAACTGCACCAACCCTCTCTAGAATAGTGAAGGTCCGATGAATCGCGAACTAAGCTTTCCGCCTCGACCGAAGCGAATCGTGCCTCGTGTCGGAGAAATCCTAAGAAATACCAAACTACCCACCTAGAACAAAATACCACCTTAAGAACTTAATCTATAACAAACAAGAACAAGCACAAACAAAATCTAAACTATACCCCAAACTCCAAAGGTCTCCGATGGCTATCGGCCCAATGCCGCTGTCTGTCCTGTGCCACTCGAAGTCTGTCTCTGATCAACTGAACCTTCTCTGCTGCATCCACAACCATCTCTGGCCCAAGCAAAACTCTCTCTCCAACATCAAACCCAAGACAAAGGAGTACGATACCTCCGACCATATAGAGCTTCAAAAGGTGACATCTCTATACTGGCCTGGAAACTGTTGTTGTAAGCAAACTCTACCAAATGGAGATGGTCCTCCCAAGAACCCCCAAAATCTAGTACACAAGTGCGCAACATATCCTCGAGAGTCTGGATAGTCCTCTCTGACTGTCCATTGTTTGGGGATGATATGCAGTACTGAACTTGAGCTGAGTGCCCAAACTCTCCTGCAAACTCCTCCAGAAATGAGAAGTGAAACGACTATCCCGATCTGAGACTATGCTGACGGGAACTCCATGTATCCTAACGATCTGCCTCACATACATCTCTGCCAGCTTCTCCGTAGACAAACCCACCTTAAAAGGCAAAAAGTGGGCCGACTTGGTCAACCTATCAACAATGACCCAAATCGCGTCTTTCCCTCCTGGAGATCGTGGAAGTCCGGACACAAAATACATAGTAATGTGTTTCCACTTTCACTCTGGAATGGGTAATGGCTGAAGTAAGCCTCCTGGCGTCTGCCTCTCGGCTTTCACCTGCTGGCACACTAAGCATCTGGATACAAACTTTGCCACTTCCCTCTTCATGTCATACCACCACACACTCTCTCGCATATCCCGATACATCTTGTTAGCACCTGGATGTATGGAATACTGAGAGCGGTGCGCTTCCTGTAATACCTCCTCTCGCAACTCTCCACTAGGCACACACAATCTAACTCCATGCCTCAAAGATCCATCCTCAGCAATAGTGAAATCATCTTCCAATCCTGCTCTCACCTGGGCTCTGATACTCCTCAGAGATACATTATTATACTGTGCTGCCTTGATCCTGTCCATCAAATCTGAGTGTATCTGCAGTCCCCACATCTGCATAATACCACCAGGAACAATCACCTCAATGCCCAAGCTCTCCAAGTCTTCCAACAAATATCGATCCTGCGTCAAGAACATAGCTACCGAATACCTGCTCAAAGCATCGGCAACTACATTGGCTTTCCCATGATAATATTGTAAAAAGATATCAAAATCCTTCATCATTTCCAACCACCGGCGCTGCCTCATGTTCAACTCCTTCTGCGTGAAAACGTACTTCAAGCTTTTGTGGTCTGTGAAGATCTCCACAAGCTCTCCGTACAAATAATATTTCCACAACTTCAGAGCGAATATGACGGCTGCCAATTCCAAATCGTGGGTAGGATAGTTCTTTTCATGACGACGTAATTACCTGGATGCATAGGCAATCACTTTTCCATGCTGCTGAAGAACATAACCTAAACCCTTCCCCAATGCATCACTATAAATAGTGAAACCTCCGGATCCTGATGGCAACGTCAAAATAGGAGCAAACGTCAACCTCTTCTTCAACTCCTCAAAAGCAACCTAGCAATCCTCTTTCCAAACAAACTCTACATCCTTCCTTGTGAGTCTGGTCATCGGCTCGGCAATTCGAGAAAATTTTTGCACAAACTTTCTGTAGTAGCCTGCCAATCCCAAGAAACTCCTGATCTCTGCTACCGAACTCGGAGTCTTCTAAGATTCCACTACTAAAATCTTCTTCGGATCCATTGAAATACCATCACCAGTCACAACATGCCCCAATAACTCCACCTTGTCCAAGAAAAACTCACACTTGGACAACTTTCCATACAGCTTCTCCTTCTTCAGCACATCCAACACAATCCTCAAATGATCCTTATGCTCCTCCGGTGTCCTCGAGTATATGAGTATGTCATCGATGAACACCACCACGAACTTGTCAAGGTACTGGTGGAACACCTTGTTCATCAATTTCATAAATACCGCCGGTACATTAGTCAACCCAAACGGCATCACCATAAACTCATACTGACCATACCGAGTTCTAAAAGCAGTCTTCGGTATGTCCTCCGGCTTTACCATCACCTGATGGTAGCCTGATCTCAAATCTATCTTAGAAAACACATTCGCACCACCCAACTGATCAAACAGATCATCAATCCGTGGTAAAGGATACTTATTCTTGATAGTAAGATTATTCAAAGCCCTGTAATCAATGCACATGTGCACCGATCCAACCTTCTTCAGTACAAACAATACCGGGGCTCCCCATGGTGAAGAACTCGATCTGATAAACCCCTTATCCTGTAATTCGTCCACCTACTTCTTTAACTCGACCAGCTCGCTGTTGTTTACTCTATAGACATGCTGCAAAATTGGTTCTGCACCTGGCACCAAGTCTATAGAAAATTCAACATCTCGATCTGGCGGCAATCCTGGCAATTCCTCAGGAAACACATCTAAGAACTCTGCTATCAACGGATGTGGCAACTCCTTCTCTTCCACCATAGCTCCACAAATAATGCCTTCTTCCTGCTCTGCAGCTCCTCTAGCAAACTCGAACTCTGGCTCTCCTGGCGGACCAAACAAAACTCTACCTCCTCTACAATCTATGCTAGCACGGTGCCTACTTAACCAATCCATCCCGAGTACAATGTCGTATCTCAGAAGTGGCATTACAAGTAGACACGCACTCAACTCCCGGCCTCCCAATGTAACTCTCCGATCCTTGCAAATATCATTAACCAGGATAATGCCTCCCCCGGTCATGATTTTGCAAGTCCTAAGCAAAGACTCAGCTACCAAACCATGCTTTAGAGCAAAAGAAACAGATATAAAACTATGGAAAGAATCACTATCAAACACAGCTAAAGCTAGAATGGAATCAAGAAGAATAGAACCTGCGATGACATCTCCGGTGGGTTCCTCCTCTTCGACGGTCATAGCAAACGCTCGTCCCTGTCGAACACCTCCCTGCTGCTGATGTTGGTCTCGTCTGTGCCCTCAGAGCTGGAGCTGCTCCCTGAACTGCACGACGAGGACACTCCCTCGATTGATGCCCTTCAGTACCATAATACAAACAAACTCCTAGCCTCCTCCAGCAAACTTCCCATATGTGGCTGGGCTTCTTGCAGTAGTTGCATGGAGCTTGTTGTAATTGTCTCTACTGTTGAGATGCCTGGTAAAAAGGTACTCTAGCTGGAGTCTGGTTCTGCTGTTGCTGCTGGAAAGGTCTGGACTGGAAATGAGGACTTTTGGCAGATACTGCACTGTCGTTGGCCCCCAGAAAAGAATCACGGTCTCTCTTGGTCTTCAAACCCAAATCCCACTCAACCTTGCGTGCCTCCGCAAGTATCTCCGAGTATGTCTCATAAAAAGACGGAATGAGGATCAATATGGCACATGATGTAAGACATTCAAGGAAAGGACAGTTTAAGAGATCAAGTATCAATATCAAAGGAGAATAGTTGAATCAAAAGAATTTTCCTAGATGTAATTGAGTATATCGTCCTATATCCTATATCCTATCGCAGGCTCGTAGTAGTACAACTAAATTGTCGCAATGCCACGATATCACATACTTTGTGAAACTTGACCTGCATAGGCCACCACCAAAAACGTGTCACGACCCGCACCCGGTGTAAGGGTACTAGTCGGAAACAACGCCCAGCCTACGCCACAGAATCGGCGGTAGAATGTTGTCTAGATAATCTATTTAACAATATAATGAACCACCAATAATGATAGTATACTCAATCACATAACTAAGATAAAAATGAGCACGAATCCGATAAAGAATAGAATAGTCACAATACAACTCATGAGTCTAAATAATACATCAATGAGTCTGAAGAAGTAATAAGATAAGCTGGAGACAAATCCATTATAAAGAATACTACGAAGCTACAACTCCAGGGTCAACTGTCTCAGTTGGGATAAGTCTCTCTTGAGCCAGGGTCTCATAATCTAAACCCACAATATCCTGGGGTTCATAATAGGTAGGGTACCACTCCTCAGTGTCATCTGGAAAAATATATCCAGTCAGGAAAGGAGTAGAGTACATCTCTAACAGCAGTTCTAATCAATGATAAAAACTATGTAACAGTAAATAGCTGTGGATAAACAAGATGCACAATAGATACAAGAGATATATATACAAGAAGGGAATACTGGAAATAAATACAATAATGAATAATATTCCAATGAAACAATAATACTAATGACTAAGTGTGTGAGTACTAGCTTAACATGTGATCGGCATGGGCAAGATGCATTGCGGCCTGGCTAATCATTCGTGCAGTGTATGATCAACACTATTCAGTAATCTGTGCTTTATTCAATAGGGATATTGATCACATATCTATACTAATACTCCCCACCCCGACTAGTATAATAGATCCAACCACGATATGTTATGGCACGAGATTCCCCAAGAAGATAGCTAGTCTTCCCGAGAATCGGTGTCTGTACATGTACAAGATAACCAATGAAACAATACTTGCACCATATACACCATATATCAAGGAATAACATCTCATGATAAGATCCGGATATACCAATCCGTGTAACCATAGTGTCAAAATAACATGGATATCTACACTAGATACAATGAACATAGAGAATATCATAAATAAGAAACTATCAGAGAATGTACTCGCCTGAAGTCCAATGAATAGTCTCACAGATGTCTGACTCGGTGCCTCGAAGACCTAGATATGGAATACAACATCAATACAAGGTCCCAAAAAGAGAATAAGTTAAACTAGTCAACTTCTAGGTTAAAAAGTCAATTCTAAGTCAAAAGTCAACTATGGTCAACTCTAAAGTCAACTAAAGTCAACTATGGTCAAACCAAGGTCAACTATCTATTTCTAGGTTGCACAAGTCTAGCACCAAAATCTTGGATCAAAATACTAAAATCTAAGTCATAGGAACCACAACCTAAAATATTATGATACCGTATCTTCGGATACGTGAATCCAAGGTAAACCTCACAATACCTATATATCAACAATAAAGTATAATAATATAGAATATTAATTACAACAATTAGGAACTATGGTTTTGAACCAACTTGGTATCCACACAAAGTCACAAACTCGATACCCAAATCCCGTATCTTGAGTATCCCACTTACCTTGGTTTCCACAAGGTAATGATCAAGATACCTAGATATAGTATTTACCCTTATACATAAAATAATATATAAACTAATATTATACAATTAAGAATATAATAATACTAGTATTATATCTCACAATAAATACATATACATAAATATATATATATATATATATAATATATAAACTATATAACTAAACTGCCTAACTGTCACTGAAAATAGTATGAAAAACACTAATTTTTCAGTAAACAGACCTTCAGTGACAGTTCAAACTGTCACTGAAACGCCGTCGCTACTACTGCTGTGCATTTGTACTGCTGCCACCCTTTTTGGTGACAGTTCTCAACTGTCACTAAATTCTCCGTCGCCGCTACTGCTTATATTCCCGCCTGCTGCTGTGTTTATTAATGACAGGATCTGTCATTAATAGCTACAGCGGCTGCTGCTGCTCACGATTATTAATGACAGAATCTGTCATTAATAGCTGCTGTTGCTATAAAGAATAATATATATATATATATATATATATATATATATATATAATCTATATATATATATATATATTAATATACATATAAAAATCAAAATAAATAATTATATATATCTACATATATAATCCCAATACATATCTAATATATATATATATCTATATAATTAAATACCAAATTGCTATAATACACATCCTATGTACTAATGTACATAATACAACATGGTTAAAAGTACACTTACATAAATATGTTTAATAAAAATACATCCATTCATATATATATAAATAATCATAGAATAATTATAAATAATATAATACTTAATTAAACACATATATATATTTTATAAAACATTTTTATATATTTTATATTACTAACATAATTTGTAACGTATAAAAATGCATGTAAAAGAAAGCTACATATATATTTATACATTATATTAGTACACATATAATACATAGATATATGCTACAATAAATACCATAATAAATACACTATAATAAATATATAACATCTATATATATTTCTTTATTATAAGTCAAGAATTAAAGCACAATAATTAGATCTACACATAAACAAAATACAAATGGAGAGTATCACACTTTATCCCACTAGATCTAGGATACGAATACGACACGAGTCCAACACACAACCAATTGCAACCCGAAGGGCACAAGCAAGTCTCATATATTATTTATGAACAAAATAAAGTGTCAAATATAGATCTATGTGTCCGTGTCAAAATAAGACATGTACAAAGTCCCGTGTCGGAGGAAAAATCCCCAAAATAACACGTATCACCAAATTGTTAGGATACGACCAACACGTACCCAATTGTGGACACGACACTAGCCCCAAACACATAAATACATGCCCAATTGATCTATAGGATCAATTGACACACACAACAAAATGTCAATTCAGAATTTTCCCAAAATTGACACAAAAAGTACCATAACTTTCTCTATGGGTCTCCTATGAACACAAAACCAAGTCCTATGGGTAGTACATATATATGGGTTGATTTTCCATGATTAAATCTCATATTTAGAAGGTATTTTAAGGGAAAAACTGAATTATACCTATTTGGAGATGGATTCCCAATGAAACCTCCAATTGAGATAAAATTGCCTCCAAATTGTAGATCCTTGCTCCTCTTTGTAGTCCTTGCTTCCTCCTTCTAGATTCTTGCTTCTCAACTCTTTAATGGTGAATTGGGAAGGAATTGGATGAATTTGGTAAGAAAATAAAATAGGAATGAAAGGAATTTGGTAGTGGGAAATTGTAGATCTAGATTTGGAATGAAAATAAGAGGAGAAAGATTTTCCCCCCACTTTTGATGGGCCGGCCCCCTACCCCTTCCTCAAGCAATTATGAAATGTCCAATATACCCCTTGGGGCCTCTCATGAAGAAATAACTAAGGAGGGAAGCTTCTAATCTAATGATTTAATTAATTAGTCCATCTTCTTAACAATGGGCTTTCTAAATGGGCTAAGTCTAACTAATAAATTCATGTTGGTCCATGGGTCCAAACTAAACTAGTTGGGTCTACTAATACAAGTCAAAAATAATTAAATAATATCTAACAATAATTAAATAATACAAGAAATAATTATTTACCATGCACAATATTTAATTAAATAGGAAAAAGACTAAAATACCCTTTCCTAGAAAATGTGGTAGTGACAAGTCTACCCTCCATGCGACGCGTACCAAAGGAATAGTCTGGTTTCTCAGCACCTTCTCTCTTTGATCCAGAATCTCAACTGGCTGCTCTGGATAGCTAAGAATAGGGCCCACCTCTATCTCCGAGTGATCCAATACATGACTAGGATCTGCCACGTATCGTCTCAACTGTGACACATGAAATATGTTGTGCACTCCCTTCAATGTAGGTGGCAAGTCTAGTCTATAAGCAACTGCACCAACCCTCTCTAGAATATTGAAGGTCCGATGAATCGCGGACTAAGCTTTCCCCCTCCACCGAAGCGAATCGTGCCTCCTGTCGGAGAAATCATCAGAAACACCAAACTACCTACATAGAACAAAACACCACCTTAAAAACTTAATCTATAACAAACAAGAACAAGCACAAACAAAATCTAAACTATACCTCAAACTCCAAAGGTCTCCGATGGCTATCGGCCCAATGCCGCAGTCTGTCCTGCGCCACTCGAAGTCTGTCTCTGATCAACTGAACCTTCTCTGCTGCATCCACAACCATCTCTGGCCCAAGCAAAACTCTCTCTCCAACATCATCCCAAGACAAAGGAGTACGACACCTCAGACCATATAGAGCTTCAAAAGGTGACATCTCTATACTGTCCTGATAACTGTTGTTGTAAGCAAACTCTACCAAATGGAGATGGTCCTCCCAAGAACCCCCAAAATCTAGTACACAAGTGCGCAATATATCCTCGAGAGTCTGGATAGTCCTCTCTGACTGTCCATCTGTCTGGGGATGATATGCAGTACTGAACTTGAGCTGAGTGCCCAAACTCTCCTGCAAACTCCTCCAGAAATGAGAAGTGAAACGACTATCCCGATCTGAGACTATGCTGACGGGAACTCCATGTATCCTAACGATCTGCCTCACATACATCTCTGCCAGCTTCTCCATAGACAAACCCACCTTAAAAGGCAAAAAGTGGGCCGACTTGGTCAACCTATCAACAATAACCCAAATCGCGTCTTTCCCTCCTGGAGATCGTGGAAGTCCGGACACAAAATATATAGTAATGTGTTTCCACTTCCACTCTGGAATGGGTAATGGCTGAAGTAAGCCTCCTGGCCTCTGCCTCTCGGCTTTCACCTGCTGGCACACTAAGCATCTGGATACAAACTTTGCCACTTCCCTCTCCATGTCATACCACCACACACTCTCTCGCATATCCCGATACATCTTGTTAGCACCTGGATGTATGGAATACTGAGAGCGGTGCGCTTTCTGCAATAACTCCTCTCGTAACTCCCCACTAGGCACACACAATCTAACTCCATGCCTCAAAGATCCATCCTCTGCAATAGTGAAATCATCTTCCAATCCTGCTCTCACCTGAGCTCTAATACTCCTCAGAGATACATCATTATACTGTGCTGCCTTGATCCTGTCTATCAAATCTGAGTGTATCTGCAGTCCCCACATCTGCATAATTCCACCAGGAACAATCACCTCAATGCCCAAGCTCTTCAAGTCTTCCAACAAATATCGATCCTGCGTCAAGAACATAGCTACCGGATACCTGCTCAAAGCATCGGCAACTACATTGGCTTTCCCATGATGATATTGCAAAGAGATATCAAAATCCTTCATCAGTTCCAACCACCGACGCTGCCTCATGTTCAACTCCTTCTGCGTGAAAACGTACTTCAAGCTTTTGTGGTCTGTTAAGATCTCCACACGCTCTCCGTACAAATAATGTTTCCACAACTTCAGAGCGAATATGACGGCTGCCAATTCCAAATCATGGGTAGGATAGTTCTTTTCATGATGACGCAATTGCCTGGATGCATAGGCAATCACTTTCCCATGCTGCTGAAGAACACAACCCAAACCCTTCCCCAATGCATCACTATAAATAGTGAAACCTCCGGATCTTGATGGCAACGTCAAAATAGGAGCAGACGTCAACCTCTTCTTCAACTCCTCAAAAGCAACATGGCAATCCTCTGTCCAAACAAACTCCACATCCTTCCTTGTGAGTCTGGTCATCGGCTCGGCAATCCTCGAAAAATCTTGCACAAACTTCCTGTAGTAGCCTGCCAATCCTAAGAAACTCCTGATCTCTGCTACCGAACTCGGAGTCTTCCAAGATTCCACTGCTAAAATCTTCTTCGGATCCACTGAAATACCATCACCAGTCACAACATGCCCCAAGAACTCCACCTTGTCCAAGAAAAACTCACACTTGGACAACTTCCCATACAGCTTCTCCTTCTTCAGCACATCCAACACAATCCTCAAATGCTCCTCATGCTCCTCCGGTGTCCTCGAGTATATGAGTATGTCGTCGATGAACACCACCACGAACTTGTCAAGGTACTGGTGGAACACCTTGTTCATCAAGTTCATAAATACCGCCGGTACATTAGTCAACCCAAACGGCATCACCATGAACTCATACTGACCATACCGAGTTCTAAAAGCAGTCTTCGATATGTCCTCCGGCTTCACCTTCACCTGATGGTAGCCTGATCTCAAATCTATCTTAGAAAACACCTTCGCACCACTCAACTGGTCAAACAGATCATCAATCCGTGGTAAAGGATACTTATTCATGATAGTGATATTATTCAAAGCCCTGTAATCAATGCACATACGCACCGATCCATCCTTCTTCGATACAAACAATACCGGGGCTCCCCATGGTGAAGAACTCGATCTGATAAACCCCTTATCCTGCAATTAGTCCACCTGCTTCTTCAACTCGACCAGGTCAGTGTTGTTTACTCTATAGACATGCTGCAAAATTGGTTCTGCACCTGGCACCAAGTCTATAGAAAATTCAACATCTCGATCTGGCGGCAATCCTGGCAATTCCTCAGGAAATACATCCAAGAACTCTGCTATCAACGGATGTGGCAACTCCTTGTCTTCCACCATAGCTCCACAAATAATGCCTTCTTCCTGCTCTGCAGCTCCTCTAGCAAACTCGAACTCTGGCTCTCCAGGCGGACCAAACAAAACTCTACCTCCTCTACAATCTATGCTAGCACGGTGCCTACTCAACCAATCTATCCCGAGTACAATGTCGTAGCTCGGAAGTAGCATTACAAGTAGACACGTACTCAACTCCCGTCCTCTTAATGTAACTCTCCGATCCTTGCAAATATCATTAACCAGGATAATGCCTCCCCCGGTCATGATTTTGCAAGTCCTAAGCAAAGACTCAGCTACCAAACCATGCTTTAGAGCAAAAGAAACAGATACAAAACTATGGAAAGCACCACTATCAAACAAAGCTAAAGCTGGAATAGAATCAAGAAGAATAGAACATGCGATAACATCTCCGGTGGGTTCCTCCTCTTCGACGGTCATAGCAAACGCCCGTCCCT
This sequence comes from Iris macrosiphon, assembly GCA_036927795.1. Classification (NCBI taxonomy): domain Eukaryota; kingdom Viridiplantae; phylum Streptophyta; class Magnoliopsida; order Asparagales; family Iridaceae; genus Iris; species Iris macrosiphon. The sequence continues at coordinate 110,528,319 of JAYESA010000013.1, forward strand.
GTCGAGCACCTCCCTGCTGATGATGCTGGATAAAACGCTGTTGTTATGTCGGAAGCGGTCCCCTCGGCTGTGCTGCAGGTGGTCTCATCTGTGCCCTCGGAGCTGGAGCTGCTCCCAGAACTGCACGACGAGGACACTCCCTCGATTGATGTCCTTCAGTACCACAATACAAACAAACTCCTAGCCTCCTCCTGCAAACTTCCTAGATCTGGTCGGGCTTCTTGCAGTAGTTGCATGGAGCTTGTTGTAACTATCTCTACTGCTGAGGAGCCTGGTGAAAAGGCACCCTAGCTGGAGTCTGGTTCTGCTGTGGCTGCTGGAAAGGTCTGGACCGAAAATAAGGACGTTTGGCAGATACTGCACTGCCGTTGGCCCCCAAAAAAGAATCACGGTCTCTCTTGGTCTTCAAACCCAAATCCCGCTCAACCTTGCGTGCCTCCGCAAGTATCTCCGAGTATGTCTCATAAAAACACGGAATGAGGATCAATATGGCACATGATATAAGACATTCAAGGAAAGGATAGTTTAAGAGATCAAGTATCAATATCAAAGGAGAATAGTTGAATCAAAAGAATTTTCCTAGATGTAATTGAGTATCTCGGCCTATATCCTATATCCTATCGCAGGCTCGTAGTAGTACAACTAAATTGTCGCACTACCACGACATCACATACTTTGTGAAGCTTGACCTGCATGGGCCACCACCAAAAATGTGTCAAGACCCGCACCCGGTGTAAGGGTACTAGTAGGAAACAACACCCAGCCTATGCCGCAGAATCGACGGTAGAACGTTGTCTAGATAATCTATTTAACAATATAATGAACCACCAATAATGATAGTATACTCAATCACATAACTAAGATAGAAATAAGCATGAATCAGATAAAGAATAGAATAGTCACAATACAACTCATGAGTCTAAATAATAGATCAATGAGTCTGAAGAAGTAACAAGATAAGCTGGAGACAAATCCAGTACAAAGAATACTACGAAGCTACCACTCCAGGGTCAACTGTCTCAGTTGGGATAAGTCTCTCTTGAGCTAGGGTCTCAGAATCTAAACCCACAACATCCTGGGGTCCATAATAGGTAGGGCACCACTCCTCAGTATCATCTGAAAAAATATATCCAGTCAGGAAAGGAGTAGAGTACATCTTTAACAGCAGTTCTTATCAATGATAAAAACTAAGTAACAGTAAATAGCTGTAGATAAACAAGATGCACAATAGATACAAGAGATATATATACAAGAAGGAAATACTGGAAATAAATACAATAATGAACAATATGCCAATAAAACAATAATACTAATGACTAAGTGTGTGAGTACTAGCTTAACATGTGATCAACTTGGGCAAGATGCAATGCGGCCTAGCTAATCATACGTGCGGTGTATGATCAATACTATTCAGTAATCTGTGCTTTATTCAATAGGGATATTGATCACTTATCTATACTAATACTCCCCACCCCGACTGGTATAATAGATCCAACCACGGTATGTTATGGCACGAGATTCCCCAAGAAGATAGCTAGTCTTTCCGAGAATCGGTGTCTGTACATGTACAAGATAACCAATGAAACAATACTTGCACCATATACACCATATATCAAGGAATAACATCTCATGACGAGATCCGGATATACCAATCCGTGTAACCATAGTGTCAAAAGAACATGGATATCTACACTAGATACAATGAACATAGAGGATATCATAAATAAGAAACTATCAGAGAATGTACTCGCCTGAAGTCCAATGAATAGTCTCACAGATGTCTGACTCGGTGCCTCGAAGACCTAGATATGGAATACAACATCAATACAAGGTCCCGAAAAGAGAATAAGTTAAACTAGTCAAACTTTTAGGTCAAAAAGTCAATTCTAAGTCAAAAGTCAACTATGGTCATCTCTAAAGTCAACTAAAGTCAACTATGGTCAACTATGGTCAAACCAAGGTCAACTATCTATTTCTAGGTTGCACAAGTCTAGCACCAAAATCTTGGATCAAAATACTAAAATCTAAGTCATAGGAACCACAACCTAAAGTATTAGGATACCGTATCTTCGGATACGTGAATCCAAGGTAAACCTCACAATACCTATATAGCAATAATAAAGTATAATAATATAGAATATTAATTACAATAATTAGGAACCATGGTTTTGAACCAACTTGGTATCCACACAAAGTCACAATCTCGATACCCAAACCTCGTATCTTGAGTATCCCACTTACCTTGGTTTCCACAAGGTAATGCTCAAGATACCTAGATATAGTATTTACCCTTATACATAAAATAATATATAAACTAATATTATACAATTAAGAATATAATAATACTAGTATTATATCTCACAATAAATACATATATATATATACATTTATATATATATATATATAATATATAAACTATATACTAAAACTGCCTAACTGTCACTGAAAACAGTGTGGAAAAACACTCATTTTTAGTAAACAGACCTTCAGTGACAGTTCAAAATGTTACTGAAACGCCGTCGCTACTGCTGCTGTGTATTTGCACTGCTGCCACCCTTTTTGGTGACAGTTCTCAACTGTCACTAAATTCTCCGTCGCCGCTGCTACTTATATTCCCGCCTGCTGCTACGTTTATTAATGACAGGATCTGTCATCAATAGCTACAGCGGCTGCTGCTGCTCACGGTTATTAATGACAGAATCTGTCATTAATAGCTGCTGTTGCTATAAAGAATAATAAATATATATATATATATAATCTATATATATATATCAATATACATATAAAAATCAAAATAAATAATTATATATATCTACATATATAATTCCAATACATATCTAATATATATATATATTTATATAATTAAAAACCAAATTGCTATAATACACATCCTATGTACTAATGTACATAATACAACATGGTTAAAAGTACACATACATAAATATGTTTAATAAAAATACATCCATTCATATATATAAATAATTATATAATAATTATAAATAATATAATACTTAATTAAACACATATATATATATTATAAAACATTTTCATATATTTTATATTACTAACATAATTTGTAACATATAAAAATACATGTAAAAGAAAGCTACATATATATTTATATATTATATTAGTACACATATAATACATAGATCTATGCTACAATAAATACCATAATAAATACATTATAATAAATATATAACATATATATATATTTATTTAATTATAATTCAAGAATTAAAGCACAATAATTAGATCTACACATAAACAAACCACAAATGGAGAGTATCACACTGTATCCCACTAGATCAAGGATACGCATGCGACACGAGTCCAACACACAAATAATTGTACCCCAAAGGACACAAGCAAGTCACATATATTATTTATAAACAAAATAAAGTGTCAAATGTAGATCTATGTGTCCGTGTCAAAATACGACATGTACAAAGTCCCGTGTCGGAGGAAAAACCTCCAAAACAACACGTATCACCAAATTATTGGGATACGACCTACACGTACCCAATTGTGGACACGACACTAGCCCCAAACACATAAACACATGCCCAATTGATTTATAGGATTAATTGACATACACAACAAAATGTCAATTCGGAATTTCCCCAAAATTGACACAAAAAGCACCATAACTTTCTCCATGGGTCTCCTATGAACACAAAACCAAGTCCTATGGGTAGTACATATATATTGGTTGATTTTCCATGATTAAATCTCAGATTTAAAAGCTATTTTAAGGGGAAAAACTGAATTATATCTATTGGGAGATGGATTTCCAATGAAACCTCCAATTGAGATAAAATTGCCTCCAAATTGTAGATCCTTGCTCCTCTTTGTAGATGCTTGCTTCCTCCTTCTAAATCCTTGCTTTTCAACTCTCTAATGGTGAATTGGGAAGGAATTGGAATAAATTTGGTAGGGAAATAAAATGGGAATGAAAAAAATTTGGTAGTGGGAAATTCTAGATCTAGATTTGGATTGAAAATGAGAGGAGAGAGAATTCCTCCCCCTCTTTTAATAGGCCGGCCCCTACCCCTTCCTCAAGCAATTATGAAATATCCAATATACCCCTTGGGGCCTCTCATGAAGAAATAATTAAGGAAGGAAGCTTATAGTCTAATGATTTAATTAATTTAATCCATCTCCTTAACAATGGACTTTCTAAATGGGCTAAGTCTAACTAATTAATTCATGTTGGTCCATGGGTCCAAACTAAACTAGTTGGGTCAACTAATACAAGTCTAAAATAATTAAATAATATCTAACAACAATTAAATAATACAACAAATAATTATTTATCATGCACAATATTTAATTAAATAGGAAAAAGACTAAAATACCCTTTCCTAGAAATATGGTAGTGACAGACCTCGACAGCGTTCTTCCTTCGATGCTAAGGCATAGCTGGACGTACTCACGTACTCGTGTCCCGATCATTCTAGGACGAGTTGTGACATATTTTTATGGTTCTCTATTCAGGTCAGGCTTCACAATTAGTGCGATATCGTGGTAGTACTTAAGTTAGTCGTACTACGGCGAGCTTGTGATATGATATAGGATATTATGATGAGTGGATACTTAATCACATATTAGGATTTCTCGATATATTCCTGGGATAACCCTTGAGAATCTTAATTTGAACCTTGTTCCAATCCATGTTTCCACTTGCTCTTGTTCGTTCTGACTTGAATATATGTCGTTGTTAAAAATAATTCTTGCACCAAGATGAGTTTATGGACTATAGCGAGAAAATAGAGTATAAGTAGAGCTTACAACCATCTTAGGTCAAGGACAGAAGAATGGTTAATCTTATGCACGAAGGTTGATAAATATTTTGAGGTTGAACTGCCAACAAGAATTTGGACTAAGTTACTATGTCAGAAATTGGTGGATATAATAAAATAGGTTCGAGTAGTAAATGAAAGAATAACATATGAATTTGGATAAATAGATAGAGGTTGCATGAATCAGGCTTAAAATAATATTGTAGAAATTGATTTATGAACAAGGAGGACAAGAGAATGAATTAGTAGAATTGATGACTGGGTTTTGGATTACCATTACTTTAACGTTATAACTTCTAAAGATAATCTGATAAATACTGAACATGATATTTTAGGAAATATTATGAAATAAAGATTTAAAATTTCTAAGTGGTTATGAGCATGGTATAAATATTTTTAAAAATGATATTGAGGATCACTAAACCAAACAAAGGATGATTTAAATTTTATATTCTTATATTTTATTCTAAATTTTGAGGATAATGGAATTAAAAAGAGGCAACAATTATGATACTAGAAGACCTTAACTAATTTATTGGATTTACATAGATTGATAAAAACTCACAATTGATGATATCGTGGATGAAAATATAATTTGATAAAGATCTTGGAATGACGAGGTCTAAAATATGAATTTCTTTGTAGTTGATAATTTGGGGTCACAATGAGTAAGAGAATTGGATATCAAAACAAGAAAGGATAGAACAACGTCTTCATTGTAAATGTAAGCCCCTGGTTTTTCAAAAATATTAAAATTAGGATTTTTTTACAATTTTCTGGAATTTCCTGGGAATTTTCTGAAATTAAAATCAGGGTTTTGAATTATTACATGATTTTTAATTGATAATAAACAACATTAAAATATTATGAAAATAATATTTTTGGGTATAAAATGAAAAACTGGACTTAGGATAATTTTTCTGGAATTTATTGGACCTCAGACCTATTTTTAAATGCCTAAAAACTATTTTAACTATTTATTTAATTATTATTATTATTATTATTATCATTATTATTATTACTATTATTTTTTTTTCTTTTATTTCTTCGGCCCGGCCCGTTACCTTGGCCCGGCCCACGGCCCACTACCCCCCCAGCCTATGACCCGCCTAGCGGGTCGGGTCGGGTCCGCCCGACCCGAGACCCGCTACCCGACCCGGTCTCCTTCCCTGACCCGTTCCCCCTCCCCGAGTCCTCCGTCGTGCCCGCCGGAAGCGCCGCCGTGCCACCCGTTCCAGCGCCCCCACGTTCCCCTCTCCGCTCCGCCCTTCCCGGCTGACTCAGCCGCCCCCTCCACCTATATAACCCCGAGAACCCCCCCCTCCGGCCAACACCCCGACCGACCTCGCCTCCGCCGCGCCCGAGCTCCTCCTCCCTCTCCCCTCGCCGGACCCAGCCGCCATCTCCTCCCCCTTCCTCCTCCTCGACGCCAGGAGCTCCGACCCGCTGCCGAGTCCCCTCCGGCCTAACCCAGCCCCAGCACCGCCCCGGCGCCGCCCGACGCCGTGCCTCCGCCCGCCGTGCAGCGGCGCCGCCCTGGCCGGCCCCTCCCCGCCGTGAGCCACCCTGGCCAGCCCGAGCTCCGGCCAAAATCAGAAACCCTAACCCTAATCCCCAATTCCTCTCCTTCGTGTCGGACACGACACGGACACGGGATTCTTCGGGTTTTTTAACCCAGTTCAGTTGCGCGTAGTTTCTTGCTCGTAGCTCGGATTTCAATTCCGCAAATTACGTTGTGAAGCCTGTATGACCCTCTCGGTGCCCGGATAAACCGCTCGGGACATCGCGTCCTGTGGTGATCGCACACCGCGATCCAAAAACAGGAAAAATCAGACCCTGTTTCACCCCGGAACTGAGTGTGCCCCGCCAAACGGGACGACTTGGTCGCGTGCGGTCTTCACAGATACGTGCGCGTCATCGATACGGACGTGTGAGTTTTTGCAGAAGCTGATTCGGGTGAGCGTGCACACCGGAATCAACGCGTATCCGCAGAAATCGCCCCGTATCCGACTTTTCGACAATTTGCACTAACTTCTTGTACACTCGTCAGATCGAGACGAAACTTACGCCACCGGACTCATAGCGATACGCTGGTCCTGTGGGTCAAGTTTGGTCCAATTCTGAGAACGTTGACGAAATTGCGTGTCGTGGGCCCCACAGGCCCCGCTCGACGGGCAATTTTGTGTTCGGCTCATCGGAATCCAAATCTGGAAGTTCCGTTGGGTTCGTATCAGCGTTCCTGACCTGTTAACACTAAGTTTGGTGAATTTGGAGACCTTTGACCTGGACACATTTTTCGGTGCAAAGCGGGCCCACCGGCGGACCCCGTTTTGACCCGAAACTGCCATTTTTGCCCTTGTCTCCAAATTGGACCCAAGGACAGACGTTTCTAGCTATTTGACATCTTTTGAGCGTGATGGTAATGTCTATTTCAGCTTTTGGACTCATCCCTGAAAATTTCCCCAAGAACCAATTAATCAGATCCAAACAACAAGCAAGTACCTGTACTTCAAGTTAAATCTTTATATTGTGATAATTAATTCCCTGCTTTACTAGTACCCTTGATGATTACACCTAGTGTTAGGAATACTGGCTTTCATGTCTTGAATATTGGAGTTCATGTCTTGTTGTTCATGTCGGGTGGGAGAATACTAGAAGGCATGTAGTTTACCTTTCCCCTGTCGTGTTTAATAGCTGTTGGTACGCGACTGTACCCTCAGCCGGATCTCAATTATTCCTGTTTAATAGCCGTTTATGACGGCCGGATTAGCCTTATAAACCCCTATATGCCAACTATGTATTCTAAAACAAACACAAGTTCACACAGATAGCTTCTGGTCTTGTTATAGTTCTTGCTGACTGTTGTAGTTTCATTTCCTGTCTCATTTATTTTTGTTTTCTCATACTCCTATTTATAGCATTAACTCTGAGATATTGATGTTCTTTTATGAAATTTTCTCAATATAATGCTTAATTTAATTATCATAAATATTTAGTTTAATCTTGATGTGCATTGTGTACTTTGCTCCTTTCCTGACTGGATCCGTTGATTTCGGCGATGATGAGAACCTTGCCCCCACCTATTATGGCCCCTATGAGGCAGCAGGTGATACGGTTGCAGAGCCAGTTCCCACACAGGAAGCTACTCCTGTGGAGTAGTTAGCAGTAGTTATTTCTTTTCCGTTCATCTTAGTAATCGGGTTTGTCCCCGATTTAACTCCTGGTTTTGTAATAACTTTGGATCTGTTTGTCATTTTTCAGTTTATAAAATCTCAACATTTCCTTTCTTTTCCTTGCCTGTTTAATTACTGTGAATGAGCTAGATTTAAATTAAATATGGATTTGACCTAGACAGCGTACTACCGTCGACTCTGCGGCGTAGGCTGGACGTACCCACGCACTCGTGCCCGAATTTCCGGGTGCGGGTCATGACAGTAAACAAGTAAACCAAAATAGAATTCCAACTAGCAATTCTATCTTCATATTGACTGTCATGACCTGCACCGAATATTCGGGCACGAGTACAATGTTACGTCCAGCCTATGCCACAGAATCGGCGGTAGAACGTTGTCTGGGTCATTACTAACTATCTAACATCTCAATAATATAATATGGTAGCTGTCAATCATTTTAACTCCAAACGGAGGAGCAATAAGGTATCTCACATGAATAACTAATCTCAATCATAAAACAAACTAAGGAAGAATAATGCATGAATGGAATACCGAAAGAAATAATAAGATACAATCCACAATGAAAAATAATAATACAAACTGTGAATCCAGCAAAAGAATAGTCTAATATAATCCAACACAAATAAACTCGACCTCCTTGGGCTCTGCAACTAAGTCCTCCTGGTCTATAGGAGTATCCTCTATATGTACGCCGTCCTACGGCCCGTAGAATGTGGGACACTACTATATAAGCTAGTCATCTAGAAAAATATATCCAGTCATGATTGGAGCAAAGTACATACCTTTGAAAATAGTTTCAATAGCATAATCGAGCATATAAACAGATATATAAATGAAATACAAGATCAGTAAACATATGAAATGTATGAACAATAGATATACAAGTAATGTACTAGAATATAGAATCAACAATATAAATATCAGCAATATGATAAAGTAACTGCAATCTAAACTAATGTACCTCAGAATACAAGTTCATGATATGATCGGGTTGGGTGAACATGATCAGGTAAGACGATTATGTCACTACCACATTTTCTAGGAAAGGATATTTTAGTAATTTTATATTTAATTAAATATTGTGCATGATAAATATTTATTTGTTGTATTATTTAATTATTGTTAGATGTTAGTTATTTATTTTGGACTTGTGTTAGTGGTCCTAACTAGTTTAGTTTAGACTCATGGACCAACATGAATTAATTGATAGAATTTAGCTCATTTAGAAAGTCCATTGATTAGGAGATGGATTAAATTAATTAAATCATTAGACTAGAAGCTTCCCTCCTTAATTATTTCTTCATGAGAGGCCCCAAGGGATATATTGGACAATTCATAGTAGCTTGAGGAAGGGGTAGGGGGGCCGGCCTATATAGAGAGGGGGGAAATTATTCTCTCTCCTCTTTTCATTTGAAAACTAGATCTTGAATTTCCCTCAACCAAATTTCTTCATTCCCAGTTCATTTCCCTACCAAATTATGTCCCAATTCCTTCCCAAATCACCATTGGACTCTAGTGGAGCAGGATCTAGAAGGAGGAAGCAAAGATCTACAAAAAAGAGCAAGGATCTACAAGTTGGAGGCCAATTTTATCATATTTGGAGATTGCATTGGGAATCCATCTCCCAATAGGTATAATTCATTTTTTTCCTTAATTTAGGTTCTAAATATGAGATTTAACAATGAGAAATCAACCCATATGCATAGGCTACCCATATGATTTGGTTTTGTGTTCATAGGAGGTCTATTGAGAAAGTTATGGTACTTTTTGTATCAATTTTGGGAGAATTCCGAGATTGACATTTGTTGTGTGTGTCAATTGGTTCTATAGATCAATTTGGCATGTGCTTGTGTGTTTGGGCCTAGTTTCATGTCCATAATTGGGTGTGTGTAGGTCGTATCTCATCAATTTGGTGATACGTGTTGATTTGAGAGTTTTTTCTCCGACACAGAACTTTGAGCATGTCACATTTTGACACGAATACGTAGATTTATAATTGACTCTTCGTATTGTTCATAAATAATATATATGACTTGTTCGTGTCCTTTGGGGTACGTTTGGATGTGTGGTGTACTCGTGTAACATGCGTATCCTAGATCTAGGGGGATACGGAGTGATACATTCCATGTGTGTGCAATTTAATTATAGATCTATTCTCTTGTGTTCTTATTTCATGAAGAATATAATTGTATATATATTTATATATATATATATATATATATAATATGGTGTATATATATTTATGTAATATTGTGTCTTAGATCTATGTATATATTATATGGATATATATTGTATGTAGCTATTCCTATATATGTATATATAATTATATATGCTAAAATGTATAGATATGTATATGTAAATAGATATTTATTATGGTTATATTATAATTATATAATGTATGTTATATTGTGTATATATTTATATGTACATATACGTACGTATGTTGTTACAAATATGTTACTATGTATATTGGTGTATATTGCTATTTAGATAATGAGTATATATATATATATATATATATATATATATATATATATATATATGTGTGTGTGTGTGTGAGTATGTGTCTGTATTAGTTGTAATTATATGTATATATATTTAGTATATATATAATATATTGTGTATATATATATATATATATATATATATATATATATATATATATATATATATATATATATATATATATATATATTAGAGTTTAGAGAGCCGAGATTTAGCGATAGCAGCGTGCGTCGCAGAACACAGCAGCAGCAAGAGAAACAGCGACAGCAGTTAGCAATAATTACATAAATCTGTCGCTGAAACAACAGCAGTATCAGCAGCTGTATCAGGGACTTTAGCAATGGCTTTGGCGACAGCAGCAAAAATCTGTCACTAAAACAGCAGAGTATCAGCAACAACAGCAGTCTTCAGCGACAGCAGGCATGGTTTTAGCGACAGTTTGGCAGATTTCCTATTATTAGATATATATATATATATATATTTATGGTATTTAATATATAGGTAAATATATTCCTAAATTGCTAATAGTATTTATAGTATACTATATATATAATAATTAGTATAGCATGTATATAATTACGGGTAGTTAGTATACACAAGTTTTGGGGCATTACCTTGTGATACCAAGGTAAGTACCAAGGTAATTGGGGATACCCAAGGTATTCGGTTTCGGTATCAAGATTATGAGTTAATGTTGTGATACCTAGTTGGTTCAAAACCACGGTATCTATTTAATGTTTGTAATTAAAATTTTATATTATAAATAAATGTTTTGGCTTAGATATGTAATGTTTTACCTTTGGATTTACGTATCCGGAGATACAGTATCCTAGTATTTAAGATATGGGTTTTGTGACCTAGAATTTAGTATTTGAACCCAATATCTTTGTGTTAGGTTTGTGCAACCTAGAAATAGGTAGTTGACCATAGTTTGACTATATTTTGACCATAGTTGACTTAAAGTTGACCATAGTTTTACTTTTGACTTAGAATTGACTTATTGACCTAGAAGTTGACTAGTTTAAATTATTTTCTTTCCGGAACCTTGTATTGATATTGTATTCCATATCTAGGTCTTCGAGACACCGTATCAGACATCTGTGAGACTATGCTTTGGACTTCAGGCGAGTACATTCTCTGATATTTTCTCATTTATGATATTCTCTATGTTTATTGTATCTAGTGTAGATATCCTTGTTCTTTTGATACGATGGTTACACGAATTGGTATATCCGGATCTCGTCATGAGATATTATTCTTTGGTGTATGGTATATATTATGCAAGCCTTGTTTCATTGATTATCTAGTACATGTACAGACACTGATTCTCGGGAAGACTAGCTATCTTCTTGGGGATCTCGTGCCATAGCGTACCATGGTTGGATCTATTGTACTAGTCAAGGGTAGGGAGTATTTTAGTGTAGATATGTGATCATACCCTTCTTATATCAAGTCTTGTATTAAATAGTGTTCATCATACACCAAACGTATGATTAGCCAGGCCATAAATCTTGTATCATGTTCCCAAGCCGATCACATGTTAAAGCTAGTACTCACACACTTAGTCATTAGTATTCTTGTTTATTGACATATTGTTCATTATTGTATTCATTCTTGTATTTCCTTATTGTATATATCTCGTATCTATTGTGCATCTTGTATATTCACATCTATTTACTGTTACATAGTTTTTATCATTGATTAGAACTGCTGTTATAGATGAACTCTGCTCCTTTCCTGACTGGATATATTTTTCCCAAATGACACTGAGGACTGGTACCCTACACATTATGGACCTCTGGATGTTGTGGGCTTAGAGTCAGAGACCCTGGCTCAGGAGGGACTTATCCTGACTGAGACAGATGACACAAGTTTAGTAGCTTCTTAGTATTTCTTGCACTGGATTTGTCTCCAGCTTATTTTGTTAGTATTCTTTCAGACTCATTGATGTATTATTTCAAACTCATGAGTTGTATGTGACTATTCTATTCTTTATCTTATTCGTATACATTCCATCTTAGATTTGTGATTGAGTATATTGTTATTGTTGGTGGTTCATTATAATGCTAGATAGATTACCCAAATAGCGTTCTACCGTCGATTCTGCGCCGTAGGCTGGGCGTTGTTCTCGACTTACATCCCTACGCCGGGTGTGGGTCATGATATTTTTAGTGGTGGCCTATGCAGGTCAAGCTTTGCACGTTATGTGATGTCGTGGTAGTGTAACGATTTAGTTGTACTACTGCGAGCCTACGATAGGATATAGGATATAGGTTAAGATACCCAATCACATCTAGGAAAATTCCTTTGATTCAACTATTCTCCATTGATATTGATACTTGATCTCTTAATCTGTCCTTTCCTTGAGTGTCTTACATCATGTGCCTTATTGATTCTTTCTTTCGCTTTGTCTCAGGATGCCGCCTAAGACTAGATTGTAGCAGGGGAGAGCAGCTTCTGAGAGGTCTGCGACGTCCCGAGGGCCTGTACCAGTCACTTCTCCAGTGATTGGAGTGTCAGCTCCTTTAGGAGGTCCACCACCTACTCAGAGGACTGTGCCAACTGTATCTGAGGGGCTTCCACCTCTACCTCCTGTACCAGCAGAGGCGACACAGATGTTTATACTGTTTCGTGAGATGCTCGATGCACAGAGGGCTCAATCAGAGGCATATCAGAGGTAGATCGACATTCTACGACAGGGCATCTAGAGTGCTTATTAGCTTGCTCATGCCGTAGTCAAGAGAGGAGTTACGGTCCAGCAGCAAGTTGTTCCTCAGGTTGCTCAGCTTCGGCCAGGCAATATTCATAACTTCAAAAAGTTGGAGCCTAGGGTCTTCAAGGGGACGGAGGACATCATTTATGTTGATGATTGGCTCAAGGACATTGAGCGTTTTATGAGGGTGTCCCGTCTTTCTGAGGATCTAAAGGTTGAGGCGGTAGGACTTCAACTGTTCGACGTCGCTCGTACTTGGATCAGGAATGAGACAATTCTTGTTGACGCGGGACAGTCTTGGGAGGTATTCAAGGACCTCTTCAAGAAGAAGTTCTTCGCTCGGGCAGACAGGCTAGACTTGGGGAGGCAGTTTGAGAGTCTCATTCAGGAGAGCATGCCTGTAGAGGAGTATGTTGCGGAGTTTGGCAGGTTGAGCCGGTTTGTAGAGTATTTGGTGAGCGAGCCGGAGGTCCGGGCTATTAGTTTCCATGAGGGTCTAAACTGGGAAGTGAAGATCCTCATTCCGTCTTTTTATGAGACATACTAGGAGATACTTGCGGAGGCACGCAAGGTTGAGTGGGAGTTGGGTTTGAAGCCTAAGAGAGACCGTGATTCTTTTCTGGGGGCCAACAGCAATACAGTATCTGTCAAACGTTATCACTTTTAGTCCAGACCTTTCTAGCAGAAGGAGCACCAGACTCCAGCTAGGGTGCCGTTTCACCAGGCACCACAGTAGTAGAGACAGTTACAGCAAACTTCCTGCCACTACTGCAAGAAGCTCGCCCACATCTGGGAAGTTTGCAGGAGGAGGTTAGGAGTTTGTTTGTATTGTGGTACTGAAGGTCATCATTTGAGGGAGTATCCTTCCAATCCTCGTCGTGCAGTTCAGGGAGCAGCTTCAGCTCCGAGGGCACAGGCAATACCACCTGCAGTACAGCCGAAGGAACCACTTTCGATACAGCAGCAGCGTTATGTCCAGCATCAACAGCAGGGAGGTACACGTCAGGGACGAGCGTTTGCTATGACCGTCGAGGAGGACAAACCCACTGGAGATGTCATAGCAGGTTATATTCTTCTTGATTCCATTCCAACTTTAGCTTTGTTTGATAGTGGTGCTTCCTATAGTTGTGTATCTGTTTCTTTTGCTCTGAAGCATGGTTTGGTAGCTGAGTCTTTGCTTAGGACTTGCAAGATCATGACCGGGGGAGGCATTATCCTAGTTAATGATATTTGCAAGGATCAAAGAGTTACACTGGGAGGCCGAAAGTTGAGTGCGTGTCTTCTTGTAATGCCACTTCAGAACTACGATATTGTACTCATGATAGATTGGTTGAGTAGGCACCGTGCTAGCATAGATTGTAGAGGAGATAGAGTTTTGTTTGGTCCACCGGGAGAGCTAGAGTTTCAGTTTGTTAGAGGAGTTGCAGAGCAGGGTGAAGGCATTATTTGTGGGGCTATGGTGGAAGACGAGGAGTTGCCGCATCCGTTGATAGCAGAATTCTTGGATGTGTTTCCTGAGGAATTTCCATGATTGCCGCCAGATCGAGATATTGAATTCTCTATAGACTTGGTGCCAGGTGCAGAACCAATTTTGCAATATGTCTATAGAGTAAACAACAGCGAGCTGGTCGAGCTGAAGAAGCAGGTGCACGAATTGAAGGATAGGGGGTTCATCAGATTGAGTTCTTCACCGTGGGGAGCCCCGGTATTGTTTGTACCGAAGAAGGATGAATTGGTGCGCATGTACATTGATTATAGGACTTTGAATAATCTTACTATCAAGAATAAGTAACCTTTGCCACGGATTGATGATCTGTTCGATCAGTTGAGTGGTGCTAAGATGTTTTCTAAGATAGATTTGAGATCAGGTTACCACCAGGTGAAGGTAAAGTCGGAGGATATACCGAAGACTGCTTTTAGAACTCGGTATGGTCAATACGAGTTTATGGTGATACTGTTTGGGTTGACTAATGTACCAACGGTATTTATAAACTTGATGAACAAGGTTTTCCACCAGTACCTTGACAAATTTGTGGTGGTATTCATCGACGACATACTCATTTACTCGAAGACACCGGAGGAGCATTTGAGGATTGTGTTGGATGTACTGAGGAAGGAGAAGCTGTATGGGAAGTTGTCCAAGTGTGAGTTTTTTCTGGACAAGATGGAGTTATTGGGACAAATTGTGACTGGTGATGGTATTTCAGTAGATTCGAAGAAGATCGCAGCAGTGGAATCTTGGAAGACCCCAAGTTCGGTAGCAGAGATCAGAAGTTTCTTAGGATTGGCAGGCTACTACAGGAAGTTTATGCAGGATTTTTTGAGCATTGTCGAGCCGATGACCAGACTCACAAGGAAGAATGTAGAGTTTGTTTGGACGGAGGGTTATCAGGTTGCTTTTGAGGATTTGAAGAAGATGTTAACATCTGCTCCTATTTTGACATTGCCATCAGGGTATGGAGGTCTCACTATTTATAGTGATGCATCGAGAAAAGGTTTAGGTTGTGTTCTCCAGCAAAATAAAAAAGTGATTGCCTACGCATCTAGGTAATTACGTCCTCATGAAAAGAACTATCCTACTAATGATTTGGAGTTGGCAGCAGTCATCTTCACCATAAAATTGGGGAAATATTATTTGTACGGAGAGCGTGTGGAGATCTTCACAGACCATAAGAGCTTGAAGTACATTTTTACGCAGAAAGAGTTGAACATGAGGCAGCATCGGTAGTTGGAACTGATAAAGGATTTTGATATATCTTTGCAGTATCATCCTGGGAAAGCTAATGTAGTTGCCGATGCTTTGAGTAGTTATCCGGTAGCTATGTTCTTGACGCAGGATCCATATTTGCTGGAAGACTTGGAGAGCTTAGGCATCGAGGTGATAGTTCCTGGTTGTGCTATACAGATTTGGGGATAACAGATACATTCATATTTGATGGACAGGATCAAGGCAGCATAGTATGAGGATGTATCTCTGAGGAGCATTAGAGCTCAGGTGAGAGTAGGATTGGAGGATAATTTCACCATTGCCGAGGATGGATCTTTGAGGCATGGAGTTAGGTTGTGTGTGCCTAGTGGAGAGCTGCAAAAGGAAGTATTGCAGGAAGCACATCGCTCTTAGTATTCCATGTATCCAGGTGTCAACAAGACGTATCGGGATATACGAGAGAGTGTGTGGTGGTATGGCATGAAGAGGGAAGTGGAACAGTTTGTATCCAGATGCTTAGTGTGCCAGCAGGTGAAAGCCGAGAGGCAGAGGCCAGGAGATTTATGTCACGACCCGCAACCAGAATTTAGGGCACGAGTACATGGGTACGTCTAGCCTACACCGCAGCATTGGCGGTAGAACACTGTCTAGGTCACAATGCTATCTAATCATTCTCACACGAGAATCCAACTCCATAAGGAGTCACAGATATCACAATATAATATGGAATACTCAATCACATAAACTAAAGTACGATTAGATATCGAAGAAATAAATAAATCAAAATGCAACACGAGTCTAAAATAGAAATAATCTAACTCAACAATAATATCCAAGTCTCAACTAAATATGTCGAAGACAAATCAGGTACCAAAAACTGCTAAATGAAACTAACTAAATAACTAGTGATCCCGGCTAGACCTCCCGAAAATCACACCTGTGCTACAAAGTCCAAGGCTGCAGCTACTCTCCCTATGGTCCATAATATGTCGGAGACCAGTCCTCTAAGGCGTAGTCTGGAAAAATATTTTTTGTCAGGATGGAGCAAAGTACATCTCAAATAATAGTTCCAGTTAATTGATAAGGACTATAAAATAATAAATAGATAATACTATATACTGAGAGAAGATAATAAATAAATACAATAGCAAAATAAAAAGAACAGGCAATATAGGCAATATAGTACAGTCAGTGCATATATAAAATGAAGAGATTGAGGTACAATATCATATACGAGTGATGTAGTATATGAACTAAAATAGAGAACTGTAACTATTCTAAGTGTTTGAAATCGTAGTTTCGAAATGTGATCGGCTTGGGAACTTGTTTTAGGTTTTAGGAGAAAAAATAAAAAAAGAAAAAGCAAAGAAAAGAGTATTTATATATGCACATGTAAAGGTGTTGGATTGACCAAAAATTGGTTTGACTGGTCAACCCCTCTTAGGATTGGGCCTCTTATTTAGGATTTCAATGGGCTAGGATTTGGATGGGTTCAAAAGAATGACTCGGATTACATCGGTTCAAGGTTTGAAGGGCTAGGGTCTTAAGGAGGTTGATGTTGAATTATACACTCCCAAAAATTGTGGAAAAATATACATAAAGGAGAAATGGTTTATTTACGTGTCGTGTCCAACGGGATGGATACCTTAATGCACTTTTGCATAAAAGTGCCCAACAATTGGAAAATTGCACAAAGTTAGGTTTATGATTTAATTTAATTAAAATTAATATAATTTGTGTTCTAAAATTAATTAGAAGTACAAGGGACTGAAATTAAGTGGGACACAAGTGTCATGAATGAAGTAGACTCAGAATAGAATATTACCCTAATTTGGGTTGCACAAAATGGGTCGAGATTGTGTCTCCAATTTCGTTTGGAACGCACAAAGATACAAAATTAGATTTATTTAGAATTAAATAATAAACGTTTGCGACGAATATTGTGAGACTAAAATAAAGTACAAGGAAGCATAATTATAAGTTACACAAAGGTCAGAACGGAAGGCTGGCACGTCTAGGACAAAGTTGTAAAATTTGTTGGATGGTAAAGGCTAGGGTAGCGCTCAAAATATCGAAGCAACGGTAAGGCGCAATAATCAAATAAAATCACAGCAATTTAAATATAATTAATTATAATGCAATCATTTACACATTAATTATGAAAAGATAAAAATACCCCTAATATGAAATGTGGGGGTGGCAAGTCTACCCTCCTTAAAAGAATTTTGTCCTTGAAATTTAAGATCCTCAACAGTTGTATTTATTCGTTATATTATTTTCCACCAAAATTTAAATTTATCATACCACATAATCATGAAGTAATCCACATTGTTATTTCACACTTTTCAAAATTCTATAAGTATCATATTCCTGAAATTTTTTGAAATAAAAACCGAATTCCATTTTTTTCTCACAATTTCTTCCAAAACTTTAAGTTAATAATTAAATACTCAAAATTTAATATCCAATCCTCTAATTTAAATCCAATCCATGCACATTTATAAAATTTAAAATCTCATCCCGAATTTGAATTCAAACTCTAATCCATCAGTGATCTTATTCTTCGATTTCTTTTTCCACACAATACTCAAACAATGTAATAGTTATGAAATCTTTAAATACCATGTTCAATTTATATCTTAATATCTTGCAGTCCAATAAATATAATGATAATCTGCTTAAACTCCTCAAATTAATAATAATTTCAATCGTATCATAATCTTCCTAAAACTTATGATTTAACAAAATTGTCAATTCTGTCATATTAAAATCTTATCTCTTTATTTAAATTAATGTTTGTCCTCGAAATTTAGGGCACCGGGTCTCTCTTTGTCAAGTCATAACATCTTCATTAATCTTTACTATGGTCAATCCTCCAACAATCAAAGTCTAAGAAAATCCTACCTACAGTCATTCAATATGCAATCTAAGGAAAACATATATGGTTATGGTATCTTTTGTCATGATATTGCAATCTCTGTCAGAGTGCACTACTAACTATGTTCTAACAAGAAAATTACTGACACAAACTAAGGTACTAAGTAATCAATCAATCAATCAAATAGAAATGAACAGAAGGAAGAAAAGAACAGAACCTGCTAACACATCACCTGCAGTATTGGTCTTCTCGACCGTCATCGCAAATGCCCTGCCCTGCTGGGGTGGCTCCCTGTGCGGGTGCTGAGCAATTTGCGGTTCCACAGCTGTCCTAACTGGATCTCTATGGTTTGGAGCTGCTCGTTGGCTGGAAAGATAAGGGGCTCGACTACAATCCTTCATTCGATGTCCCGCAGCGCCACAGTAGAAACAAAGTCCTAGCCTCATCCTACATCTCTTCCAAAGGTGACCTGGCTTCTTACAGAAATGACAAGCCAGCTGGTTCTGCCTCGGAGGCTGTTGTTGATCCTGCGATCTAGTCTTCAGCGACATCCTGAAGACGGATCAAAACTAAGAGAAGTCATTAAGGCACAAGAATACGATATCATCAAGGATCGAAGGACAGTAAAATTCTAAGGACACAATATTCGGAAGGAATAAGGATAACAAGACAGATAGATTGGAAAATGTTCCTAGTTGTGATTGAGTATTCGCTCTCATCCTAGTATCCTAGATCCTAGATCCTATCCAGGCACGCAGTAGTACAACTAAGATGTCGCACTACCACGACATCGCTCTAATTGCAAAGTCTGACCTGCATGGGCCACCGCTAAAAATGTGTCACGACCTGCACCCAGAATTTGCTGCACGAGTACGTGGGTACATCCAGCCTACGTCGCAGCATCGGCAGTAAAACGATGTCTAGGTCACAATGCTATCTAATCATTCTCACATGAGCATCCAACTCCATATGGAGTCACAGATATCATAATATAATATGGAATACTCAATCACATAAACTAAAGCACGATAAGATATCGAAGAAATAAATAAATCAAAATGCAACATGAGTCTAAAATAGAAATAATCTAACTCAACAATAATATCCAAGTCTCAACTAAATATGTCGGAGACAAATTCGGTACCAAAAACTGCTAAAAGAAACTAACTAAATAACTAGTGTTCCCGGCTAGACCTCCCGGGAATCACACATGTGCTACAAAGTCTAAGGCTGCAGCTACTCTCCCTGTGGTCCATAATATGTCGAAGACCAGTCCTCTAAGGCGCAGTCTAGAAAAATATTTCCAGTCAGGATGGAGCAAAGTACATCTCAAATAACAGTTCCAGTTAATTGATAAGGACTATATAACAATAAATAGATGATGCTATATACTGAGAGAAGACAATAAATAAATGCAATAGGAAAATAAAGAGAACAGGCAATATAGGCAATATGGTACAGTCAGTGCATATATAAAATGAAGAGAATGAGATGCAATATCATATACAAGTGATGTAGTATATGAACTAAAATAGAGAACTGTAACTATTCTAAGTGTTTGAAATCGTAGTTTCGAAATATGATCGGCTTGGGAACTTGTTTTAGGTTCTAGGGAAAAAAAAGAAAAAGAAAAAGCAAAGAAAAGAGTATTTATATATGCAAATGTAAAGGTGTTGGGATGACCAAAAATTGGTTTGACTGGTCAACCCCTCTTGGGATTGGGTCTCTCATATAGGATTTCAATGGGCTAGGATTTGAATGGGTTGAAAAGAATGACTCGGATTACATCAGTTCAAGGTTTGGAGGGCCAGGATCTTAAGGAGGTTGATGTTGAATTATACACTCCCAAAAATTATAAAAAAATACACATGAAGGAGAAATGGGTTTATTTACGTATCGTATCCAACCGGATGGATACCTTAATGCAATTTTGCACAAAAGTGTCCAACAATTAGAAAATTACACAAAGTTAGGTTTATGATTTAATTTAATTAAAATTAATACAATTTGTGTTCTAAAATTAATTAGATGTACAAGGGACTGAAATTAAGTAGTACACAAGTATCATAAATGAAGTAGACTCAAAATAGAATATTACCCTAATTTGGGTTGCACAAAATGGGTCGAGATTGTGTCTCCAAATTCGATTGGAACGTACAAAGATAAAAAATTATATTTATTAATAATTAAATAATAAAGGTTTGCGACGAATATTGTGCGACTAAAATAAAGCACAAGGAAGCATAATTATAAGTTACACAAAGGTCAGAACGGAAGGCTGGCACGTCTAGGACAAAGTTGTGAAATTTGTTGGAAGGCAAAGGCTAGGGTAGCGCTCAAAATATCAAAGCAACGGTAAGGCGCAACAATCAAATAAAATCACAGCAATTTAAATATAATTAATTATCATGCAATCATTTACACATTAATTATGAAAAGACGAAAATACCCCTAATCTGAAATATGGGGTTGACAGTTTACTTAAGCCATTACCCATTCCAAAGTAAAAGTAGGAGCATATTACTATGGATTTTGTGTTCGGACTTCCACGATCTCCAGGAGGAAAAGATGCGATTTGGGTCATCGTTGATAGGTTGACCAAGTCGGCCCATTTTTTGCCTTTCATGGTAGGTTTGTCTATGGAGAAGCTGGCAGATATTATGTGATGCAGATCGTTAGGATACATGGAGTTTCCGTCAGCATAGTCTCAGATCGGGATAGTTGTTTCACTTCTCATTTCTGGAGGAGTTTGTAGAAGAGTTGGGGCACTCAGCTCAAGTTCAGTACTGCTATCATCCCAGACAGATAGGCAGTCATAGAGGACTATTCAGACTCTCGAGGATATATTGTGCACTTATGTACTAAATTTTAGGGGTTCTTGGGAGGACCATCTCCATTTGGTAGAGTTTGCTTATAACAACAGCTACCAGGCTAGTATGAAGATGTCACCTTTTGAAGCTCTGTATAGTCGAAGTTGTTGTACTCCCTTGTCTTGGGATGATGTTGGAGAGAGAGTTTTGCTTGGGCCAGAGATGGTTGTAGTTGCAGCGGAGAAGGTTCAGTTGATCAGAGACAGACTTCATGTGGCGCAGGACTGACAGCGGCATTGGGCCGATAGCCACCGGAGACCTTTGGAATTCGAGGTATAGTTTAGATTTTTGTTTTGTGCTTGTTATTGGTTTTTTGTTATAGATTAAGTTCTTAAGGTGGTATTTTGTTCTAGGTGGGTGGTTTTGTGTTTCTGAGGATTTCTTCGACACGAAGAACGATTCGCTTCAGAGGAGGCGGGAAGCTTAGTCCGCGATTCATCGGACCTTTTATTATTCTAAAGAGGATCGTTGCTATTAATTATAGACTAGATTTGCCACCTGCATTGGAGGAAGTGCACAACGTGTTTCACGTGTCGCAGTTAAGACGATACGTGGAAGATTCTAGTCATATATTGGATCACTCAGAGATAGAGGTAGGCCCTACTCTTAGCTATCCAGAACAACCAATTAAGATTCTGGATCGGAGAGAGAATGTGCTGAGGAACCAGACTATTCCTTTGGTATGTATCACGACCCGTACCCTGGATTTGGGCATGAGTCATGAGTACGCCCAGCCTACGCCGCAGTGTCGGCTGTAGAACGTTGTACAATAAGCCCCCAGTAATCTACAACTCACCACATATATGTATCTCCACATTATACTCAATCACAGGCACAAGTTTAAAAGAATACACCAAGATAATTAAATAATAGTCTTGATACGGGTTCAAGGAATTTCCCCAAAAATTAAATATTCAAAATACAATGTTCAAAATACTTTAGAAAACTCTCGGAGAACAATCCGATCCAAATAACTAACAAAATCAACTACTAATAAACTACTCCATCGCAGACGGTATCTGAGCTGCTAACTCTCCCTGATCGTCCGGAAGGGCAAGATCAAGCTCTATTATGTCGCTAGCATACGGTCCATAATGTGCAGGAATTTCATCCTCAATGTAGTCACCTAAAATATTTATCCAGTCAAGAAAGGAACGAGTACATCACAATAAAAATAGTTCCAACACATGCTAGAAGCTATAAGACAATAAATAGCAAGGAATATATGATAGCAACAAACTGAACTCACAATAAAGCAAATAGAATAACCAGATGGCAATTCTCCAAAATTTGACTCAAAGAAAACCCTAAAATTATAACCTAAACTATTATATATAGAGAGAGAAAGGGCAGACGCGACTCAGGGGTCTGCCACGTGGTGTGCATCCATGCAGCCCGACCCAGATCAGACGGTCCGGGTTTGACCCAGCTTGGCTCAGTTGAGTCCGAGTCAAACTCGGACTCGGCTCGGCTCTGGGTCGGCTCGGTTGCACCCGCACCCTCCTCGCTGTCACTGACAGGCGGGCGCCGCCCAGTTGGCTGCGGGAGGCTGACTGGTGGGCCCCCTATCGGCTGACTGGGCAGAATACTTACTATTATGGGTTTTTATTTTCAGAAAATAGTTTTTAATTCAGTTTTCCCTAATTAACTCAAAATAAATGCTAAAAATAATCAAAAAATTCCCAAAAAGTTATAAAAAATATATTTGATTATTTAGAACCTAAAATAAAAGTTTGGGATATTTTTAATTATGTTCAACCCTAAAATAAATTCTTACAAGTCCTAGGAAATTAGTGTTACTAGTTTTTAATTAACCAAAAATTATGAAAAAATTCCACTAGCCCCAAATTAACCTAAAACAACATTTAAGCTAGAATTTTAGGATATGGAGGTTACAGTATGCGTCACATGGGGGCATCACTCTCCGGGGGAGACTACCTAGGAGAGTGAGGATGAAATGCGAGAGCATTATCCATATGTTTGTGCCTTGAGGTATGTTCTTTCATAATTTTGTTATGTTCTTTCATAATTAGTTCTGTTCTTTTGCTATGTTCTGTTATTTTCTGGGGGTAGTTTTTGTCTTTGAATTTTGAGGACAAAATTAATTTAAGGAGGGTAGACTTGTCACTACCACATTTTCTAGGAAAGGATATTTTAGTAATTTTATATTTAATTAAATATTATGCATGATAAATAATTATTTGTTGTATTATTTAATTATTGTTAGATGTTAGTTATTTATTTTGGACTTGTGTTAGTGGACCTACTAGTTTATTTTAGACTCATGGACCAACATGAATTAATTGATAGAATTTAGCCCA
The DNA here is from genome assembly GCA_036927795.1 of Iris macrosiphon. NCBI lineage: Eukaryota > Viridiplantae > Streptophyta > Magnoliopsida > Asparagales > Iridaceae > Iris > Iris macrosiphon. Next base: position 110,552,309 of record JAYESA010000013.1, read on the forward strand.
TTTAGAAAGCCCATTGATTAGGAGATGGATTAAATTAATTATACCATTAGACTAGAAGCTCCCCTCCTTAATTATTTTTCATAAGAGGCTCCAAGGGGTATATTGGACAATTCATAGTAGCTTGAGGAAGGGGAAGGAGGCCGTCCTATATAGAGAGGGGGGAAATTATTCTCTCTCCTCTTTTCATTTGGAAACTAGATCTAGAATTTTTCTCAACCAAATTCCTTCATTCCCACTTTATTTCCCTACCAAGTTTGTCCCCCTATTTTAGGTTCTAAATATGAGATTTAATAATGAAAAATCAATCCATATGCATAGGCTACGCAAAGGATTTGGTTTTGTGTTCATAGGAGGCCTATTGAGAAAATTATGGTACTTTTATGTCAATTTTGGAGGAATTCTGAGATTAACATTTGTTGTGTGTGTCAATTACTCCTATAGATCAATTTGGCATGTGCTTGCGTGTTTGGGGCTAGTGTCATATCCATAATTGGGTACATGTAGGTCGGATCCCATCAATTTGGTGATACATATTAATTTGGAGGTTTTTCCTCCGACACGGGACTTTGAGCATGTCACATTTTGACATGGACACGTAGATTTATAATTGACTCTTCGTATTTTTCATAAATAATATATATGACTTGTCGTGTCCTTCGGGGTACGTTTGGATGTGTGGTGGACTCGTCTCACATGTGTATCCTAGATCTAGTGTGATACGGAGTAATACGTTCCATGTGTGTGCAATTTAATTATAGATCTATTCTCTTGTGTTCTTATTTCATAGAGAATATAATTGTATATATATATATATATATATATATATATATATATATATATATATAATGTGGTGTATATATATTTATGTAATATTGTATCTTAGATCTATGTATATATTATATGGATATATATTGTATGTAGCTATTCTTATATATGTATATATAATTATATATAGTAGCATTTATAGATATGTATATGTAAAAGGATATTTATTGTGGTTATATTATAATTCTATAAAGTATGTTATATTGTGTATATATTTGTATGTACATATACGTACATATGTTGTTACAAATATGTTACTATGTATATTGGTGTATATTGCTATGTAGATAATGTGTATATATATATATGTGTGTGTGGGTATGTCTATGTATTAGTTGTAATTATATGTATATATATTTAGTATATATATAATATGTTGTGTATATATATATATATATATATTATTTTTTGGATATATATATATATTAGAGTTTAGAGGGCCGAGATTTAGCGACAGTAGCGTGCGTCGCAGAACATAACAGCAGCAACAACAAGAGAAACAGCGACAACAGTTAGCAACAATTGCAGAAATCTGTCGCTGAAACAGCAGCAGTATCAGCAGCCGTATCAGGGACTTTAGCGACGGCTTTGGCGACAGCAGCAGGAATCTGTCATTCAAACAGCAGAGTATCAGAATCAACAGCAGTCTTCAACGACAGCAGACAGGGTTTTAGCGACAATTTGGCAGATTTCCTATTATTAGATATATATATATATATATGGTATTTAATATATATGTAAATATATTCCTAAATTGCTAATAGTATTTTTAGTATACTATATATATAATAATTAGTATATCATGTATATAATTACGGGTAGTTAGTATACACAAGTTTTGGGGTATTACCTTGTAATACCAAGGTAAGTACCAAGGTAATTGGGATACCCAAGGTATTGGGTTTGGGTATCAAGATTATGAGTTAATATTGTGATACCTAGTTGGTTCAAAACCACGGTATCTATTTAATGTTTGCAATTCGGACTTTATATTATAAATAATTATTTTGGCTTAGATATGTAATGTTTTACATTTGGATTTACATATCCGGAGATACAGTATCCTAGTATTTAAGATATGGGTTTTATGACCTAGAATTTAGTATTTGAACCTAATATCTTTGTATTAGATTTATGCAACCTAGAAATAGGTAGTTGACCATAGTTTGACTATAGTTTGACCATAGTTGACTTAGAGTTGACCATAGTTTAACTTTTGACTTAGAATTGACTTGTTGACCTAGAAGATGACTAATTTAACTTATTTTCTTTCCGGAACCTTGTATTGATATTGTATTCCATATCTAGGTCTTCGAGGCACCATATCAGACATCTATGAGACTATTATTTGGACTTCAGGCGAGTACATTCTCTGATAGTTTCTCATTTATGATATTCTCTATGTTCATTGTATCTAGTATAGATATCCTTGTTCTCTTGACATAAAGGTTACACGGATTGGTATATCCGGATCTCTTCATGAGATGTTATTCCTTGGTATATGGTGTATCTTGTGCAAGCCTTGTTTTATTGATTATCTTGTACATGTACAGACACTGATTCTTAGGAAGACTAGCTATCTTCTTAGGGAATCTCGTGCCATAGCGTACCATGGTTGGATCTATTGTACTAGTCGAGGGTGGGGAGTATTTTAGTGTAGATATGTGATCATACCCTCCTTGTATCAAGTCTTGCATTGAATAGTATTAATCATACACCGAACGTATGATTAGCCAGGCCATAAATCTTGTATCATATTCCCAAGACGATCACATGTTAAAGCTAGTACTCATACACTTAGTCATTAGTATTCTTGTTCATTGACATATTGTTCATTATTGTATTCATTCAAGTATTTCCTTATTGTGTATCTCTCGTATATATTATGCATCTTGTATATTCATATCTATTTACTATTACATAGTTTTTATCATTGATTAGAACAACTGTTAGAGATGTACTCTGCTCCATTCCTGACTGGATATATTTTTCTCAGATGACATTGAGGACTGGTACCCTACACATTATGGACCTCAGGATGATGTGGGCTTAGAGTCAGAGACCTTGGCTCAGGAGGAACTTATCCCGACTGAGACAGATGACCCGAGTTTAGTAGCTTCTTAGTATTTCTTGTACAGGATTTGTCTCCAGCTTATTTTGTTAGTATTCTTTCAGACTCATTGATGTATTATTTCAGACTCATGAGTTGTATGTGACTATTTTATTCTTTATCTTATTCGTGCTTATTCCATCTTAGATCTGTGATTGAGTATATTATTATTATTGGTGGTTCATTATATTGCTAGATAGATTACCCAGACAACGTTCTACTGTTGATTCTGCGGCGTAGGCTGGGCATTGTTCCTGACTTTCATCCCTACACCGGGTACGGGTTATGACAGATTACAAGTGAGGTATGTAACGAGAATGTACACGATGTAATAATGGGGATTTGATCACATAATCAACTCATACTCTCCCACCCCCAACTAATACTGATGGATCCAATCACGACACGCTACGAACACAAAATATAACCACTGAACACGAGCAGTGGGTGTACACGAATATCATAACCACCGAATACGAGCGGTGGTTATACACGAATAAGCACACTGAACACGAGCAGTGTGTGAACACGAACTATAATTAATACCCAATATACACGATGAGACACAATGTACACGAGTACCCGCTGAACACGATAGGGGATAACATCTCCTGACGAGATCCATATAGTACCAGTCCGTGAAATTACTGTGTCTGGATCCAGTATACAATTCTAGAACATGCATATATACAATATTATGTATTAAAAACTATCAAAGAAATGTACTCGCCTGAAGTCCTGACCAAGGTGTGTCTCTCGAGGCCCAAGCTGGTGTCACCCACTGTATCAATACAAGGTTCAAGAATGAAAATCAGTTAAGTTGATACAATTCTAGGTCAATACTCCATTTCTAGGTTAAACCGATGAAATCTAGGTTGCAAGAGTCTAATGCTAAGTCACTAAGTCGATACACTATGAAACTATGCTATACTAGCTAAGCTAAGATACAAAAAGGTATTCAAAAGCCGTATCCTAAGATACATAAGTTCATTTATATGAAAATAGTGGTTTAGATATATATACAGATCATTATACTTAATACTATAACTAAACAATAAAAATATGATACCTTGGCCATGCATCGATGCGTATCACACCTATCTCGATACCCAAACTCAATACCTTGGGTATCGGTCCAATACCTTGGTATCTTGAGGTAACCCAAAACTTTAACATATAACTAATACATATATATAAACGAAACTAATACTAACAATATAAACTAACACTATAATGTATCTAACTACTACATAAATACCATACTACATATATTAATAACTAACTACAACTATACAATGACAACTAATACAAATATATATATATATATATATATATATATATATATATATATATATATATATATATGTATATATATATATACGTAGCTAACTAGCTACTAGCATACTAACACATATATGTCTACACTGATATATATAGATACTACCTATTTACATTCTAACTACTTAACTTATATTAACTTACCAAAACAAATCTAACTAACTAGATATAAATACTACACACTAATACATAACTAACTAATAACATAAACCAATACCTCAACTACTCAATACCTTAACATTAAGTAATTATCACTAATCCTATCTACTACTAATCAATTAAACAACTAACTATCCCACAACAAATACCTTGGTTAACTCACTAAATTAAACTAACAAACTAACTAACACTACACTGGAACAACACAAATACTGAAACTGTGACCTGTGGATACTGTGCTCGGCTCTCTGCCAAGCGCAGTGCTTAAACCAAACTAGTTGATACCTGCAGTAGAAAATCTGCACTGTTACTATGCTCGGGCACAGTAACTGTCTGGACCCGATACCTGCTTAACTATGTATTTGGCTGTGCATAACATACACTGTGCAGATACTGCATAGTGCACTGACAACTGTTGGTGCTTGAGCCTCTCGATGGCTTGGCTAAACTGATACCTTGGGAGACTGCATGAGCTCACCCTACAGGAGCTGGCCGATTGCACAATAGTTTACGAGTACTGCCTTTCCATTGTTGAACTACTAATCACTGATAGCAGTACACCCTGAGCTCCTCTCTCTTGTTGACTGATGCTCACACTCATCTCCTCACAAACCCATAACACAACAACACAAACACAAAACAAACACATCCATGTATATGTATACTTCTTTCACTACTACATATATATAGATATATATATATATAATCACACACATATAAATAACTATATATATATATATATAAATATATATATATAAATATATATATATATCTATATATATATATATATATATACCAAAACATATATATATACATATAGATCTATATATAACTATATATACCTATGTATATACATAAATATTATCTAGATATATAAATACACATGTACGTATAGCAAAGAGGACAAAACATCAAACACGTGGAGTGCACCGCACCCGTATCACACTAACTCTATGATACGCTTGCGATATGGCTCCAACACACAACCAAACGCATCTCGGAGGACACGAGCAAGTCTGATACACTAATTATGAACAATAAGTATAGTAATTAGAATAACTATGTGTCTATGTCATAATGTGATGTGCACAAGGCCCCGTGTCGGAGAAAAACCCCTAAAATTAACCTGTTTTGTCAAATTGACGAGATACAACCTACACATACCCAATTATGGACATGACACTAGTCACAAATAAGCAATCATGTGTTATTTTGATCTATTTGACCAAACCCGAGAATAAGTCTAATATATTAATACAATAGACAGGAAATAAAGTGACTAGAAACAGAAATAACTGAGTATATAAAGCCAATACTCAGGAAAGGTCCTCTGGCACGATCTCGTCCTCGGGTTCTGGTACTACTCCGAGAAGTGCTCATGTCCCGTATACCTAGGGATAGATCTCCTCGGCTAAACCTTGGGACACAATCCGGATCCAGGTCCTCATGGGACATAGCAAGGTACAGGAATAACTCAAGCCAAAATAAATACAATACAGCAATAAATAAAAAATAATAGGGTAAACTATGTAACCAACTAAGTGATATGCAAGTTGAGAGCATCATTAGAACTCAGGCTGAAACTACTACAAGCTCTGTGTCGGAGAACCGATAGCAATGATATCACGTAATGGGCCAATCTCGGGTTTAGAGTCTTGAGCACCGCATTAATAAGGGATTTATATATATATAATCAGCCAATAGCCTGAAACAATAGGGTAAACTATATAACCACCTATGTGAAATGCAAGTTGAGAGCAACACTAGAACTTAGACTGAGACTACTACAAGCTCTGTGTCGGAAAGCCGGTAGCAGTTATACTATGCTATATGTTTTACTATGTTGTGACCTATATATATATAATCAGCCTGTAGCATGTGTGTCTCTCCCCCACCCAATGTAATCATACGTCTCATGTCCATGATGCCTCATGTCCATGTCACGTAAGATCATATCTAATGCAGTGAGTCATACTATGTCTATGAATATAATGTCTAAGAATATCATGTCTATGTCATAAATCCTGCAACCTATACAGAATCACCTTGAATATTTCAGGAAGATTCTGTCTCATGATTCGTGTCAGGTGTCCTGGATATAACGTACTTGATAATGCAAGTACGAGAATATAAAGGGTGTCGATATCCATCTCTAGGTGACGTTACAAAACTCTGCGTACAGTGTTGGCACCCGTCTATTAATCGAACGCTAAGTAAATCACACGGTCCTAGGTTTAAGCATGTACAACAAGTATATATGTCAAGGATATAAGTAGCAAAAATTGCAGGATTTGGCAAGGTACACTTGCCTGGGGTTCCGGCAAGTTTGTTCATATGAAACATGCAATATTATTGTGGTCTTTCTATCTTGCCTTAGTTCAATTTACATACAAGTATTGAATATTCAATTTTACAGAACAAACGTGCTACCGTTAGGTAACTTTTACCTTCCCGTCTGATCTGCCTGCATAACACTTACCATATTCTTCTCTGCCACGAAGACACCATTAGTTTGAGCAAGTAATACAGAAATATATGTACATTGGGTCATGGCATATCGTTGCCACCGTGGACAATAGCTACAGTAAGCGGTGACCCTTGCAGCTCGGGTAGCAAGCCCCGCTACAAGGCCTCCCCCGCCTTACCCGTGCTAGTCTTGCTAGCGTAGCTATTCGAGTTCCGCCAGGAACGAATCGGCCCCAGTGCCCCGAGTGCCGTTCGCAGGAACTAAACCTTGTGCACAAGTTGTCCGACCGAACTACACATTGACCAAAATTAATAGATAAAGCATTCAAACCACAAGAATGTGTACATCTACTTTAGTATTGTGCATTTGGCAAAGTCTTCCTGTCCAAGTGATTGCATTTCAATAGAGTTTGCACAATACATCTGTACAGTTATATAGAATAATTCTAGCTACAACTGAAACATGAATATATATATATATATATATATATATATATGCACAAATAACTGTGTAACTAATTCTCAATATGAAGTATCAAAGGATGATAGTCGGGTGAAAACAAATCCACTGCCAAACTAGAATATAAAAGTAACCACAATAATAATATTAACTAATAAACAATGAGACTCGAAGAGAAGACCTCCTCGAAAGATAAGTAGCAAGTCCTGATCCGCGCTCATGTAAATAATCATGATCGTCTATACCTGGAAAGGGACCAGGTCCTCAGAGGGACATAACAAGATACATAGAAGCATGCCAATAAGTACTATAAAATAAATATCCAATGGGTTACCTAACCTTCTATGTGAATGTAGTTTGAGAACAACTTTCCAACACGTGGGCTATCTGGCTAAAATAGGATTGGCATGATTCTCTTGGAGATTCAGGGGCCTACAAAGAATGTCGTCTTTTGAACAACAGAGGCCGCCTGATAATATATAATATATAGTGGTCATCATGACCGCTCATCTCCGGCGAAACGTACGGGTTACACAAGGAAAGGGCAAATGAGCCCAAATGCCTTACTCATTGTTCTCCCCACCCCATGCTCTAAGCATGTCACATCCATGACACGATAATACCTCTAATAACTGCCAAGTCTCCTAGCATGCAATTTCTAACAGCAGTTATCCCTAACGCACGTCCCATATGTACAAGAGGCCAGTCTGTCATGCAAGTCCGTATTCTATATGAGACTCACACTCGTGTAACAGATGTGTCACGGCCAATGAAACCTAAGAATGCCTCATGATAATGGGGTGGTCTCATAAACTAGGTCGACATGCATATATATAACTAAAAACAGAATACGACACCACCGTCGTTGCACCCAAGTTATTCTTGGACGTGCAGTTTATATAGCAGTTAAAATATATGAACTAAGTGACAGAAATAAAATGCATGTATCATATAGAATATAAATTACAGTACAATGGCAAGGTATACTTGCCTGGCAAGAAAGCTACGTAGTACCAATAACCTGCTCTTAAAGTCTCGCAGAATAATCCGATAGTCCTATATACATATAATATAATACAAAACAATATCAGTCATTACACTAGCACATACAAAACCATAATTATACTGGACTCAGAGGGTACGCTAAGGGTGACACTGGTCAACTAACATGGTCAACTGTGCATCTAATTACGCAGGTGTCAGGTCTTCAAATGCTATGCACAAATCAGACAGTCAACTAATACCTGTCTAGCCAGTACGTTAGTGTACACAAGGCAGACAGATCACTAATACTCAGGGTCAATGATATAAGCAATTATGCGAGAAAATCCATAGTGTCCTAGGGTCGTACAGTATAAATACATATATAGTCATAATTAAGTTTAGCATTTAATTACTGATATAATATATATATATATATATATATATATATATATATATATATATGTATATACCAATTTAAATATTATATACATACGCGTACGTGTACGCATATGGGTCATACGGTCAAATGTCAATACAGGGTATCTACTACTAACACTTATGGTCACTCAACATCTATAATACAGTCATACCTAGTACTAGCATTAATTACCACACAATGTATAGGTACCAATTAATTACCTACACACACGCACACTGGTCTTTAGGTCAACTGACACGGTCTGAACTAAATTAAACCATGAAGCAATACTAATCACAAGCACACATAAAATGAAAGTAGAGGGACAGGTTTGAACCTTGGGGTTAGCGTGCACGGGCACGAGGATCGAGAGTGACTGCTGCAGGTCATCTTTGGCGAGGGTGACAAGTCCACGATGACGACGATGATATCGATGTTGATGATGATAACAAGGGTGATGATTGGTGATGATTAGGTTAATGATTAGGGTGATGATGGTGATTAGGGTAATGATGGTGATAATGATTAGTGATGATTAGGTTAATGATTAGGGTGATGATGATTATGACGATGATGAAGATCATGATGATGATGATGATTAATGGTGATGATGATTATGATGATGATCGAAGGAGCTCAGGCGAGGTCAGGGAGGTCCGGCGAGGGAGGTTGACGGAGGAGGTGAGGGCAGTAGTCAGGGAGTCATGGTGGCGTTAATAGTGGTTCAGGGGAGGAGAATGGAGGAGAGGAGGGTGGACTCGAGGAGAATCTGGCGGGGTAGGAGGCTGCTGTGTCTCGGTGGAGGAGGCCGGCAGGGTCGGGTTGTGATGAGGGAGATGGTAGTGTATTGGTCATTTAGGCGACCGGCGGGAAGGAGTCAGGCGGGGAGAAGAACGTGGAGGTGAAGAAGATGAGGTAGGAGGAGGGAGGTCGGGGACGGTGCTGCTCCGTCGAGGAGAAGGAGGACGTGGAGGTGAAGGGGACTGCGGTCTCCGGCGAGTGCTCCGGTCTCCGGGGATGTCGGGGTGGACAGGGGTTGATGGCAGGGAAGAGGAGGAAGCGGGAGATGGTGATGGTCCGGTCGATGGAGAGAGGAGATTGGGGAAGGAGAGAACAGGGAGATGTCGAGAAGGTGGAGAACTCAGGCGGTCGGGTGTTGGTGTTATGTTGTTCGTCGATGGAGTCAAGGAGGGTCCGGTGGTGATGGCCAGGCCAAGCGGGGTCGCCATGGTGGCTCAGGCGTTCGAGGTTGGCCCGGCCGGCAGGTACAGAGGAGGAAGGAGAAGAACAGTAGATGGGGAAGGGGTCAGCTAGGAATAGGGTTTCTGTATTGGAAAAATAAGGAAAAAGGAAAAGTTGTATTTATAGGTGTATGTAGAATTTGGGTTTGGGTGTTGACCTAGGAAGTTGGGTTGGTCAACATCCTACTTGGAGTGGGCTTGGCTTCATATGGGGATATTTGGAGGGCTAAGATTGCATGGTTTGAAATACAGGGCTAGAATTAGATGAGGGGGCGATGTTATGTGTTGCACATTCCAAAAATTATGGAGAAAATTCATATGAACAAATAATAAAGGGAAAATGGGTTTCTATATATGTTGTGTCCAATGGTGTAGATACCTTAATGCACTATTGCATAAAAGTGCCCAATAATTAGAAAAATTGCACAAAGATAGAAATTGGATTAAATTAATTAAAATTAATACAAATGATGTTCTAAAATTAATTAGAAGTATATGGGGCTAAAATTAGGTGGGACACAAGTATCATTGACATAGAGGGCTCAGAATAGATATTATCATAAAGTAGGTTGCTCAAAATGGATCAAGATTGTGTCTCCAATTTTGATTGGAACGCACAAGGATACAAAGTTGAATTTATTTAGAATTAAATATAAACGTCTGCGACGAATATTGTGCGACTAAAATGTAGCACCAGAGAGCATAATTATAAGTTACACAAAGGTCAGAATAGATGACTGGCAAGTCTAGGACAAGGGTGTGAAATTTGTAGGAAGGAAATGGCTAGTGTAGTGCTCCAATTACCGAAGCAACGGTAAGGTGCACTAAGTGATATAATTATTGTAAAATTATCTAAAATACAGTGTTCTATTTCTAATTGGATTCAAACTAGCCCTAGTCTCTCTATCTAAGCCAAGTAGGCCTAATTTTGGTCGAGGGGGTTTACATTGGCACAGCTAGCCAACACTCCAACAAAGTTGTCACTCTATGAGTTGCTTCGTCTCTGCAGAGACACTCGGATCGTACTTAGCGAGGCATTACAGAATGCCGACACCTATCTGGCATAAATTAAGCCGCCAGCTAAAGATCCGGCAGCCTGGCCTTACTGCAATAACATTATGGACACAGTACCTAATATTATATTTTTGCAACAGGACATGTTGTCGAAGAATAACAAGCATGATCGTCCCATGTACTATACAGGGTACATTAGTGCCATAAAAGTAGACTAAATGCACGTCGATCCCGGTACGTCAATCAACATTATTTCGAGTAGCCTACTGCTGACTTTAGGGGACCCGATGAATCGCTTGGAAGCTACTAATACTGCCATCAGTGGGTTCAATACAGGAAGAACCTATACTCCGGGCAAGATCCGCCTAAAATGCCATATTGGCGACTTAAAAACGGAAGTCACTTGCTACGACTTTCAAGGCGGTCGAGGTTGTACTACTCCGACGCATTCCTCAATATATAAGACCCTAAAGACAAAGAATGCAACAAATTCGATGATGAAGCAAAGATTATAACTACACCAGTGGAGCCCATGAGAATCCGTCTCAAGGCTCGGATTCCCGGCAAAGTCGATCCCCTCATCGTCAAACTGCAAGGAAAGGCACCTAAGCCCTCGGCTTCTTCCACATCATCAGAGCCTTTGGTCGTTCGCCACCCCAGGTTGAGCCGACCACCAACGGGAGAACAGGCTCTACCTACTCTTTCCGACCCTATGGTCATTCGCCTTCACAAGCCAAGATGACCACCTAGGAAACTCCAGCACCATCTACGCCTTCTGAACCTATGGTCGAGCCGACCCCCAAAGGAAGACCCGGCAAGTACCGAACCTCTCTCAGTAAAACTGTGCCGAGAACGATCAGAACCTTCACCTGCATTGGGGGTAGCTGAGGAGGAAGATGAGTTGGAGGAGTATGTATCCGATCAGGCTAATATCCCTTACCTTGATGATGTAATCCCAGATAAAAATTTATCCTACTTTATGAATAAAGGGCTACCATTGAACTATTCTGAGATCTTCTACCTAAATACGCTATATGCCATGGAGCATGGTCTAGGCTTACACCTACAAATGCAAGTGACCACAACCTACATAGTGCACCGGATGCTCCCCGACCAAGATTTTTTACTTCCTAGTCTCATCTAGGAAGAGGGGAGATAATCTCATCATCTTTGTCATGGTAGAATGTCCTCAGTCCATCATCCCAGGGGAAGAAGAACTAGAACCTGACATTGGCAGAATGCCGCACTATCGGAATAGTTCACAAGCCCTGCACCTTATCCAGAAAATAGGGTACGATATGAAGGACACTAAAGGGCTGAACTACGACAAAGGTCGAAGTTTGCCCTTGCATCTACCCACTCCTACAGGCAAGCCCGAGAATTATAATCATAAAACCAAGCATGGCTTAGGATATGTGATGCCTCCTACTACCCCTGAGGACTCAGACAAAGAAGATGAGGTGCACTCACACTCGTCAGAATCTTTAGCCTGGGACTCCGATGTCGTGTCACGACCCACACCCGGGGTAAGGGTACTAGTCGGAAGCAACGGCCAGCCTACGCCACAGAATCGGCGGTAGAACGCTGTCTAGAAAGTCTATCTAATATAATGAACCACCAAAAGATAGTGTACTCAATCACATAACTAAGATAGAATGAACATGAATCAGATAAGAATAGAATAGTCATCAACTCATGAGTTTAAAATAATACATCAATGAGTCTGAAGAGTAACAAAAATAAGCTGGAGACAAATCCAGTATAAAAGAATACTATCATACTACAAGCAACACTCCAGGGTCAACTGTCCCAGTTGGGATAAGTCCCTCTTGAGCCAGGGTCTCCGAATCTAAACCCACAACATCCTGGGGTCCATAATAGGTAGGGTACTCCTCAGTGTCATCTGAAAAAATATATCCAGTCAGGAAAGGAGCAGAGTACATCTCTAACAGCAGTTCTAATCCATGATAAAAACTATGTAACAGTAAATAGCTGTGGATAAACAAGATGCACAAAATAGATACAAGAGATATATAGACAATAAGGAAATACTGAAAAGAAATACAATAATGAACAATATGCCAATGAAATAATAATACTAATGACTAAGTGTGTGAGTACTAGCTTAATATATGATCGGCTTGGGAAAGATACAATGCGGCCTGGCTAATCATACGTGCGGTGCATGATCAACACTATTCGCTTACCAATACTTTATTCAATAGGGATTTGATCACATATCTATACTAATACTCCCCACCCCCAACTGGTATAATAGATCCAACCACGGTATGCTATGGCACTAGATTCCCCAAGAAGATAGCTAGTCTCCACGAGAATCGGTGTCTATACATGTACAAGATAACCAATGAAATAATACTTGCACCATATACACCATATACCAAGGAATAACATCTCATGACGAGATCCGGATATACCAATCCGTGTAACCATAGTGTCGAGAGAAATATGTAAATCTACACTAGATACAACGAACATAGAGGATATCATAAATGAGAAACTATCAGAGAATGTACTCGCCTGAAATCCAAAGAACAGTCTCACAGATGTCTGACTCGGTGCCTCGAAGACCTAGATATGGAATACCACATTAATACAAGGTCCCGGAAAGAGAACAAGTCAAACTAGTCAACTCCTAGGTCAATAAATAAATTCTAAGTCAAAAGTCAACTATGGTCAACTCTAAAGTCAAACATGGTCAAACTAAGGTCAACCTCACAAAAAAACTATATAAAATAATATAGAAATAAAATACAATAATTTAGGAATCAAAATTAGATCCCAAAAGATACTCACACAAAGTATACTAATAATACAAATAATACATACTCTAATATAATATATAAACAACCAATATTTATACAAATAAAATAATATATTATTACAAATATTATACCTCACAAAACACATATATATATATACAATAATAATATATAAAATACAATTTAAAACTGCCAAAGCATCACTGAAAATAGGGAGTTAAAAATATAATTTAATTAAAACAGCTTATAGTGACAGTCTCAACTGTCACAGAAAATGTCGCAAAAGCCACTGTGTCGGAGGGAAAACCACCAAAATGACACGTATCACCAAATAGTTGGGATACGAACCACATGTACCAAATTATGGATACGACACTAGCCCCAAACACATAAGCTCATGTCCAATTGATCTATAGGATTAATTGATACACACAACAAAATGTAAATTCAGAATTTCAACAAAATTAACACAAAAAGTACCATAACTTTCTCCATGGGTCTCCTATGAACACAAAACAAAATCCTATGGGTAGTACATACATATAGGTTGATTTTACATGATTAAATCTCAGATTTAGAAGCTATTTAAATGGAAAAATCTGAATTATACCTATTGGGAGATGTATTCCCAATGAAACCTCCAATTGAGAAGAACTTGCTTCCAAATTGTAGATCCTTGCTCCTCTTTGTAGATCCTTGCTTCCTTCTTCTAGATCCTTGCTTCCTCCTTCTCTAATGGTGAATTGGGAAGAATTTGGAGTGAATTTGGCAGGGAATTGGAATGGGAATGGAGGGAATTTGGGAGTGGGAAATTCTAGATCTAGATTTGGAATGAGAATGAGAGGAGAGAGAAATTTCCTCCCTCTTTTAATAGGCCGGCCTTGCCCCTCTCCCAAGCAATTGTAAAATGTCCAATGTACCCCTTGGGGCCTCTCATGAAGAAATAATTAAGGAAGGAAGCTTCTAGTCTAATCACTTAATTAATTTAATCCATCTCCTTAACCATGGGCTTTCTAAATGGGCCAAATCTAACTATTTAATTCATGTTGGTCCATGGGTCCAAACTACACTAGTTGGGTCTACTAAAATAAGTCCAAAATAATTAAATAACATCCAACAACAATTAAATAATACAACAAAAATTATTTACCATGCACAATATTTATTTAAATAGGAAATTACTAAAATACCCTTTTCCTAAAATGTGGTAGTGACATGTCAGCATTGAAAATGTTCTTTGACACATGCTGTCCTCCAACATGGTGTCTGTCGACCCTGAGGAAGACAACGAGGGTCCATCCGAACTCTTTGAGATGGAACCTTGGGCCCAATACCTTGATTCGCATTGGGAGATGCGATTCGA
Organism: Iris macrosiphon; assembly: GCA_036927795.1. NCBI lineage: Eukaryota > Viridiplantae > Streptophyta > Magnoliopsida > Asparagales > Iridaceae > Iris > Iris macrosiphon. The sequence goes on from JAYESA010000013.1 coordinate 110,567,470, forward strand.
ACAACGATAACCTCCCACAAAGGATGAAGTCATACGAGTAGACCTCGGCGATGAATCATGCCCCAAACCTATCTTCGTCAGCAAAAGTCTGTCCGACGAAGACCGCGAATCCCTATTACAACTCGTCAGGGCATACATCGACATCTTTGCTTGGACAGGATCCTAAAATTGCGGTCCACAAACTCAACATTCTACCAAACGCCAAACTAGTTAAGCAACAACAATGGCAGTTTCGGCCAGACATAATAAACTCTATCAAAGCTGAAGTCAACAAGCTGATAGCTAGTGGCTTCATCCGCGAGAAACAATACCCCAACTAGGTAGCCAACATCGTCCTTGTCATTAAGAAGAATGTGAAGATTCGAATCGGTATCGACTTTCGTGATCTAAACGCGACATATCCTAAAGACAAATTTTCTCTACCGATCACCGACATAATGATCGAAAATACTTGCGGCTTCGAGCGCATGTCCTTCATGGATGGCTTCTTAGGTTACAAGAAAATCTAAATATTTTTGGACGAGGAGAAACATACATTATTCTGGACCCTGATAGGCATATACTGCTACACGGTTATGCCTTTCGGTCTAAACAATGCAGGTGCCACATACCAATGAGCCATGAGCACTATATTCCATGATTATCTGTAGAAGACAGTAGAATGTTATGTCGATGAAATCGCCGTAAAAAGTTGCTCCATAGACGATCACCTCCAAGACCTGAGGACTTTGTTTGACCTGATGTGAGCACAACGCCTCAAGATGAACCCTACCAAGTCCTTCCTAGGAGTCTCCAGTGGCAAATTTTTAGGTTTCATCATCACCGCCCGGGGCTTTCATATAGACCCTAATAAGACTAAGGCCATCTTGAAGATGAATCTGCCAAAGAACCTTCGAGAACTTCGTATCCTACAAGGGAGGTTGGCATACATCAGGAGGTTTATATCAAACCTCTCTGGATGCTACCAGCCATTCAAACAGCTCATAAAGAAAGGTGTCTCCTTTGTTTGGAATGAAGAGTGCCAACGAGCATTCGACAACATCAAAGAATACCTATCAAACCCTCCTGTGCTGGTGGCCCTGGTCGTGGGAAAGCCATTCTTGCTCTATGTATACGCAATGGATCAATCACTCGATGCCCTGTTAGCCCAGAATAGTGATTCAGGTCATGAGCAAGCCATATACTACCACAGTCGGATGATGGTCGGCCCGGAGCATAGATATACCGCCATCGAGAAAGAGTGCCTTGCGCTGGTGTTTGCTATCCAAAAAATTTGACACTACGTGACTGGACAAACCATTCATGTAATCTCGTGAGTCACCCACCTCAGGTTCCTCATGACTAAATATGGGGAACTAAGTTCCTTCTTGGCTACTTGGGCAATACTATTATCTCCATATGATATGGTATTCGTCCCACAGAAGGCCGTTAAGGGTCAGGCATTGGCCGACTTTCTAGCAGCCCACCAGGGGTCAGAAACCTCAAAGCTCTAAGAAGAAATTCTAGATGAAGTAGCAGACGCCAACGTCACCTCACACGAAGAGGTTTGGCGAATGTTCTTTGACAGTGCTTCAAGGGCAGGGCCCAACGATAACATCATCGCTGGGGTCGAGATAGTATTGATCTCCCCATACGATCTCGTCATTAATTATGCCTTCTCTCTCATAGAACCATATTCCATAATATTGCAGAGTATAATGCCTTAATCATCGGACTCCAACTTGCTAAGAAAGTGAGAATAGAGTACCTGGAGGCCTACGGCAATTTTTAGCTAATAGTCAAACAGGTCTGAGGTGAGTATGAAGTCTGAAATAAGGACTTAATCCCCTACCACCAGGCTGCACTTAACATCATCACAACCTTCAAGATATTATTTATTGAGCATGTCCCTCGGTTGCAAAATATTGAGGCAGACGCTCTGGTCGGCCTCGTCGATTCCTTAGCAATACCAAACAACACTCACCTGTGAATCGATATGGTCGACCAAGAGCTGGTCAGCCCCAAAAGCAACCTATGCTTGTACCTCAGCTACCCCACGGGGGTCAACACCGACACTCAATTTTGGAGGATTCTATTCATCGTCTACGCAGTCTATGAAATTCTTTTCAAGAATCCAAAGAAAACTACTTTGATCAGAAGACGTTCCCTTAGGTTTTGTTTTGATACAACCACCAAAATGTTGTATCGTCGATCCTACTACGGTCTCCTATTATGATGCTTTTCGGATGCAGAATCAAGACAAGCTCTCCACAAAGCTCATGACGGCATATGCGGAGCACATCAGCCTGACCGAAAGTTACAGGAAGAATGGGCTACTATTGGCTAACGATGGTGGCAGAGGCTATTGACTATGCAAGAAAGCCATGCGTGCCAAATCTACACAGATTTTATCCATCAGCTCTCCGAGTTCCTACACCCAATGGTAGCATCCTGGTCGTTCGAAACATGGGGAATGGACATCATTGGACCGATGAGCCTACCTTCGTCTAAGGGATATCAATTTATTCTGGCCATCACAGATTACTTCTCCACGTGGGCAGAAATAATTCCACTCATTGGAGTCAAAACATCGAACGTGATAAGCTTCGTCAAGCATCATGTTATCTATCGCTTCGACTTGCCATGGAGGATCATCTAAGACAATAGTCCACAGTTCGTACGTCATGTTTTTTCTAGTTCTACGATAAAAATCGTATCCAGAACGTGGCATCAACCGCCTACAACCCAGGAGCTAATGGATTGGCCAAGGCGTTCAACAAAACCATCATCAAGCTCCTCAAGAATTTTGTGTCGTCCAACAAGCACGACTGGAATGAGAAGCTTGAGGAATGTCTGTGGACCTACCGTACAACGGTTCGGGTAGCTACTGGTTGTACACCCTTCTCTCTGGTCTATGGGTGTGAAGCGGTCCTTCCTCTCGAGATCCAGATCCATTCACTACAAGTGGCCCTCTCCCACCAGCTAACCGTGGACGATAATCACCTCCGACGGCTACAGGAATTAGAAGCAGTCGATGAAAAATGGCTCTTATCTCAACAACGTATAGAGTTGTATCAAGCACGTCTCTCTGGGGCCTCCAACAAAGGTGTAAAACAAAGAACGTTCCAAGTAGGTGACCTCATCTTAACAGTAAGAAGACCCATGGTTATAACCCATAAGACAGCAAATTTTTTTTAACCTAAATGGGAAGGCCCGTTCATCATGGAAACCGTATTTTCCAACGGCGCTTACCGGTTGGCGAAACCCAACGGCGACTTGCTCATGATGCCTATCACTGGCAACTTACTCAAAAAGTACTACTTCTAAATTAGACTGGTACTCCTCTATCACCAAACTATATCGTATCTTCCTAGGCGCTGGTTCATGTCCACAGGACCTCTATACTATCGCTCTAATACACTACTCCAGTAGAGTTTGCCACGTCCATATTACCTCTGAGCAAACATCCCGAATCTTAGCTATCGATTATCATGTTCGTATTACCTCTGATATCGGTTATCATTTCCACTTACCATCCGTACTCACCAAGGTACGCCAGCGATGCTATGTCCACAAAAATTGCTATGTCCATATTACCTCTGGCATGGCTTGTCTCGAACCTATTACTTGCAATAACATGCACAAAAAAGTATTGGATCCATAAAACTGATCACGTCTGTATTACCTCTGATAGATTTTTTATTCAAATTTATTATTTGCACTCAACGTGCACAACAAATAATAAGTCCACCCCGGCCAAAAAAGATTCCCCAGTAGGGTTTGCCATATCCTTCGCACCTCTGAGCAAACCTTTCTGGTTTGTTATCAAGCATCGCGTCCATAAGACCCCTGATATCGATCGCCGTCTATACATATCACCCGTACTCACCAAGGTACACCAGCAGTGTTAAGTCCTCAAACATTGCCACGTCCATATTACCTCTTCCAGGGCTTATCTCGAACTTATTACTTGTACCTTCGTGCACAAAAAGTAATAGTCCACAAAAAATTCCCTAGCGGATACCCGCAATGGAAATGAATTATTCAAATCCACACTTCCTTTTCCCCAGCGGAGAAAAAGTTAGTTCAAGTACACATTTTCTTTGAACTATGTCTCTCCAATTCCCCCACAGAGTCATATCTTACCACGTCCACCTTGCCTCTGAGTAAGATGTCTCCTGAACTTTTCCATCTCTACACGACCCAAGATATGATTGTTGAGATTTAGAGTGATCCTCTTAGAGACCCAGACTGATACAGCGGTGTGAACACATCAAGTGTACCTCAGTACATGAAGTGCGAGAAGTGCTTATTTTTCTTACAGGATACAAATCAAGTCAGCAAGACAATCGCAACAGAAAAGAAAACTTTTATTTCATAGAGGTAAAAAGAACAAACTATATTTGGGGGCCACGTCCCGACCACAAAAACAAAATAAGCTATGACAAAAAGGAACAAAAGGGGAGTCTCCATATCCCAAACAAAAAATTTAAAACAGAGCAAAAGGCAGCGTCGAAAAATAAAACCCGAACTACTTCTACTCCTTAGCGGTGCACAACTCCTCTATTCGCCCTTAGAGCCGAGTAATGGCAACAACAATCTTTGCTCGAACTCTGCACTCGACTTCCTAAACCAGAGTCGCGGGATCATCAAGGAGGGCATACGCCTGGTGTTTGTCCTCCAGCATCTTCAATGTGTCCTCTAGGGCAGCAAAAGACTGGGCTATATTGCTAGTTTTCTCGCAGATGGCCTCCATCTCTCGACGAACCGCCTGGAAGTTGCCCTCTACGACCGCCATCTTATCTTAAAGGTGTACAATTTGTTCATTGATCGCAACCATAGCATGGGTTGCGGAGTCCTCCTGAGCGAGACAGATCTCCCCTCGATCATTCAACTCGTCATGCCTGAGGCCCAACTTCCGGAGGTCCTATTCCAGGGCCTTCTTGTTCCGTACATAAGCAGTCTTCATATGCTCTATGGACGTCAGAAGAAACTTATGCTCCTCTTCCACTGTGATGACCAGGTCAGTCTTTCACACCTGTTGCAATTCATTCAAGCGCTGCTCCACCTCTGTCAACTTTTGACTCAAAAGGTTAGCAGTTGCTCATGACCAGGAAGGGTCCTAAAATGCTCAGCCTGGTTTTGGGCACAGTGCTTAGCCCAAGTAAAATCCTTGCCTCGTCCCAGGACAGTTTTTACCCCCTACTTCAGTTGCATGTAGAAGCTCTGATAGTAACCTTCAAGGCATCTTCCACATTAGCAAATATGGAATGAGTCAAAGGATTCATGACTGTGGGGACTACAGTCGACCTCAGAGGAGGCATAATAATACTAGATGACCCCGATAGCAGAATGATAGTCGCAAAATATCGAGATGCTCTGGCTTCCATAAACTGCCTCCCAGTTGAAAGAAGCGACTGGACACTAGGTAGTCGAGTAATATCGACCACCTAAAGAGTGAGGTCGGAAGAAGTGCCTGTGTCAATCGGTCCTACAACAACAAATAAAGGGGCAGGCACCTCAGCCCCGACAGCCAAAGCCCCCTCTGTACCTATCTCAGCAATAGATCCAACAGGGGGTTCTTCATTCCTAGCCAGAAGGGGAAGAGGCATAGACCTCTTATGAATGAGTCCACTGCCCCCTTCTTCCGATATACCTTCCTTGACAGTTACGTCTGCTGTTCGCCGAAGGGAGTTGCCGCCTGTAGGATCACAGTTTCTCAGGGGCAGTATTACCCAAAGAATTGACAACTCAGCCAGAAAATCTCATCTTTGGTAAAACAGCAAAATAGCGTATTTGGAGAAGATAACATGATTGAAGGCTCACCCGCCACATTTGGAGTCACCTCCAAAAAAGTCAAGTTATCTACCAAGACTCGGAGAGCGGCGGGTTCCGTTGACGGCTCTTTAACGATACGATCACCCAGATCCTTGTAGAAGCATGAAATAAGCTAGGAAATTATTCGTGTATTTTATAGTCAAAACCTCCAACATACATGAAGTCCGCATAAAACAGAGTTGCAAGACAGTTTGGCGTAAAATAGGACTTCAAAGCTGTCTGCGTAAAACAACTTCAAGACTGTTTGGCATAAAATAGGGCCTCAGAGCTGTCCGCGTAAAACAGAGCTTCAAGGCTGTGGCGTAAAATAGGGCTTCAGAGCTGTCTGCGTAAAACAACTTCAAGGTGTTTGGCGTAAAATAGGGCTTCAGAGCTGTCTGTATAAAACAACTTCAAGGCTGTTTGGCATAAAATAGGGCTTCAGAGCTGTCCGCGTAAAAAGAGCTTCAAGGCTGTGTGGCATAAAATATGGCTTCAGAGCTGTCCGCGTAAAACAAAGCTTCAAGGCTGTGTGGCGTAAAATATGGCTTCAGTGCTGTCCGTGTAAAAGCAGAGCTTCAAGGCTGTTGGGCGTAAAATATGGCTTCAGAGTTGTCCGCGTAAAACAAAACCTTAAGGCTGGGTGGCGTAAAATGTGGCTTAAGAGCTGTCCGCGTAAAGTAGAGTTTCAATATTGTTCTGCGTAAAAGGTTGCTATACTTTCCTGCGTAAATTTAAAATACGTTATTTTTAATGTTGCGTAAAGTTTTACGAGGAACACTTCATATTACTCGGATGAATTTGTCAGACAAATCAGTGAACCTGACATCTGACAAAAGTAGTACACGATGATCGAGAGGACGATTGTGATGATAATTTTGCACAGAGACCCAGGTTGTCATTTAGTGACATATTCTTGATACAAGTCATTTTTTACACATTCAAAGAATACGCTACCTATTCTACATTGACAAAAATGAGTTTTTACGCTCAAGGTAAGACAAAATCAGATGCCACGTCAAAAGTTGTTTCTTGTACAGAGCTCGAGGCATATCTCTGCATTTAATGCACGAGATGGAGACATATCTCTGTATTTAATGCACGAGATTTTGTTCTATTTTTAAAATTTGTCATGACTAGGAAAGCTAAAATTGTGACTAATACGCTCACATCACCATCCTTGCATTTTATGCCAACCAGGCTATTTTCAACTATAGGAGTACGTCGTATGCTTTCTCCTCGAAATACGCCAACTCGGTTATATTTGCAAAGGTACGTGATAAGGCTATTTAGCCCATAATATGCTCAAAACCTCAATCATGAAGGATAATTGGCTATTTTATGCTGGTTATCTATTATTCATGAATCATCAAGTTTTACGCCAATAAGACAGTCACTTGGCTTTTATGCCAACCATCTCTACGCAGGGGCAGTTACCTACGTGGCTTGCATGTCATAATCTTCGAGAAGCGGTTATATGCGTTACCTTATAAAGGGATACGTGTCATACACAGATTCAGAATATTATTTGAACGTGGGTAGCAATTATCATAACCGCAGCGTAAAGGAAACATTCTTCTTCACAATTTGGCCTTTTACGCCAACAAGGCAGTTATTTGGCTTTTATGCCAACCATTTTACGCAGGGGCAGTTACCTATGTGGCTTGTATGCCATGATCTTCGAGAAGCAGTTATACGCGTTACCTTAAAAAGGGACACGTGTCATACGCAGATTCAGAAGACTATGGGAACGTGGGTAGCAGTTATCATAACCGCAACGTAAAGGAAATATTCTTCTTCACAGTTTGGCCTTTTACGCCAATAAGACAGTTATTTGGCTTTTACACCAACAAGACAGTTATTTGGCTTTTACGCCAACAAGATATTTACTTGGCTTTTACGCCAACCTGGCAGTTATTTTATTGATCTTTACAAATAGAGACCCCTGGTCATGGGGTAAAAAAAAGAGATCAGGGATCAAGGATCAGAAATTAGAAAAGAGAGCATAGACAGAGAGTTTTGGCTGACGACTTTGGCAACAGGAATTTGATCCTACTTGTAACTTTTCTTTGACTGGCTTTTGCCTTTAGTTTAGAGAAAGTTTGAAGCTTCTTCTACAGCACTTCTTCATCATCGTGTGGTCCAAGGAACAAAGTGATCGACTGCAGATCAGACTTCTATAGCAATACTTCCCCAGAATTATTTTATTGTACTTAATATCCTAGTATAGGATTACTTGTACTTTTCTTTTTTCTCGTTTATAAGTAAAAGGTTTCATACAAACCTCCTCATTGTTTATCCAAACAAAATGGTGACTCTGCTGGGGACGACTTTCTCCTCTGACGAGAAAGCAATTGCTCAACACGATGCTGTATCCATCGGATCGACGAAGAAGACTTTGGTCGTCCAGTTCGACCAATTTGCCTATAAAGACATGCTTCATGCAGGGGGTAGTTCTCATTCCTCCTCTGTCCAGAACAACAGGAAGCTGCGTAAAGTGTGGATACCTAAGCTGTCCTCTACCCTTCCGGCAAGCTCTCACTCACTGATCAACAAAGTTATGACAACACAGCTAACACGCCCTGTGCGTAAAACCTTGTCTCCCGTCTGTGACGTGGTAGACAAGACTTCTGGTAATGCCTCAATGCCAATCCAGAAGTCTCAAATATTTCCTGTCGGTAAAAGTTTGTCTCCCGTCTGTGACGTGGTAGACAAAATTTTTGACAAGGCCTCAGTGCCAATTCGAAAATTTCAAACACGCCCTGCGCGTAAAATTACATCTTCCGTCTATGATGAGGCAGATGTACCCTTTGATCACATCAAAGGGAAACAAGTAATGAATCCTTCAACCTCTAAGCTTTTACGCCCACAAGAGAAGAAGGTTCCCACTTTACAAATCACGCAGGACGCTGAATGCCGTTTGAGGACTTTCCCTGTTTTACGCAAACCTAAGCAAAAATCCAAATTAAGCCAAGATAGGCCTGTCCACGTAAAGAAGACTCGTTTCACGGGAAGATACGCTCCTCAGACAGATGATGGATCATATACTACTCATATGGGTGAACTATTGTATTCCTATGGTAGAGAAAGGGTTATGGTTCCTAATCTACACATTCCTAATAATATAAAAAGGAAGAATAAGCCTTCTTTTTCTTCTGGTAATCTCCCTGATTTGCGTGATTTCATGATCCAGAAACGCAAAGATAGGGGATCTCCTAATATATCTATTACACCCCCTAGAGAACATTGTTGTAATAGTCATAAGGTTGTAATTAACTGTTGCTATTCTAAAGCAAAACGGTCAATTTTCGACCGATTGAACTACTCTTTGTAATTACAGGAAGAAGAACCCGACAATGTCATGTCTAGGGGTAGTCTCCCTCGACAAAACAGAGCAGCATCCAAAGCTCGGGGTAGAATTCCCTCTGAGTCCGAAGATGATGCAACTATGACCATCTTTCCTGAGGACCGTACGACTCAGGTATCGGAAGCCAAAAATCCAAAGGGGACTTTCTCCTTCAATGATGATCACATCATTGAAATCTTTAATATATTGATGAAAGAAAACAAATTTTGGCTACCCAACATCAGATGCCCTGAAAAGGCTGGCAAAGTCGATGACCCAGAATATTGTCTCTTTTATCGGTACATTCATCACCCCACAAAGGCATGTTATGTACTGAAAAAGAAAATTCAGGAGTTGATCGATGCCAAAGTCATCACTTTGCCTTATAACGAGAAGACGATCACTGCAAATTGATCTCACTCTAATTTGGCAATTGGCCCCCTCAAGAAGTACCGGATGATGAGTCCCTAAAGTCTCCCCAGCGGAGCAACCTTCAGGTCTATCCTCACTTACCAGACCACTCTTCAGTGAGTTTATTGAACGTTGGTTCATGTCTATATTACCTCTGAACTATTGTCCTAACATTTTTTATTTTTTTGACCGAGTTTGCCATATCTATATTACCTTTGAGCAAACCTTTCGGGTTCGGCTATCGATTATCATGTCCATATTACCTCTGATATCAGTTGTCATCTCAACTTAGCACCCATACTTAACTCTAAGTACGCCAGTGGTGTTAGTTCCACGAAAACTGCCACGTCCATATTACCTCTGTCAGGGCTTGTCTTAAACCTATTACTTGCACTTACATACACAAAAACTAATAAGTCCACCAAAGATCCTCCAACAAGATATCCTCAATCCAAAGAAAACAACCATGTCCATATTACCTCTGGTTTGTTTCCTTTTCCTTTCACCAAAAATATCGTGATCATACCTAACCTCTCAGTATGACTATCGATTAGTTCACGTCCATACTACCTCTGAACTACGTCTCTCAACTTTTTCCAGCTGAGTGAATCTATCACTGCAAGAGAATGGTCGCCTCTGTCCTATTTTTCTTTCTCCCCACAAAGTCATATCTCACCACGTCCATATTACCTCTGAGTAAGATATTTTCAGAACTTTTTTATGTCTATATCACCTATGAGTAAAGTTCTGCTCTTCGACTTTCTACTATCACGTTCGCATAACCCCTGGTAGTGCTAGTCATTTCAGCTTATTATCCGTACTTAAGGTACGTCATGGGTAATAAGTCCAGAACCCTAAAGTTTGCCATGTACATATTACCTCTGAGCAAACATTCAAGTTTTGGCTATCGATCATCACGTCCATATTACCTCTGATATCATTTATTATCCCCACTTATCACCCGTACTCACCAAGGTACACCAGCAGTGTTAGGTCCATAAAAACTGTCACGTCCATATTACCTGTGATAGGGCTTGTTTTGAACTTATTATTTGCACTCAACATGCACAACAAATAATAGGTCAACCAAGGATCCCCTAGTAAGATGTCCTCAACAAACACGATATTGTACTACGTTTATATTACCTCTGGTACGATATCCGAAGTTCACACAAACAATCATAAACAAATGGAAGGGCCCTTATGTGATTGAAACAACATTTTCAAATGGCGCTTACAGATTAGCCAAGCCTAATGGAGATTTGATAATGGCTCCTATCAATGGCAAATTCCTGAAAAAGTATTATGCTTAATCTTCCTTGCTTAATGGAGTATGATGAAGAGTTTATTCTGATGATACTACATACAAAGATTAGCTAAATCATATTCTATCATGTTTATATGACCTCTGAATAGATATGTTTAACTAATTTAAAACTTCAAAACCTATCATGTCCATATTACCTCTGAAAGTGTTTTGTATACAAATTTAGTTGGATCATATTCTATCATGTTCATATTACCTTTGAATAGATATATTCAGCAAAATCAGTTACCGAAAGTATATCATGTCCATATTAACTCTGATATCAATTTCATCTTAGCCCATCATTTATATTCTAATAATAAGTGATGGGTCTACAAAGTCAAAAAATGTATCTTCATTATCTCTGAGAATAACAAATTACAGAAGGAGCAAAAAAGTACATAATGCATCATTGGGGAGGAGCAGTTAATTCCCGGATTTGTTGTGTTAAAGCAGCCATCCTTTCATTCCTGGAGTTTAAAATTTTGGTGCGAGCCAGTTCCAGTCTTGCTTCGTCATTGCTTAAAAGAGATAGTTCAGACAGAGAATCAACAAAACTTGCATGGACGACACCCACATGTGTCAAGTTCTGTTGAGCCGTATTCACTTGGCCTTCCAATACATCACGAACTAGCGATGCTTTGTGAAGCCTCTCATTTGTTTGAGCAAGTTCAGCTTCCAGTTCTCGAATTCTCACTTTATGTCCCTTACATTCGGTACGGCACTGAGCTAGCTGAGGAATACTCTCCACCAATATTGCTTGCTCTTTCTCCATCTCTAGTTGTTGTCCCTGAATGGATTTGTTCAAGGTTTCTGCCTTCTGAGCAAATTCCGAAGTTAGAGAGTCATACTCAGCCTGAACCAAGTCATTGATGCTGCCTCAGGATAATTGCAAATATACGTTAATGGGTTGTTCTAAACCATTAACCATTTGCTCTAGCGCATTAGCTCTCTCAGCGTCATTAAAATTTCTAATTTGCGCTATAGTGAGCTTGGAGGACATCTTCAAAGCAACAAAGCCTAGATTCTTCTCTAGCACCATGGATATTAATTCTTTCAAAGTGAGGTAAAATATGCTAGTGTATTGTTCAACTAGCATGGCAAAGCTCGAATGGACGCTGGGAGTGGCCGCAATATCAGTGAATCTCCTTTCTGGAATGACTGCAGAAGACATTGCCACAGTCATTGCTTCAACATATGGCACAACAAAAGAAGAGACACCAACAACAGTGGAAGTTGTTGGCATACTCGACGAAGGTATATCCCCAATGATTTGAGGCCCAATCGAGGGGGTTGGTTCATCCACCTCTGATATTATTTGAACTGTTGCTGGCGGGATTATATCTGAGAATGTTGCGAATGAAAGATCAACGGCTTCAAGGTATGCTTCTTCGATAGTGGTTACAGCCGTTTTAGTAGCTGGATCCGCAATAAGAGCAGAGGTTGTTTCAGCTCCGCCTTCCCCAGAAATGTCTTCGCCTGAAAATAAGATAAGAGAAAGTTAATATCAATTTGATGTTAAATTTTCCTGAAAAAAGCATAAAGACAATATTTACCCATGGCCGATGGTATATATATTGCGTCTGCAGCCTGTATAGCTAAATTATTTCTTAATGATGCTAAACAAGCTGTCATACCTGGAAAGGAGGGTACACCAACTGACGCTTGAGGATTGTCATACCAGTTATCACCCAAATCTACTCGAGGTTCATCGGGTGGAATCTCTCTTAAAATACTTACAAATGAAGGAGGGGCTAGTCCCATTATTTGTCTTGTAAAAGGTATAGTGATTATTAATGAGCTTGCCCTAGAAGGCAATATAGAAGCATCAGCAGTAACGGTGGTAGATGTAATCGCGGCAGCAGTCGTGGGCAAAGAATCTCCAGCACTTTCAGCTGGGACTGTGGAGGCTCCTTCTTTAAAAGGCGAAGGATCCCTAATCAAAGAATCATCCCTAACATGGGAAATAATAGGTTCACTCCTGGAAGAGGCCCCCTTGGTGGAAGTCCTTTTAGACCTTTTATAGTTTGCTTCTTCTTACGAGGGAAAGGCTCTTTCTGAGTAGAATCCTTTCGTCTATTAGAAATTATGAGAGGCTCTGCTGGCGGAGCTATTACGCCTCTCGGTAATATCAACAAATAATTATCTGCACTAGTAGTTTCATCACCTTCATCAGAGAAGATAGATGGTATCTCCTCTCTTCCGTTGGACTTATGGGAAGGTATTCTGAAACTTCCATATACATCAAAATCACAATGGAAAGTATTGATGGAAGCATAAAACTGTGCGTAGGAATGAAGAATGCACAATTCTATGGAGAGAGAAGTTGCGGGTACAGCAAATGTTGCTCCAGTACAACCCATGATAAAATAACACCATCCAAGTGCAACTGATTATGGGATTTTCCAAGTGCAACTGATTATATCCAAATTGCCTGGCAAAACGGCTAGGCAGATATGGCTCCAGGTAGCAGTGATCCTCACTTCTATACAGCAGGTGTGAAGGTCTAATACAGACCAACCAGTAAAAGGCTTCAGAAGAAGGAATAGACTGCCCCTGACCTATATCATGAAGTTTAGTCCCCTGCTGATTGATATGTACGGGGGGAACGATGCAGAAAAATTTCCAACTATGGGCAAAATTTAGTGCTCGTCGACAATCTATGACGCTAGTCACATTCTAAGAAGAATTCCTGTAATTCAACAGGAAGTTATTGTCCGAACCACTGGCGGATCTGGGAGACATTACTCTAGTATTATGAAGGATTAATCATCCCATCAGATATAAGAATGGTAATTCCACTCTGGGATAACCTTCGCGCTGTGTGGTATCGGCCAACAGTCCATCAGTAATAGCCCTCAGGCCTGCTTGTATCCTGCATACCATGGCAGGGAGTAGGCCCAATCTTGCTCCAAATACCAAATGCACTGTAGGCCATAAGGTGTTACGATGAATACGATCTGTAGACGCAATGCCAGGCACCACCCATCAGCGTAGCCAAATAGAAAGGAAGCCAGCCAGTTGAGCTTCTTTTGATAGAGGATTTTGGCAATGCCTCATATAACTGTGGGCTTTCGTCCCTGCAGGATAACTACCTATATATTCATTAAGAACACAATCTGGAGCCTCTACATCTTTAATGAGTTCATCTATTGTGTTGGCATTAAGAATACCCAGAGGGTTCAAAGGTTTGTCTTTGCTATCTAAAACCTTATCCTGCTTGGCATTTCTAGCCTGATGGAAGAAAATGTAAGATACTCATTTGTTAATATAGGCTAAATCAGAAGGCTCTCTGTAAAAAGTAGTGCATACAAGATAGTGGCTCATCAGTTCTTGGTATACAGCCACTACCCGAGGGTTGGTATCCTTCAACTCTCTGTTGGTGGGGACGTATTTTTCATAAGGAATGTCTCACATTGGTAGCTTTGAGATATCTGCCATCTCATGAAGTGTTAGGCCCAACTCACCTATTAGGGGGCGAAAGTCCCAGTAAACGAGTTATATCGCTCCATCAAAGCTAAGAACAAATTTATGTTGATAGGCAGTCCAATACTAGTAGCACTGACAGCATCAAATAAGTTGATACTTTCTAGCTCCGTTTGAAAGTGCTTCAGGGCCCATGCAGTTAATCCGGCCCATCGAATATTGTGGGGGTTAAGCCATCCACTGGTGCGAGGGTTAACCTTGGGATATACTCCTCCCTGCTTTATGAAGTCATTGCAGAAAGTTGCTATCTGAAATGGCTGGATCAAGGAAGAGTCTTCACTAGGGATGCTGCCTGGTAGTAAAACTCTGAAGGGCATAATAGGGCCTGAGGGACTACTTACAAAGGATACTCGGTTTAATCTTTTCTTATAGAAGATCTTCCCTGGCTGGCCATGAAGATCAGGAGTCAGAGTCCATGCCATCCTTCTGGGATGTGTGGCATGGAAGAATGCAGAAATGGGGTAGTCCCTGAACATCTTTGGCAGGTACATAACCTTGCCCTCAACAGAAAATATCCAATCTTCCTTCTTGGACTTTGTTTGGGATTGCTTATCAATAGCGTCCCCAAATAAGAAAGCTGGTTTCTTATATTCGGTTCCATCTATGTATGTCAAGGGCTCCCCACTGATCATACTCAGCAACATTCTTTCTCCTTGGGCCGAGATCAGAATTCTTCTTTCTTGAGGATACTCGTTTCTAGAGATGGAGAAAGTTACATGGGACAAGTCCTCCAAGTAGTTAGAATTTAACATTCCAGCAGCAGAACCCATTACTTCAGCCAAAGAAGGGATTTGTAGGTCCACTACAAAAAAAGCAAGAGAATAAGTCAGCTTTACGCTGGAATTTACTTTAAGTGCGTAAAATATAAGGTGCTACATTCTTGCAGTATACGCCAAATTTAATAGTCTGAGTTTTACGCCAGATTGCAAAATATGGAGTTTTATGCTGGAATTTACTTTCAGTGCGTAAAATACAAGGTTTGCAGTATACGCCAAATTTAACAGTCTGAGTTTTTATGCCAGATTGCAAAATATGGAGTTTTACGCTGACACATTAAAATGTGGGCGTATTTGCACATACACGTATAACGTGTGCGATGGGTTTTTATTTCTCTCAAAGTTTTACCTGTGATGCCCGGTGCACAACTAGACGGCGGAGCACTTCGTTCAGAACGAGGCTCGCTTGGCCTAGTAGGAGTCGCTCGTGCTTGGGCAGATGAGCGAGATGATGAAGTGGCTTGCTTTCCTTTAGCGGTGGAGGTCTATTTTGGTGCTATGGCAAATCTGAGGTTTTTCAGAAAGGGACGAAGGTTTTTTCAGAAAGAGATGAAGGGTTTTTCTCTCTCATGACCTAGGCCTATTTATAGAGTTCAAACGACTCTCCGAATCCTTAACCAAAACCAATTTTTATCATAGTCGTTAGGATTTGGTACCACGTCAGACGATCATTTAAAAAGGAAGACAGATAGACATGCTGCGTAAAGGATCCATCAGATGCTACAGATCTATGATTTTACACTCGGATGCTATGGATCTATGATTTTATGAGCAGAGCAAGGATCGATGATTTTTTGCTCAAATGCTACAGATCTATGATTTTATGCGCAGAGCAAGGATCTATGATTTTATGCTCAGATGCTATAGATATATAATTTTACGTGCAGAGCAAAGATCTATGATTTTACGCTCAGATGCTACGGATCTATGATTTTACGCGTAGAGAAAGGATCTATGATTATACGCTCAGATGCTACGAATCTATGATTTTAAGGATCTATGATTTTGCGCTCAGATACTACGGATCTATAATTTTACGCGCAGAGCAAGGATCTACGATTTTATGCTCAGATGCTACGGATCTATGATTTACGCATAAAACCAAAATCTTAAATTACGCATGACATATCAGTTAGCAGAATACGCGTATATATTGGTAATCTGAGTTTTACGCTCGAAAAAGCCAGTTACAAGAGTTTACGCAAAAAATGCTCTTTTTATCATCGTTTACAAACAGACGACGAGTATTCAGTAACTTCTCTTCTTTTTCTTCTTCAGTCGAGAGGACTTCATCAGACGAAGGGCCAAGGATTTCCTTGAAAATGTCTGTCTTCACTGGAAATGAATTTTCTTCCTTGGCCATTGATAGTTCATTCAAAGTTTAGCCATAATCTTTTACATCTAGTTCAAGGATGGCCTGTTCGGCGGACATTTCTTGCCCTGTATCGAGAATCTTTCGAGAAGCCAGTTTTTTGAAGATGATGTTCTGAACATATGTTCTTCTCATTTATAAAGGAGAAATGAGGGTTCAGAATTCTATGTGACTCCTCGTCAAAAACAGCATGACGATTGGATTTTCAAGACAATTTAATGCTAAAGAGTTTTTACGCATCATCCTTTATGCGTAAAAGTTGGAACGTGACTGGATGCATATTTATCAGAGTCTGCATAAAAATTACTCAAGCGTGTTGAAGCTGCGTATTACCAGGCTTCCTCACAACAATATGGCAAATCAATAGTGCGTAAAAGAAGACAAGTTTATTAATCATGATGGAAATCCATATTTTTACAAAGGATTTTTCATTAATATTCAAGATCACGATTACATATGACGGAAATCTATTAGCTAGGTTCTCGTCTGATGGAGATCTTTATTTCTTCTTCTACAACACTTCTCCAGCTCCTATACGCCAGGTGCTAAGAAAATGATTAATGACGGGAGGATACAGAACTGGGCCTGTTTTATTCAAGCCTACCCCCCATACGTCATCGGCGGCCATGCTTAGAATTGTGATTGGGATTCAGACCCAACACAATATTGGAAAACACGGCCAAGCTGCACCCCAAGATCCAGCTTCATAATTGGGGAAAATACAGTGTAAACCCCCTCGACAAAAAATTTATTTTAATTAACTTAGATAGCATGATTTGGATTACTTAGATGAAATTAGAATTTATTATACTGAGTATTAAATATTTGTGCAGTAATTTTATTATCTAGGATATCTTACCGTTGCCCCGGTATTTAGGACACTACCCTAGCTGTTACCCTAAAATAAATTTTATACACTTTGCCTAGACATACCAACCTACCCTAATGACCTTCGTGTGACTCGCAGATACTAATTTTTGTGCAAAATTTTAGTCGCACAAAAGTCGTTACAAACATCCGTACGTAAATTTAATTAATTGCATATTTACGTTCGTTGTCCGTTCCAATCGAGATTGAGACCCAACCTCAACCCGTTTTGACCAACCCCGATTATGACATTATTATAATCTAAGCCTACCACGCCCATGACGCTTGAGCCACCCAATTTTGACCCCCCGGTTATTTTTAATTAATTAAATAACACCTAGCACATTAATTTTAATTATATTAATATAGTGAGCCAACCTCACTCAAATTAGACCCAACTCCAACCCAAATCCACACACACACCCTCAAGCCTCATACTAAACACCATACACCATTCTAGTCCACTACAAAACACCAAACATGGTGTTTTATCACTTCAAATCCTCAATTTCAGATTTTGTGCAATTTCCTAATTGTTCAGGGACTTTTATGCAATTTAGCAATGAGGTGTCCCCCTCTCATTGGCCCAACCACATGAAGAAGAAATCCCTCTTCACTTGACCGGTCTATCATAATTCCCCCCCCCCCATTTTTATGTACTTTTTTTTACTTTTTGGGGACACATCTCTACCCTACATTTTAAACCCTTCAATACTAGCCCTCCCCTTATCATGATGAAGCCTCCCCAACTCAGCAAAAATAATACCCAGCCGGCCCTAATTCCAAGGCAGCCCCCCTCTCTCTCACCGACAAATACTACATGTCACATCACCTAGAAACTACACAAAAACCCACATACCAAGGCTAAAACCCTAAATTCCTAAAACTACACACCACCACCCTCACCTCACCCTCACCTACCCGACCCCTGCCCTCAGCCCCCAACGGCCACCACCGCCTTTGACCACTTCGCCACCGCCTCGCCCCTCCCTCGGCCACAGCAGCACCGCCCTAGCCGCCGCAGCTGCGGCCGGCAACCCCCACAGCACCCAACCCCCCTTCCTCACTCAGCACCCCCATCCCGACCACCTTAACCCGCCACCACCGGCCACCTCAGACCACCGCCACCGCCCCATCCTCTTCGTTGTCGACCCCTCCACCGAACCACCACCGCCCCACGAACACCGCCACGACTGCCAGCTCCGCCACAGCACCCCCCCGCCAAACTCCCCGACCACAGCAGCCCGAGCCACCCGACCCCCTTAACCCGCCACCACCACTGACCTCCGCCACCACCACTACCACCTTCGCCACCATCTCCTCCGCCGCCCTGACACCCTGAACCGCCACCTCCGTCGACGCCTCCGCCGTTGTAGCCACCACAGCAACTGCTGCTGCTGCTGACTGTATAAGCTGCTGCCGTTGCTGCCCCGGCCAGCCGCCCTCATCCGGCCGGCGACGACGGCGTGGGCCCCCCACGTGTCAGGTATAATACCCCCCCTCTCTCTACGTATATATATATATATATATATATATATATATGTATAGTTATATATATATATTTATATATATTATAATATATATATATTATATATATTATTTATTATATATAATTATAATATACTTAATAAAGTATATATATAGTATATATAAATGTATTATTATATATTTAAATATGTATTAATATATGTATTTTGTATATTATATATATTTATATATATATATATATATGTATGTGTATACATATATATGTATATATATATGTATAATTATGTATTTATATATATGTATATAAGTATATTATTATATTAAATATATATGTATATACAGTAATTATTATATTTACAGTATATATATAATTATTATTATTTATATATATATGTATACCTATATATATATACATGTATATTTATACATATATGTATTATTAACTCTATATGTATATATGTATTTTATTATTTTATATTTTAAATATGTATATACAGTATATATATAATTATATTATATATATAATATTATATGTATTATTATTAATATATATATATATATTATTTATATATATATATCTCTATATATGAATATATGTATATTTATATATATATATATGTAATTATATATGTATATATATATTTATTTTATATGCATACATGTATTTATTCTATATATATGTATATACAGTATATATATATAATTACTATATATCTACCATATTATGTATTATTATATATATATATATATATATATATATATATATATATATATATAACACGAGACTAGAGTTCTTTTAGATCGCATGCCCTTGTAGTCTATCCGGGTTACCCATTTGTGCAAACCAGCCACAGATACTCCTCACGATACTCCACATGATATTCCACATGATACTCTACACGATATTCTCAACCCTTTGCTATGGGGAACCGGGACTATATGCAACCTAGGAAAATCCCTAGCCAAACCGGCGTTGGTGCTGCTTCACAGGCTTCAAATCGGGCAATATATTAAGCTTATGAGTAGCCACCTTTGGATCAAGACCTGGCATATCCTCATAATTCTACGCAAAGACGTCAATATATTCTTTTATCAGCTGGATAACTTCTTCCCTTTCTGCTTGGGAAAGGTTGTTACTGATAAATATCGGCTTTGGCGAAAGTTCATCCCCAACGTCAATCTGGATAACTTTATCTTCAGTGGGAGGTTCTCTCTGCTCGAAGCGAAACTCCCATTGTGTATCCATTTCCGGAGTCCATCTTGGCTGCGCACATGAAGTGGGCCTGTCTCACAAAAAGTCTTCCATTAATGATCCAGTTGCAGTCTCTACGAAACAACCGGATCAGGGAGCAAACCCTCCACTCTCATCTCCAAGCGCAAGAGTTGTCTGAACGCATGAAGTAGGGGTAAAAGGGAAAGTAATTCTAGTGCACGACGTGTCCCCTCATAGACATACATGGGACAATGTTATCATCAACTATTTTTTCTCTAAAGCACCAGTTCCTCCAGCTAGACAGTCGATGTTCTAGCAGCTACAACCCGCGATACTAACCCGACAACATCCTCGAAAACCCCTACCTGACGAGAAGGAATTGCCCGTTGCCTCATATTGCTTAACATGGAGGTCTCCTCCAATGAAATAGATATCAAAGAAAATGTTACCTAAACTAAGTTAGCATATCGTGAAGCCGTCTTAATTGTAGCAAACAAGTATCTACCGTAGGAGTGTTCCAAGGCACACGTTGGAGAACAAAGGCTGGGGGTAGCCATACCTCCTCGAATAAAGCTGCAATAGTGGGGCTTGAGGTAGCAGTCCACTAGTGTTCTATGATAATCCATCCTTCCAAGAGGATAATGAATCATACACAGATGACAGCCCAGCTGGGGGTAGCCATACCTTTCAAGACGAGTCTGCTAGTGAGAGTGGGGGTAGCTATCCTTCAACTTCCAAAGATGACGCAATAATGCCCGCTCACCTTGAGGACAATGAAACTCAGACGTCCGAGCCAGAAAGTGAAGCATCCACCTTCCCGTCCACCTCTTCCCATATGATGCCAGCATACATGGCAGGAGAGGAGCAGGATGCAGGGTCTAGTAATCAACAACGCTTTGAGGCACTCGAGGCCATGATGCTGGCTTTGAGCACCTCAAGTGCTCGGGGTAGAAGTTTTGTATAAATGTATCGCCGTACGTGGGTTCGGTCCTCCAAGGCCTGTTAGAGCTCTCTTCAACCTGCTATAGGCTCTGACTCACACAGTGCTAGAACACAAAGAAAGCATCATCCCAATATAGCTGCAAGCTCCGGGATAAACAAACCCAAACCAGAGAACTTACTAGGAATCTAGCATTCCTAATCAGGCTCCTCAGGTTGCAAGCAGCCATACCACTCCTCGATCCTCTCCTCCTCTTCCTCCAGACGATATCCAGGAGACTCTTAGGGACTTGCATGCCCGCGTTGATGCTCACGGTAATCAGGACTGGCTTCAGAAGCTTGGGATCTGGCAAACTTTATCCTCCCGACTGCGATAATATGGTATACCCTCCCAAATATAAGCCATTATCACTAGCTCCATTCGATGGTAAGACATCACCCTGTCAGTACGTGAGATACTTCTAGTCTACAACAAGCTATTTAGCTCGGGAGGAGCCAATTTTCATAAAGGAGACACCACTCGTAGTTACTTAGCTAGTATTTAGCATTCTATTGTGCTGGGTTTGTTCCTAGCTATTGAGACTTTGAGTTGTTATAATTTGACACTTATATTTGATATTAAGGATTTGCTAGACTCTTAGACTATTGTTTGTGATTTGAGTTATATATCTCTAGAATTATATTTTTAGTTCTCTTTTTATATCATATCGTGCGTTTCATCTTTCTTATAGATCTTTTGTGTTTGAGTATTGATATTGTCATTATATTATTATCTTATCCTCCTTATGGAGGTAAGATTATCATTGACAGATTATGATATGTTATTATGAGATATTGATAGATAGTATTGTGGACATAGACAGCATTCTACGTTATTGTTATGACGTACGCTGGGCGTTGCAATGTACTCATGTCCAATTATTCGGATGTGGGTCATGAAAATGACATAGTAGCAGTGGCATCCTTCTTATACAGTCTTCAGTTGTACCACATTATAGTGTGTTGACTCATAGTTTACTTAATTATCAAAATTAGATTGACTATGACCAGATGGGCCAATAATAACTATATAATAGTCCATGGATAACTCCCATGATTAGCAGTTGGGACGTACAAGTCCATCTCACTAATAGACTAACACCCCCTAATCGCGAGGACTTCTAGCCTCAGGGTATCATGTTCCCTCCTAGGCCGAGCGATTCCCAGTGCCCAGGAATCTTTGAGGGATTACACTCTTATACACAAGTTATCCGAGACCAATGCATGAATGCAATATCGATAAGATAAAATAATATTATGCACAGTCATGGAATAATAAGCATACATTTTCATCTTTTCTTTTATTTTCGTATCAATCACTTTCAAACCATAATAGGATTTCTATATAATTCTCATTGTGCAATATACGATAAGGGACATAAAATCGTTCATCTTGAAAAATGTAAACATCAGTTCTATATCTTAGCAAGTAATTCAATATTTTTATTTTATATTTGTTATTGTGGTATCATTGAGCATAGGGCATATAATTAGCAGGGACAAGGTATCTTTGTTAAGGTGTGAAGATAAATATTTTATCGAAGGGTTACATTTTGTCCATTATTGATAAGCCGAAAGGTTTTCCCGATATTCAATTTCAACTGAGTCAACAAGTCGCATGTATTACGTAGTAGACCACTAAAAGTGGGGCACTACAAGATTATGGTTACGTTTTCCTCCGTACTGCATAAATACTCTCTTCATGCCTCCTATGAGGATTTACTTCAAAATTGAGAGACAAAAGTGAGTATTATGCTACTGCTGTCATTGGAGTTCATGAGTCCTTTCGATTAAAAATAGAGGTAACGGTTAGCATTCCAATAGTTCTTCATGAACTTGCTAGTTCATAGAAGCAAATCATGTAATAACGAATCTTAATTTGAACAATGGTGATCCTTATCACCCCCCAAAAGACTTTATGTCTTATGCTACTTATGTCTTCTTAAATTTCTAAATAGTTTGTCTCAATTACAGCACGATTGCAAGGAAGAACGAATTACTTGATCATAAGTTATAATTGATATATATATATATATATATATATATATATATATATATATATATATTGGTGAAACCTCATCCATGAGGGGTCGTAGCTTCTTTATTCAAGAGGTTTTGAGTGCCAACTCAGGTTTACATAGGAACATATAAAAAGAAACCAACATTGGGGATCCACCCCCTACAAAGAAAACCCCAACAAAATCCAGACTCCCAAGCTTCATCGTAGGCAAGCAGGCAATTTCTTTGGGTGAGAAAATCTGACAAGTATTTTCTAGATTTGGCGGCACGTCTCCTTTAACAACTGGCCATCATCAATTGTGTATTTTTCGTACATTTCCTTATTACTATTCTTCCACAGAACCCAGCATGTCGCCCATACTACCACATACTTGAGATGTTTATTGCTTCTTCTCTACCATAATGGAAACCGCAGGATCGATCCTGATACTCTGCCTCAGATCCGGAAAAGCTGTTAAAGTGAAGTCAATAAGGCCCTAGCTACATCACCATTATTTGGAAGCTAAGTGATACCCTAGCTACTGCACTGATTTATCTAAGGGTAGCATGTTGTGTAGTTTTTGCCAAAGCAAGATCGACCACTTTTCTGGTATGCACGTGTCATGCCCCAGTCCCAAAAATACGTAGGACTAGGACACGTAAGCATGCCAGCCGTATGAATATGGCACTCCAATATATGGAAACCATAACACACGTACGCTGTAATATGAATAACAATTCACAAGTGATAAACACATATGTCACAGGCATAACTAAATCTCATCTACAGAAATCATATGTAAATGAATATGTATCAGAATTCCTCCAAAATTGGCCCCAAAAAGAACATATCTTCCACCATAGGTCTCCGATGAACCTAAAACTAATTTTTATGTATAGCCTATGTATGTGGGTTGATTTCTCATGGTTAAATCTCAGATCTAGAGTCTATTAGAAGGAAGAAAACTAAAATATATCTATTGGGAGATGGATTCCCAATAAAAAGTCTCCAAATGCCAAGTAGCTCCTCTTCTTGTAGATCTTGGCCTCCTTCTCCTTGCTCCTTGCTCCTTGCTCCTTGGTCCTTGCTCCTTGCTCCTTGATGCTTGCTCCTTGCTTCTTTCTTGTAGATCCTTGATATAGAAGCCTCAATACAGAATTAGGGAAGGAATTTGTGAATAATTGGTGGAGAATTGATGAGGGAATGAAGGAAATTGGAAGAGGACAAAATATAAATCTAAAGAATTGGGAATTTGGTGAAAGAAAATGGTTTCTCTCTCCTCTTGAGGTGGCCAACCATATAACCCTCTCCCATGCCATGTGAAATGTCTTAATTACCACTTGGGGCCTTTCATGAAGAAATTAATTATGGAAGGAAGGTTCTAGTCGAATGGTTTCACTAATTAATCCAACCTCCTAATTCCATGGGCCTAATTCATGGGCTCAATCTAACTCATCTAAAATATTGGTTCATGCATCTAATAAAAGGGTTAGGTCACTACACAAGTCTAAAATAAATCTATAACTAATAATAATTAAATAATACAACAAATAATAATTATGCATGCACAATATTTAAATACAAAAAATCTTGAATTTAAAATTACCCATGTCAATTACCAAAAGTATCCTTGAATAAAAATGTAAGGATGACAATCCTACCCACCTTAGAAAAAAATTCCTCGAAATTAAGGAAGAAACTAACTACCAAAAGCAAACAATAAAATGCAAGAAAGAATTATATCTCACGGCTCGAACATATATGAATATCGCTCGCACACCTCGGTCTCTCGCTCCCAGGTACTCTCTCCTGGCGAGTGATGGCTCCACACGACGCACACCAAAGGAATCATCTGGTTCCTCAACACCTTCTCTCCCCGATCTAGAATCTCCACTGGCTGCTCTAGATAGCTAAGAGTAGGGTCCACCTCTATCTCCAAGTGATCCAACACATAACTGGGATCTGCCATATACCGTCTCAGTTGCGACACGTAAAATATATTGTGATACGTGAAACACATTGTGCACTCCCTCCAGTGCAGGTGGTAAGTCTAGTCTGTATGCAACTGTACCGACCCTCTCAAGAATACTGAAAGGTCCGATGAATCGTGGACAAGCTTGCCGCCTCCACTAAAATGAATCATGCTACGTATCGAAGAAAACCTCAAGAAAACCAGACCACCAATCTAGCATAAAATACAACCTTAGCACTCTAACAACAATAATCAAACACAAGCAAAGCAATCTAATGCTATACCTCAAACTCCAAAGGTCTCTAGTGGCTATCGGCCCAATCTCGCTGTCTGTCCTGTGCCATTCGAAGTCTGTCCCTGATAAGCTTCACCTTCTCTGCTGCATCTACTAACATCTCTGGTCCCAATAAAGCTCTGTCACCAACATCATCCTAGGACAACAGAGTTTGGCACCTCCGTCCATACAATGCCTCGAATGGTGACATCTCGATGCTGGCTTGGAAGCTGTTGTTGTATAAAAACTCTACCAAGTTAAGGTGATCCTCCCAAGAACCTCCAAGATCCAAAATACAGGTGCGTAGCATGTCCTCGATAGTCTGAATAGTACTCTCCGACTGTCCGTGAGTCTGAGGGTGATAAGCGATATTGAACTTGAGCTGAGTGCCCAAGCTAGCCTGCAAACTCCTCCAGAAATGGAACATGAAGTGACTATCCCAATGTGAGACTATGCTCACTGAAATATCGTATAATCTGACAATCTGGCGCACATACATCTCCGCAAGCTTCTCCATAGATGTACCTAATTTAAATGGCAAAAAGTGGGCTGACTTGGTCAACCTGTCTACGATGACCCAAATCGCTTCCTTACCTCCTAGAGAACGTAAAAGTTCTGATACAAAATCCATCGTCACATGCTCCCATTTCTACTCCGGAATGGGTAAAGGCTGAAGCAATCCACCTGGCCTCTGTCTCTCCGCCTTGACTTACTGGCAAACTAAGCATCTGGACACGAAGCTAGCTACCTCCCGCTTTATGCCATACTACCATACATGCTCCCTTATGTCTCTATACATCTTGTTGGCACCAGGATGCATAGTGTACTTGGAACGATGCGCCTTTTGCAGAATCTCCTCGCGCAATGCTCATCTCGGTACACATAACCTGGAACCGTATCGCAATGATCCATCATCTGCGAAAATAAAGTCCTCTGCTAACCCGATCTGGACCTGTGCTCTGATGCTCCTCAGAGACACATCCTCATACTGTCCGGCTCTGACTCGGTCCATCAGCTCCGACTGAACTTGAAGTCCCCACATGTGTGCTGCGATCTCAGGAATCAATACCTCAATGCCCAAATTGTCAAGATCGGCCAATAAATATTTATCTTTAGTCAAGCACATAGCCACGGGATACCTGCTCAAAGTATTCGCGACTACGTTGGCCTTCCCTGGATGGTACTGTATAGATATGTCAAAGTCATTTATCAGCTCCAATCATCACCGCTGCCTCATATTGAGCTCTTTTTGTGTAAACACATACTTTAAGCTCTTATGGCCTGTGAAGATCTCTACTCTCTCTCCATACAAGTAGTGTTTCCATAATTTGAGGACAAAGATAACCGCTGCCAACTCTAAATCATGGGTAGGGTAGTTCTTCTTATGCGGGCACAATTGCCTGGAAGCATAGGCAATCATCTTCCCATGCTGCTGTAACACACAACCCAAACCCTTCCCTGATGCATCGCTATAAATAAAAAATCCTCCTGTTCCTGATAGTAGTGTCAAGATGGGAGCTATAGTCAATCTCCTCTTTAGCTCCTCAAATGCTTACTGACAATCCTCATTCCAAACAAAATCTACGTCCTTCCTGGTCAGTCTAGTCATCGGCTCTGCAAGTCTGAAAAAGTATGAACAAACCTCCGGTAGTAGCCTGCCAATCCAAGGAAGTTCTTGATCTCTGCTACTGAGCTTGGGGTAGACCATGATTCAACAGCTGAGATCTTCTGCGGGTCCATCGAGATTCTATCTCCTATAATAAAATGTCCAAGGAATTCAACCTTATCAAGGAAGAATTCACACTTCGATAACTTGTCATAAAGCTTCTCATTCCTGAGGGTCCCTAAAATAATCCTCAAGTACAATTCATGCTCCTCTGGGATCTTCGAATATATCAGAATATCATCAATGAATTGGTCCAGGTACTGATGAAATACCTTGTTCATTAGGTTCATGAACACTGTCGAAGCATTGGTCAACCCAAACGGCATCACCAAGAACTTGAACTGCCCATAGCGAGTCCTGAAAGCTGTCTTCGGGATGTCTTCCCTCTTCACTTTCACCTGGTGGTACGCTGACCTCAAGTCTATCTTTGAGAATACCTTCACTCTACTCAACTGGTCAAACAAGTCATCGATCCACGATAACGGGTATTTGTTCTTGATAGTGAGGTTATTAAGTGCCCTGTAGTAGATACACATGCGTATCGACCCATCCTTCTTTGGTACAAAAAGTACTGGAGTACCCCATGGTGATAAACTGGAACGGATAAAGCCTTTTTCTTGTAACTCATCCACCTGCTTCTTCAACTCTGCCAGTTTATTGTTGTTTACCCTATAGACGGGCTGAGATATCGGCTCTGTGCCTGGCACTAAATCTATATATAATTTTACATCTCGGTCCGACGAAAACCTCGGTAACTCCTCTGGAAAGACATCCAAGAAATCTGTAATCAACGGATGTGGAAGCTCATGCTCTTCTACCAAAGCTTTACAGAAATTGCCTTCGCTCTGCTCTGCTCCTCGGAAGAACTAGAACTCCAGCTCTCCTGGCGACTAAAATAAAACTTTGCCTCCACCACAATCGATACTAGCATGATTTTTACTCAACCAATCCATCCCGAGTACTATATCGTAACTCGGAAGTGGCATTACAAGTAAACATACACTCAGCTCACGGCCTTCCAAATAAACTCTCTGGTTCTTGCAAACATCACTGACCAGGATAATGCCACCCCTGGTCATGATCTTGCAAGTCCTCGCCAACAGTTCAGACTCAAGATGATGCCTCAAAGCAAATGATACAAATACAAAGCTATGAGAAGCACCAGAATCGAACAAAATATGAGCTGGAAAGGAATTGAGATAAACTGAACCTGAGATGACATCGCCACCCGGCTCCTCCTTCTCGACAGTTAAGGCAAAAGCTCACCCCTGTCGCTGTGCTCCTCTCTTCTACTAATGCTGGGCAAACTGCTGCTGCTACGGTAGAAGAGGTCCTCTCTGCTGGCCCGCTGGTGGTCTAGCGGGTGCCCTCTGTGCCTGTCCT
This sequence comes from Iris macrosiphon, assembly GCA_036927795.1. Taxonomy (NCBI): domain Eukaryota; kingdom Viridiplantae; phylum Streptophyta; class Magnoliopsida; order Asparagales; family Iridaceae; genus Iris; species Iris macrosiphon. Next base: position 110,595,803 of record JAYESA010000013.1, read on the forward strand.
CCACCCTGAACTGGACTAGTTGGGACTTTGGGATAAGCCCACAACTGATGATCTCTCGATCCACAGAATAACCATTGGCCTAGCCTCATCCAGCATGCATTCCATCCGCGTCCTTGCTTCTTACAGAAAGTGCAAGGAACTGCTGCCCTTTGTATCTGATGCATCTACTGAGCTGGCGCTCTAGCTGGCCCATGATACAGCTGCCTTTGGTGCTGGTAAGGCCTCTTATGCTGCTTCTAGAAGTGAGGCCTCTTCGCTGGACTCATGTTATTACTGGATCCTCCGGTGTCCCTCGGCCTCTTTGAGCCAAGCTCTAAGTCACCCTCCGCTCTTTGCGCCTGTCTGAGTATCTCCTCGAAGGTGGCAGTAGGATCTCCGTTGGTGTGGAGTTTGACCTTTCGGTTCAGGCCCTTTCTGAACTTTCTGGCTCTGCCTCTAGGGTTCTGACCCTCTACAAAGTGACCTAGACGGTAATACTCCGCCGCATACTCGTCCACTGACATACCTCCCCGGACTAGGTATTGGAACTAACTCTCCAAAGATGTTAGAGCCACGTTTGGGAAGAACTTCTCCTTGAAAAGCTCTTTGAAGGCTTCCCAACAGAGTCCTAGTACTGCAATCCTAGGGTCTATCCGGAACCATGTCAAAAAAATATTGAACATCATACACCCTGCAGCCTCTATCTGTAGTATCACTAGAATCTGTGCCAACCGAAGGTTCCGCTCGATGTCCTTGATTCACTCATCTGCATAGATAATTCCCTCTGTGCCCCTGAAGTCCTTCGAGCCCATCCTCTTAAAGTCTACGATGGTACCCGGCCTCGGCGGATGCGGAATAAACTGAGCTGGTGTTGTCTTTGGTTGGACTGTAGTAGCTCTCTCAACTGATGCAAGTACGATCTGGTGAGCATTCTCCACGCTCTAACGCAGGACCTCCGACTGTCGTTGTTGTTCCTCCATCATATCCTGGAAGAGTATGAGCATCGACGTCTGATCGACTACTGGTGGTGGAGGTAGAAGATCCTTAGAAACTGTTTGCCCTCTCCTCGGTACTGGAGGTGGAGCACATCCGAAAGCTGCTGCCGATATGCCTATTGGACCGGTGAAGCTGACCTCCTGAATGTAGGTGCTGGACTATTGTTTGACGGTGCTGCCCTCAAGGGTGATGAAGTGACTGATCGTCCTTTCGTGGCACCTGAGTGCTGGGAACGCGTCTTTGGCGGCATCCTGAAGATAGATTGAAATATGGAATCAATATTGAATATGATACGATATCATCAAAGAAGGACATAACTTTATTCAAAGTAAAGCAATATTCAATAGACAAGTATTTGCAAAATAGATATTGGAATTTTTTTAGTTGCGATTGAGTAACTCTCAGCCTAAATCATGTTTTCTAAAGTAGGCTCGTAGCAGTACTCTAGACGAGCACAACTGCAAAATCGCACTAATTGTTAATCTAGACCTGCATGGGCCACCAATAAAAATGTGTCATGACCCCCACCCGGATATTCGGACACGAGTACGTGGTTACACCCAGCCAATGTCGCAGAATCGGTGGTACAATATTGTCTGGATCATTTCTAACTATCTAACATCTCAACAATATAATATTGTACATGTCAATCATCTCAACTCCAAATGGAGGAGCAATATGGTATCTTACATGAATAACTAATCTCAATCACAAAACAAACTAAGGGAGAATAATGCACGAATGGAATAGCGAAGAAAAGAATAAGATACAATTCAAAATCTGAAATAATGATACAAACTGTGAATCCCCTAATAGAATAGTCTAATATAATCCAACACAAATAAACTAGACCTCCTCAGGCTCTACAACTAAGTCCTCATGGTCTATAGGAGTATCCTCTATAGGCACGCCATCCTACGACATATAGAATGTGGGACACTGCTCTAAAAGCTAGTCATCTGGAAAAATATATCCAGTCAGGATTGGAGCAAAGTATATACCTCTAAAGCCGTTTTAATAGCATAATCGAGCATGTAAACAGATATAGAAATAAAATACAATATCACTAAATATATGAAATGAATGAACAATAGATATATTAGTAATGTACGAGAATATAGAATCAATAATATGATAAAGTAACTGCAATCTAAACTAATGTGCCTCAGAATACAAGTTCATGATATGATCGGGTTGGGTGAACATGATCAGGTAAGACGATTACAAGTGAGGTATGTAACCAGAATGTACACGATGTAACAATGGGCCTTTAATCACATAATCAACTCATACTCTCCCACCCCCAACTAATATCGATGGATCCAATCACAACACGCTACAAACATGAAATATAACCACTGAACACGAGCAGTGTGTGTACACAAATATCATAACCACCGAACACAAGCGGTAGGTGTATACGAATAAGCACACTGAACACGAGTAGTGTGTGAACACGAAATATAATCAATACCCAATATACACGATGAGATACAATGTACATGAGTACCCGCTGAACACGGTAGGGGATAACATCTCCTGATAGGATCCATATAGTACCAGTCTATGAAATTACTGTGTCAGGATCAAGTATACAATTCTAGAACATGCATATATATAATATTATAAATTAAAAACTATCAGAGAAATGTACTCGCCTGAAGTCCTGAACAAGGTGTGTTCTCGATGCCCAAGCTGGTGTCACCCAACCTATATATGGTATGTTAAATCAATACAAGATTCAAGAATGAAAATTAGTTAAGTTTATGCAATTATAGGTTAATACGCCATTTCTAGGTTAAACCGATAAAATCTAGGTTGCAAGATTCTAATGCTAAGTCACTTAGTCAATACACTTTGAAACTATGCTATACTAGCTAAGCTAAGATAGAAAAAGGCATTCAAAAGCCGTATCCTAAGATATGCAAGTTCATTTATATGAAAATAGTATTTTAGATATATATACAAGTTATTATACTTAATACTATATCTAAACAATGAAAATACGATACCTTGGCCTTGCACTGATGCGTATCACACCCATCTCGATATCCAAACTCAAAACCTTGGGTATCGGCCCAATACCTTGGTAATACCTTGGTATCCCGAGGTAACCCAAAACTCTAACATATAACTAATACATATATATAAACCAAACTAATACTAACTACATAAACTAACACTATAATGTATCTAACTACTACATAAATACCATACTACATATATTCATAACTAACTACTACTATACAATGACAACTAATACAAATATATATATTTATACGTAGCTAACTAGCTACGAGCATACTAACATATATATGTATACTCTAATACATATAGATACTATCTGTTTACATTCTAACTACTTAACTTATATTAACTTACTAAAAAACATCTAAACTAGATATAAATACTACACACTAACACATAACTAACTAATAACATAAACTAATACCTCAACTACTCAATACCTTAACATTAACTAACTATCACTAATCCTATCTGTCACTACCACTTTTCCAGATAAGGGCATTTGGGTAATTCACTATTTTGAATAATTATGTATTAAATTAAATTGCTGAGTTTTATAAACTATTATATGTTGTTAATAATATTTGGTTTTAGGTCAACCCTAGAACTCATTAGGACAACCCTAATGACCAAACCCTAATTAGAAGACCTAATTCTAGAGAAACCCTAGAATTCAAATTTGTAGGTTGAACCTCAAACCCTAGAAGGGCTAAACCTGAGTTTTGGGCTCGACATGACCTAACCTGGGGGTTAAACCTAAAACTATTCATTGGAAACCCTAACCTAGTTTAATATAAAAGGGAACCCTCTCTTTCTTCATGTAGAAAGAAGAAACCCTAGCCTCCATCAAGAGAAAGCCATCTCCCCACTCCAGAATTCGAAATCTAGCCCTAGAGATCCCATTCTCCTCCTCCAAAGCAAGGAAAGCAAGGAACTTGGGTTAAAAAGCCTTGGGGAAGAAGAACTTCCATTGGAGAAACCATCCCTGCAGGTAAAACCCTATTTTTACTCATTTAATTTCTGTTTTCTGATGTTAATACCCATTAGGAACCCACCCTTGCTGTGTAGATCTCGATTTCTAGGGTTCTACATGGAGATTTAGGAGAAATTAGGGTTTAAGTGTCCCAATATTTGGTTTCCCCAATTTTTTCGTGAACCCTAACCCTAGGTATTTGTATGTAGGCAGATTTGCATCACATACGTATAGATTTAATCTGATTTATAGGGTTTTGATTGAAGGATTTATGGGTTCTTATGTAAAACCATATTTCTGCACTCTTTGTGTTTGTGGAAATGATTATTAGGGGTTGCCTATCTCTGTATATAAATTTTGCATGTTTGATATACATAAATCTATATACATAGATATCTTGTATTGGTTTTGATATATATATATGCTTATGTTGTAGATGTGTTGTTCGATTGATTATAACTGCGTTTTGTGTAATTTGATTATAACTGTGCAGTCGAATGCATTTGGGGTTTCTGTGAGCACTGTTCAGTCGGGTTTTAGGGTTCAGTGTGGTTGAACTGTGTTAGTTCTAAGTGTCTGTGTTCCTGGGTTCTAGTGTATGTGAATTAGATGTGCAGTGTGTTTGGGTTTTCCTGTACAGACGTGGTAGAACAGGTTGTGTGATTGGAGAGAGACCTGTGCATTATTTTGAGTGAGCTTGGGGTTAGTAGATTTCAGGATGTAGTCCCTGTACATTCGGGTGGAGTTTTATTGAGTTTCCTGTGTGTAGGTATTGGATTTTGTAGTGGGTAAGTATCCCTATGTTATTTTCTGTGTGTATCCAGATCTATTTTACCTGTGTCTATGTACAGTAGGATTCCTGTGTGTGTTTTGTGGATCTGTGTGTGATTCTGTAGGGTGTAGGTTAGTGTATCAGTATGTAGTGGCAGTGTGTGTGGCTGTGTGTCCCTGTGTGTAGAGTTAGGACCTGTGTTGAACAGTAGGTGATTTTGTATCAAGTGTATCAGTAGGACATTGTATTTGGCTGTGTTTGTGATGCATCAGAACATGTATCAGTCCCATAGAGTTATGTCAGTGTGTCTAGTATCAGTAGGATTGTAGATATATATTAGTGTGATTTGGGGGTTGTGAATAGGGTGTACAGATTTGCTGATACTGTGTATCAGTAAGTTTAGTGTGTTAGAGTTCTGTGAGTTAGATTCAGTGTGCAGAGAGGGATTCAGTATGTGTGAACTGAACTGTGCTGTGTCTGTATGCAGTTCAGTGTGTAAACTGTGAGGGGTTCAGTTTGATACCTGTGTCAGTATACATGTTAGAGCAATGTGTGAGAGGACTGTCAAGTGAGTTCAGTGAGAAATTTTCCTGTGTGTAGGTATTTAAGACTCAGTATGTGACTGAGAAATAGAATATATGTGTGTGTAGTGGTTGTGTTCAGTGAGTGAATTTAGGAGCTATGTATCAGTATTCAGTGGCTGTGTCTATGTGTATCCAGGTCAATTTTCCTGTGTGTAGCAGTGTCTACTTGTGTGTGGATGTAGGATAGTGTTGGTGTAGGGTGTCTCAGTTAATTAGAACTGTGTGTGTTGCCTCAATGAAATCAGTGTGTTAACTGGGCAGAAAGTATCAATGTATATGTGTTAGTGTAGTGTGTAATTTATCTCTTAACCTATGCTTACCTGTGTCTATGTATGTCAGTGTATTTGCTTATGTGTATCTGTGTGTAGCAGTGTAGGAATTGTGTTGTGTTGTATTCTGCAGCTAGCAGTGTGTGAAGAGTTAAGTGTGTCGGCCTATGTGTTCAGTTCTAGAGTGCTAGTGTTAGATAACTGTGTGTGTGCAACTTATGTATCATTAAGTGAGTACCTATGTGTATGAAATCAATTGTATTTAGCATTGGTTGAATTGGTATCATGTATAGTAGGTAAGGTTAGATACCAAATAGGTATTAGGTATTAAGTTACTAGTTAAGTTATTAACTAGTATAAGTTAGGTATCCTTAGTATGATATAAAATTGGACTAGTGAACCTAGTATTGACCAGTAAACCTCAGAAATGACCTAGAAACCTCGTATTTAAATTGTTAAACATGTTATTCTTTTGATTTAATATCTGACATTAATATTCCATAAATAGGTCATTGTGATCCCACTTTGGACATTGATCCTCACACCTTGCTCAGGACCACAGGCGAGTACATTCTCTGACAGTTTTCATTGTTGATTATTTCTATAATGCAGTTGTATTACATACTTGATTCCGACACTATGGATACACGGGTTAGCACCCTAGATCCCCATCATGAGGAGTCGTGATTGGAATCCATCGTGCTAGCTGGGGGATGGAAAACTATTAGTAGATTATGTGATCATATCCAAATCCTTTACATGCATCATAGCTCACCCCACTTCTCACGTTGGGTGCGGCCTGACCATCTTACATGCATCATAGCTGTTATATATGATTAACCTGACCACTACATGCATCATAGCTAATCATATGGTTAGCCTGACCTACAAGAATCATAGTTAATCATATATAACCAGCCTGATCAAGTCCCAAGCCGATTACATAATAAACTAATATTTCAAACACTTAGCTAGATGTCTATTTTATTCAGATTCACCTGTTCCAGCATTCACTACTTATTGTCTAGCATTCACTATTTATTGTTCATTGCTAGATGCTCTATTGCCTATTTCCATTTTCTCCAGTACTTTACATTTCCAGCATTTATTTTCCATCTTGTATTTCTTACACTGTTTATAGATTTTGTCAATTTAATGAAACTGCTGTTAGTGCTTGTGCTTCGCTCCAATCCTGACTGGATAACATTTTTTCAGAGGACCTGGAGGATCTTTGCCCCACTCATTACGGCCCAGGATTAGAGGGTGATTTCACTCCAGAAACCCCAGAGGAGTTGCCTAGCCTAGAGGAGAATGTACCTGGCAATTCTTAGATTATTTTTCTGTATTTATTGTTCTAGACTGAGACTGAGTTGTATTTATTATTTTGTGACTTTGTGAGGTCATCTAGACCCAGATTTGAGTTGGACTTATTGTGGTTGATTTTTATTAGAACTCTTTTCTATTCTCATCGTGCCATTATTTCTATTAGCTTGTGATTGAGTATATCATAGAACTGTGGATTTTTATCATTGTCCTCCGTGCGGAGTTGAGACTATTGACAGGATATATTATATGTTGAGACCTAGACAGCGTTCTACCGCCGATGCTGCGGCGTAGGCTGGACGTACCCACGACTCATGCCCAAATTCTGGGTGCGGGTCGTGACACATTTTTAGTGGTGGCCCATGCAGGTCCAGCTTTGCAAGTTGTGCGATGTCGTGGTAGTGTGACAACTTAGTTGTACTACTACGAGCCTGTTTTAGGAATAAGAATTAGGCCGAGGATATGCTCAATCACAATTAGGAATTTCCGATTCTTATAATACTACTCTTAATGATTTCCTTTAGAAATTTACTGTCCTTCCTTGATGATATCGTATCTATTGCTTTAATTGATTCTTTCGATCTGTCTTCAGGATGCCGCCGAGGAGGTCCCAGAGACTTGGAGTAACAGATTCAGAGAGGTCTGCCACCTCTCGCCCTGCCGGACAGACATCCGCAGCACCTCCTACATCTCCAGTACATGTGAAAGTGTCTGCAGCATTTGGGGGTCCTCCACCACCAGTTCAGAGGGTTCCCACAGCTACGACGGGGCCTCTACCACCACCACCAGTTCAGCATCCAGGAGGTGTGCCCGTCGATGGGGCACAGATGTTCGCCTTGATTCAGGGCATGGTCGATGCCCAGAGGACGTCGGCAGAGGCCCAGAGAGTGCAGGCTGAGGCACATCAGGCCCATACAGAGATGATGACGGTGAACATGGAGAATGCTCACCAAGTGGCCCTCCAGGCTGTGGAGAGAGTCACTCAGCAACAGCAGCGTCCTGATCAGCACCACCAGAGGCTGGACACCATTGTGGATTTCAAGAGGATGATGCCTCGGGAGTTCAAGGGGACAGAAGGGATACTCTACGTCGATGATTGGCTAGAGGATATCGAGAGGAACTTACGCTTGGCACAGCTTCCAGAGATGCTCCAGATCGAGGCAGCTGGCAGCCAGATGTTCGACATCGCCTTGACGTGGTTTCGCACGGAGCCGAGACTGTTACGAAGGGGACTCACTTGGGAGGATTTCAAGAAGCTCTTCAAGGAGAAGTTCTTTCCTGATGTTGCCCTGGGAGCTTTGGAGAGTCAGTTCCATGACGTAGCCCAGGGGAGCTCGTCCGTCGATGAGTATGCCACGGAGTTTTCCCGCCTGAGCCACTTCGCGCCGTCGATGATTAGAGATCCGGGGGACAGGGCCCGGAAGTTCAGAAAGGGGCTGGCAAGGGAGATCAAGTCTCGCACGTCGGGACGTCGCACAGCTACCTACGAGGGCATATTGATGGATGCCCAGATAGCCGAGGACGACTTGGGCCTCAGGCCCAAGAGGGGACGTGATGGTTCCGGAGGAGCAAACAGTAGTACGGGACCGGACAAGCATCCATATTTTCAGCAGCAACAGCAGAGACCCTTTCAGCAGCAGCATCAGATACCAGCCCGAGGGCAGGTCCAGCAGCAGCAACAGAGACAGACTCAGCCCGCCATCCAGTGTACGTACTGCGGGAAGATGGGACATACTAGAGATATCTGTAGGAAGAGATTGGGCTCATGTCTGTCCTGCAGATCGACGACACACCAGCTGAAGGATTGTCCTACCATTCGTTCAGGTCAGGGTGGAGCAGCCGCCCAGAGAGGACCAGACAGGGTACCTACCGTACCAGGAGGCCAACAACAGAGGGGACCACTTCCACCACAACATCAGAAGTTTGCCCAGCACCAGCAGCAGAGAGGTATACCCCAAGGGCGAGCATACGCCATGGCAGTCGAGGAGATCGAGCCAGCAGGAGACTTGATCACAGGTTCGGTTTTTCTCGATTGTATTCCCGTATTTACCTTATTCGACTCTGGCGCTTCCCATAGTTTTGTGTCTGTATCTTATGCACTTCGACATCATTTAGACACAGAACCATTAGCTAGGACTTGCAAGATCACGACTGGTGGAGGTATTATCCTAGTCCGTGATCACTGCAAGGACCGGAGGGTGTTAGTAAGCGGCCAAGAGTTGAGCGTGAGCTTACTCGTCATGCCACTTCCGGGGTACGATATTGTACTCGGAATGGACTGGTTGAGTAGGCATCATGCTACTATAGATTGTTATAGAGGCAGAGTATTATTTAGACCACCAGGAGAGCCGGAGTTTGAGGTCGTCCGAGGAGCAGCGGAACAGGGCAAGAGCACATTTTGCGGAGCCAGAGCGGGAGAAGAGGAGTTGCCACATCCTCTGATAGCGGAGTTCCTGGATGTATTTCCAGAGGAGTTGCCTGGCTTGCCGCCAGACAGAGATGTTGAATTCTCTATAGACTTGGTTCCAGGAGCAGAGCCCATTTCACAACATGTCTATAGAGTCAACAACAGTGAGCTGGCAGAACTGAAGAAGCAAGTCGAGGAGCTGCAGGACAAAGGCTTCATCAAATCCAGTTCATCACCATGGGGAGCTCCGGTATTGTTCGTACCGAAGAAGGATGGCACGGTGCGCATGTGCATTGATTATAGAGCTTTGAACAATATCACTATCAAGAACAAGTACCCGCTGCCGAGGATAGATGATCTTTTCGATCAGTTGAGCGGGGCGAGGGTATTTTCAAAGATAGATTTGAGGTCAGGCTATCACCAGGTGAAGGTGAAGAGAGAAGACACGCCAAAGACAGCTTTTCGGACCAGATACGGCCAATTTGAGTTCATGGTGATGCTATTTTGTTTAACCAATGCACCGACAGTATTCATGAACCTGATGAACAAGGTGTTCCACCAGTACCTTGACAAGTTCGTAGTGGTGTTCATCGACGATATTCTTGTGTATTCCAAGACCCCGGAGGAGCACGAAGAGCACCTGAGGTTGGTCTTAGAGACTCTCAGGAGGGAGAAGCTGTACGGGAAACTCTCTAAGTGTGAATTCTTCCTTGACAAGGTCGAATTTCTTGGGCATGTGGTATCGGGTGACGGAATCTCGGTTAACCCACAGAAGATTGAGGCAGTAAAGTCGTGGGCTACCCCCAGTTCGGTCGCTGAGATCAGGAGTTTTCTCGGGCTAGCAGGATACTACAGGAGGTTTATACAAGACTTCTCCAGGATTGCAGCGCCAATGACCAGATTGACTAGGAAGGATGTGGATTTTGTCTGGACAGAGGAGTGCCAGGCTGCATTTGATGAGCTGAAGAAGAGGTTGACAACAGCTCCAGTTTTGACTATGCCAGCAGGGACAGGTGGTTTTACCATCTACAGTGATGCTTCAGGTAAGGGTTTGGGATGTGTTCTTGAGCAGCACGGGAAGGTAATTGCCTATGCTTCCAGGCAGTTACGCCCTCATAAAGAGAACTACCCCACCCACGATTTAGAGTTGGCAGCAGTTATCTTCGCTCTAAAGCTGTGGAAACATTACCTGTACGGAGAGCGTGTGGAGATCTTTACAGACCACAAGAGCTTGAAGTACGTATTCACACAGAAGGAGCTAAACATAAGGCAGAGGAGGTGGTTAGAGTTGATGAAGGACTTTGATATCTCATTGCAGTACCATCCAGGGAAGGCCAACGTAGTCGCCGATGCCTTGAGCAGGTATCCGATGGCTATGTACTTGACGACAGATAGACATTTGTTGGCTGATTTGGAGAGCTTGGAGATTGAGGTGTTAGTTCCCGGTACAGAGATTCAGATGTGGGGATTGCAGATACAGTCCGAACTGATGGACAGGATCAGAGTGGCGCAGTATGATAATGAGGCCTTGAGGAGTATCAGAGCACATGTTCAGGCAGGATTATCGGACGACTTTACTATCGCAGAGGATGGCTCCTTACGACACGGCACGAGGATGTATGTGCCGAGCGGGGAGTTGCGCGAGGAGGTTTTGCAGGAGGCACACCGCTCTCAGTACTCGATGCATCTCGGTGCCAACAAAATGTATCGAGACTTGAGGGAGCACGTATGGTGGTATGGAATGAAGCGCGAGGTAGCACGCTTCGTATCTCGGTATCTAGTGTGCCAGCAGGTAAAGGCGGACCGGTAGAGGCCAGGTGATTTGCTTCAACCTTTACCGATTCCAGAATGGAAATGGGAGCACATGACCATGGATTTCGTTTCAGGGCTTCCACGTTCTCCAGGAGGGAAGGATGCGATTTGGGTTATCGTGGACAGGTTGACCAAATCAGCCCATTTCTTACCTGTCAAGGTGGGCACGTCGACAGAGAGGCTAGCAGAGATGTACGTGCGTCAGATCGTTAGGCTTCATGGAGTTCCGGTGAGCATCGTCTCGGATCGGGATAGTCGTTTCACTTCCCACTTCTGGAGGAGTCTGCAGGCTAGCTTGGGCACTCAGCTCAAGTTCAGTACCGCATATCACCCCCAGACAGACGGGCAGTCTGAACGGACTATTCAGACTCTCGAGGATATGCTATGCACTTACGTTCTAGATCTCGGAGGTTCTTGGGAGGATCATCTTCACCTGGTAGAGTTTGCTTACAACAACAGCTACCAGGCCAGTATCGAGATGTCACCATTTGAGGCTCTTTATGAAAGGAGGTATCGTACACCGTTATCTTGGGACGACGTTGGAGAGAGAGCCTTGCTAGGACCAGAAATGGTCGTGGATGCAGCAGAAAAGGTGAAACTCATTAGAGACAGACTGCGAGTGGCGCAGGATAGACAGCGGCATTGGGCCGACAGCCACCGTAGATCCCTTGAGTTTCAGGTATAGATTGTTGTTTTTTGGTTTGTGTTGTTGTTTAGATTGCATGTTGAGACTGTTTTGTTTTAGGTTGGCGATCTAGTATTCCTACGGATTTCTCCGACGCGTGGCACGATTCGTTTTGGTCGAGGCGGGAAGCTTAGCCCACGCTACATCGGACCCTTTGGCATTCTTGCGAGGGTAGGTGCAGTGGCGTATAGACTGGACTTGCCGCCTGCATTGGAGGGAGTGCATGATGTGTTCCACGTGTCGCAGCTGAGACGGTACGTGGCAGACCCTAGTCACATACTTGATCACTCGGAGATTGAGGTTGGTCCGACGCTCAGCTACCCTGAGCAGCCCGTAGAGATCTTGGACCGCAGAGAGAAGGTGTTGCGGAACCAAACTATTTCCTTGGTTCGTGTTGCATGGAGACATCACTTTCCAGGGGAGTCAACCTGGGAGAGAGAGGACGAAATGCGCGAGCAATACCAGTATCTCTTCTAGACTCGAGGTATATTTCCTTTCTGATTTTATTCTTGTTCTAGTTCAGTCCAAATTTCGAGGACGAAATTTCTTTTAGGAGGGTAGACTTGTCACTACCACTTTTCCAGATAAGGGCATTTGGGTAATTCACTATTTTGAATAATTATGTATTAAATTAAATTGCTGAGTTTTATAAACTATTATATGTTGTTAATAATATTTGGTTTTAGGTCAACCCTAGAACTCATTAGGACAACCCTAATGACCAAACCCTAATTAGAAGACCTAATTCTAGAGAAACCCTAGAATTCAAATTTGTAGGTTGAACCTCAAACCCTAGAAGGGCTAAACCTGAGTTTTGGGCTCTACATGACCTAACCTGGGGGTTAAACCTAAAACTATTCATTGGAAACCCTAACCTAGTTTAATATAAAAGGGAACCCTCTCTTTCTTTATGTAGAAAGAAGAAACCCTAGCCTCCATCAAGAGAAAGCCATCTCCCCACTCCAGATTCGAAATCTAGCCCTAGAGATTCCATTCTCCTCCTCCAAAGCAAGGAAAGCAAGGAACTTGGGTTAAAAAGCCTTGGGGAAGAAGAACTTCCATTGGAGAAACCATTCCTGCAGGTAAAACCCTATTTTTACTCATTTAATTTCTGTTTTCTGATGTTAATACCCATTAGGAACCCACCCTTGCTGTGTAGATCTCGATTTCTAGGGTTCTACATGGAGATTTAGGAGAAATTAGGGTTTAAGTGTCCCAACATTTGGTTTTCCCAATTTTTTCGTGAACCCTAACCCTAGGTATTTGTATGTAGGCAGATTTGTATCACATACGTATAGATTTAATCTGATTTATAGGGTTTTGATTGAAGGATTTATGGGTTCTTATGTAAAACCATATTTCTGCACTCTTTGTGTTTGTGGAAATGATTATTAGGGGTTGCCTATCACTGTATATAAATTCTGCATGTTTGATATACATAAATCTATATACATAGATATCTTGTATTGGTTTTGATATATATATATGCTTATGTTGTAGATGTGTTGTTCGATTGATTATAACTGTGTTTTGTGTAATTTGATTATAACTATGCAGTCGAATGCATTTGGGGTTTCTGTGAGCACTATTCAGTCGGGTTTTAGGGTTCAGTGTGGTTGAACTGTGTTAGTTCTAAGTGTCTGTGTTCCTGGGTTCTAGTGGGTTCTAGTGTATGTGAATTAGATGTGCAGTGTGTTTGGGTTTTCCTGTACAGACATGGTAGAACAGGTTGTGTGATTGGAGAGAGACCTGTGCATTGTTTTGAGTGAGCTTAGGGTTAGTAGATTTCAGGATGTAGTCCCTGTACATTCGGGTGGAGTTTTATTGAGTTTCCTGTGTGTAGGTATTAGATTTTGTAGTGGGTAAATATCCCTATGTTATTTTCTGTGTGTATCCAGATCTATTTTACCTGTGTCTATGTACAGTAGGATTCCTGTGTGTGATTTGTGGATCTGTGTGTGATTCTGTAGGGTGTAGGTTAGTGTATCAGTATGTAGTGGCAGTGTGTGTGGCTGTGTGTCCCTGTGTGTAGAGTTAGGACATGTGTTGAACAGTAGGTGATTTTGTATCAAGTGTATCAGTAGGACATTGTATTTGGCTGTGTTTGTGATGCATCAGAACATGTATCAGTCCCATAGAGTTATGTCAGTGAGTCTAGTATCAGTAGGATTGTAGATATATATTAGTGTGATTTGGGGATTGTGAATAGGGTGTACAGATTTGCTGATACTGTGTATCAGTAAGTTTAGTGTGTTAGAGTGTCTGTGAGTTAGATTCAGTGTGCAGAGAGGGATTCAGTGTGTGTGAACTGAACTGTGCTGTGTCTGTATGCAGTTCAGTGTATAAACTGTGAGGGGTTCAGTTTGATACCTGTGTCAGTATACATGTTAGAGCAGTGTGTGAGAGGACTGTCAAGTGAGTTCAGTGAGAAATTTTCCTGTGTGTAGGTATTTAAGACTCAGTATGTGACTGAGAAATAGAATATATGTGTGTTGTCACTACCACATTTTCTAGGAAAGGGTATTTTGGTAATTTCCTATTTAAATAAATATTGTGCATGGTAAATAATTATTTATTGTATTATTTAATTATTGTTAGTTATTATTTAATTATTTTAGACTTATTTTAGTGGACCCAACTAGTTTAGTTTGGACCCATGGACCAACATGAATTAATTAGTTAGACTTGGCCCATTTAGAAAGCCCATAGTTAAGGAGATGGATTAAATTAATTAAATGATTAGACTAGAAGCTTCCTTCCTTAATTATTTCTTCATGAGAGGCCCCAAGGGGTACATTGGACATTTTACAAATGCTTGGGGGAGGGGCTATGACCGGCCTATTAAAGAGGGGGGGAAATTTCTCTCTCCTCTCATCTCATTCCAAATCTAGATCTAGAATTCTCCCACTACCAAATTCCCTCCATTCCCAATCCAATTCCCTACCAAATTCATTCTAAATTCTTCCCAATTCACCATTAAAGAAGGAGGAAGCAAGGATCTAGAAGAAGGAAGCAAGGATCTACAAAGAGGAGCAAGGATCTACAATTTGGAAGCAAGTTCATCTCAATTGGAGGTTTCATTGGGAATTCATCTCCCAATAGGTATAATTCAGATTTTCCCATTTAAATAGCTTCTAAATCTGAGATTTAATCATGTAAAATCAACCTATATGTATGTAGTACCCATAGGACTTTGTTTTGTGTTCATAGGAGACCCATGGAGAAAGTTATGGTACTTTTTGTGTCAATTTTGTTGGAATTCCGAATTTATATTTTGTTGTGTGTGTCAATTGATCCTATAGATCAATTGAACATGAGATTTATGTTTGAGGCTAGTGTCATGTCCATATTGGGATACTTGTGGTTCGTATCCCAACTATTTGGTGATACGAGTCATTTGGGGGTTTTCCTCCGACACGGGGCTTTGAACATGTCGTATTTTGACACGGACACATAGATCTACTTTTGACGCTTTGATTTGTTCATAAATATTATTTATGATTTGTTTGTGTCCTTCGGGGTGCATTTGGTTGTGTGTTGGACTCGTGTCGCATGCGTATCCTAGATCTAGTGGGATACGGTGAGATACTCTCCAATTGTGTGTATTTTTGCATAGATCTAATTAATTGTGGTTCAATTCTTCATTTATAATTAGTATATATATATGGATATTAAATATTTATTTTGTGTATTTATTATAGTAATTATTGTAGCATAGATCTATATTTTGGGTGTGCTAATATAATGTACAATATAATATGTAGCTTTCTTGCATGCAAATATATATGTTACTACTTGTTAAATAATATAATTTATACATAAAATGTTTTATAAAATATATTTGTATGTTTAATTGTGTAATTATATTATTTATAATTATTATATAATTATTTGGATATTAATGTAAATATTTTAGGTGTGCTTCTAGCCATGTAAATTATATGTTCTTTGTTAAATATTTGAAGGTATAAGTTTATGTGTATATTAATATATATATGTACATTTTTGTATTAATGGTTTATATATATATATATATATACTGTTTTATATATTCTGTTTATATATATATATATATATATATATATATATATATATATATATATATATATATATATTGTTTATATATTCTGTTTTTATATATATAATTATATATATACAACTTATTTTAGTGACAGTAAATTAATGACAGTAAAAAAACTGTCATTAATTAGCCGACTAATAGCAGCCGCTGTAGCCTTCGGGCAATTAATGACAAACCTGTCATTAATTGCAGCAGCGAGAAACAGCAGCTTTTCTGCGACGCTTTTCTACGACAGTTTAACTCTCAGCGAAAACCAAAGCAGTGGCAGTTTATTATTTGGGTTTCGGTGACAGTCCTTCGGTGATAGTCCCGACTGTCACTATTTAAACTGTTTTGATTTAATCCTATTTTATTTACTGTTTTTCAATGACGCTTTGACAGATTTAATGTATATATTATATATTATAATTGTATATATATATATGTATATATATATGTGTTTTGTGAGGAATAATAATTGTAATAATATATTATGTTATTTATATAAATGTTGGGTTGTATATATATTATTTTAGGGTATATATTAATTATATTATTAGTATACTTTGTGTGAGTTCTTTTTGAATCTAATTTGATTCCTAAATTATTGTAGTTTATCTCTATATTATTTTATAGATGTCTTGTGAGGTTGACTTTGGGTTTGACCATGTTTGACTTTAGTGGACTTTAGAGTTGACCATAGTTGACTTTTGACTTAGAATTGACTTATTGACCTAGAAATTGCCTAGTTTGACTTGTTCTCTTTCCGGGACCTTGTATTAATGTGGTATTCCATATCTAGGTCTTCGAGGCACCGAGTCAGACATTTGTGAGACTGTTCATTGGACTTCAGGCGAGTACATTCTCTGATAGTTTCTCATTTATGATATCCTCTATGTTCGTTGTATCTAGTGTAGATATACATGTTCTCTTGACACTATGGTTACACGGATTGGTATATCCGAATCTCGTCATGAGATGTTATTCCTTGGTATATGGTGTATATGGTGCAAGTATTATTTTATTGGTTATCTTGTACATGTACAGACACCGATTCTCGGGGAGACTAGCTATCTTCTTGGGGAATCTAGTGCCATAACGTACCGTGGTTGGATCTATTATACCAGTCGGGATGGGGAGTATTTTAGTGTAGATATGTGATCATACCCTCCTTGTGCATGTCTTGTTCCTTGTGAGTGTTGATCATACACCGCACGTATAATCAGCCAGGCCATTATACTCTTGTGCAAGTTCCTAAGCCGATCACATGTTAAAGCTAGTACTCACACACTTAGTCATTAGTATTCTTGTTCTATCAGCATATTATTCATTATTGTATTTCTTTCCAGTACTTCCTTATTGTCTATACATTTCTTGTATCTATTTATGCATCTTGTTTATCCACAGCTACTTACTGTTACATAGTTTTTATCATTATTTGAGAACTGCTGTTAGGGTTGTACTCTGCTCCTTTCCTGACTGGATATATTTTTCCAGATGACACTGAGGAGTACCCTACCTATTATGGACCCCAGGATATTATGGGTTTAGATTCTGAGACCCTGGCTCAAGAGGGACTTATCCCAACTGAGACAGTTAACCCTGGAGTTGTAGCTTTATAGTTTTGTAGTATTCTTTTGTACTGGATTTGTCTCCAGCATATTTCTGTATTTTCTTCAGACTCATTGATGTATTATTTTAGACTCATGAGTTGTATTATGACTATTCTATTCTTATCTGATTCGTGTTCATTCTATCTTAGTTCTGTGATTGAGTACACTATCTTTTGGTGGTTTATTATATTAGATAGACTTTCTAGACAGCGTTCTACCGCCGATTCTGCGGCGTAGGCTGGGCGTTGTTTCCGACTAGTACCCTTACCCCGGGTGCGGTTCGTGACACATTTTTGGTGGTGGCCCATGCAGGTCTAGCTTCACAAGTATGTGATGTCGTGGTAGTGCGACAACTTAGTTGTACTACTGCAAGCCTGCGATAGGATATAGGATATAGGCTGAGATACTCAATCACATCTAGGAAAATTCTTTTGATTCAACTATTCTCCTTTGACGTTGATACTTGATCTCTTAAACTGTCCTTTCCTTGAATATCTTACATCTTGTGCCATATTGATTCTTTCTTTCGCTTTGTCTCAGGATGCCGCCTAAGACTAGATCACAGCAAGGGAGAGCAGTTTCTGAGAGGTCTGCGACATCCCGAGGGCCTGCACCAGTCACTTCTCCGGTGATTGGAGTGTCAGTTGCTTTCGGAGTCCACCACCCACTCAGAGGACTGTGCCAGCTGTATCTGAGGGGCTTCCACCTCCACCTCCTGTGCCAGCAGAGGCGTCACAGATGTTTACTCTGTTTCATGAGATGCTTGAGGCACAGAGGGCTCAGTCGGAGGCACATCAGAGGCAGACCGACGTTCTACGGCAGGGCATCGAGAGTGCTCATCAGCTTGCTCGTACTGTAGTTGAGAGAGGAGTTTCGGTCCAGCAGCAGGTTGTTCCTCAGGTTGCTCAGCTTCGGCCAGGCAACATTCAGGACTTCAAGAAACTGGAGCCTAGGGTTTTCAAAGGGACGGAGGGCATCGTCTATGCTGATGATTGGCACGAGGACATTGAGCGTCTTATGAGGGTGTCCCGTCTTTCTGAAGATCTGAAGGTTGAGGCGGTAGGACTTCAACTGTTCGACGTCGCTCGTACCTGGTTCAGGAATGAGCCGGTTCTAGTTGACGCAGGACAATCTTGGGAGGTATTCAGGGACCTTTTCAAGAAGAAGTTTTTTGCCCGGATAGACAGGCTTGACATGGGGAGACAATTTGAGAGTCTTATTCAGGGAGCATGTCTGTGGAGGAATACGCTGCAGAGTTCGGTAGGCTGAGCCGATTTGTAGAGTATCTGGTGAAGGAGCCGGAGGTTCGAGCTATTCGTTTCCGAGAGGGTCTAAACTGGGAGGTGAAGATTCTCATTCCGTCTTTTTATGAGACATACTCGGAGATACTTGCGGAGGCACGCAAGGTTGAGCGGGATCTGGGTTTGAAGACCAAGAGAGACCGTGATTCTTTTCTGGGGGCCAACGGCAGTGCAGTATCTGCTAAACGTCCTCATTTCCAGTCCAGACCTTTCCAGCAGCCACAGCAGAACCAGACTCCAGCTAGAGCGCCTTTTCACCAGGCACCTCAGCAGCAGAGGCAGTTACAGCAAGCTCTATGCAACTTCTGCAAGAAGCCCGGCCACATTTGGGAAGTTTGCAGAAAGAGGCTAGGAGTTTGTTTGTATTGTGGTACTGAAGGGCATCAATTGAGGGAGTGTCCTCGTCGTGCAGTTCAGGGAGCAGCTCCAGCTCCGAGGGCACAGATGAGACCACCTGCAGCACAACAGAGGGGACCGCTTCCGACACAGCAGTAGCGTTTTGTCCAGCATCAGCAGCAGGGAGGTGCTCGGCAGGGACGAGCGTTTGCTATGACAGTCGAAGAGGAGGAACCCACCAGAGATGTCATCGCAGGTTCTATTCTTCTTGATTCCATTCCAGCTTTAGCTTTGTTTGATAGTGGTGCTTCCCATAGTTTTGTATCTGTTTCTTTTGCTCTAAAGCATGGTTTGGTAGCTGAGTCTTTGCTTAGGACTTGCAAGATCATGACCGGGGGAGGCATTATCCTGGTTAATGATATTTGCAAAGATCGGAGAGTTACTCTGGGAGGCCGGGAGTTGAGTGCGTGTCTACTTGTAATGCCACTTCCGAGCTACGACATTGTACTCGGGATGGATTGGATGAGTAGGCACCGTGCTAGCATAGATTGTAGAGGAGGTAGAGTTTTGTTTGGTCCGCCAGGAGAGCCAGAGTTCGAGTTTGCTAGAGGAACTGCGGAGCAGGAAGAAGGCATTATTTGTGGAGCTATGGTGGAAGACAAGGAGTTGCCACATCCGTTGATAGCAAAATTTTTGGATGTGTTTCCTGAAGAATTGCCAGGATTGCCGCCAGATCGAGATGTTGAATTTTCTATAGACTTGGTGCCAGGTGCAGAATCGATTTCGCAGCATGTCTATAGAGTAAACAACAGCGAGCTGGTCGAGTTGAAGAAGCAGGTGGACGAATTGCAGGATAAGGGGTTTATCAGATCGAGTTCTTCACCATGGGGGTATTGTTTGTACCGAAGAAGGATGGATCGGTGCGTATGTGCATTGATTACAGGGCTTTGAATAATCTCACTATCAAGAATAAGTATCCTTTGCCACGGATTGATGATCTGTTTGATCAGTTGAGTGGTGCAAAGGTATTTTCTAAGATAGATTTGAGATCAGGCTACCATCAGGTGAAGGTGAAGCCGGAGGACATACCGAAGACTGCTTTTAGAACTCGGTATGGTCAGTTCGAGTTTATGGTGATGCCGTTTGGTTTGACTAATGCACCGGCGGTATTTATGAACTTGATGAACAAGGTGTTCCACCAGTACCTTGACAAGTTCGTGGTGGTATTCATCGACGACATACTCATATACTCGAGGACACCGGAGGAGCATGAGGAGCATTTGAGAATTGTGTTGGATGTGCTGAGGAAGGAGAAGCTGTATGGAAAGTTGTCCAAATGTGAGTTTTTCTTGGACAAGGTGGAATTCTTGGGGCATGTTGTGACTGGTGATGGTATTTCAGTGGATCCGAAGAAGATTTTAGCAGTGGAATCTTGGAAGACTCCGAGTTCGGTAGCAGAGATCAGGAGTTTCTTGGGATTGGCAGGCTACTACAGAAAGTTTGTGCAAGATTTTTCGAGGATTGCCGAGCCGATGACCAGACTCACAAGGAAGGATGTAGAGTTTGTTTGGACGGAAGATTGCCAGGCCGCTTTTGAGGAGTTGAAGAAGTGGTTGACGTCTGCTCCTATTTTGACATTGCCATCAGGGTCCGGAGGTTTCACTATTTATAGTGATGCATCAGGAAAGGGTTTAGGTTGTGTTCTTCAGCAGCATGGGAAAGTGATTGCCTATGCATCCAGGCAATTGCATCCTCATGAAAAGAACTATCCTACCCATGATTTGGAGTTGGCAGCTGTCATATTCGCCCTGAAGTTGTGGAAACATTATTTGTACGGAGAGCGTGTGGAGATCTTCACAGACCACAAAAGCTTGAAGTACATTTTCTCGCAGAAGGAGTTAAATATGAGGCAGCGTCGGTGGTTGGAACTGATGAAGGATTTTGATATCTCTTTACAATATCATCCTGGGAAAGCCAATGTAGTTGCCGATGCTTTGAGCAGGTATCCGGTAGCTATGTTCTTGACGCAGGATCGATATCTGTTGGAGGACTTGGAGAGCTTGGGCATTGAGGTGATTGTTCCTGGGTGTGCTATGCAGATGTGGGGATTGCAGATACACTCAGATTTGATGGACAGGATCAAGGCAGCACAGTATGATGATGTATCTTTGAGGAGTATCAGAGCTCAGGTGAGAGCAGGATTGGAGGATGATTTCTCTATTACAAAGGATGGATCCTTGAGGCATGGAGTTAGATTATGTGTGCCTAGTGGGGAGTTGCGCGAGGAGGTGTTGCAGGAAGCGCATCGCTCTCAGTATTCCATACATCCAGGTGCTAACAAGATGTATCAGGATATACGAGAGAGTGTGTGGTGGTATGGCATGAAGAGGGAAGTGGCACAGTTTGTATCCAGATGCTTAGTGTGCCAGCAGGTGAAAGCCGAGAGGCAGAGGCCAGGAGGTTTACTTCAGCCATTACCCATTCCAGAGTGGAAGTGGGAACACATTACTATGGATTTTGTGTCCGGACTACCACGATCTCCAGGAGGGAAAGACGCAATTTGGGTCATTATTGATAGATTGACCAAGTCGGCCCACTTTTTGCCTTTCAAGATGGGTTTGTCTACGGAGAAGCTGGCAGAGATGTATGTGAGGCAGATCGTTAGGATACATGGAGTTCCCGTCAGCATAGTCTCAGATCGGGATAATCGTTTTACTTCTCATTTCTGGAGGAGTTTGCAGGAGAGTTTGGGCACTCAGCTCAAGTTCAGTACTGCATATCATCCCCAGACAGATGGGCAGTCAGAGAGGACTATTCAGACTCTCGAGGATATGTTGCGTACTTGTGTACTAGATTTTGGGGGTTCTTGGGAGGACCATCTCCATTTGGTAGAGTTGCTTACAACAACAGTTACCAGGCCAGTATAGAGATGTCACCTTTTGAAGCTCTATATGGTCGGAGGTGTCGTACTCCTTTGTCTTGGGATGATGTTGGAGAGAGAATTTTGCTTGGGCCAGAGATGGTTGTGGATGCAGCGGAGAAGGTTCATTTGATCAGAGACAGACTTCGAGTGGCGCAGGACAGACAGCGGCATTGGGTCGATAGCCATCGGAGACCTTTGGAGTTCGAGGTATAGTTTAGATTTTGTTTGTGCTTGTTCTTGTTTGTTATAGATTAAGTTCTTAAGATGGTGTTTTGTTCTAGGTGGGTGGTTTGGTATTTCTGAGGATTTCTCCGACACGAGGCATGATTCGCTTCGGTGGAGGCGGAAAGCTTAGTCCGCGATTCATCGGACCTTTCACTATTCTAGAGAGGGTCGGTGCAGTTGCTTATAGACTAGACTTTCCACCTGCATTGGAGGGAGTGCACAACGTGTTTCATGTGTCACAGTTGAGACGATACGTGGCAGATCCTAGTCATGTATTAGATCACTCAGAGATAGAGGTGGGCCCTACTCTTAGCTATCCAGAGCAGCCAGTTGGAATTCTGGATCGGAGAGAGAAGGTGCTGAGGAACCAGACTATTCCTTTGGTGCGCGTCGCATGGAGGCATCACTCTCCGGGGGAGTCTACCTGGGAGAGAGAGGATGACATGCGAGAGCGTTATCCATATTTGTTTGTACCTTGAGGTATGTTATTTCTAGTTATGTTCTGTTCATTGTTATGTTCTGTTCATTAGTTAGTTGTGATTCTTTAGTTCTGTTCTGTGATTTTCTGGGGGTAGTTTTCGTCTTTGAATTTCGAGGACGAAATTATTTTAAGGAGGGTAGACTTGTCACTACCATATTTTCTAGGAAAGGGTATTTTGGTAATTTCCTATTTAAATAAATATTGTGCATGGTAAATAATTATTTGTTGTATTATTTAATTGTTGTTAGTTATTATTTAATTATTTTAGACTTATTTTAGTGGACCCAACTAGTTTAGTTTGGACCCATGGACCAACATGAATTAATTAGTTAGACTTGGCCCATTTAGAAAGCCCATAGTTAAGGAGATAGATTAAATTAATTAAATGATTAGACTAGAAACTTGGCCCATCCAGACAGCGTTCTACCGCCGATGCTGCGGCGTAGGCTGGACGTACCCACGACTCATGCCTAAATTTCGGGTGCGGGTCGTGACACTATCTACTACTAATCAATTAAACAACTAACTATCCATAACAAATACCTTTGTTAAATCACTAAATTAAACTAACAAACTAACTAACACTACACTGGAACAACACAAATATTAAAACTGTGACCTGTGACCTGTGGATATTGTGCTCGTCTCTCTGCCAAGCACAGTGCTGAAAGCAAACTAGCTGATACCTGCAGTAAAAAAGCTGCACAATTTCTGTGCTCGGGCACAGTAACTATCTGGACCTGATACCTGCTGAACTGTGCATAACTTGTACTGTGCAGGTATTGCATAGTGCACTGACTTTTGTTGGTGCCCGAGCCTCTCCATGGCTTGGCTGAACTGATACCTTAGGAGACTGCATGAGCTCACCCGGCAGGAGCTGCCCGAGTGCACAGCAGTGCACGAGTACTGCCTTTCCATGGCTAAACTGTTAATCACTGATGGTAGTACACCCCGAGCTCCTCTCTCTTGTTGACTGATGCTCATACATCTCCTCATAAACCCATAACACAGCAACACAAACACAAAACAAACGCATCCATGTATATGTATACTCCTCTCACTTCTATATATATATATATATATATATATATATATATTGATATATATATATAATCACATACTTACAAATAACTATATATATATATATAAACATATATATAAACACATATATAAACCAACACATATATATATACATATACATATAGATCTATATATAACTATACACACACACACACACACACACACACACACACACACACATATATATATATATACAAAATATTGTCCAGATATATAAATACGCATGTACGTATAGCAAAAAGGACAAAACATCAAACATGTGGAGTGCAACGCACCCGTATCACACTAACTCTATGATACGCTTGCGATACAACTCCAACACACAACCAAACGCATCCCGGAGGACACGAGCAAGTCTAGTACACTAATTATGAACAATACATATAGTAATTAGAATAACTACGTGTCTGTGTCACAATGTAATATGCACAAGGCCCCGTATCGGAGGAAAACCCTCAAAATCAACCTGTTTCGTCAAATTGACGAGATATGACCTACACGTACCCAATTATGGATATGACACTAGTCACAAACAAGCAATCATGTATCATTTTGATCTATTAGACCAAATGACAACCACTACATGTGCCAATCTAGGAATTCCCCCAAAATTGGCACCAAAAATATATAACTTCCACCGTAGGTCTCCGATGAACCTAAAACTAATTTTTATGGGTAGCCTATAAATGTGGGTTGGTTTCTCATAGTTAAATCTTATATCCAGATTCTATTAGAAGGGAGAAAACTGAAATGTACCTATTGGGAGATGGATTCCTAATAAAAAGTCTCTAAATGCCAAGTAGCTCCTCTTCTTGTAGATCTTGGCCTCCTCCTCCTTGATTCCTTCTTGTAGATTATTGAAATAGAAGCCTCAATGAAGAATTAGGGAAGGAATTTGTGAAGAATTAGTGGAGAATTGATGAAGGAATGAAGGAAATTGGAAGAGGGAAAAATATAGATCTAAAGAATTGGGAATTTGGTGAAAGAAAATGGTTTCTCTCTCCTCTTGAGGTGGCCGTGGCCGGCCATATAACCCTCTCCCAAGCCATATGAAATATCTCAATTACCCCTTGGGGCCTCTCATGAAGAAATTAATTAGGGAGGGAAGATTCTAGTCTATGGTTTCAGTAAATAATCCAACATCCTAATCCATGGGCCTAATTCATGGGCTCAATCTAAACTCATCTAAAATGTTGGTTCATGCATCTAATAAATGGGTTAGGTCTACTACACAAGTCTAAAATAAATTTACAACTAATAATAATTAAATAATACAACAAATAATAATCATACATGCATAATATTTAAATACAAATAATCTAAATTTAAAATTACCCATATTAATTAACTAACTACCCTTGAATAAAAATGTAAGGGTGACATTAACTACACTCTTGTGTTGATTCATACCGAGTCAATTACAGTATTTTACCATATCAGGTAAATTAAGTTTTTTATCTGTCCTAGTCATAATATTCTCTAAAATTTTAGGATAATATGATAGAAATTTGAATGATGAAGTTTAGTTTTATTTAGGAGTCATTGTATTTACCTAACATTAGAGGTTGAGTAATTAGTTAAACCATAATATAGAACATGTTTTGACCCTAGGTACCACTTGATTTGGACACATAGAATAGATTTTAAGTACCCTATATATTGAGAAATTTAATGGAAAGGAATTTGCATTGGGATGATGAAGTCAGATAAGGAACTTTCTAGTGAATGTTTATTTCAGCTAAAGGAATTTTCTTAGATGAAGGGACTAAATTTATATAACATTATGTAGGAATTTATGAAGCTTACGATAATAAGGATGGCATAATGGAATTGATAATGGAAATTCTATACTAGAACGTCTTGAGGATAAATCAGGATATAGCGGGATTATGAGTTAAATAAAAAAAGGAATTTTAAGAACCCAAGTAAATGAAAGTATTCAATATTGATGGAGGAAAAATAAGATTTGATCAAATGTTGATATAGAATTTGGAAAATTTTAAGTAGTGGTTTCAACTCTTAGAATTAAGAATTACGGAATGAAAGCACATGATACGGGTTGAAGTATAACTAGATTACATATCGTATCTATCACGACTTAGTTGTAAAAGGAAGATATTAGCAGTGAAGTGGTTTGAATAGGAACAAGGATACTGAATATCAGAGAATAAAGGATGTGTGATATGAGACATGTGATACGAGATACGAGACATAAAATTTGACATGAGGGCATATATTTAATTGGATAGAATCTTAAAATTTGAAGTGATGAATATGGGAACTTGAAATTGAGATTAAAACTTTGGAAGAATGGATTTCTCGGTAGACAAGATTGAAATTTGTATCTATGACTTACAGAGTATGTAGTTGATGACATGATGCATTATTAATACCCTTCCCTTGAGCCGTCAGTTGTTATTCTTCCTTATAGTGCTTGTTCTGTTATAGTGCTTGTTCTAACTTTTAATTTTGAGGACAAAATTATTTTAAGGGAGGTAGGATTTATAACCACTACTTCCACTGTAGGAGTATTTTTGTCATTTCACTATTATTTGTTAATTATATAGTTTTAGTTATATTAGTGTTAGTTATGACGCTATTTAGTTAGAATTAATTTGTGATAGTGTGATAGATATAATATCCCCCTCTATTATGATTAGATACCCTTCCATTTTTAATTATATTCCTTCCTAAACCAAATATATTCCATTCATGGCAACTCTAGAACCTAATTAAAGATTGAATAGGGGCAAACTTGATATTGTAGTATCACCCAAACCTACTATAAGTGTCCGGCCCTAATTAGCGTTTTAATTATTTTATTTCATATCACCATTAGCCTCCTTCTTTTCCAAATTTACTTCTTCTCCAATTCATTCCACTTCCATACAAATTTCCATTCAATCCACATCAATTCTTACTCATTCTCATCACTATGGGAGACCTAGAGCCTTGGAGAGCACAAGAAGGACCATTGGAGAGAAGCTAGCTAGGAGATTGTGTCCATTTCACTCGTTGTATCTATTTGGAGGAGTTTCATTAGGATCCAACTCCCAATAGGTATAATTTTACTTTCCCTAACAATTTATATTGTTAATACCAATTTGAATCCATTGGAACCTACCCATAGGGATACGCAACCCTATTAGTGAAGATTTAGGTGGTAGAGTATCAATTTCTAATAGTTATATGTATTTTTGTGAGCCATTTGGTGGAACTACGAATTTGTGTCCACCAAGTGTTTGTGTGGTGTCCTTTTATTGTCATTGGAGTCTAATTGGGTTTCTAGGTGTGTCATTATGTCTATAATTGGATAAGTAGAGTCTGTATCGTGATACGCCATGATACGTATAGGTAGATTTGATAATTTGAGGGTTTTGGACCAATTAGTATTAATTCCTCTTTATTTGCATAAAATCTATTATATATATATATATATATATATATATATATATATATATATATATATATATATATATATATATATACAAATGCTATATTCATATATTATATGTCTCTAGTTGGTTGTGAGTATTGTGTGTGCACTTAAGTGCTAGTATTGAGAGGAGGAGATACTTGATATCTTGTGTGATGTTTAGTATCATGGAGACTTAGTTTATGTGTTGTATTATTGGTGTATTAGTGAGTGTGTTTGTGTGGGATTGAGTATGTATGGGAGAGAGTGCTTGGTGTTAGGAGGGAGGGAAGGAGCTGCTCATGCAGTTCTAGGACTACACTGCACTGCATCATAGATGGGGGATTGGGATGCAGGGAACTGAACTGTTGAAAGAAGTTGACAGTTCATATTAGAAGAGGGAATGAGTGTTTACTCTAGTCTGCAAGGGAGTAGAATGCCTGGGTGGAATTAGACAGTGCAGTGATTGTGGGGTAGCTTGCTGTAGTTGGTACAACTATGTGCACTGCATGTAGAATGCAATGAGGGGCTTGCTTGTTATTTCAGACTACAAGGACTACAAAAATAAGGGATTTGCAGTCCCAAATACTAGGGTCAACAGCAGATAGGAGAGGGGAAAGTCGGGCAATAGCAAGCAGTTTCCTGCAGCAACTGTAAGCATTGTGTGGCAACAACATGTATGTGCTTGTATGGAGAGTGGAGAGTATTGGGTGACTGTGCCAGAGCTGAATGTGGTCTTCAGTAAGCACGAGGGGCAATAATGTTGCATGATGTGGGGGGAATATGAGCCTACAACAGTCCAAGAAACTACAGATGTTGCAGCCAGAGCTCGGGTTTAGCATAGTGTTAAATCTGCACGTAGTAGAGAGATGGGGTATTGGTACAGAAGGGGAGTTGAGGGAAATGTGAGAGTTTAAGTGAGGGTTGTGCACACTTGGGTACAAGGGTAGGTAGCATGAGGTATCCTAGTAGTGAGGTAATGGGAGAAATTTGTGTGAAGGTAAGATGAGTGTTAGTGTTAAGGGATAAGTACCAGTTTAGTGTTCAAATGAATATGAGTGAGGGTAAAGGAGTATCATAGTAGAGTATTGAGTAGTGTCAAGATATAGATATTGGATAGAGTTATACTAAGGTATTAGAATACTAGGTATTGTAAGTGACCTAGTAACTAGGTAATAGATATTAAGATGTGGGATATTGATATGTTAAGGCATAGAAAGATATATAATATGGGGTTAAGGTATTGAGATACAACCAAGGTATTATAGGATAAGAGTGTATAGGATAAGGTATGTGGAATACTATTTTTATATATATATATATATATATATATATATATATGTATATATATATATATATATATATGTATGATGGCTAGTATGAGCACCCTAATTTTTTATATTGGGTTAGTTCGATAATTATTAATTATTTTTTATTTTAATATTTATTTAATAATTTAATTAAACTTTGGAAACCAACCTCCATGGTTTTAAGATCTTGAATGCAACACAAGAATTTTTCTTCCAACCAACCTAGCATGCTCGACTTAGACGAGTCAAATTAGGCTCCTGTCATAGCTGTCCCTCACAAATTCGCATTCTCATACCTTATTTTGGTTGCACAACTTTCGCGACAAAATTATGAGAAAACGATAATTGATTAATCATTTAGTCGTGACGTACAATTTTAACACGCCACACCAACCTATTGATCCCAACTAAATCCATGCTATGAACCAAACTTGTCCTATTACACACATGACACTCGAATTACGTTATTCGATCACCCTACACGCTCCCAATTTAATATTAAGTAAAAAATAGAATTTATGGATTTATTTAATTAATTTAATATCCATTAATATTTAGTAAATATATTGTTTAATTAATATAAATTGATTGTAGATTATTTATTGGAGGAAATATAAATTTTCTAGAATTTTTTCAAGTGCCTAACTATTTTTGGAAATTTTTTGCATTTAATTATTGAGTAAATCAAAAATAAAACAAAAAATAGAAATTAAACCCAAACCAATTAACCTTAACCCTACACAAACCCAAACCCAAACCCAAACCCAAAACCTAAACTTAAAACTCTAAGAAAACCCTTTCCCCACGTATAGGAAGCAAACCCCCTCCTCCCCTCTCTCTCTCTCTCTCTCTCTCTCTCTCTATATATATATAACAAAACCAAACCCAAAACCAAAACCCTAACTCTAACCCATCCCACGCCTTCCCCACTACCCCCTCCGTCGGAGCACCGCCGACCGTCGACCTTCTCCGACACCCCTCGCGCCGCTGCGCCACCGCACCGACCACAGCAGCGCCGACCACCGCCCGCACAGGCGGCCGTACGCGCAGCAACGCACAGCCGTACGGCCTCCTTCGCGCACAGCCTCCACCTTCCTCGCTCATCCAATTCTTGTCCCGCCTTCGCTGGTATGTTCACAACCTAACCCTCTAGGATTCCCTTCAAGTGGAACGGATTTAGGCACCACGGTTTGATCGAAAGTTCGACCAAAAGTTGGCCGAAAAACTGTTCGAAAATAGTCCAGAATTTTGATCCAAACCCCTATGTTCATGTCCAATTTTCTACCGTCTCGTTAATTATTTTTAAAATATAATTGAAGGGACTTCGTCACAATATAACCAAGTTTTTACTGTTCTTTTAGTTTTTGTTAGTTTACTTTAATGGTAAAATTATTCTTGTTCCAAAACGACCAAAAACTTGTTTTTAAAACACAAAAAATCTAGCGATACGGGGTGCATCCTACCAAACTAGACGACTGTTTCGTGTGTGAGTTGTATCAAAAGTCGCATATCATCAAAATGGACGTATGGGCTTTTGCGAAACTTGATTTGGATGTGCGTGCACAACGAATCAACTCGTATCCGCCGAAAAGTCATGTATCGACCTATTCTGACACTCGTCCTAATTTTGTGTGTGCTTATCGTTTTGCAACAAAACTTGCGCCATCAGATTCGCAATATTACGCTGGTCCTATGACCCAAGTTTGATTCGACTCTGAGAACGTTGAAGAAACATTATTTTGTGGGCCCTACGGTTCCACATGACGGAAGATTTCGTGATCGGCTCATCGAAATCCACTTCTGGATGTTCTGTTGAGTTCGTATCATCATTTTGGACTCGTAGACACTAAGTGGGATGAATTTGGAGAACTTTGTCTTCAACACGTTTTATGGTGCGAAGTGGGGCCTATTGATCCCGCTTTGACCCAAAACTGTTATGTTTGTCCCTGTGTCCAAATTAGACTTATGAGTAGTCAATCCTAGATATTTCAACTATTCTAAAAACAATGGTGATGTTTGTTTCAACATCCAGAGGTGTACGTGCAGATTTTACTTTCCCAGGAGCAGTTGACGGAGTTCAGAACCCAGGCAAGTGTACCTTGCCAAACCTGCAGAGATTATGTTATAATATATGCTTGTGTTTCTTTTATTATATATACTTCTGTGATATATCCTGTTCAATCTAGGACCCTGAGATGTTGCTTAGCATTCGAACAAGATTCGGGTGTCGACGTCGTACGCGGAGTCGTGCAACGTCACTTAGAGAGTTGATTTCGCGATCCTATATTTTTACGTGCATGCATTACCAATTATGCCATATCGTAGGACACTTGACACTATTTCATGTGACAGAATCTTTCTTGAGTTATTCATAGTGATTTTGTATAGGCTTACAGGATTCGTGACATGCGATTTGCATATTACATGGATATTATTATGACTCGTTGCATTAGCTAGAGGTCATGATCTTGCATGTTATGGACATGAGACATCGTGGATATGAGATATGAGGTTACATTGGGTGGGGAGAGACACACAGGTGCCTTAGACTCTGTCTCAGATCTTTGGCACATATACTAGAGTCATGATACTACTTGCTGCTATGGGCTCCCCGACACAGAGGCTGTAGTGGTCTCAGCCTGAGTACTAGTGATGCTCTCATTTGTATTTCACTTAGCTGGTTACATAGCTTGCCTTAAGGATCTGTTTATATTTACTTGCTGTATTTTATTTGGCTTTAGTGTTTATTATACCTTGTTATGTCCCCTGAGGACCTGGATCCGGATTATATCCCCAGGTGTAGACGAGGAGAGCTATCCCGAGGTTTATGGGGAAGGTGCTACTATTAGAGACGTACAGGTTGCAGAGGACGAGGTTGTTCCGGAGGATTTTTTTTTGAGCACACAGTATTCTTACCATTCATTATTTATGCTTAGTATTCTTGGAAATTTGATCTTGTAGTGACTCTGGATATTGTACTTGGATTTATTTTTCTTTCTATTTTGATAACGAGTTATTCTCCGTAACTTTATTTATATTGCTTTGGTTGGACAGATCATTTTATATTATTGTGACTGGACTTGTCTCTAGTGATTTCGTTACTGTTTGTTGATAAGATTAGATATATAAACTGTGACAGGTATTCGTAGACCATTTTTATGTATTATAGCTTAAGTGCACTCTAACGGGTCCATTAAATTGGGTTTGCCTATTATAGTTGTGCTGCTGGCCGTTGTCACGTGGCTAGTCCCTCGTTATTTTGGGACTGGGGCGTGACAGCTAGTCTCCCTATATAGATAAGGTATGACCTAGAAACCTAAAAATAACTTAGTAATAACTTAGTATGACTACATAGACCAACTAGATAGGTATTCGGGAACACAAATTTGAGTATTGACCTAGTTTTATCCGATTGACCAAGAATTGACCTAGAAACCTAATTTAAGATTAATTAAGCATGTTTACGATTTTGAAATACCGATTTGGCATGGAAATTTATATATAGGTCATTTGACTCCAGTTCAGACACTCATTTGTGTTCATTGCTCACGACCACATATGAGTATATTTCCTAATAGTTTTCTTTACTTCATAATTACTATGATACATGTATTTAGTAATGTTCTAATTGATTCCTAGCACAATGGTACACGAATTATTATTTATTGGAATCTTAGTCATGAGATGTTATATTTTTTAACGTATTGATATTAGAGATTGTTTATCGTATTAACATTAGAGATTGTACATCGTATTGTTATTAGAAATTGATCATTATATCATAACGTATCATTGTTGGATCCTTGTACTAGTCGGGGTGGAAAAGTGCTAGCTAGATATGTGATCATATCCCTTAGACATTGTGTAGATATTGTTAGTGTTAATCATAAATCTCATATATGATTAGCCAGGCCAGTACTATTATACAATTTCCTAAGTCGATCACATATCGAAACTAGTATTTCAAAATACATAGTTTGTTATAATTCTATCTTGTCTACTTCATACTTATTGTCTTACATGCTCTGTGTACTTACTTCTCATTACCTGTATGCTACACAGTCATTGTTTAGCTATTCCTTGTATTCCTACTGCCATGATATGTTGACAGTTCTACCTTGTTCATCATGTATTACACTAACTATTATTGTTTTATAGTCTTTATCGTTTAGGTGTTGATTTGGACAGTTCTACCTTGTTCATCATGTATTACACTAACTATTATTGTTTTATAGTCTTTATCGTTTAGGTGTTGATTTGGAGGACTGGTGTCCTACTTATTATGGACCCTAGGAGGGTGTAACAGCTGATTTGGACCCTGTAGCTCAGGAGTAGTTTGGAGTGCTTGCCGGAAGGACTAACCGGATTACTTTGTTATCTTAGTTCCTTTATTAGTACTTTATTACCGGATTTGTCTCCGGGTATTATTTTAGACTTGGAATATTATATTAGATTTAGACTTGATGTTGGAGTTGTTTAGACTTATAGCTTATGACTTGGATTTTCTTTTCTTTATATCATATCATGCCTTTCTTCCTTAGCATATGATTGAGAATATTTTATTGTTATATCATTGTCTCAGTATAGAGTTGGATATTATAGTGTGATATTGATAGTTAGATATTGATGACCTAGAAAGCGTCTACCGCGATGTTGCGGCGTAGGATGGACGTACTCACGTACATGACATATAATTACTTTATTTAAATAATTATAATATTCAATATATTATTTTTAGGTATTTATATCACCTAAAGAAGAAGGTGGGCAACAAGACTCATGTAGAAGCTTCGATATGCAAAGCATATGTCATTAAGGAGGTTTTAAACTTCTTCTCTATCTACTTCGATAATCATGTCAGAATAAATCATCATAAAAGGTCCCTAAGGAATGATGGATGTGGGGTTGATGCACCTAATAGTGGAATCCTCACTATCTTCAATGTGGGGGGCAAGCCTACAAGTGATACTAAAGTACGATAGTAGAAAGATGATGACTTTGAAGTTGCTCATCGGTATGTATTGTTAGATAGTGGTATAAAATAGATGCAAATACTGAGAAGTAAGTGACACAACTTTGCTACCTATTTTAACTTTATGAGTATCATCACACCATTAATCTTAGTATCATCACACTATTATTATTTTTATCATACTATTGTTTATGAGTATCACCATACCACTATTATTAGTATCATCACACTATTATTTATTTATTTTATCACATCATTATTGATTATCATACAGATCTACGTATGACGGGACGACGAGGTCTGCAATGAGGATCTTCATCCTGACCTCCCCAGACACTCCAGAGCCACATCACATAAGAGTTAGCGAGATGACATCACCATGTCCGATTATGGTTTGTCCCTTCTTCCTACTCGTTCATCAGTAGCAGAGCTACTCTATCTTCTGGTATTACTACAACATATATTCCTACTACTACACCTACTGCCACTACTACTACTACACATGTTACTACACGTATTGTCCTACTGGGGAAAATTAATATCCATACTTGTTGCTAGACAATGGAGTATATATCCGTTATCAAGGTTTTCCTGATTCTCCTACTCTACCTGAACGGCCTACTAGTGAGATACATCTTGATCTATCGGCCGATAGGGCAATGTAAGTAAATAATTTTATTTTATTATTATTTTATACATTTATTCATGTTTTTTGGATTCTAATTGTACATTGTTTAGGCCGATAAAGTGATGTAAGTAAATAATTTTATTTTATTATCAATTTATACATTTATTTATGTTTTTTATTCTAATTGTACATTGTTTACTTATTTTCTGTTCTTTCTGCTCAGGGGTGGCAATGAGTTGGGAGATATCACGCGAGACCAATTTCACAGTCCTTATCTCAACTTCAGGTCAATTCCAAAGGAAAATATATGGATTTGGCTTGAGATTCTAGGGGTATGTATATGATTATTATTTAGAATAATATTATTTTATTATATTACTAAATTAGTTTCATATATTGAATATTTTTTTATTTGCAAAGGAGTTGTTGGTTGCCAGATTATAGAGATGTCGCGTGTCGCCAGCAAAAATATAATGGACATGATAAACGAACAAAAGGTGCTGGCCATACTTACTGAAGATTGGCACAAGGAGTGACTAAAGGAGAAATTTTGGGAGGAGATGGACACTCCAAAGGCCCGGTCCGAGAAGGTGAAGGTGGCCCATGCTAAGGTTGATCTCCGCACAAGTGGATCAATCCCATGCTTCGAGCATTATCGACATATTGTGGGTATTCTTATTTATTATATGTGTATTTTTCCATTATCATAATTTATTTATTATTTACTTAATTAGTACAATACGAGAAGGCCACCAGGATAGGCAGAGACCAGAACACCGTTGACTTTTCTAGAATTTTCGAGCAGAAGCACAAACGAATGAAGAATAGGAAGCTCGTAGATAATCGTACAACCAAGGGATATGTAAGTATTTATTTTATTAAATTTTGTCAAGTTAATATTATTATCTTATTTTTATAATTTTTCTTTATAAAAACACTAATCCCTAATTATGACTCTAATCTAGATAATAATCGTTAACCTATTTATTTATATAAATATATGAGAAATATGCGACATTGGAGAGTTAGACTGGCGAGAGGGGGCTGGGGGGTTGAGACTAGTCATCCAGGTACGTCAGCTAGGAGGAACGATTTGTGGATACAAGCTGTCGGGAGAGGAAAATATGACATCGTGTATGGTACTTGATCGTTGGTATCCAAGCCATTGATTTACTAAAGAGCTCCTCCTCCAACTCCACTTACATCATCATAGCTTGGTGCCTCCGGCGATCCTTCTAGCCATCTCAATATGTAGCTGGTTACCACGATGATGTACGACTTACATAGATAGTAGAGAGATATGTTATAGTCTTGTGATGCTCCACCTCCGGTGACTTGCTTCTGCCATTGGTCCGGCTCCTGCTTATGCTCTAGCTCCTCCTGTTCCTGCTTCTACTCTAACACTTACTCCTACTCCGACTGCTATCATTCTTAAGGATATGCTACAGATCATGGATTCAGTTATGATGTTGTTGATTCATATCCGACAGCCGGCGCCACCACCCCCACCTACGAGTTGATATATTTTAAGAGTTGTTTTGGATATTTATACCATTGTGTATTTTAGGATGTTTGTTTATATGACTCTTATACTATTATGAATGTTGGTTGTATTAGGGATATGTATTAGATTTCTTAGTCAAAATATATATATATATATATATATATATATATACACGAGGGATCAGATTTACCCCCTATTTGTCCACACCCATTGTCATCCTTATCTTACCCGTTGGATCAGATTTAAAGAAAAGCCTATATTAAATGTGTATAAAAATATAAGAAAAAATTTACTTTGCTCTCCTTTTCACAACCAACAATATCCCCAATCCAATTAGCACATTACCCACCACCACGTCGGCGCATGGCTCATCGGCACAATTATCGTCCATTCCTCGAACATTAGGGACGGAGTGTCACGCCCCAGTCCTAAAATACGCCAGACTAGGCCACGTGGCAATAGCCAGCTACATATCAAGTGGACTACAGTCCAACTCAGATACGTATAAGCTGTTCTGTGAGGGTCACTATCTAGATAACATAATAAATAACTTTAACTCTCAATCCATAAGAATATGAATAAAAGAAAGGACAACATGTATCATGGTGTTCACCTAAAACAAAACTTGTCCGAATAGACTCGAATGAAATAATATGAGTCTATAAATACTAGGCTATATAAAAGATATGATACAAATATCTAATAACAATACATGTATACCGAGATTATACTCATCAGCAGCTCCAAAAAACTCAACTGCAATCAACCCTGCAATCTGGCAGGGAACAAGATCCTCAGAGGGACATAACAAAATACAAAAAAATAATATGTCACTAATAAAATAAAAGTAATACAATAAATAATGGTGTACTAAGCTGTGTAAATGTAGTAAGAACTACGTTCGACGCATAAGTTGTAGGCTATTGGGATCGACGTAATTCCTTAGGGGAAATAGAGACCTATATATATGTAAATCCCAGAATTTTTCAGAATTTAATAATGAATTTTCAGAATTTTCTGGAATTTTTTGTGATTTTTTAGGAATTAAAATAAATGTTTTCTGGTGTTAAATATTTTTTTGGGATTTTAAATAA
The DNA here is from genome assembly GCA_036927795.1 of Iris macrosiphon. NCBI lineage: Eukaryota > Viridiplantae > Streptophyta > Magnoliopsida > Asparagales > Iridaceae > Iris > Iris macrosiphon. The sequence continues at coordinate 110,632,573 of JAYESA010000013.1, forward strand.
ATATTAAAATATTATGAAAATAATACTTTTGGGTGTAAAATAAAATATTAGACATAGGGTAATTTTTCTGGAATTTATTTGACCCCAGAACTATTTTTAAAGACTGAAAAACTAAGTTTTTAAATAAACCAGAATAAACCAAACCAAATCAAAATAAAGCAACCGGTTTATTGAACCAACCCAGACCGAACCCAATCCTTAGCCGGTCGGGTCGGACCAAACCCGAACCCGACCCTAAACCCGTAACCCGACCCGTAGCTACAGTATATTCCCAATTTTTTACCAGTTCCTTCGACTTCTCGCCGGCGGCCGTTTTCCGGCCGCTGCGCCTCTCCGCCTCCTCCCTGGACATCCCCCGCCGCTTCGCTACCGCAACCGCCGCCGCCAGCTTTCTCCTCTCCCCTCCCCAAACGTCCGGTCTCCCGTCTCTCACTCCTCCTATAAATCGACCCCGCTTCCACCACCTTCTCCACCATCACCGAATCCAACTCCGGCCGCTCCCATCCACTACAGCCACCGCCACCTTCATCCCTTGCAGCCACCACCGCCATCCTCCGGTGCCACCTCGCAGGCCACCGAGCTCCCCTGCCTCCGCCAATCCCCCAACACCTAGCCACCACCACCGTCTCCCTCCACTCCCCTCCAGTAACCCAGCCCCGCAGCCCACAGCACCGCCACCGCCACGGCCGAGTTCCCTCCGACGAACTCCTACGGCCGACCCGACTCCAGTGCCGCCTCAGCCGAGCCTCCCCGACGACCCCGAGCAGGCTACGCAGCACAGCAACCAACGTCGCCGTTCCCCGCCACCGTGCCACATCGCGCCACCTCGCGAGAACGTAATTTCAGTCGATTTTGACACCCTGTTTAGGTGAGGTTTTCTCTCTCCTCGCCGCCTCATTTTCCGTTCTGTTGAATCGTGCACGAACCCTGCGTGACCCTCTCGAACCCTGTGCCATTGGTTTGACGTGTCGCGTGCTTTGGCGATTGCAAACTGTGACACAAAATCAAGAAAATAAATTCCTTTTTTCTGAAAATTCAGAAAATATCCCGAAATCTCCAGTTCGCGACCATTTTGTGACCAACCTGTAAAATATTTTCAAAATTGGATTGAACAATAAATTAGACCATATGACCAAGTTTTTAAACCCTATTTTTGTGTAATTTATTAAGATGTGGTTTGTATTTAATTTGAGGGTGAAAATGACCGAAATATTGGTTATATAAATCCCTAATTTTTCCGAAACTGGGTGCGCCCCGCTAAACGGGACGACTTGGTCATGTGCGAACTTCACCGAAAGGTGCGCGACGTCAATACGGTCGTGTAAGATTTTACGAAAGTTGATTTGGATGTGCGTGCACACCGGAATCAACGCGTATCCGTCGACAACACCTCGAATCGCCCTGTTCTGGAACTTGTTGTAACTTTGTGTACGCTCGTCATTTTGAAATGAAACTTGCGCCATAGGACTCGTAGCAATACGCTGGTCCTGTGACCCAAGTTTGGTTCGATTCTGAGAACATTGACAAAATCCCGTATCGTGGGCCCCACGGTCTACTTGATGAGCGATTTTGTGATCGGCTCATCGGAATCCAGTTCTGGACATTCGGTTGGATTTGTATCGTCGTTCTAGACTTGTAGACACTAAATTTGACGAATTTGGAGAACATTGTCTCTGGCATATTTTTTGGTGCGAAGCGGGCCATACGTGGACCCCGCTTTGACCAAAAACTGTCACTGTTCCCCCTGTGTCCAAATTGGACTTATGGATAGTTAATTCTAGCTATTTAATATCTTATAACCTGATGGTAACGTTTATTTCTGTAATCGGAGGAATACCTGCAGATCCTGCTGATACCATAGTAGCAGTCGGAGTCCGAACCCCAAGCAAGTGTACCTTGCCATACTTGTAGCATTTGTTTATACTATTCTCTTGATTTATTACTATAATATCTCTGTTCAACCTAGGACCGTGTGACATTACTTAGCGTCCGAATAATATTCGGGTGCCAACGCCGTTCATGGAGTTGTGTAATGTCACATAGAGATGAATATCGAGACCCTATACATTCTCGTGCTTGCATTATCAAGTACGTCATACCACAGGACACCTGGCACTATTTATCAGACAGAATCTTCCTGAGATATTCATGGTGATTCTGTATAGGCTACAGGATTTGTAACATATACTTTATTCATATGCTTAGCTATCATTATGACTCACTACATCAGTTAAAGGTTATGATCTTGCGTGTCATGGATATGAGACGTGTGATTACATTGTGTGGGGAGAGACACACAGGATACAGGTTGACTATATTACTACTCCGACATGATATCACTACTACCGGCTCCCCGACACAGAGCTTGTAGTAGTCTCAGCCTGAGTTCTAGTGATGGTCTCATCTTGCATATCACTTAGCTGGTTATATAGTTTACCCTATTGATTCATTTATTATTGCACTATATTTATTATGGCTTGAGTTATTCTTGTACCTTGCTATGTCCCCTGAGGACCTGGATCCGGATTATGTCCCCAGGTTTAGCAGAAGAGATCTACCCCGAGGTGTACGAAAAAGGAGCAGGCACTGTAGTAGTACCAGAACCAGAAGACGAGTGATCACCGAGGATTTCTTCTGAGTATATGCTTATTCCATACTCAGTATTTGCTGTTGTTATACTCTTTATTTCCTGTCTATTGAACCATTGTATCAGACTTATTATCGGATTATTCTTCGATATATATATTTTATTGAGACATTGATGTTGATTTATATTTCATATTGATGTATTCATTTCTATAGATGAGATTAGTATATTAGACCCTTATTATTTTATTACAACTTAAGTACACCCTGATGGATCCATTAAATTGGGTTGTCCATCGGTGTGTGCTGCTGGACATTGCCACGTGTCTAGTACCTCGATATTTTAGGACTGGGGCGTGACATAGTTTTTGTGGTGGCCCATGCAGGTCAATGACTAAATTGCTTCAGTTTCAACTTAGGAATCGAGCAAGCCTGCGACAAAAGATAGGATAAGTTATAGGATATCATCCACTTGATTGAATCGTTCTTGATCGCTATATCGGATTTGAATTTCTTGACTTGCATCATGCCTTGATTCCTCTATGCGCCTCTTATAGTTTATTTTGGATGCAGAGTAATGGATCCACCAGCAAGGGATGAGACTCCTGCAGGATCACTATGAGGTGTTGTGGTAACCAATAAAGATGAAGTAACACTAGTGGATAGAGGTCAATCAACACATCGAAGCAGTCAAGCAAATCACCATGCCTCAAGAATCCAGCATGATGATATTCTGCCACAGTTTACTCCACCAATGCCCGTATTCCAATAAGGGCAGGCTATGGACGGACATCAGATATTTTAAATGATCTACGCAATGATGCAATCTCAACAGCAGATTCAACAAGAGGCTCTGCGAAACAGTATCATGATCGCACTGGAGCAGGCGAATCTACCAGCATGACGGCCAACGACGGGCTCTATCACCAATTTCCGCCAGCTGAAGCCCCGCACCTTTTCAGGCAAAGAGGAGCCCACTGAAGTTCATGAGTGTCTCACCAACACTCAACATTAATTAGAAGCTGCTGAGCTACCAAGGGAACGTTGGATGACTGTCGTCCGGATGCAGTTGACGGTCAATGCACATTATTGATGGCTATCAGAGGAAACATGGCTCGGACCAAATTGAGTCACTTGGGAAGAGTTCTCTAGACTCTTTCGGGAGATGTACATTCTAGCTATTACTCGGTTAGAACTTCGGGACAAGTTCAATCACCTCACTCAAGACAGTATGACAGTGAAAGAATACAATACGGAGTTTATTTGTCTGAGTTACTTCGCCCCAACCCTGATCCCGACAGAAGAAGAGAAAAGAAAAGAATTTAATTCTCTAATGGATATTTTACCTACCCGCAACCCATAAGGACCCAACCCGCTAGAAGACTAGCAAACAGCAGCAGCTTCCTAAAACTTTCCCTCCGCGCACAAGAAACCCCCCCTCGCTCGTTAATATATATATATATATATATATATATATATATATATATATATAACTTCTCATTGACCAAACCCTAACCCTAATCCTCCCTCTCCCCGACCCGTACGACCGCCACCGCCAGCCAGACCGCCTCCCGAAGCTGCCACCGTCGGCCATCTCCGCGACCGCGCGACCGAGAACCCGCGTGCGGCAGATTTTGACGGCAGCGTACCTGTGTTCTTGTCTCGATTCCCGTGCCCTGCTTGACCAAAATCAACCCCATCTTCACCGGTACGTTCACCACCTATCCCTCTCTAAATACTGTATATTAGTTTACCTCGTTCAGCGCATAAACCTAGGCAAAAATAGCGCCCAAGTTGACCAAAAATGACAACTTTTGGGTATCGTAGAAAACTGCGGTAACTACCTATGTTCTCGGATTCGTATCTCCCACCACAGAGATTCGAATCTGGTTTTTCTTTTTGGTATGCGGAGACCACCTAACCTAGTTTAATTTTTGTTATTTATATTAATTTATTAATTGCTGTGTGTAGAAATAAATCAGATAGAAAAACACAAAAATATATTTTCTTGTAATTTCCAAAAATTGCGATACGAAGCGCGCCCCGCCAAATGGGACCGTCCCATCGTGTACTAAGTATACCAAAAGGTGCGCACAGTATACCCGGACGTGTGGGCTTTCGCAAAAATTAATTTGGACGCGTGTGCGCGTCGGTATCAGCCCGTATCCGCAGAAAACTTCCCATGTCACAACTTTTGCAAAAGTCATGTTCATTTAGTGTACGCTCGTCAGAATGCGATGAAACTTACACCACTGGACTCGTTGTAATACGCTGGTCTTGTGACCCAATTTTCACGTAATTCTGAGATATTTGACCAAGTTACCAATTGGCGGGCCATACGGTTGACTTTTTGGGCAAAATTGTGTTCGGCTCACCGGAATCCATATTTGGACATACCGTTGAGTTCATATTGATATTTAGAGTTTGTTTGACCTATAATTTATTCCATTTAGAGATCTTTACCCCTTGCACGCTTTTCGGTGCAAAGTGGGCCACACGTGGATCCCACTTTAACCGAAATTACCGTTTTGGCCATGTGTCCAAATTGGACAAAATTGTAGTATTTTCTAGCTATTTTGCTTATTTTGGGAACATTGGTGATATTTATTTTAGCATCCGGGGATATTTGTTCTGAGGCCATAGCTTCTGATCCTATGTGTTTGACATCTGGACGTTACATTTTGCAGCTTCTTGCCAAGCAAGTATACCTTGCCATTGTACTGTTATTTTTATTCCATTTATTGCATGCATCTTTATTTTCTATTTTTAGTTCATATATTTTAACTGCTATATAAACTGCGCGTCCAAGAAAACTTGGGTGCAACGACGGTGTCGTCGTGATTGTTTTTATTATGTATATGCATTGACCTTGGTTATGAGACTACCCCATTATCATGTAGCATCATTAGGTTCATTGGCCGTAACAAGTTGTTACACGAGTGTGAGTCTCATATAGATCATGGACTGCGTGACAGGTCTGGCCTCCTATACGTATGGGCCGTGCGTTAGGGATAACTGCTGATAGAAACTTTGTATGCTAGAGGACTTAGCAGTTATTAGTGGTCCATGGACATAGCCTATTGTAGTATAGTGGTCCAATCCTTATCCTCGTTTGGTTGCAGGATTGGGCTATGGTACTAAGGATAGACTATGAGCCAAATCGTGTCATGGATGTGACATGCTTAGAGCATGGGGTAGGGAGAACAACAAGTAAGGCATTTGGGCTCCTTTGCACTTTTTTCTTCTGTAACCCGGAAGCTCCGCTGGAGATAGTGATGACCCTTATATATTATATATTATCAGGTGGCCTATGCCGTTCAAAAGATGACATACTTTTTAGGCCCCTGATTCTCCGAGAGAGTCATGCCAATCCCATTTTTAGCCAGATAGTCCACTTGTTGGAAAGTTGTTCTCAAACTGCATTCACTTAGACGATTAGGCGACCCATTGGATATTTATTTCAATACTTTATTGGCATGCTTTTATGTATCTTGTTATGTCCCTCTGAGGACCTAGCCCTTCCAGGTGTTGCTGTTTATGAGTATTCGCAGGAGCACAGATCCGGACTGGTTACTTATGTTTCGAGGAGGTCTTCTCTTCTTGCCGTGACTGTTAGTGATATTCTTATATTGTGTTTGTTGTGTTGCACTTATACATTCGAATTGGTAGTGGATTTGTTTCCATCCAACTATCATCTTTAGATACTTTATATTGAGATATAGTTTCATAGATATTGGTTATTTATTTATATATATGATTCTGTGGATGAGATTTAGATTATACCCTGTGACTTGTCATAGATTTATACCAATTGTGGATTTGATATTCATATTACACCATACGTATGGGTTTTGTTTTCCATATATTGGAGTGCCATATCCATGCGGCTGGCATGATTACGTGTCCTAGTTCTTCGTATTTTGGGACTGGGGCATGATAATAATGAGCTTTCGTAAGGATCTTCTTTTTGAGTTCTGCGTCGTTGGGGATGCATAGCCTTCACTTAACTCACAACACTCCATTCTCACCTAATGCAAAGTCCTTTGCCTTCCCTGATAAAATCTGCTCGCGTATTTTTCTTAGGAATTGGTCGTCCCTCTGAGTAGATGTGACTTTCTCTAATAGGTTGGGTACAAATCACGTATGAGAAAATTGGGAGTTGCGGTATCGAATTCGGAGTTCAATGCCTATTTTCTCAAGGTCTCTTTGTAACCTGGGATCAATGGACAGGGATCCCGCAAACACTCGACTCAACACATCCGCTACTATATTTTCTTTGCCAGATGTGTAGTAGATCGTCAATTCATAATCTTTAATCAATTCTAGTCAATGCTGTTGTCGTAGGTTAAGTCCATTTTGGTGAATAGGTACTTCAAACTTTTGTGATCAGTGAATATTTTAAAAGCCACTCCATAGAGGTAGTATCGCCACAATTTTAGTGCGAACATAATTGCCGCTAGTTCCAGGTCATGCGTAGGATAATTTTTTGTGCTTTTTTAGTTGTCTGGATTTGTAGGCAATCACCCTATCCTGCTGCATGAGTACACACCCCAAGACCTGCCCTGTTACGTTGCTGAATATTTGGAATCTCGAGGTCTCGTCTGGTAGTGCAAGTAGCAAAGCAGAGGTGAGGCATTGTTTTAACTCTTTAAACGAGGCTTCATAGTTGGTGGACCACTCGAATACGACTCCCTTCTATGTGAGGCAAGTCAGAGGTGATGCTAACTTGGAAAAGTATTTCACAAAATGCCTGTAGTAGCCTGCTAGCCAGAGGAAGCTTCAAATCTCACTAACGGATACAGGCCGCTTCCACTCGATGATGGCTTCAACTTTTTTTGGATCAACTGAAATACCTTCCACAGAAATGATGTGCCCGATAAAAGATACACTACTCAGCCAGAACTCGTACTTACTCAGTTTTGCGTATAGCTTGTTGTCCTAAAGAGTCTGTAGCACGGTCTGTAAGTCCTCTGCATGTTCCTTCCTATTCTTTGAGTAAACCACGATATCATCAATGAATACTACTACAAACTTATCGAGATATAGCCGGAATACATGATTCATTAAGTCCATAAAGGCGGTAGGGGTATTGGTCAGTCCGAATAGCATTACCAAAAACTCATAGTGGCTATAGCATGTGAGAAAGGATGACTTTGGCACGTCATTCGGTCTGATCTTGAGCTGATGGTAACCCGAGCGAAGATCAATTTTTAAAAATACCGTTGCACCTTGTAGTTAATCAAACAGGTCATCGATCCTGGGAACGAGTACTTATTTTGAACTATGGTCTTATTCAATTCATGATAGTTGATGTATAGCCGCATCGAGCCATCATTTTTCTCCACAAATAATACAGGCATGCCCAAGAAGACACGCTAGGATGAATATACTCATGATCTAACAATTCTTGTAACTGGACCTTTAACTCTTTTAGTTCTGTCGAGGCCATTCGATACAGAGTTTTGAAAATTAGTTGAGTCTCTGGAAATGTATCAATAGTGAACTTTATCCCTCGGTCGGGCGATATGACGGACAACTCATCTGGAAACACATCTGAAAAATCTACCACAACGGAAGTAGACTCTACGTTTGTGCAATCTATCTGTGTGTCTCAAAGGACACAAGTACCCTTCATAGCCGGAATGTATCATCCGCGGAGCAGACATTGTAGAGATCACCATGCAGGCATTCGGCGCTCTCGACCGTGGACTATACGCATAAAAAAATTCGTTCTTGCCAGTTAGACGAAATACGACTTTCTTTTTTGCATAATCAATGGTAGTCGAGCAAGCGTTGAGCCAATCCATCCCCAGAATGACGTCGTAGTCCCTAATGTCTAAGACTATCGTATTAAGTGATAATTTCTTTCCTTCGATGCAAATATTACCTTCATGACAAACTAAGTGAGCCGGCAAATCTACGTCCAATAGAGTACTGACGCTAAGGTTTAGGCCTAGCGGTATCATAGGAAATCTGTTCTCGGCGGCAAAATCTGCAGCAATAAAACTATGTGTGGCACCAGAATCAAACAATACTCGAGCAGGTAGATTATTGAAAAGTAATATACCTGACACCACCGTGTTTGATGCGAATGCCTCTTCCCGAGTCATAGCATAGACCCAGTCTTGAGTGTTCTATGGTGTCGTCTTGTTCGCTTGAGGTGCTTGACCCTGATTCGGAGGCGGACGATGTTATTATTTTGGACGGCGTGGAGGGGGATCGTTGGGGCGATACCGACAATCGCGAGCAACGTGGCCAAATATACCACAAATAAAATATTCCCCTTTTCAAATATGACAGTCATTGATATGGTGTCATGGCCTGTGGTAGTAGGCACAAGGTGGCCCTTGGTTCTTCCCAAGATCATGGTCCTGAGAGCAATAGTTATTGTGGCGCTTGTGCACATTGTTACCACATGTGTTGCTAGGGCGCTTGTGATAGAAAGTGTACAGCGCCGGTGCGAACTGAGGGGTACTGCAACTCTAGGAAGAGGGCATGGTTTAACAACTCTCGCATGGTACATTACTGAGGAACGATGATGTGGGCACGAATAGAAGGTACCAGTCTTATTTCAAATCTTTGAGCTCGACTTTCAACGTCAAAAAGATGAGAATTAGCTAATTTTGCAAGCTGGTTGAATTCTTTGACATACTATCGTACTGTCATATTTCCTTGTTGAAGATGTATAAATTCGTCTTTCTTCTCGCGACGGACGACGGGTGAAAGGTACTCATCTTTGAAGGCTTTACGGAACACGAACCAAGAGATAGTCGTCTTGTCATCTTCATTCAATATAGCTTATTTGTGCACATCCCACCAATTATGTGTATTTAAATGGAATTGAAGCTGAGCGCAAGAAACTCTCTTCGTCTCATCCAGGCGAAGCACATCAAAGTGGTCCTTTAGCTCAACCAGCTAATTCGACGCTACGGAGGGGTCCTCAGTCCCTTTGAAGGTAGCATGACACATCTTCTTAAACTCTAATATTTGAAGGATGGAACCCTTCTTGTCTGAGGGTGGAGGTTCCTGAGAGCCCTGACTTTTCGCGGACTCGGCAACAACTGGCACTGTCGCAGCAGTCGTTGAAGCAGAATGGTTGTTGGCGACGAGCGTCGTCATAATTGTTTGTAAGGTATCTATTTCCTTATGTTGTGCCTCAGCCTGAGTCTATTGTGCCTGAAATTGAGCCCCAATCGGGGACTCGAATTGGCTTTGACGTAGTTCCGCCTGCCTCTGCTGAGTTTCCATTAAGCGCATCATCTACTCGAAAGGATCAAAAGAGCGAATGGCTGCTTGACTTTCCGAGCTGCCCAATGTGCCGAAAGTGCTCCCTTGCACCTGCGCCACTACCTGCTCTTGTGCGTCCGACTTTGAGACCGTTCCTTGAAAGAAAAGTAACTTACATCAGTCTCAAAATATATTATGGACTCACTGTATGGAACACATCTCATTTTAGCCAAGCGAATTCAAGAGTTCAACTAAGAAGGACAGGGTCGTTTCAAGAAAACTATTCTGACACGAAGGTTAAAGGATCTGAAGCCATGCTCTAATACCAATATGTCACGGGCCAATTTCTGCTAAATCGATAATCGTCCCTCGGACGTGATACCGTGCGAGCGTAAGGCGCGCCTGCACAAGGCCTAGACATAATGATATACTTTAGAAACATATGCAACAGTGTACAAAACTGAGATATCATACATTAGAATATAAAAAAGTTCTCTTTATTGATAATGAACATCTTGTTATAGACTCTTGACTCAAAAGTAAAAAGGATGCCGCACGGACTTACACCATGGACACAAAAAATGAGATAGCCAATCCATACATTACATCCCTTACTAATATTTTAAAAGAGCAAACCACCTCGGGTGCGTTTTAGCACATCGTCTTGGAGCTTCAAAAGGGTATGTGCGAGATCCTTGAGATTTTGTACTTTGTGCTCCAAAAAGTCATGAACACGAGCGTAAATCAGACCGATGAAAGGTTAGGAGGGGAGGAAAGCTTTAGCTCCTCGTCGTATTGCCTTGGCTCGGGGAACCTGCTACAACGAGGGTCAGTACTTCAAAAAGTATCGATGAGGGCGAGCTAACCCAACTCACCTAATTGACACAGTATTTATATGAACATGCAACATTATTATTATATAGTCTTTCTATATTTCTCTTGATCAAGTTACAAGCAATTCATAGAAGTAAATGACATAACAAAATATGCCACCGTTCGGTGACTTTTACCTACACCGTTTAGATACCACCTGTACACAACTTACCATGACCTTCCCTGCCATGAAGACATAGTTAGTTTACACAGTTTAAAAATATGTGAGAATCACTGTCTTGACTAGCCATCATGTACTATAGTGTAGGTAGACGACGATGCTTGCAGCGCAGGTAGCGAGCCCCGCTATAAACTCCCGTCTCACCCGTGCTAAGTTGCTAGCATGATTAATTATTGTTCCACCCGGGACAAATTGGCTCTGGTGCCCTGACGACCGTTCGCAAGAACCATATACCTTGTGCACAATTTATCTATAACCATTGACGATCTAAACACTAAGTTAACATACGAAGCATTTTAAGACATTAACATGAACATAACTACTTTAGCACAGTACGATGGCATAGTCTACTAGCTGATATGATTAATCACAAGTTATGTACTACCCATTGAATAGTTATAGATGAATAAGTTCTAGCTACAAATGAACACAAAATGGATACATGTATAGCGGATAAGCACTCAACAATATGATCATATAGGAATTTTATATGACAAGCATTAAGTGTTTCAAGTCTACTTCTTCTTTTTATCTTGATTCAATTTTATTATTTTGGTATCGTTGATCAAAACGCACAAATGAGTCATATTATTAGGAAAGAAGACTTAGAAAAAAGGCGCAAATCAAAAGTAAGGCCACTCACTTAGTTGGTAAATCAGGAGAGAGAAAGGAAAGATCTTCAAGACTTCGTTTGTGTGTCGCCTACGCGATCACCAGCACACACCAACAAATGATCAATATCTCCTGCCTCGGTCTCTAAGTGTTTGATATGAAATATGAAATTCAAAGAACAAAGATAATAAAATCCATCAAAATTGTTTAAGCAAACGTAAGTCAAAAAACCAACAAGAAAGCAACCAATCGGCATCGAAAACGGGCAAAGAAACCAGCACAACGGAAAGGCCCCTCTCGACTCTGCCGTCGAGTCCTTCCTTGAGGCATGATCCGCTGAATGTGGGACCTGATTCCGAAGAGACCAATCCATAACGAAAAAAGGATCTTGATTCAATCTGTCCCAATCGAACAATACCAAGTATTTCTTAGCCGCGTACCACGGATAGATAGAACGAGGCACTACAAGTATACTGTATTTGAACAGCCTGAGTCACAAAGTAATATGAGTATTATAAATTTGTATATATCGTTAAACTGAGTCAGAAGTACGTTAGTAACACTTGTCTTTGCTTATGCGATTCTTGGTTTCCTTATATATATTCGTGTTTGGTTAACTTGGTTTTATGGATTGGACAAGGAAGGACGAAGGATAAGTTGGTAAGTTTTATCGTGTTTCATTTGTATCGTACGGCGCACTGCCACACAAGTTAGGCATTACAAGATTGCCATAAAACTGATCCTAAGGCAAGACTAGAAAGATAACTTAATAGATATTGCACGGAACTAATATATCGTGTTTGGATTTGTCGAGCGGGCGAGAAGCCTCCCCACCAGTGCATTTATGTACTGATAACCCACCAGATTGCTTGCAGGGTGCGGAAGAACCACGTTCAGTATGAAGTATCCCCTCATGTGCGCTAAGGCGGAGAGTTTTCTCTAGAGCCTTGGAGTGTTGCATCCGGAGTTGAAGCACAAATACAAGATATAATATTGGAACATCGCCTATGTATCATCCCAAGTTGTAAGTCGCTTGCACATCTTTATTGTTTGAGAGAGAGAGAGAGAGCTTGAGTGACTTGTAATCTCGGCCTAGCACCGTTTGTAACCTTATTCATTATTAATAAAAAACTTATTTATGTATCATACTTGTGTTTATTCTATGCTTCCGTTATATCGACTTGGTGAACTAGTTATCGAAATGACTGTTTACTCGTATCGTTCAAATTTTTGCTTCATTGAAGACTATATGTGTGACTCTATGGGATAGCTATTTCTTCGCCTGTTCGGATCATGGACTTGTGCGAGCACAGCTTATGCTCGCATGGCATCATGTCCTGAGGGGAACGATCGTCTTGCGGGAGCGCTGGCGTAGTGATTCCCGCCTAGCGGGGATGGGAAATCTTGTGGGTGATCGGGACATAACATATTGGTATCAGAGCACGACTTTACGTCCTTGGACTTCTTATCGATTCTCTCAGTTTCAAAAGCTCGTTTTGGGGTTATATGCATACGCTCTCTCTTGTTGTCCCGTTGGGATATTCTATACAATGAGTCTAAATATTTTTGAAGTGCATATAAATGATATGATTGCTTTTACGAAATTGTGATGCGAAGGCCTTTGTGCTGACCTGTGTCAGACTTTGTGGAAATAGACTCGTGCTAGAATCTGCAAGTTAGTGTGAACTCGGATAACTATATATTAATACCAAGCAATTTAGTGTGAGAGATAAAATATTATTTGGACAGTTAGCTATACACACAGCCTTTCGGCTAAGTTGTGTTGAGTATCACACGATAAGACTCGTTGGTGCGAGTAAGTTTTCGAACGACATTGGGATATCGCTCAGGTAAGGATAAGTCAGACTTAGAATGGCTATCGATAGAAATATTATCGAACCATCGCTAAGGAGAATCTTGGAAGTCGTGCCTACATTTTGACATATAGTTCAGACGGTTATTCATATCGATAAGTTATGACTCAAATATAGTTTGTTTGGAGGACTATCGATAGAAGGGTATAAGATATTAAGATTATTGAGGTGAAGCATAGTAATTGCACAGGAGTTCTAAGGAACAAGTTGGTGAATATGCTAGCGAGCAATCCGAACACGATTGAGGATTTAATTGGATGACTCAAATCCTGAGTGGTGTATGCGATTACTCAGGAACGCATCATCTATTTGATTATTCGTAGAGTATGGCTTGAACCCTGAGTGGTGTATTGATCAGCTTAGAAATGTTCGAGTGAATCGAGGATTTTGGAATAGCAAACGAGTCTAGCAGGATGTGACATAATTGTGCGAAGCCTTAGTATAAATACTGTCTAACAAGTAAGCGAATTCGAAGGAATCGTGTGAGATTTTATTCAAACGAGTTATAATGTGTCGAACAAGTGATAAGACTTATATCAAATAGGGATTAAAGGTAATGAAAATCAATACCTTTGCCGAAAAAACTTAGTAAATCGTACGAGCTATTTCGAATTGAATCAAAAAAATTAAAACTTGAGTTTGAGATAGAATAATCTAGGATGTGATCGGAGTATAGCGCGAAGGAAGATAGCGTGCATCAAAAATATGTATTGAGTAGGATATCGTTCGATAAAATTTTAGCCTGAGTATGAATGTTATGGTTTCAAATTTGGAAGAGTAATAAGATATCGATAAGTCGGAAGATAACATGGATTGATACAAGTTAGAAAATTTTGGTTCAATGATTGAGGTAGGCGATAACAGATTTAATCTTGAGACAAACGATCTAAAATTTAGTTCGAAAGGTAACACTAGACATCGGGCCTAAATGAGAACGATTTTCCCATGGGAGCGCTGGCGTGGCAATTTTACGTCCGACAGCGAATATCGAACTTACGAGAACATCTTCGAAGATTATACAAACGAACTAGATGAAAGGGAATGTAACAAAGTTGGATAGACTTTGGCGTGAGGATTTAAACTTATTAGTTGTTTGAGGAATGCTAGAAGTAAACTACGGATTGATCGAACGATAATATTAAAGTTGGACGATTTGGCTAGACAAATTATTATCATGGCATGAACGGTTATTATATGAATATGACTTGATTGATTAATATACAACTTGGATGAAATAAAGTATAACGATAAGGTGTCTATTCGTTCGATGATTACCATAAAGTTTGACGTTCTTGTCTTGTACCAGTCCAACTCCATGCTCGGACATGCGTCTCGTCCGGATTAGGAAGGTTATCCCGCAGGAGCGTTGGCGTGGTGATTTTACGTCCAACGGGGATGATTGAATTTGCGGAAGACCGGAGCGTGGTAATTAAAGGATCGCATTGACTTGTGGTTCGACACGATAAAGACAAGTTTTAGCATAAAAATTAATCAAAGTATTTTGAGGAGAAATTAGTCTAGAACGTGAAGTAAGATATGCTTGATGATTTCGTGAACGAATATATAGATCGTGTTGGACGACTTAGAGTTTATGATTGAGATCAAAGATTTAGAATGGGATTATGACTTGGTGGTCTAGACTAACAAAAAATGGATAGGTGAACTCTATCAAACGTAATAGAGGAGATAGACTATGCAAATCGCTGGGTTTGACATGTGACATGGATATATCGTAGATTTGATTGATCGAACGTGTCTTAGGAACAGTTTTGCTAAATGGACCCGGATCCTGTGCAAACGAACGTGTTGATGTGGATAAAATAATTTGTGCTCGATTGTTAGAAATTTGAGTGAAACGAACTTGGGTAGAATATCTCATGCAAATGAACAATGGTTTGACCTTAGAAATTGGAGCGAGCATCGTACGATAAATTTGTACGATGAGTCGTGAGCATGAACTATACCTATGACCTTGTGAGCTGATCTAGTAATTAGGTAGACGACCATGTGCTGAGAGAAAGAACTTGTGTGACCAACTTTAGATTATTGCTTGAGCAAGCCATAGAACTGGGGCAACAAGTGTCACTACCACATTTTTTAGGAAAGGGTATTTTAGTCATTTTATATTTAATTAAATATTGTACATGATGAATAATTATTTATTGTATTATTTAATTATTGTTAGATGTTAGTATAATGTTTTGGACTTGTGTTAATGAACCTAACTAGTTTAGTTTAGACTCATGGACCAACATGTATTAATTGTTAGAATTGAGCCCAACTAGAAGCCCATTGATTAGGAGGATGATTAATTTAATTAAACCATTAGACTAGAACCTTCCCTCCTTAATTATTTCTTCATGAGAGGCCCCAAGGGGTATAATAGATATTTCATAGAAGCTTGAGGGAGGGGCAAGGGGGCCGGCCTACATAAAGAGAGGGGGAGTTTCTCTCTCCTCTTTTTATTTCAAATCTAGATCTAGAATTTCCCTTAACCAAATTCTCTCATTCCCACATCATTTTCCTACAAAATTTTATCCTAGTTCCTTTCTAAATCACCATTGGAGGCTACTAGAGCAAGGATTTAGAAGGAGGAAGCAAGGATCTACAAAGAGGAGCAAGGATCTTCAAGTTGGAGGCCAATTTTATTACATTTGGAGGTTCCATTGGCAATCCATCTTCCAATAGGTATAATTAATTTTTCTCTTTCATTTAGGTTATAAATATAAGAATTAACTATGAGGAATCAACCCTTTTGTATAAACTACCCATAGGATTTGGAATTGAGTTCATAGGAGGCCTATTGAGAAAGTTATGATACTTTTGTATCAATTTTAGAGGAATTCTGAGATTGACACTTGTTGTGGTTGTCAATTGGTCCTATAGATCAACTTGGCATGTGTTTGTGTGTTTGTGGCTAGTGTCGTGTCCACAATTGGATACGTGTAGGTCATATCCTAATAAATTGGTGATACGTGTTAATTTGGGGTTTTTTCCTCCGATACGGGACTTTGTGCATGTCACATTTTGACACGGACACGTAGATATATGTTTGACTCTTCTTATTGTTCATAAATAATATATTAAACTTGCTCGTGTCCTTCGGGGTATGTTTGGTTGTGTGGTGGACTCGTGTCGCAAGCGTAGCATAGATCAAGTGTAATACGGGTGCGATGCACTCTACGTGTTTGTTGTATTGTATTTCTAGATCTAATTTCCTTTGTTCTTAGTTAATGGTAACATATGTATATGTATGCATTGTTATGTTATGTATATAGATATCTATATATATGTATGGAGACATGTATGTAAGAGTATAAATACTAGTGTTTATGTATCCTTATGCATATGTGTGTGCGTGTGTGTGTGTGTATATATATATATATATATATATATATATATATATAGTTATATAAATGGTTATGATTATGTATATATGTATGGGATGTATCTATATGTGCATATGTGTGTTGGTATATATGTATCTAGAGAGGAGGGTGTATATATGTATAATTGATACATATAGATATAAGTGAGTATACCTATATATGTATATATTTAGTGTAGTGATATCTATACATAGGTATTGTTATGAATTGATGTTTATATACATCATAGAGATAGTGGATATGTATATGTGTTATTGTTATGTATGTATATATAAATATAAATATAAATATAGATGTAGACTTGTGTATGTATATAAGGATATATATATATATATATATATATATATATACACATATATATATATATATATATATATATATATATATATATATATATATATGAAGGTATGTAGTTATAAATGCATTATAGTGTGTGAGAGTGTATAGATATATATGTATATAGTTGTGCTTGTGTGTGTGTGTAGTATTGAGAAAGGGGGGTCGGGCACCTACAGTAGCAGCAGTAGCAGCGAATTCATTAGCAACAGCAGCTACAGATACAAGCAGCAACAACATATTCGCAGAGTAGCAGCAGTAGCGGATTCATTAGCAGCAGTAACTGCAGATACGAGCAGAAGCAGCAGATTCGCAGAGTAGCAGCAGCAGCGGATTCATTAACAGTAGCAGCTGCAGATACGGGCAGCAGCAGTAGGATTCAGTAGCAGCAGCAGTCTTCAATATCAGCAGCAAGGTACCGAGTTACAGAGCTAGGTAAGTTAGTAGTTTTGTTAGTTAATTAAGTAGTAGTTAATAGTATCAAATTAGTTAGTAATATCTAGCGAGTTAGCATTTTTGTAGTTATACCTCTTATGGATATCTCTAAGTTACATACATATATATGTGTGTGTATATATATGTCTAAGTAATAATTGTATTGATAGTTATTATAGCATGAGAGTTAGTACCTAAGTCCATATTGGGGAATACTAGTAGTTGATAGTAGAGTTCTAGAAATTATATTGGGATGTTAGTTATATACTAGATATCGCTTTTACCTTGAAATACCAAGGTAAAAGTTAAGGTATTGAGGATATTCAAGGTATTGGGTTTGGGTACCAAGATGAGTGTTTAGTGGTGCGATATCGTGTTGGTTCAAAGCCAAGGTATCCACATATCATTTGGTAGTTAGGATTGGTATATATATTGTTGATTGAATTTGCATATGTAATATTTTACCTCTCTTGTTTGCGTATCCTGAGATACGGTATCTTAGTATCCTAGATTTAGCTTGTATGACCTAGTTTTATAGTTTATGAACCCAACATCATTGAGATAGACTCATGGAACCTAGAAAAAGGTAGTTTGACCAAGTTTGACTAGTTTGACTTTTAGTTGACCTAGTTTGACTATTTTGACTTAGAAAGGGCTCTTTGACCTAGATGTTGACTAGTTTAACTTACTTTTATTATAAAACCTTCTATTGATGTAGTATTCTATATCTAGGTCTTCGAGACACCGTATCAGACATCTGTGAGACTATTTACCGGATTTCAGGAGAGTACATTCTCTGATAGTTTGTTATTTATAATATCCTCTATATTTATTGTATCTAGTGTAGATATTCATGTTTCCTTGACATGATGGTTACACGGATTGTATATCTGGATCTCATCATGAGATGTTATTCCTTGGTATATGGTATATCTTGTGCAAGCCTTGTTTTATTGTTTATCTTGTACATGTACAGACACTGATTATCGGGGAGAGTCGCTATCTTCCTGGATAATCCTGTGCCATAGCGTACCATAGTTGGATCTCCTATACCAGTCGGGGGTGGTGAGTATTTTAGAGTAGATATGTGATCATACCCTTCTTGTGTATGTCTTATTTTCCTGTGAGTATTGGTCATACACCGCACGTATGACTAACCAGGCCATTATTCCTGTGCAAATTTTCTTGGCAAGTTCCCAAGCCGATCACATGTTAAAGCTAGTACTCACACACTTAGTTATTAGTATTCTTGTTCATTGTCATATTGTTCATTCTCGTATTTATTTATAGTATTTTCTTATTGTGTATCTCTTGTATCTATTATTGCATCTTGTATATTCACATTTATTTACTGTTACATAGTTTATATCATTGATTAGAACGGCTCTCAGAGATGTACTATATTCCTTTCCTGACTGGATATATTTTCTCAGATGACCCTGAGGAGTGGTGCCCTACACATTACGGGCCTCAGGATATTGTGGGCTTAGAGTCAGAGACCCTGGATCAGGAGGGACTCATCCCGACTGAGACAGATGACCCGAGACTTGTAGCTTCTTAGATTTCTCTAGTACTGGATTTGTCTCCAACTTTTTGTTTAGTATCTTCTCAGACTCTTTGATGTTATTATTTAGACTCATGAGTGTATTGTGACTATTCTATTCTTTATCATATTCATGCTCATTTCCATCTTAGATATGTGATTGAGTATATTGATATTGTTGGTGGCTCATTATATTGTTAGATAGATTATCCAAACAGCGTTCTATCGCCGATTCTGCGGTGTAGGCTGGGCGTTATTCCCGACTTTCATCCCTACATTGGGTGCAGGTCGTGAGACAATTTTTGTGGTGGCCCATGCAGGTCTTCGAGGTCGCAATTAGTGCGATTCATAGGGTGCTCTGAATTGAGTGCAATTACGAGCCTATTTTAGGATATCGGATATAGGCAATAGGTTGAGAATACTCAATCACATCTAGGAAAAATTCTTTTGATTCATTCAACTATTCTTCCTTGATATTGATATTTGATCTTTTAATCTGTCCTTTCCTTGAGTGTCTTACATTATGTGCCATATTGATTCTTTCTTTCGATTTGTCTCAGGATGCCACCTAAGACTAGATCGCAGCAGGGGAGAGCAGCTTCTGAGAGGTCTGCGACATCCCGAGGGCCTGCACCAGTCACTTCTCTAGTGATTGGAGTGTCAGCCGCTTTCGGAGGTCCACTACATACTCAGAGGACTGTGCCAGCTGTATCTGAGGGACTACCACTTCCACCTTCCGTGCCAGCAATTGCGATGCAGATGTTTATACTGTTTTACGAGATGTTAGAGGCACAGAGGGCTTAGTCAGAGGTACATTAGAGACAGACCGATATCTTACGGCAGGGCATCGAGAGTGCTCATCAGCTTGCTCGTGCTATAGTAGAGAGAGGAGTTCCGGTCCAGCAGCAGGTTGCTCATCAGGTTGCTCAGCTTCGGCCAGGCAACATTCAGGACTTCAAGAAGCTGGAGCCTATGGTCTTCATAGGGACGGAGGGCATCATCTATGCTGATGATTGGCTCGAGGACATTGAGCATCTTATGAGGGTGTCCCATCTTTCTAAGGATCTGAAGGTTGAGGCGGTAGGACTTCAACTGTTCGACGTCGCCCGCACTTGGTTCAGGAATGAGCCAATTCTTGTTGACACAGGACAGTCTTGGGAGGTGTTCAAGGACCTCTTCAAGAAAAAGTTTTTCGCTCGGGAAGACAGGCTTGACTTAGGAAGGAAGTTTGAGAGCCTCATTCAAGGGAGCATGTCTGTGGAGGAGTACGCTGTAGAGTTCAACAGGCTGAGCCAATTTACAGAGTATTTGGTAAGAGAGCCGAAGGTTCGGGCTATTGGTTTTTGTGAGGGTCTAAACTAGGAAGTAAAGATCCTCATTCCATCTTTTTTTGAGACATACTCAGAGATACTTGCAGAGGCACGCAAGGTTGAACGGGAGTTCGATTTAAAACCCAAAAGATATCATAATTCTTTTCTGGGGGCCAACAGCAGTACAGTATCTGCCAAGCTTCCTCATTTTCCATCCAGGCCTTTCCAGCAGCCACAGCAGCACCAGACTCTAGCTAGGGCATCGTTTTACCAGGCACCACAGCAGCAGAGACTGTTACAGCAAGCTTTCTGACACTTCTGCAAGAAGCCTGGCTATATCTGGGAAGTTTGCAGGAAGAGGTTGGGAGTTTGTTTGTATTGTGGTACTGAAGGGCATCAGATGAGAGAGTGTCCTCATCATGCAGTTCAGGGGGAAGCTTCAGCTCCGAGGACATATGTGAGACCACCTACAGTACAGCCGAGGGGATCGCTTTTGACCCAGCAGCAGCGTTATGTCCAACATCAGCAGCAGGGAGGTGCACGATAGGGACGATCATTTGCTATGATTGTCGAGGAGGATGAGCCCACCGGAGATGTCATCGCATGTTTTATTCTTCTTGATTCAACTTTAGCTTTGTTTGATAGTGGTGCTTCCCATAGTTTTGTATCTTTTTTTTGTTCTGAAGCATGGTTTGGTAGCTGAGTCTTTGCTTAGGACTTGCAAGATCATGACCGGGGGAGGCATTATCCTGGTTAATAATATTTACAAGGATCGAAGAGTTACTCTGGGAGGCCGAGAGTTGAGAGCGTGTCTACTTGTAATGCCACTTTCGAGCTACGACATTGTATCGGGATGGATTGGTTGAGTAGGCACCATGCTAGTATAGATTGTATAGGAGGTAGAATTTTGTTTGGTCCGCCAGGAGAGCCAGAGTTCGAGTTTGCTAGAGGAGATGCAGGACAAGAAGAAGGCATTATTTGTGGAGCTATGGTGGAAGACAAAGAGTTGTCGCATCAATTGATAACAGAGTTCTTGGATGTGTTTCCTGAGGAATTGTCAGGATTGCCGCCAGATCGTGATATTGAATTCTCTATAGACTTGGTGCCAGGTGCAGAACCAATCTCACAACATGTCTATAGAGTAAACAACAGCGAGCTGG
The DNA here is from genome assembly GCA_036927795.1 of Iris macrosiphon. Taxonomy (NCBI): domain Eukaryota; kingdom Viridiplantae; phylum Streptophyta; class Magnoliopsida; order Asparagales; family Iridaceae; genus Iris; species Iris macrosiphon. The sequence continues at coordinate 110,654,099 of JAYESA010000013.1, forward strand.
TCGAGCTGAAGAAGCAGGTAGACGAATTACAGGATAAGGGGTTTATCGTATCGAGTTCTTCACCATGGGGAGCCTCGATATTGTTTATACCGAAGAAGGATGGATCAATGCACATGTGCATTGATTACAGGACATTAAATAATCTCACTATCAAGAATAAGTACCCTTTGCCACGGATTGATGACTTATTCGATCAGTTGAGTGGTGCCAAGGTGTTTTCTAAGATAAATTTGAGATTATGCTACCACCAGGTGAAAGTAAAGTCGGAGGACATACCGAAGACTTCGGTATGTTCAGTATGAGTTTATGGTAATACCGTTTGGGTTGACGGTGGTATTTATTAACTTGATGAACAAGGTGTTCCATCAGTACCTTGATAAGTTCGTGGTGGTGTTCATCGATGACATACTTATATACTCCAAGATACCGGAGGAGCACGATAAGCATTTGCGGATTGTGTTGGAAGTGCTGAGGAAGGAGAAGCTGTATAGAAAGCTGTCCAAGTATGAGTTCTTCCTAGACATGGTAGATTTCTTGGGGCATATTGTGACAGGTGATGGTATTTCAGTAGATCCGAAGAAGATCGCAGTAGTGGAGTCTTGGAATACCTCGAGTTCGGAAGCAGAGATCAGGAGTTTCTTGGGATTGCCAGGCTACTACAGGAAATTTGTGCAAAATTTTTCAAGGATTGCAGATCCGATAACCAGACTCACCAGGAAGGATGTAGAGTTTGTTTGGACGGAGGATTGCCAGGTTACTTTTAAGGAATTGAAGAAGAGGTTAAAGTCTGCTCCTATTTTGACGTTGCCATCAGGGTCTGGAGGTTTCACTATTTATAGTGATGCATTGGGGAAAGGTTTGGGTTGTGTTCTTCAGCAGAATGGGAAAGCGATTGCCTATGCATCCAGGCAATTGTGTCCTCATGAGAAGAACTATCCTACCCATGATTTGGAGTTGGCAGCAGTCATCTTTGTCCTGAAGTTGTAGAAATACTATTTGTATGGAGAGCGTGTGAAAATCTTCACAGACCACAAGAGCTTGAAGTACGTTTTCATGCAGAAGGAGTTGAACATGAGGCAACGTCGGTGGTTGGAACTGATAAAGAATTTTGACATATCTTTGCAGTATCATCCTGGGAAAGCTAATATAGTTACCGATGCCTTGAGCAGGTATCCGGTAGTTATGTTCTTGACGCACGATCGATATTTGTTGAAGGACTTGGAGAGCTTGGACATTGAGGTGATAGTTCATAGTTTTGCTATACAGATGTGGGGATTGCAGATACACTCAAATTTGATGGACAGGATCAAGGCAGCACAGTATAAGGATGTATCTCTGAGGAGCATCAGAGCTCAGGTGAGAGCCAGATTGGAGGATGATTTCACCATTGCTGAGGATGGCTCTTTGCGGCATAGAGTTAGATTGTGTGTGCCTAGTGGGGAGCTGCATGAGGAGGTATTACAGGAAGCGCATCGCTCTCAGTATTCTATACATCCAGGTGCCAACAAGATGTATCGGGTTATACGAGAGAGTGTGTGGTGGTATGGCATGAAGAGGGGAGTGGCACAGTTTATATCCAGATGCTTAGTGTGCCAGCAGGTGAAAGCTGAGAGGCAGAGGCCAGGAGGTTTACTTCAGCCATTAGCCATTCTAGAGTGAAAGTGGGAGCACATTACTATAGATTTTGTGTCCGAACTTCCACGATCTCCAGGAGGGAAAGACGCAATTTGGGTCATAGTTGACAGGTTGACCAAGTTGGCCCACTTTTTGCCTTTCAAGGTGGGTTTGTCTACGGAGAAGCTGGCAGAGATGTATGTGAGGTAGATCATCAAGATACATGGATTTTTTGTCAGCATAGTCTCGGATCGGGATAGTCATTTTATTTCTCATTTCTGGAGGAGTTTGCAGGCGAGTTTGGGTACCCAGCTCAAGTTCAGTACTGCATATCATCCCCAGACAGATGGGCAGTCAAAATGGACTATTCAGACTCTCGAAGATATGTTACACACTTGTGTACTAGATTTTTGGGGTTCTTAGGAGGACCATCTCCATTTGGTAGAGTTTGCTTACAACAACAGCTACCAGGCTAGTATAGAGATGTCACCATTTGAAGCTCTATACGGTCGAAGATATCGTACTCCCTTGTCATGGGACGATATTGGATAGAGAGTTTTGCTGGGGCCAGAGATGGTTATAATACAGCGGAGAAGGTTCAGTTGATCAGAGACAGACTTCGAGTGGCGCAGGACAGACAGTGGCATTGGGCCGATAGCCATCGGAGACCTTTGGAGTTTGAGGTATAGTTTTAGATTTTTGTGCTTGTTATTGATTGTTTGTTATAGATTAAGTTCTTAAGGTTTTATTTTATTCTAGGTGGGTGGTTTTGTGTTTCTGAGGATTTCTCCGACACGAGGCACGATTCATTTCGGTGGAGGCTGGAAGCTTAGTCCATGATTCATCGGACCTTTCACTATTCTAGAGAGGGTCGGTGCAGTTGCTTATAGACTAGACTTGCTACCTGTATTGGAGTGAGTGCACAACGTGTTTTACGTATCGCAGTTAAGATGGTACCTAACAGATCCTAGTCATGTGTTGAATCACTCAGAGATAGAGGTGGGCCCTACTCTTAGCTATCCATAGCAGCCAGTTGAGATTCTGGATCGGAGAGAGAAAGTGCTAAGGAACTAGACTATTCTTTTGGTACGCGTCGCATGGAGGCATCACTCTCCGGGAGAGTCTACCAGGGAGAGAGAGGATAAAATGCGGGAGCGTTATCCATATTTGTCTGTGCCTTAAGGTAAGTTCTTTCCTAGTTATGTTCTGTTGTTATGTTCTGTTATTTTCTGGGGGTAGTTTTCGTCTTTGAATTTCAAGTACGAAATTATTTTAAGGAGGGTAGAGTTGTCACTACGATATTTTCTAGGAAAGGGTATTTTAGTCATTTTATATTTAATTAAATATTGTGTTTGATAAATAATTATTTATTGTATTATTTGATTATTGTTAGATGTTCGTATATTATTTTGGACTTGTGTTAGTGGACCTAACTAGTTTAGTTTAGACTCATGGACCAACATATATTAATTATTAGAATTGAGCGCAACTAGAAGCCCATTGATTAGAAGGATGATTAATTTAATTAAAACATTAGACTAGAACCTTCTTTCCTTAATTATTTCTTCATGAGAGGACCCAAGGGGTATAATAGACATTACATAGTAGCTTGAGGGAGGGGCAAGGGGGTCGGCCTACATAAAGAGGGGAGAGTTTCTCTCTCCGCTTTTCATTTAGATCTAGAATTTCCCTCCACCAAATTCCCTCATTCCCATATCATTTTCCTACAAAATTTTAAGCCAATTCCTTCCCAAATCACCATTAGAGGCTACTAGAGAAAGGATCTAGAAGGAGGAAGCAAGGATCTACAAAGATGAGCAAGGATCTACAAGTTGGAAGCCAATTTTATCACATTTGGGGGTTGCATTGGAAATCCATCTTCCAATAGGTACAATTTAGTTTTTTTCTTTCATTTAGGTTCTAAATCTGAGAATTAACCATGAGGAATCAACCCTTATACATAGACTACCCATAGGATTTGGAATTGAGTTCATAGGAGGCCTATTGAGAAAGTTATGGTACTTTTTGTATCAATTTTGGTGGAATTCCGAGATTGACACTTGTTATAGTTGTTAATTGGTCCTATAGATCAACTTGGCATGTGTTTGTGTGTTTGTGGATAGTGTCTTGTCCACAATTGGATACGTGTAGGTCGTATCCCAACAAATTGGTGATACAAGTTTGCTTGGGGATTTTTCCTCCGACACGGGACTTTGTGCATGTCATATTTTGACAGAATACGTAGATATATGTTTGACTCTTCGTATTGTTCATAAATAATATATTAGACTTGCTCGTATCGTTTGGGGTATGTTTGGTTGTGTGGTGGACTCGTGTCGCAAGCGTATCATAGATCTAGTGTGATACGGGTGCGATGCACTCCACATGTTTGTTGTGTTGCATTTCTAGATCTAATTTCCATTTTTCTTTGCTAATGGTAACATATGTATTCATATGTATATGTATGCATTGTTATGTTATGTATATAGATATCTATATATATGTATGGAGACATGTATGTAGGAGTATAAATACTAGTATATTATGTATCCTTATGCATATGTATGTGTGTGTGTGTGTGTGTATATATATATATATATATATATATATGGTTATATGAATGGTTATGATTATGTATATATGTATGGGATGTATCTATATGTGTGTTGGTATATATGTATCTTGAGAGGAGGGTGTATACATGTATAATTGATACATAGAGATATAAGTGAGAATACCTATATATGTATATATTTAGTGTAGTGATATATAATTGATGTTTATATACATCATAGAGATAGTGGATATGTATATGTGTTATAGTTATGTATATATATATATATATATATATATATATATATATATATATATATATATATATGAAGGTATGTAGTTATAAATATATTGTAGTGTGTGAGAGTGTATATATATATATATATATATATATATATATATATATATATATATATATATATATATATATAGCTGTGCTTATGTGTGTATGTAGTATTGATAAAGGGGGGTCGGGCACCTATAGTAGCAGCAGCAGTAGCAGCGGATTCATTAGCAGCAACAGCTACAGATACGAGCAGCAGCAGCAGATTCACAGAGTAGCGGCAGCAGCAGATTCATTAGCAGCAGCTGCTGCAGATACGAGCAGCAGCAGCAGATTCGCAGAGTAGCAGCAGCAGCTGCAGATACGGGCAGCAGCAGTAGGATTCAGTAGCAGTAGCAGTCTTCAGTATCAGTAGCAAGGTACCGAGTTGCAGAGCTAGGTAAGTTAGTAGTTTTGTTAGTTAAGTAGTAGTTAATAGTATATAGTTAGTTAGTAATATCTAGCTAGTTAGCATTTTTGTAGTTATACCTCATATGGATATCTCTAAGTTACATACATATGTATGTATGTATGTATGTGTGTGTATATATATATATATATGTATTAATTGTGTTGATAGTTATTATAACATGAGAGTTAGTACCTAAGTTCATATTAGGGAATACTAGTAGTTGATAGTAGAGTACTAGAAATTATATTGGGATGTTAGTTATATACTAGATATCACTTTTACCTTGAAATACCTAGGTAAAAGCCAAGGTATTGAGGATATTCAAGGTATTGGGTTTGGGTACCAAGATGAGTGTTTAGTGGTGCGATACTGTGTTGGTCAAAGCCAAGGTATCCACATAGCATTTGGTAGTTAGGATTGGTATACATATTGTTGATTGAATATGTATATGTAATATTTCATATCTCTTATTTGCGTATCATGAGATACGGTATCTTAGTATCCTAGATTTAGCTTGTATGACTTAGTTTCATAGTTTATGAACCCAACATCATTGAGATAGACTCATGCAACATAGAAATAGGTAGTTTGACCAAGTTTGACCAATTTGACTTAAAGTTGACCTAGTTTGACTATTTTGACTTAGAAATGGCTCTTTGACCTAGATGTTGACTAGTTTAACTTACTTTTATTTTGAAACCTTGTATTGATGTTGTATTCCATATCTAGGTCTTTGAGGCACCGTATCAAACATCTGTGAGACTATTCACCGGACTTCAGGTGAGTACATTCTCTGATAGTTTCTTATTTATGATATCCTCTATATTCATTGTATCTATTGTAGATATCCATGTTTCTTTGACACGATGGTTACACGGATTGGTATATCCGGACCTCGTCATAATATATTATTCTTTGGTATATGGTATATCTTGTGCAACCTTATTTCATTATTTATCTTGTACATGTACAGACACTGATTCTCGGGGAGAGTCGCTATCTTCCTGGAGAATCCTGTGCTATAGCGTACCATGGTTGGATCCCCTATACTAGTCGGGGGTGGAGAGTATTTTAGTGTAGATATGTGATCATACCCTTCTTGTGCATGTCTTGTTTTCCTGTGAGTGTTGGTCATACACCGCACGTATGACTAACTAGGCTAATATTCCTGTGCAAGTTTCCAAGCCGATCACATGTTAAAGCTAGTACTCACACACTTAGTCATTAGTATTCTTGTTTATTGTCATATTATTCATTCTCGTATTTATTTACAGTATTTTCTTATTGTGTATCTCTTATATCTATTGTTGCATCTTGTATATTCATATCTATTTATTGTTACATAGTTTATATCATTGATTAGAACTACTGTTAGAGATGTACTCTACTCCTTTCCTGACTAGATATATTTTTCCTAGATTACACCGAGGAGTGGTACCCTACACATTACGGGCCTCAGGATGTTGTGGGTTTAGAGTCAGAGACCATGGCTCAGGAGGGACTCATCCTGACTGAGACATATGACCCGGGACTTGTAGCTTCTTAGATTTCTCTTGTACTGGATTTTCTCCAGCTTTTTGTTAGTATCTTCTCAGACTCATTGATGTTATTATTTAGACTCATGAGTGTATTGTGACTATTCTGTTCTTTATCATATTCATGCTCATTTCCATATTAGATCTGTGATTAAGTATATTGATATTGTTGGTGGCTCATTATATTGTTAGATAGATTATCCAAACAATGTTCTACCATCGATTTTGTGGCGTAGGCTGGGCGTTGTTACCGACTTTCATCCCTACATCGGGTACGGGTCATGACAACAAGACTTAGTGTTAGGCTTGGGTCGATAAGTGTACATTGTATTTAACATAAACAGAATAAATAATAAGACTTGGATGCTAGTCGGTTGATCGGATAGATCGTGCTTAACGGTAGTACAATAATTGGTTTGAGTGGGATTGGAAATGACTTGGATTTTGATTGATCCCGTTGGAGGTATCATTGGGATTAGTAAGACGAGAACCCTTAAGATTTTCGTGAACAGCTTGTCCGAATTCACTATCGCTAAGTTTGGTTGAATGCATATGTTTGAGGGATGCCTTGAACATGTGCACGATCCAAGACTCAGTGATATATTGAACTCGAGTGCAAAGACTTCACTATTACTAAGTTGGTTGACATGCATATGTTTGAGGGATGCCTTGAATATGTGCACGATCTAGACTCGCGATATGATGATCTCGAATGCTAGTGTAAGTGAATTTGTTATATTTGTATGGATGAATATAAGGAATTAAATAAGTTTGCCTCAGCCCTAGATTATCATTTGAGATGGATTATAACATACACCACGTTAAGTGATATATGTTCTACGCTAAGGCGCAGTAGAGACCGGGTCAGATCTTGGATTGACTGATAGAGTCATTCAATGAGACAGACCCAGCATACATGCTATACGGAATAAGAAACGAGTAGGAAGTTGAGTTTGAATGGATCTAATGATACGGATTAATATACTTGAGATAGATTCGATAAAAATGATAGAATAATTTACGCTCAAGAAGTCTCGAGGACGAGACTTACTATGATTGGTGCATAATGTAATTACCCATTTTGCTCAAGCGGAGAGCCAATTTAAATGGCGCAAGTGCGATGACCTAACCCATTTTGCTCAGCGAGAAGACTTGCTTGGGGCAAAGGATTTTAGACTTGTCCCTTCAGGAGTTCAGACTTAGACTTTCAAAGGCGCCCTCGTAGTATCGCTCGACCGAGGTGAATCGTCGCTAAGGTGGGTGGCTACGATGAACCTTTCTTTTATTAGCATGCACACTTAAAAATACGGAAGATACATGCTAGTCGTTAGGAGAATCACCCCTTGCATGCTAATAAAGAATACTGCAAACCTAGCTAAGGGAATAATTCCACCTTATATCTTTTTGCATAGAACATAAAAGTAAAACGGTTGAACGAAATAGTATGCTTGCTTTACAATTCTTATAACCTCAGCCTCGTACCGTTACTTTTGTTCCTTATATGTTCCTTCAAGTATATTGCTTCATATGTCTTGAAATGCTCGTTATATAGATATTGCCTCGATATAGAAGCACAACACAGATCATGGTTCACTTACCTGTGGAAGAAAGACTATCAAAATAGTTGTTTTAAGCCAAATAATAGAAACATGGAAAGTCTTCGGGACCGTTGGGTCGCCAAGGCAACTCCCAAAATGGGAGCTGCAATAAGTAGTAAAATATCAGTATAAATTATGCATTGAATGGAACACACCCGATCATGAGATCTCTGAACGAGTAAATACAGTTCGCACTATGATAAGTAGTTATGTTCATTCAAGGTCCTAAAATATTGCATATAATAAAATCTTAGTATTGATCGTCAATGGTCATAGACTGTGTGTGCATAGGTTTATGGTTCCTGCGGACGTTATGCCGAGGCACCGGGGCTGATCTGATCCGGACATGAATGTCTCATAATCTGCATGGGGGAGACGGAGCCTTGTAGTGGGGCTCGCTACCTGCGCTACAACGATCGTCGACCGCCCGAACTATAGTCCATGATGGCTAGTCAAGTAATGTGAATGTGTTGTTAAAAAGTATTATTTAAGCCTCATTAAATTATCATCAAGTATCATTAAAAAATCATGTGGAAACCCACCTATAGACTCGTATGGACTTGAGGCAAGTAACAGATGCATGGCACACTCTGCGTAAAGATCGTTAATTGAACCAAGAAATCTGAACCTCTGAAACACACTTGAATAGTATAAGAAATCTGAACGGTATGAGTATAATACATTTGAACAACCTGAGTCACAAAGTAATGTAAGTATCACAAATTTGTATATGTCGTTAACCTGAGTCAGAAATACGTTAGTAACACTTGTTTTTGCTTATGAAATTCTTGGTTTCCTTATATATATTCGTGTTTGGTTAACTTGATTTTATTAATTAGACAGGGAAGGAAGAATGGTATGTTGGTAAGTTTTGTCATATTTTCTTTATATCGTACGGCATACTGCCACACGAGATAGGCTTTACATCATTGCCATAAAACTGATCCTATGGCAAGACTAGAAAGATAATTTAATAGATGGTGCACGAAACTAATATATCGTATTTGGATTTGTCGAGCGGGCGAGAAAACTCCCCACCAGTGCATTCATGTACAGATAACCTACCAAATTGCTTGCAGGGTGCGGGAGAACCTTGTTCTGTGCGGAGTATCCCCTCGTGCGCGCTAAGGCATGGAGTTCGCTCTGGTGCCTTGGAATGTTGCGTCCGGAGCTGAAGCATATATACAAGATATATTGTTGTAACATTACATATATAACATCCCAAGTTGTAAGCCGCTTGGCACGCCTTTATTGTTTAAGAGAGAGAGAGCTTGAGCTACTTGTAATCTAGGCCTAGAGCCGCTTGTAACCTTATTGATTATCAATAAAGAGTTTTTTTTATGTATCATACTTGTGTTTATTCTATGCTTCCGCTATATCGACTGAGTGAACTAGTTATCGAAACGGACGTTTACTCATATCGTTCAAATTTTTGCTAAATTAGAGACTATCTATGTGACTCTGTCTTAGCTATTTCTTCGCCTGTTCGGATAATGGCCTTGTGTGGGTGCAGCTTATGCTCGCGTGGCATCACGTCCTGATGGGAACGATCGTCCTACGGAAGAGCTGGCACGGTGGTTCGCGCCTAGCGGGGATGGCCAATCCAACGGAAGATCGGGGCGTGACAACCTTGCTTAGGAGGTGCACTGCGCACCATGGTAAACGTCCTATGTGGTGAAACAACACCAATGACCCTAAGAGAGAGTTACATTATAATATTGTCTTATGCAGGGGCGGTAAGAACAATCATGTACTTCATACAGGAACAACCATTGGCTGGGGTAAGATTACACATGCTGCAAAGATTATATGTTTCACTGCTTAAACTGTAGCCTATTGAAATATTGTCTATTGGACTGTTGCCTATAAAATTATACTTAAAAACTATTGCCTATTAAACTACTGCTTTAATTTAGAAGTATTGGTTTAGGTGAGTGGGCCAGTTCTGCTCACCAATACAAGTTAAGTACTGACCCACGTCTCTGTGGACAACCCAGGTGACCAGGGTACCTCGGGCGCTCAAGGGAGAGAATGCTTTCTTTGTAGTCTTTTTAAGCTTCTTCCTAGTTCAAAGTATTCAAAAAAATTTAGTTGTTGAATGTAATAAAGGGACATAATGTATGGGATAAGAATATTATTTTATGTCAACCTATCAGTCTTTTCTTTTTTGCAAAAGCTATGTAAGCCGTTCAGGCATTTCCATTTCAGTACTAAGAAAATTGTACTCCGTTACAATGAATCAATAAAAAGAATTATTTTCTTCCTATACAAATGTGTGTTTCATAATCTGTTATTGTGATGTGGAATGATTTACAAAAGATTTTGACACATGTGTATGTTCTTGCCTTGTACAAGCGCAACCCCAGACTTGTACGACATTATGTCCAGCGGAGACGAACGGTTCTACAGAACCAAATACGTGAACGAATCCGTTATGCGAAACCGGTGCGTGACAGTTAGGAAGGTAACTTATCAAGGTCGTTAACCATCCATGATCCTTAAAATTTTAATATGACATTTTAATTTTTTGGCCTTTGTCTCCATTTATCATTCAACTATACTTCTAAGATTTTTCCATCTACAACTCACAACTAAACTCTAGGTATCATAGATCAATTTAATTAAGGATATATTGCTTCCATTTTATTCTTATTTTTTAATCTCAAAAATTTCTCTTTCTTATCTCATGATACTTTATTGCTCGTTTATATTCCTGAAAGTCCTCTAAAATAATCGTAATCACGAGTCTCAAAATAATCTATGGTACTACTATTTTTTATCGTTTTATCACAACTGCATATCGGATATATATTCTAACATTTTCGTCATTCATTCCAAGAATTTACTATACTAGAGCTAACATTCTTATTCCTGCTTTGTGTCCCAACCCTTAAGGTTGAATTTTTCGCCACCCAACTTTTTAATTCATGCATTCACACAAAAAATTATTACCTCATCATTGATAATCCTTAGTGTATGACAGTTCTCAATTCCTTCTCTCTTCAAATCAAAATTTTTTACAATTCCATCCTCGTCATTCTTCAATTATTTTGCATAATACTATTCCTTTATTCTTCCCTTATAACCACAGTATGTATCATAACACAATATAATTATTCTAATTATAATCCCTTTGAATTTTTAGCTAACCTGCATTGACTAAGGGTTCATGTCACTACCCAATTCTAGAAAATAGGGTTATTTTTTTTTTTGGTAAATTGTGTATTGTATATAATTAATTATATTTATATTTAATTAGTGATTGTATTATTTTTTATTGATTGTTTTAGGATTTTTGCTAGTCTAGACCCATGTCAGACCCTAGTGGACCCATGTCCGACCCAATCCACACCCTTGTGAGACCTATTTTTGGGTTTAGAATATTTATTATATTTTTAGTGGGTTAGTTGGAGAGATTGGGAGTTAGTTTGAGTGCTTTTAGAACCCGAAACCCAAAACCCGTGTTAGGGTGGGCATTTTGGTCTTTTGGAGACAATGTAAACCTTATTTCTTGCTTGGGAGACCCGACCACAGCCCTATTCCTACCCGACCAGCAGCACACAGCAGCCCCCAGCCTTCTTCTTCACTACTTCTTCTTCTTCTTCTTCTTCTTCTCCATTCTCCATTTCTTCTTCTTTCCTTCTCCCAAGTTCAAGTAAGTACCCTATTTCTCCTCTTTCTTCTTCTATTCTTCATGGATGTGAACCCTAACCCTACATTTTTCTCTAACCTAGGTGTTTAGAGCCTAGACTTAGTGTGGAGGCTAGATTTGGAGGCTTGGAGCTTGAGGGAGGTTATTTCAAGTGGATTGGAGACTTTGACCTTGGGATTCCAACTCCTAAGAGGTAAACCCTAACTTTACCCTTACTAATTGCTCTAATGTAGTGTAATTAGTGGCTTAGAACCTTCATAGACCCTAAGGCTACCCGTGGAAGGAAGTTGGAACAAGTTTGGTTGTGTTTGGAGACTTTGACACTAGGTTTTGTGTCAATTTCGGGTGGAATCCGAAATTGGCCCAATTTTGGATGATACCCTAGGTTAGAAGGACCTAGGTAAACGTTGTCGGGTGTCTTGAGTGTTAGTGCATGTCTCCGTTCGGACACGTGAAGTCGTGTCGCGAAGAAACGGGCATTTCGGGCATTTTTGGGGTTTTTGTCGTCGTCGGTTCTAAGTGCGTGCACATTTTTGCCACGAGCCTAGAATCGACGAGTTAGCATTTTTTAGGACCTAGACATCGTTTATAACCCGTGGGTAAATTTTGGACCGATTCCGAGTTGGTTTGGTGTGCGTTTCAGGAGATTTTTCGAACCGCACACCGCGTATTCGTCGAAATGACCGAATGGCCATTTCGACTTGGTTTCTTAGTTTCGGGCTTGTGCGCGCGTTGGGTTAGCTTCGGAGAGTGTGTGCTAGAAGTCTCGGGTTATATTTTATATATATAGGTGTTTGTGTGCATAGGGGTGGTTGTGTGCGTGTTGGTGAGTGTTGTGAGTGTTGTGTGTGTTGAGTGTTAGAGTGTATATGTGTCTATATATATATATATATATTTATGTATATGTGTCTATATATGTATATATATTTTTATATATATGTGTGTATATATATATATATTTGTGTTTGTGTATGTGTATTAGTGTGAGTGTGTGTATATATATATAGATATATGTATATGTATGAGTGTGTGTGTGTGTGTGTGTGTGTATGTATATATATATATATCTGTGTGTATGCGTATATATATATGAGTTTGTGTGTGTATATATATATATATAGATAAGTGTGTTTATGTATATATATACATATGTGCGTGTATATGTATGCTTGTGTGTGTGTATTTATATACATAAGTGTTTGTGTGTGTGTAAGTATATATGTTAGTGTGTGTATATATATATTTATAGTTGTGTATATATATATATATATATATATATATATATATATATATATATATATATATATATATATATATATATATATATATATATATATGTATGATTGTATATATATATATGTGTGTGTGTGGTCGTGTGTGTGTGAGGCATGCAGCGAGGGGGGACAGCGTGCAGCAAACAGCAGGGGGAGCAGCGCACAGCGTGCTGTGTGCAGCGTGCGCACAGCAGCAGCAGCAGCAGCAGCAGAAGTGTAAACAGCAACAACATTCGCAGCAACAGCTAGCAGCATTCGCAGTAGGCACGTTGCTCTAGCAGGGCGTAGCAGGGTGAGGGTTTATGTATAAATAGATTGATAGATAGATAGGTTAATAGATAGATTGATAGGTTGATAGATAGATAGATAGATAGATAGATAGGTAGTTATTATATATATGTATAGGCATATATACATATAGCTAGATATATACCTATAGCTAGATAGATAATAGATACTAGATATAGATATATATGTATTTGAGAGTGGGTATAAGGTAAGGTATACGTGTGTTTGTGGATATATCTATATATGTGCATATAGGTATTTAGGTATATATATATGTGCTAGATATATATTTTAGCCTAGATTATAGCTATATATATATATATATATATATATATATATATATATATATATATATATATTCTTAAATAGCTAGCTAGAGGGGTAGTTAGAGGGGTGTTATAGCGATATCTCAATACCTTGAGATATCAAGGTATCTCAATACCTTGAGATATCCGAGGTATTGAGTTTCGAGCGGAATTTTTGAGCAATTGCCTAGGGATAAGTTTAGAGATAGGTTTTTATGTATTGGTGTATATATTTACGGGTGCTAGCATAGGTTTTAGCGAGTTTAGGCGGGGTTCGTAGCCTAGGTCGAGGTATCGGATACAGAGGGTATCTTGGTATCTCGAGGAGGCGAGTTTGAGAGTTTACTAGCTTAATGAGCTAGTTTTGACCTAGAATTTCAGGGGTACCTTAGTTTGACCTAGCCTTGACCATGATTGTCCTCGTTGACCATAAAAGTCAATGTTTGACCTAGTTTTGACCTATAGTTGATTTTTAGACCCCGGGTTGACTTTTTGACCCGAATTTTACCGGTTTATCCCGTTCGACCTAGAATATCCCTAGAAGCCTATTTTTAATTATTTTATATCAGTTTAAATCCATAGAACCCTGTTTAATTTTGCTTTTCACAATAGGTTCTTGCAACACCGGTCCGGATCTCGATCCTCATTAGTTGCTCAAGACGTCAAGCGAGTACCTACCTCTGATAGTTTCCATTTCATGATAGTGTTTATATCACTTGTTCTAGAACTGTAATACTTGATTCTGACACATTGTTACACGAGCTGGTACTAGTGGATCTCGTCATGAGATGCTATCCCCTTACCGTGTTCAGCGGGTACTCTATCACGTGTATTTTATTATGTGCTTCGGGTATTGATTTCCATGTGCTATCATGTGCTTCTTGTGCTCTCGCCTTCATGTGCACGAGCTACTTATCATGTACGTAGCGTGTCATGGTTGGATCCAAGAGTATTAGTGGGGGAGGGGAGTAGGAGTTGGTTATGTGACCAAAGCCAAACAGTATTCATGTGTATGTCGGTTATGCAACTCACGTATAACGGAGTAATCGTAGTTTATTCATGTGCAACCTAAGCCGATCACATAATGAACTTGTGTTCAAGGCACTTAGCTAGTATTCTTGTTTTCTCACATGCAGTTACTTCTCTACTTGTATTGTTCTCCAGTTTACATTGCAGCTACTTTATCTGCTCCATCATGTATTTATTTCCTGTGCATCTTGTATACTTTTCTATTGCTCATCATATACACCTTACCATGTATTTGGAGTTGCTTTCAGAGTTATGTACTTTGCTCCAGTCCTGACTGGGCATATTTTTTCCAGAGGATCCTGAGGATTATTGCCCGACATTCTATGGGCCGGGAGTCGAGGAGTGCTGTGACCCCGAGACTGAGGAGGAGCCCGTCGAGGAGACGCCTTTAGCGCCCTAGTTAGCTAGGTGGGTTTTTCTGGGTTGTTCCTAGTTGTATATTCTTGATGACTGTACTGTATTATTATTTTGCTGTTGTGATGCTATAGACTTGGACTGTATTTTGGATATTATCTTGCTATTTGGTTCTTGTTTCCTTGTGCTATCATATCGTGCTTTTACTCTTCCCCTAGTTATTGTGATTGAGTATTCATATATATTGCGTGGTTACCCTCCTTCTGGAGAGGATATTGACAGGTTTTGTGTGATAGATGGTTGACCTAGAACGAACCTTTACAGCGTTCTACCATCGATTCTGCGGTATAGGCTGGACGTACCCACGACTCATGTCCAATTTTTTGGGTGCGGGTCATGACAGTTCATCATAACCATGGTTTACTAAACGATTTAAGGTTAGACCTCTATCTCTAATCTCCAACGCTTATTTATGACTACCCCCATAAGGTAGTAAAATCACCAGCAATGCTTAAGATCTATACTATATTCGTACAAATTATTCCTCAATTCTTCTTAACAGTATGATTAACAATAATATATCCCTGATAGCCATATCAAACTATATATATATATATATATATATATATATATATATATATATATATATATATATATATGTATATATTACCAACACATCTAACTTTTCTTATACCTATCCTATTAGGTAAGGGTCAAGGCAACCTTAAATAGGTACTTAAGTCAAATACAACTGACATGATATATTTATAATGGGTAATCCTCAAATCATGGTCAGGATTGGTCTTCCCGATACTAGTCAAATCTTCGATTTAAATGAGCATCAAGTTTAAATACAACTTATTTATTTTATCACATACCTCTCTGTACTATGGTACATCTTTGCATCTGTTATCATAATATATGATTCTTCTATAATCATCCAAGATCTATCCTTCTTTATACCTGCAATAATATGTTCAATTGTATCATTCCTCAAGTTGTCACTAACAGAAATATCTTTAGTTAAATCTCAAGAGGAAACCTATTCTACTATTAGCTATTATTAATTCGTCAAAACTTTGTTATTCCCATTCCTTTCCCCCAATCCATCTTCTAATTTGTATCCTCCATTCCTTAATTATAATTTCCTTATTCATTCACAAGTATAAAGTCGTACTAGTTAACGTTATAATCATTGCTCTAGTTAGGTCGCTTACTTCTAGTAATTCTCTTTCATCACCAAAAGAAATTATTCTCATAACCCTTGATCATTGTTGATGTCACATATCAAGCCCAACGTATTCTTTTATACTCCTCGATTTTTTTCTATCTATTATCATTCCTCTTTTATATATTAATTATAGTCGCTCAACTTATCATCCCGAAAAAAAATCTTCAAAGGTCATATATTGTTATAAATTTTACTACCTATATAAACATCTATCCAATTTATCCAATCTAATTACCATATAAAAAATTAAGTCCCATTACTCAAGCCCTCCCTTTTGTAGTCTTTCATATGGAGAATCACATTTCTATTAGAGAAATGTAATAACTCTAAAATTTTAACTATTTATTTTCTTAAATCACTTCTATCATTCTAAACAAGTAATCCACCTTATCTTCTTAGTAACCCTATTATACCTCTTATCCAACTCCATCTACCTTAAGTAACATGGTTTGTCCCTCAAATCTAGTATTTTTCTACTAGGATAAAACCTCATATAAAATCTAATTGTCATTATGTTCAAACTGTCCTCCTAATAGAGGGATCTATCCTAACCATTCATACTTTAGATAATCACTCACCTCAGGAGTATTCTCCCAATCCTACTTCTATCCTTCAACATAATATAATTTAGAGGTCCATCCAGTACGAGTGTTCGTCTTCCTAAAATAGGAGAAGACATGAAACAATAATAAGTAATTCAAGAAAAGTATTATCGAATTCAATTATGAGGAGGTTCAAAGGCACCAGTTGAAATCAAAGGAAGTTTTCAATAACAATCGTGGATTGAGAGTCTAACAACTTAACCTAGCTGCAGGCTCGCTTCGTATATTAACGTAACAGAAACGATATAATCAGACCTGTATGGGCCACCACATATACCATGTCATACCCTAGTACCAAAATATGCGGTACTAGGCTACGTGCCAATGGCCAGCTATGATTCAAGTAGACTCCAGTCTAACTCAAATACGTATAAAATATTCTATGAGGTTCACTATCTCGATAACAGAATAAATAACTGTAAGTCTCAATCCACAAGAATATGAATAAAATAAAGGACAACATGTATCATGGTGTACACCCCAAACAACCCTTATCCGAATAGACTCAAAAGAAATAATATGAGTCTACAAATACTAGTCTACATCAACAGAAATAAGTAATAAGAACATAATAAATGAACAATAAAAAATGATATAAATATCTAATAATGATATATATATATACTGAGATGATACTCATTAACAGCTCTAGAAAAACTCAACTGCAATCAACCCAACAATCTGGCTGGAAACTATGTCCTCAGAGGGACATAACATGATATAGAAAAATAACATGCCACTAATTAAATGAAAGTACTACAATAAATAATGGTGTACCAAGGTGTGTAAATGCAATGAGAACCACGTTCGATGCATGAGCTGTAGGCTAATAGGATCGGCATAATTTTCTGGGGAAAATAGAGGCCTACATATAGCATAGTGTCCTGGACCCCATAGGCTATCTCTCTCTCTCATAATCTGACCCGGTACTCCGGCAGAGACAGCGGGTTACAAAGGATAGTATAAACATAGCCCATACGTCTAGTGAGTGTCCTCCCTACCCAATGTTGATGTATTTGTCGTGCATAACGAAATATCCAACTCCTAGTCATGAGTCAAGATCATAGTATCTAAATATTGCTGTCATGTATCTCGATTGTACCAATGTACAGCAAGTACAAGAGTCAGCATCCACACATAAAACCCTCCGTGTCATAAATGTGTCATGGCATAGGAGAGATAAAGCATCTGTCAAAATAAGGGTTATCCCTCAAGTACTAGTTACGCGTAATCAGCCAATGCCGACTTGCACCCAAGTTATCATTGGACGCACAATATCGTTCAATCAGAATATATAAATACAGCTACAGTATTTAAAAATTGTAAACAAGAGTGGCAAGCTATACTTGCTTGGACTAGGAAGCTGATAATAAGGAGCTGGTCCAACGTCCAAGTCCGAGGATCCCAAAGTAACTAGAGATAATTAAAAGTAATTAGATATTTAGCTCGAAACTATCTTAATGAAAAGTTGTCAATCATGAACTTAATTATAGTTACATAACTCACGACTAAGGGTACTAACTAGGGGTCACCCAAAGTTGACTAGGAAAGCGTTGTATCAAGTACGTAATCATCAAGTCAATAAGTTGCATAACATCCTCAATCACTAGTATTCATTAATTATTGATTTTTGGTCAATTATATAATAATGTTCATCCTCAACCCATGTCATCCACGTAACCATAAATATAAGTGCATTAATCATAAATTAGTTCTCACCCCTTAATACGCATAATGATTACATTATCATCCTCGAACATTCATACCCATCGTCACCTAGCAACTCGTTCGACCACAATCCTCAAGTCTAGACATGCAACATACTCAATCCGAATTTATATTATGAACATGGCATGAAATTCATATACTAAAAAGGACGTTCATTTGTTTTTATTTTTTAAATATAACATTGATCGACTTCTTATTCTGTATATACTTGCACAGTACAAAATTCTATAAACCACCTTAGTATGTCATTAACCTTGTTTCTTGATCATAAACCACAACACCTATATGCACCCACACATACATATAATCCCTAGGCATTATGCTAATTTCAGAATATTATCTAAATAAGGGTTATTTAACAATTGTCACTACCATATTTCTAGATTAGGACTTTATTGTCAATTGCCATAATTATCTTAATGTGTTAATATAATGTATGATATGTTTATTATATAAATTGTTTGGTGTTCTTTAATGCATAGGTTAATGGGCTTGACCTAAGAATCCACTAGAATAAATCCTTTTGACAAATCCCTATTTATTAAATTAGCATTTAGTTAAACTCTCAATGTATGACTAAACCCCTTTTTATTTTAAGTTCTTCATGACAAGTCATGAAGGGCAAAATAGACTCTTTGCATTAGAAGCCCTAACCCTAACCCTAGTCCTATATAATGAGAGGAAGCCTCCCTCAAGCTTCTTCATTCATGAAGAAAACCCTAAATATAGCCCCCACATAGAAATCAATTTCCCTTCCTCAAATTTTAGGATTTCTAGCCCTAGAAACCCTCATTCCTTCTCCATCAAGAGAGATCTAGGAGCTTGGACCAAGGGGTCTTGGAGAAAGAGGAACTACATTGGGAATCCATCTCCCATTAAGTGAGAATCCGAATTAAAACCTTATTTAATTTTGTTTTAATTATTGTTTTGCCATTAGGAGCCCACCATATGAATTAGGAATGACTCTTTGGGTTGCATGAGGATTTTCCATGGAGTCATAGGTAATTTTAGGGTTTTGTGATCCTATGATACATTCTTCCCCAATTTTCGTGAGCCCTAATTTTATATATATGTATTTATGCATGTTTGCATCATGTACGTAGAGGTTTGCCTTTGATTTAGGGTTTTTAGAGTGGGTAATCATGAATACCATGTGGAACCCATTTTCAGCACACTAAGTGTTTGATGATATGTTTAGTAGGGTGAATAGCTATTCAATCTATTCTAATCTTGCATATTTTGATGAATAATATATATATATGTATATGCACGTATGTGCATTGATGGAATCGTGCCTTTTAGAGTGGGGAATACACCATGGGGAAGTTCACTGTACAGTCGGGTATCCTGCTGAGCAGTGTGTGTTTTAATATTGTTTTGTGAGCAGCACAGCTAGGGAGATTGAGTCGGGTATCCTGCTGAGCAGTGTGTGTGTTAATGTTGTTTTGTGAGCAGCACAGCTAGGGGGATTGAGTCGGGTATCCTGCTGAGCAGAGAGTTTTAAGTGAGCAGATTTGTATCATGTATCAGTGTGTACTATCAGTCAGTCCCAGTATCTGTGTGAGAACTGTGTTAAGTATCAGTGAGTCTCCAGGAGATCACTGCAAGAGTGTAACACAGTCTCCAAGTGACGGTGTTAAGTATCAGTGAGCTCTAGATGCCTGTTTGTGTTTAATGAGTGTATCAGTATGGAGTATATGGTATCTGAAGTCCGAACGTGTAGACTGTGAGGTGAAGAGGTGCTTGATGTGCAACAGCAACATCATCTGGCTTTTAGGCTGATGTGTGCACTTGTACAGATTGCAAGGAGTAGGGTGAAACCTGAACACAGTTAAATACAAGCATGTATTTAGGAGTTAGCATCGTATGCAGGTGAAGGGGGAAGATCTGGGCATAATACATTGATACTCTCGTATCAATGAAAGGGTGGTTGACAGTGAGAATTACCTAGTTCCAGTTGTTGTAGACCATGGGCAATTGCCTTTACTTCCCTTGTATGAGGTCAGTAAGGAGCCCTGCACTAGTAAAATATATTGGGGTATTAGTGACCAAGTCAGTAAGGAATACCAAGTATAAAGAGTCAGTGAGTTTCTGAACTGTGTAGTGAGTGAGTGAGTGTGATTGTGTATGTGAGAACTGTATATCAGTGTCAGAGTGAGGTAGGTAGGTGGGTGTCCAGACATATACGTATTAGTGTTATGTATGTGAGTTAGTAGTAGAGTGTCAGTGAGTTCCTGATACTGTGTATCAGTGAATGGTTGAGGGTACTACCTGTTGATCCTGCCAGTAGTCATATACTTGTCTTAGTTTAAGTCAGGCATGTGTGAAGTCTGAACAATTTCAGACTGTAAAACTGTGAATGGTTCATTAAATCAGCTATCTTGGATCAATGCATTAGTTAAGTGTTAGGTGTATTCATTATGAACTGAGTATCAGTGAAGAGATTAGAGGAGGAGGGTGATTTAGCAGCCTTGCCTACTGTGTTTGACAGTAATGGGGCAAGTGTGGCTTTGTATTGGTCATTTAGCAACAACAGGTGGATACAAGTATGGGGGGAAATCGGGTAGTAGTGTTTAGACATCAGTTAACAGTGATGCTCAAGTTAGGTAAGTTATTATCAGTTATTGATAAGAGTTAGTATTAGTTAATAAATTTGCTAGTATTAACCCATCTTTTGACTAGTATTATTGGATGATAACTTCTATGGTTAGAATACCTTGGTACCACTACTATGAGCTAGTTAATGACTAATGTTAGTTAAGATATTAAGATAATAAGTGTGTAAGAATTAGTATATTTCATTAGTGATTGGTTAAGTAAGTGAGGTATTAAGTTTAGTATCAGTTAAATTGGCACTAGTATGGCTAGTGTAAAGAATTGGTTAATACTATTTAAGATGGAGTACTAGCAAGGTAACTAATATAAGTTATTTATATATTAACTAGGCTCTAGGATATAGTTATAACCTAATACCTTGTAGATACTTAACACTGAGGTTTTATATAGCTAAGTAAAGACTAGTTTAGATAGATAGTGTCCAATATACACTTTCATAATAATTAGCTAGTGTGAGACTAGAATTGACCAATAGACCTTAGATTTGACCTAGAGGCCTCATATCAAATTAGTTAAACATGCTCATTCCTTTAATTCATTATTTTAACATTGATATTCCATAATTAGGTCATTGTGATCTCGCCTTGGACATTGATCCTCACACCTTCCTCAGGACCACAGGCGAGTACATTCTCTGACAGTTTTCATTCTTGTTGATTAATTCTATAATTCTAGTTGTATAGTATACTTGATTATGATTCTGCGGATACACGGGCTAGCATCATAGATACCTGTCATGAGGAGTCATGATTGGAATCCATCGTGCTAGTTGGGGATGGAGAATTATTAGCAGATTATGTGATCATATCCCACCTTACATGCATCATAGCTCACCCCACACATCACGTTGGGTGCAGCCTGACCATTTACATGCCTCATAGCCTGTTATATATGATTAACCTGACTATTGCTTGCATCATAGCTAACCAGATGGTTAGCCTGACCTCACATGTATCATAGCCAATCATATATAACAAGCCTGATCTCGTCCCATGTCGATCACATAATAAACTGATATTTCAAACACATAGCCAGATATTTTATTCTTTATTTTAGTTCACTTGTTCTAGCATTCACTTATATTTCTATTCATTGCTAGATGTTCTATTGCTTATTACATATTCTCTAGTATTCCATATTCTCTAGTATTCTATATTTCCAGTATTGCTTTCATCTTGTATTTCCTTACACTATTTTTATAGTTTTGTCAATATAAATGAAACTGTTGTTTAGTGCTTGTGCTTTGCTCCAATCGTGACTGGATGACATCTTTCAGAGGACTTGGAGGACTTCTGTCCTACCCACTATGGCCCGGGAGCAGAGGGAGATTTTGTACCAAAAATCCTAGAGGAATTCCATACCTTAGAGGAGACACCACCTACAGGCATTTAGACTATCTTATTTATGTACTATTGTTTTAAAACTGACTTGGGTTGTATATTTTGTTGAGACTTTATGTGGACAACTAGACCCTAGACTTGTGTTGTATTTATTTGTGCTTGACTTATGTCAGTACTCTTTATCCTTATATCTTGCCGTGCCATTTACTTTCCAATATTCTTTTGATTGAGCATATATTAAATTGTTGATCAATGTATTATCTTTGTCCTCCCTATGGAGTTGAGATCATTGACAGATTATGAGTTATGTTTGATAGTCTTAAGACCTAGATATTGTTCTACTATCGATGCTGCGGCGTAGGCTGGACGTACCCACAGCTCATGCCCAATTTTCGGGTGCGGATCGTGACATATTTTTAGTGGTGGACCATGCAGGTCGAGATTCGCATTTAGAGCGATATCGTAGTGGTGCTCGCTTAAAGTATTGCTACGAGCCTGCTTTAGGAAATAGGATTTAGGCCAAGAATATGCTCAATCACAATTAGGAAATTTTTCATCCTTATAATGCTATTATGAATGATTACTTCCCTTAGAATTTTTACTGTCCTTACTTGATGATATCGTGTCTATTACCTTAATTGATTCTTTCAATCTGTCTTTAGGATGCCGCCGAAGAGTAGGTCCTTGGGACTGGGAGCAGCAGCTTCAGAGAGGTCTGCCACCTCTCAACCTGATGGACAGACATCCGTAGTTCCTCCTACATCTCCTGTGCATGTGGAAGTATCTGCACTTTTCGGGGGTCCTCCTCCCCCACCTGTTCCGAGGGTTGCCACAGCTGTGACGGAGCCTTTTCCACCACCACCGACTCCGTTTTCCGGAGGTGTGCCCGTTGATGGGGCACAGATGTTCGCACTGATCCAGGGCATAGTGGATGCTCAGAGGATGTCAGCGGAGGCCCAGCGAGTGCAGGCTGAGTCTCAGAGGGTGCAGGCGGAGGCGCACCAAGCACAGACGGAGCTGATGAGGGAGAGCATGGAGAATGCTCATCAGGTGGCTCTCCAGGTTGTGGAAAGAGTTGCACAGCAGTAGCAGCATCCTGGCCAGCACTACCAGAGGTCGGGTACTATCGTGGACTTTAAGAGGATGATGCCTCGGGAGTTCAAGGGTACTGAGAGGATACTCTACGCCGACGACTGGCTAGAGGATATAAAGAGTAACTTGCGCTTGGCGCAGCTTCAGAAGATTCTTCAGATCAAGGCCGCCGGCAGTCAGATGTTTGCAATCGCGCTAACATGGTTTCATACTGAGCCGAGACTCATTGTTGGAGGACTTATTTGTGAAGCCTTCAATGAGCTTTTCAAGGAGAAGTTCTTTCCTGATGTTGCCTTGGGAGCCTTGGAGAGTCAGTTCCATGACTTGGTCCAAGGAAGCATGTCAGTCGATGAGTATGCCGCGAAGTTTTGTCGTTTGAGTCGATTTACACCATCGATGATTCGAGATCCAGGAGATAGGGCCTAGAAGTTCAGAAAGGTGCTGACAAGGGAGATCAAGTCTTGCACTTCGGGACGTCGCACTGCTACATTCGAGGGCATTTTGATGGATGCCCAGATTGCTGAGGATGACTTGGACCTCAGGCCCAAGAGAGGACGCGACACTTCAGAAGGAGCAAGCGGTAGTACAGGACCAGGCAAGCGTCCACACTTTTAGCAGCAACAGAGGTCGTACCAGCAGCAGCATCAGCAGCACCAGACACCAGCCCGAAGACACGCCCAGCAGCAGCAGCCACAGAGGCAGACTCAGCCCGTTGTCCAGTGTGCGTACTATGGGAAGGCAGGACACACTAGAGACATCTGCAGGAAGAGGTTGGGTACATGCTTGTCCTGTGGATCGTCAACACATCAGCTGAGGGATTGTCCATCTATTCAGACTCGTCCAGGTCAGGTTGGAGCAGCCGCTCAGAGGGGACCAGCCAGGGTACCTACTGTACCAGGAGGCCAGTAGAGGGGACCTCCACTTCTACCGCAGCAGCAGAGGTTTACTCAGCACCAGCACCAGCAGAGAGGTGCACCCCAGGGACAAGCATACGCCATGACAGTCGAGGAGGCGGAGCCAGCCGGAGACGTGATTACAGGTTCAGTTCTTCTCGATTCCATTCCAGTACTTGCATTATTCGATTTTGGCGCTTCCTATAGTTTTGTGTCTGTATCTTTTGCTCTTAAGCATCATTTAGAGGAGGAACCATTAGATTGGACTTGCAAGATCACGACTGGCAGAGGCATTATCCTAGTCTGTGATTAATGCAAGGGACGGAAAGAATTATTGGGATTCCGAGAGTTTATCGTGGACTTCAAGAGGATTATGCCTCGGGAGTTCAAGGGTACAGAGGGGATACTCTACGTCGATGAATGGCTAGAGGATATAGAGAGTAACTAGCGCTTGGCGCAGCTTCCGAAGATTCTTCAGATCGAGGCCGCTAGTAGTCAGATATTTGACATCGCGCTAACGTGGTTTCGCACTGAGCCGAGACTCATTGTTGGAGGACTAACTTAGGAGGCCTTCAAGGAGCTCTTCAAGGAGAAGTTCTTTCCTAATATTGCCCTGGGAGCCTTGGAGAGTCAGTTCCATGACTTGGTCCAAGGAAGCATGTCAGTCGATGAGTACACCGCGGAGTTTTGTCGTTTGAGTCAATTTGCGCCATCGATGATTTGAGATCCAGGAGATAGGGCCCAGAAATTCAGAAAGGTGCTGACAAGGGAGATCAAGTCTCACACTTCGGGACGTCACACTGCTACATTCGAGGGCATTTTGATGGATGTCCAGATTATTAAGGATGACTTGGACCTCAGGCCCAAGAGAGGACGCGACACTTCCGGAGGAACGAGCGGTAGTACGGGACCGGGAAAGCGTCCACACTTTTAGCAGGAATAGAGGTTATACCAGCAGCAGCATCAGCAGCACCAGACACTAGCCCGAAGACACGCCCAACAGCAGCAGCTACAGAGGCAGACTCAGCCCGCTGTCCAGTATGCGTACTGCGGGAAGGCAGGACACACTAGAGACATCTGCAGGAAAAGGTTGGGTACATGCTCGTCTTGTGGATCGTCAGCATATCAGCTGAGGGATTGTCTATCTATTCATACTCATCCAGGTCTGGGTGGAGCAGCCACTCAGAGGGGACCAGCCAGGGTACCTACTGTACCAGGAGGCCAGCAGAGGGGACCTCTACTTCCACCGCAGCAGCAGAGGTTTGCTCAGCACCAGCAGCAGCAGAGAGGTGCACCCTAGGGACGAGCATACGCCATGATGGTCGAGGAGGCCGAGCCAGCCGGAGACGTGATTACAGGTTCAGTTCTTCTTGATTCTATTCCAGTACTTGCATTATTCAATTTTGGCGCTTCCCATAGTTTCGTGTCTGTATCTTATGCTCTTAAGCATCATTTAGAGGCAGAACCATTAGATAGGACTTGCAAGATTACGACTGGCAGAGGCATTATCCTAGTCTGTGATTAATGCAAGGACCGGAGAGTATCATTGGGAGGCCGAGAGTTTATCGTGGACTTCAAGAGGATGATGCCTCGGGAGTTCAAGGGTACTGAGGGGATACTTTACGCCGACGACTGGCTAGAGGATATAGAGAGTAACTAGCGCTTGGCGCAGCTTCTGGAGATTCTTCAGATCGAGGCCGCCGGCAGTCAGATGTTTGACATTGCGCTGACGTGGTTTCGCACTGAGCCGAGACTCATTGTTGGAGGACTTACTTGGGAGGCCATCAAGGAGCTCTTCAAGGAGAAGTTCTTTCCTGATGTTGCCCTGGGAGCCTTAGAGAATCAATTCCATGACTTGGTCCAAGGAAGCATGTCAGTCGTTGAGTACGCCGCGGAGTTTTGTCGTTTGAGTCAATTTGTGCCATCGATGATTCGAGATCCAGGAGATAGGGCCCGAAAGTTCCGAAATGTGCTAACAAGGGAGATCAAGTCTCGTACTTCGGGACGTCGCACTGCTACATTCGAGGGCATTTTGATGGATGCCAAGATTGCTGAGGATGGCTTGGACCTCAGGCCCAAGAGAGGACGTGACACTTCAGGAGGAGCGAGCGGTAGTACAGGACCGGGCAAGCGTCCACACTTTTAGCAGCAACAGAGGTCGTACTAGCAGCAGCATCAGCAGCACCAGATACCAGCTCGAAGATACGCCCAGCAGCAGCAGCCATAAAGGCAGACTCAGCCTGCTGTCCAGTGTGCGTACTGCGGGAAGGCAGAACACACTAGAGACATCTGCAAGAAGAGGTTGGGTAGATGCTTGTTCTGTGGATCGTCAGCACATCAGCTGAGGGATTGTCCATCTATTCAGACTCGTCCAAGTCAGGGTAGACAGCCGCTCAGAGGGGACCAGCCATGGTACCTACTGTACCAGGAGGCCAGCAGAGGGGACCTCCACTTCTACCGCAGCAGCAGAGGTTTGCTCAACACCAGCAGCAGCAGAGTGGTGCACCCCAGGGACGAGCATACGCCATGACGGTCAAGGAGGCCGAGCCAGCCGTAGATGTGATTACAGGTCCAGTTCTTCTCGATTCCATTCCAGTACTTGCATTATTCAATTTTGGCGCTTCCCAAAGTTTTGTGTATGTATCTTATGCTCTTAAGCATCATTTAAAGGCGGAACCATTAGATAGGACTTACAAGATCATGACTGGCGGAGGCATTATCCTAGTCTGTGATTAATGCAAGGACCGAAGAGTATCATTAGGAGGTCGAGAGTTGAGCGTGTGCTTACTCGTCATGCCACTTCCGGGATACGATATTATACTCGGAATGGACTGGTTGAGTAGGCACTATGCTACTATAGATTGTCATAGAGGCAGAGTGATATTTTGACCACCCGGAGAACCGGTGTTCGAGGTCACTAGAGGAGCAGCGGAGCAGAGCAGAAGCACTTTTTGCGAAGCCAGGATGGAAGAAGAGGAGTTGCCACATCCTCTGATAGCGGAGTTCCTGGATGTATTTCCAGAGGAGTTGCCAGACTTGCCTCCAGACAGAGATATTAAATTCTCTATAGACTTGGTGCCAGGAGCGGAGCCCATTTCATAACACGTCTATAGAGTCAACAACAGTGAGCTAGCATAACTGAAGAAGCAAGTTAGGGAGCTACAGGACAAAGGCTTCATCAAATCCAGTTCATCACCATGGTGAGCTCCGGTATTGTTTGTACCGAAGAAGGATGGCACGGTGCGCATATACATCGATTATAGAGCTCTGAACAACCTCACTATCAAGAATAAATACCCGCTGCCGAGGATTGATGATCTTTTCGATCAGTTAAGCGGGGCGAAGGTATTTTCAAAGATAGACTAGAGGTCAGGCTATCACCAGGTGAAGGTGAAGAGGGAAGACACGCCAAAGATAGGCTTTCAGACCAGATATGGCCAGTTTGAGTTTATGGTAATGTCGTTTGGTTTAACCAATGCACCGGCAGTATTCATGAACTTGATGAACAAGGTGTTCCACCAGTACCTTGACAAGTTCATGGTGGTGTTCGTTGACGATATTTTTGTGTATTCCAAGACCCCAGAGGAGCACGAAGAGCACCTGAGGATGATCTTAGAGACTCTAAGGAAGGAGGAGCTGTACGGAAAACTTTCAAAGTGCGAATTCTTCCTTGACAAGGTTGAATTTCTTGGGCACATGGTGACAGGTGAGGGAATCTAAGTTAACCCAAAGAAGATCGAGGCAGTAGAGTCGTGGGCTACCCCCAGTTCGGTAGCTGAGATCAGGAATTTTCTCGGGCTAGCAGGAAACTATAGGAGGTTTGTACAAGACTTCTCCAGGATTGCAGAGCCAATGACTAGGCTGACCAGGAAAGAGGTAGATTTTGTCTGGACGGAGGATTGCCAGGCCGCATTAGATGAGCTGAAGAAGAGATTGACGATAGCTCCAGTTTTGACGTTGCCATCAGGGACAGGTGGATTCACTATCTACAGTTATGCTTCAGGGAAGGGTTTGGGTTGCGTTCTTCAGCTGCACGAAAAGGTAATTGCCTATGCTTCCAGGCAATTATGCCCTCATGAAAAGAACTACCCTACCCATAATTTAGAGTTGGCAGCGGTTATCTTCGCTCTAAAGCTGTGGAAACACTATCTGTACGGAGAGCGTGTGGAGATCTTCACAGACCACAAGAGCTTAAAGTACGTGTTTATACAGAAGGAGCTGAAAATGAGGCAGAGGAGGTGGTTAGAGTTAATGAAGGACTTCGACATCTCATTACAGTACCACCCAGGAAAGGCCAACGTAGTCGCCGATGCCTTGAGCAGGTATCCGATGGATATGTACTTGACGACAGATAGATATTTGTTGGCTGATCTGGAAAGCTTGGGAATTGACGTGCCAGTCCCAGGTATCAAGATTCAGTTATGGGGATTGCAGATACAGTCCAAGCTGATAGACAGAATCATAGCTGCACAATATGATGATGAGGCTCTGAGGAGTATCAGGGCACAGGTTCGGACAGGATTGTCAGACAACTTTGTTTGTGGTATTAAACAAAAGAATGAAGATGTATTCAATATGGGGTTTACACAGAACCTGTCTTCTTTGGTTTACAAACAAACTTGTATAATTTGATCCTATACGAGGATATGGGAGTTCAATCTATTTAATCTGGATAAATATTACTATAGGTGTCTGATCTGCAGTCGATCACTTTAGCCATTGGACCACACGATGTTGAAGAAGTGCCGTAGAAGATAGGAAGCAGCTTCGAAGGTTGCAGAAGAGGGTGGATGCGCGATGCCAAAGTCGTCGATCCCTACTCTTTGCCTGAGCTCCGGGTGCTCTCTCTCTCTCTCTCTCTCTCTCTCTCTCTCTCTCTCTCTCGGGTTCGATTTTCCAATTTTTGTCGACTTGGTTCGATCTTCAAGTTTTTAGTTTTTTGACCTTGTTCCTCATTGATAGAGGGCTCTATTTATAGAGTTTTAGTGACAATGACCACTCCGTCGGTATAATAACCGAGGAGTGGAAAGTACAGTACCCTTTTACACAACGGTTAAAGTAACCAATGCCTGCATATAGATGATCTTTTGAATGAGCGTGTGATGCGGGTCCAACTAAGGGACACAACGCGTATAATTGCTACGAAGATCACGACGTAAAAGCCACGTAGGTAGGTATCCATTGTGTCAAAGAGGTTGGCATAGAAGCCAAATGTCTGTCACCATGGCATAGAAGCCAAATAGTTATCAAACTGGCATAGAAGCCGAACAGGCGTAGAAGCCGAACAGGCGTAGAAGCCGAGTGGTCATAGAGGCCGAACAGGCATAGAAGCCGAGTGGTCGTAGAGGCCGAACAGGCATAGAAGCCGAGTATTCGTAGAGGCCGAACAGGCATAGAAGCCGAAGGGGCACAGAGGCTGAGCAGGCGTAGAAGCCGAAGGGGCACAGAGGCCGAGCAGGCGTAGAAGTCGAAGGGGCACAGAGGTCGGGCAGGCGTAGAAGCCGAATGAGCACAGAGGCCGAGCAGGCTTAGAAGCCGAATGAGCACAAACGCTGGATGGGCGTAGAAGCCGCTGCGTTCCGTGCCACAGTGCTGATGTAGACGTCTTAGCCGGAATTACGGCTTTTAGAGATATAATCAAATCTCTTGCATTAAATGCCGAGATTTGCCACCATCCTGTGCATTAAATGTGGAGGCGTGTTCTTTGACGGTCTGCAACCCTTTCTGCACATCAGTCGCAGAGACGTGCCTCGAGAAACTGTTACCGCTCTGTGCATTAGGCGAAGAGACGTGCCTCGAACCCCGTACGGAGTGCAGCTTTTAGCGTAGCAGGCGGTTTGTCTACTGCAGAACGTAAACAGCTCGCATTTTGCCTGTGTAAAATAAGGCAGTGTATCCCTTTGTGCTTGAAGAAGCAGTTTACGCGAAGGGAATGGCGGTATTTGACAGCCTGGGTGGCAGTGCAGTGCCATCATTATAGCCGTCGTTTGGGTAGTCGAGCCGTATCCCTTTGCCAGAAGTCCAGACGTCAGGTTCATTGTAGGCTCTGACAGGTTTATTGCAGGATCTGACAGGTTCACTTCGGGGAATACGAAGCGTCTCTTGTACACCTCAATGCTACGTATGAAAGGGGAGGAGTTTTACGCCCTGGAGGTGATGAAGCACCCTGTTTACGCTGAAGCGGCTTGGACGTACTGCCTTGTGCGGATGGTCCTTTGAGCTTTTATGTTTCACGCTCTGTTCTAGCAAAAAAGGCTCTGTTGCACGCTTGATGGCTCTTAAGGCCTCTACCTACGCTAATCATCCGGCTTATTTTTTATGCTTCTACAAGACCCCCTTCAAAGCTTTCAAATTCTTCGGAAGTTGGAACGCTTTGAATGAAGCATGAACCGCACCTCGTGACTCGAAATGTTTCTGAATGGAGCGTTAAAACGGTCGATACCGACTTTATGGCGGATTTATTGGGGACCGGTGTGACCCCTTTCGCCTATAAAAAGGCTGGGGAAGTTAGCCTGTTCTCCCCACATTTTTATCACCACACAGAGATGATCGTCGGAGTTCGCCGAGTCGATTTGAGGAAGAAGGAGATCATGTTCTTCCAGCGTGTAAGGAGCCAAAAAAGACGGCGTCTTCGAGCAAGTGTCTACTGCAAAGATGGATCATGGAAGGATATCTTAGCCTCCCTTGCTCGGGATAATCAGCAACTTTATATGGCTGTTCTTCCAGGAGAAGGGAAGGGTCGTATTAGACCACACTGCTTGCAAGCGGTGTCTTCTCCTGTTACCTCCGGCGGTGAGTGCAGCGACTAGCTCTGACCTCGGGCATTGAGTTGGGTGGAATATCTCAACTCAATCTGTAAGGGTGCACGGAGTATAGGATATAAAAGCCCCAACTCTATCGTTCTTTCACCATTGATCATTGCCATGTCAGTCAGTTTGCTGGAACTGACTGACTGCCGGAGAAGATGGTTGAAGAATTGTGCCCCTGTGAGAACCTGTCAGAACAGCTTCTGGGCAATCTTCAGACGATGATGGGAAAACCCTCCTGTCGACGGAGTTTCCCTCATATGTAATCATGACAATGAAAAGAAAACCCTTGTAGATTGGATTTCCCTCATATGTAATCATGACTTTAATCTTTTAATAAAATTGTCTTGTTTCTCCATATAATCATCTTGCCATACGTTGCTGTGAAGTCTGAATATGTGTAGCTTCGACACGTCTGATTCTGTACGCCGACTCTGTAGAAAGAGTGCTAGGTCCTATCCTTTACGTATAGCGAATAGTCTATAGAACGCTGTAGAGCATTTTGAACATTTTTTGAACTGTCCTGTTGCTAGGACTGAGGAACCGCGTAGAGATCTGAACTTCTGATGAACAGAATTTTTGTTCAGACTTCGTCTTCAAGAATGACTTCTCAAAAAATCCCTTGGAACAGGGTCAAGAAATGGCTGTCTAACTGAGTTACCATCTTTTGATAGACGAGATATTCAGACTGGAGTCTGGATGAACCTCCAATTGACCCGAGAAGAATAATTTCTCAATGTTTGAACTCTTGTATGCTTCGGGTACTTGGGATATGTTGAGGTCAAGAAGGAGTATCTTCTGTGTGAACTCCTGTAATCGACCGCCTTGAGTTCGGATATGCGGAAAGTCAGATATCCGTAGCGTATATGAGCTGAAAATCTTGAGTTCGTAGGCCTGTTGAGCGTAGAAAGCCACCGAGCGAGAGATTATCGATTTGGAGCTGCTGAGCGTGAAGTCATAGGTTTATAGCCTCTCGAGCGTAAAAGCTACCGAGCACAAAGGCATCCGGGCATAAAACCATAGACTGATAGCTTGCGAGCATAGAACCGTAGATCTGTTGCTGTCGGGCGTAGAAAGCTCCTTAGCATAGAACTGTAGATTTGTAGCCTGTGAATGAAAGAAATCTTTCGAGCGTAGAGGTTGCGGATCTGTTGCCTCCGAGCGTAAACTAAGTGCCACCGAGCGTGAGATCATCGATTTGGTACCTACTGAGCATAAAAAGTCGTAGGTTTGTAGCCTCTCGAGCATAAAAGCTACCGAGCACAAAGGCATCTGGGCGTAAAAACCATAGACTTGTAGCTTGCGAGCGTAAAATTGTAGATCTGTTGCTGTCGAGCGTAGAAAGCTCCTTAGCATAGGAACCGTTGACCTGCTTTTACACGAAAAACTCTTCGAATTTGCTGACTGTCCGTCTTTCGAGAGTTAGCGGGCTGACGTAGTACCCAATCATAACCAAATATTTAATTTGTGAGATTCGGTTGGGGTTTCGAGGAGCCGCCTGAGGATTCGAGGAGTCGACCCGAACTCTATATATATCTCAAGCTTCTGGAGAGAGAAACTTTTTATCCGTCTTCTGCGAGAGAGAGCTTTGATTGTTTAAGTTTTTTTCCCTCGTACTTTCTCCGAGCACTCCAGGTTTCCAGTAATGGCGCTGAAGCAAACCCTCTCCACCAAGGGAAAGAGCATAGGCTCTTCTTCTCGTGCTTCTGCCCCGGCGAGAGAGTCTTCGGCCGGGCGATGCGAACTTCCTTCTGAGCGAAGGATCCTGCCAACGAGTAGCGCACCCGGTCTTAGAGGTATAGCTATCGGAAATGACAAAGAACGACGAAAAATCCTTCGCACACGTTGAACGTGACCGCGCTAGGTCTTCTTCTGTGCTGATAGCCTCTTTGAGGAAGATGAAGCACGGAGACATTTTCATCTTTTATGCCCACATTTCTAATGTGTTAGTGTAAAAACTCTATGTCTTCGTAGTTATGAGCGTAAAAGCTCTGGCTGCCGAAGACTTGGTGTATACTATAAAATTTTAGTTTTACGCTTTGGATGGGACCTCCGACGCAATAACTAGAATTTTGGCAGTCTGGCGTAAAGCACGGACCGTATACCGCTAATTACGCTTTCGGGATATGTCTCCTGGCGTAGGATGACCAAATTTTGTACAGTCTTGGCGTAAAGCACCGACTGTCGCTTCTTGGTCTTTATGTTGCAAGGTTCGTAACGACGTATTTTCCTTGCATTTTTGCAGTCGACTTGCATGAGTCTCCACTGGCCGAGGTGATGGGATCCGCTGCTGGGATGCTGCACTCGAACTACTTGGAGGATCTGTCGCACGTGACATTTCCTATCTGAGGACCCCAGTATCCCGAAGGGAGAGGGATCTTGATATCGGCTCAGGGCGAGCGAATGCTGCTAAGCATGATCAACGGGGAGCCCCTAACGTACGTAGATGGGGAGTAGTACATCAAGCCGGCCTTCCTCTTTGGAGACATGATAGACAAGCAGTCCCAAACGAAGCCCAAGAGAGAACCCTGGGTTTTCCCTGCCGAGAGCGTGGTCTTGTATCTGCCCACGATGCCGAGAGATTATCCGATCTCGGCTTTCATCCATGCCACACATCGCAGGAGGATGTCGTGGACGCTGACTCCTGATCTTCACGGGATGCCAGAAAAGATCTTTTATCTGAAAGGAGCCGACCGGGGGTCGTTCGTCAGCCGCCCCACTGGCGTCGTGACGCTGTTCAGGGGACTGTGCCCGGGCAGCATCCCGAGTGAAGACAGTTCAGTGATCCAGCCGGTGCAATTGCCGACTTTCTATAATGACTTCTGGTGCGAGGGGGGGTATATCCCAAGGAGAATCCTCGGTGCAATGGGTGGATCACCCCAACAAATCTCCGATGGTCCTGCCTAGTTGACTGGGCTTTAAAGCATTTTCGGAGAGAGCTGGAAATCATCGGACTGTATGCCGTCGTGAGCGTGACGAGTGTTGGGTTGCCTCCCAACCCTAACCTCTTTCTGGCGCTGATGGAGCGATACATTTTGCTCACCGGGACCTTCGCCACTCCACTGGGAGAGTTGGGGTTGGCCCTCCATGAAATGGCAGCGATCTCGAGACTGCCGATGGGGGATACCCAGTATGAAGAGTATGTTCCTACCAACCGGGAGTTGGAGGACTCGGATCCTCGGGTTGTGGAGGTGTATCAGGAGCTGATGTGCCACTACCTCGCGTGCACTGCCTTTTATAATGACCTTCTAACTTGGCTCACACCACTAAGTGGATGTCCTACCTCTTCTTCCACCGGGCCAGGGCCGTCAAGTCGGTGAAGGTTTCGGGGGACAAGCATGAGCCCGTAAACTGTTTGGTCCTGCTCAGTGCCGAGGTCGTTGAGGACCTTATGGAGGAGGCCAACGCTCCAGACCAGTTTCTCAATGACGGGGTAGGAAAGTATCCTGAAGGCACTAAGGTCTATAGTTACTTGAGGCGCTGCCGCAGGCCTTTGTCTGAGGAAGCCAAGCTGGCCGACTTTCTCTCCTTATTGCTGCGTCGAGTACTGATGCCTGGCACCGCGTCCGCGGACCGCATTCATCGGAACATCCTGTGGCCCACCGTCCGTCTGGTGTTCAGGGCAAGGCTAGGCTTGCTTCCTGCCATAGTGTGCCGTATACAGGCTGGACTGCGAGCCATGACTGACGGGTTGCTCGTCGATGAAGCTCGGCGTGAGAGTTTTCCCCGGGTGGAATTACCATACCTGTACTTGATGGGATGGTTAATTCTTCACAACCCCCGGGTGATGTCTTCCGGTCCTGGTAGCAGCGCGGGGGGTAGTTTCTTGCTGAACTACAAGGGCTCCCTCTGGAACGTGACCACAGTCATGGACTGTCGGCTGGCGCTGAGCCTTGGTCATTGTTGGAAGCTCCTCTGCACCGTCCCTTCTGTACATCGTAATCAGTCGGGAATTAGGCTCGAGGATTTAGGCGGAGAAAAGACCAATCTTTCTCCGGAAGCCTTTAATTGGTTGGTCTGCATCAGACCCTCCTATTTGCTGTACAGAAGCGAGGATCATTGCTTCTTCGAGCCTTACTTGTCCAGTCGGTTCGCGAGGCAGTTTGGGTACGATCAGCTGCACATGGGCAATGCCATCACCAGCTTCAAGTCCCAGGGCGGACTCATTGATGGAGCCAGGGGGTGGCGGTACTTCATCATGGGCTGTACGGGAGCAATCTTCATTGTGCCGGTCGCCACCCTCTCCACGGAGCTGCGCATCCTCCATTCGTATGCTCAGTTCTACGTGGCGATCAACACCCTCCATCGCGACTTTGACATTCTTAGAAGCTTCAGGGTGCCTCCCTCCAAGCCTGGGGGAAGAATCGAAGTCCCCTCGATTTTATCTGACGAGGGCGAGGAGTCCGCCATTCCGGATGAGCCTCTGGTGTCGGTGCCGAGGTGTGAAGTACCTCCGCCTGCGGGGGCTTTGGCGATCTCAAGGAAGCGAAGGGCTTCTGTCTCGAAGCAGACTTCCCCTCGCAAGAGGAAGAAGAAGACGGCTGATCGCACTCTCCGAATTCTTAGCATTAAGGCTCCTAGAGAGGAACCTGCTGCCTCTCTTGTTGGGGATATCCCTTTGATTGGAGGTTCCCCGTCTCTCGGAGAGGGACCCTCAGTTTTGGCTGGCGGTGTCAGAGAACTCCTGCTTGAGGCTGCCGTTGCTGCCACTGCCTTCGGTAGTGGAATGAAATCGCCCGCGTGGCCGAGGCAAATGGTGGAATCTTCCTCTAGACCAGCAACGGAGGAAACTCCTGCTGCGTCCGCGAGCATGACCAGCGAGGTTCCAGCTGACGAACCTCGAACACGTCTCGACGGAGGCTTGGTGGAGCTCCTGGCGATGTCGGTTGGCCCACCTCCTTCTCCAGGTATGACAGTTCGTATTGCGTCATTAAGGTGTGACATAGCTACATCGGCTGCAAACGCGGCATATATACCGTTGGCTACGGGTAAAGGTCATCTTTATGTCTCCTCTTAGAAAGATTACTATCATATTGATGTCAACTTTCTTGTCCTCTTCTCAGGGGATGGTGCCCACAGGGAGTATAGCGTTGAAACGCCTTCTGGCTCTGCTCGGGCTCCTGACGATGATACGGAGGCGTTCCACTTCGAGGAGGAAATGGCTTCGGGGGCCAGCTCGCCCGGAGTTGTTTCGTCATCTCAAGAGGAGGACGAACCCGTCATCGTGACCTCGCCTCTTGTGAGTACGGCGATGACTTCGACCGTCGTTGCCGCACCTTCTTCGGTCGCACCACCTGTCGAGGTGGCGGCTGTGGCCACCTCGTCTGCAATCGTCCTTGGAGGGGAACTTGTCAATATTGCGGCCACTTCTGGCGTTCAACCAGATCTGGTTGCGCTGATCGAGCTGTATACCGGCACCTTCTACGCCAATTTGAACATGCTGATAACAATGGTGATGGCGAAGAATCTGGATTTTGAGAGCCTGAAGAGGGCTTCCCAGTTTTCGATTGGGTCCGTCAGAGAGTTTGGCGATTCCGGGGTAGCTGACGCCCTGGAGGCGATGGTTAATGGGTTGGAGCAACCCATTAACGAATACTTGCAGCTGACTCGGGGCAGTTTTGAAGCCGAAGTCCAGGCCAGATACGACTCCATGACTGCGCTGCTTACCAAACAGCTGGAGAGCTTGGATAACTCTATCAAAGCCCGTAAGCTGGAGATGGATAAAATAAAGGTCGTCGTGGAGGAGGCTCTTGCTCTCGAGATGAAGTGCCAATCCGAGTACGAAGGAAACGCAGCGAGGGTCCGCAAGTTGAAGGAGAAACTCGCCCGGGCAGAGGAGTGGGCTTCTCAGTCGCTGGCAGGTCTAGGCGTAGCGTCTGGTCGACTGAGTACCGCACGACGGGACCTGGAGCGTGCAGAAGCTGCTCGAGCTGGCTCTCTTCGGGCAAGGGCCGAACTGTCCTTTACGAACAATCCTGAGGCACCGCTGGAATGGGCCCGTGCTGATGCCTTGGTTTCCAGGGGCTAGAGGGTAGCTGCACTGGCGAAGCTGATTTGTGATCTGACTGCTCTCCCGCAATGATGTACCCTTTCTTGCTTTTAGCTTCCCTAATATAATTCAGCTCTTTTTGGAAATAAAGCGAATCTTTTCTGACTTTGTGGACCCATTATTTCGGAATGTAAATGACAGGTTTAAGTGAGAGTGATATCAGAGGTAGTATGGACGTGATAAACTCTCGATAAACTTCTAGCAGGACATACCTATTCAGAGGTCATACGGACATGATAGAATATGACCTAACTAGCTTCGTTGTGGAAGTAGTTTTGTCAGAGTTGGGATTCCTACTATATTCCACCCTGGGGTAGAGGAGGTTAAGCATAGTACCTCTTCGGGAATTTACCGTTTATAGGAGCCATTAATAGGTCTCCATTAGGCTGGGCTAACCTGTAAGCGTCATTCGAGAATGTTGTCTCGATCACATAAGGGCCTTCCCACTTGGGCTGAAATTTCCCTTTACTCCTGTAAGTGAGAATCATCGGCCTTCTTACGGCTAAGACTAGCTCGCCGACCTTGAACACACTTTCCTTTACTTTATGATTGAAAGCTCTGGAAATGCGTGCTTGGTAGAGCGCGATGCGCTGTTGAGCTTGGAGGCGTTTCTCGTCTAATCCTTCGAGCTCCTGAAGCCTTAACAGGTCATTCTTTTCTTGGGTCAGCTCATTAGTCACGGCTATCCTGAGCGACGGGATCTGGACTTCGATGGAAAGAACTGCTTCGCTCCTGTAGACCAGTGAAAAGGGGGTACAACCTGTCGGTGTCCGTACCGTCGTGCGGTATGCCCAGAGACATTCGCCCAGCTTCTCGTTTCAGTCTCTTTTGTTCGAAGAGACGAACTTCTTCAGGAGTTTGATAATGGTTTTGTTGAAAGCTTTCGCCAAACCATTAGCAGCTGGATAATATGCCGTAGAGGCAATATTACGTATTCAATTTTTATCGCAAAATCGATGAAACGCTTGGCTGATGAACTGAGGCCCATTGTCATGGATTATCCTTCAAGGAATCCCAAAGAGATAAATGACGTGATGCTTGATGAAGCTGATTACGTCAGACGCCTTTACCTCGGCCAGAGGGATCGCCTCTGCCCATTTGGAGAAGTAGTCCATGATGGCCAGTATGAACCGGTGGCCTCTGGAAGAAGACGGGTGAATAGGACCTATGATATCCATACCCCATACTTTGAAGAACCAGGATGCAACCATAGGATGTAGATATACAGGCGGTTGATGTATGAAGTCTGCATGAACCTGACAGGCTCTGCATTATCTTGCATAGCTGATCGCGTCTGTGATCATAGTGGGCCAGTAATAGCCCATTCTACTGATACGATCCTGTAGCTTAGGACCGGGCTGATGCGCTCCGCATACGCCGTCGTGAGCTTCTCGGATAATCTGCTGTGCTTCGTCGCCTGAGAGACATCTTAATAGCAGTCCGTCGTAAGTCCGACGATATAGGCATTGTGAAGATGCATCGAAGTAGAAGCGTAATGATCGTCTTTTGACGGATACTGCTTCTTTGGGGTCCTCTGGCAAGATTCCGTATGCGACGAAATCTATGAAGGGACTTCTCCAGTCTCTTCCCGGGGGATCCGTGTTCACAGGGTAGCTGCGTTCTATGTGAAAGTTGTTCTTCACGCAGAATAAATCTCTGTTAAGAAGGATTACCGACTCCTGCCTTCTTATAGGAGTGGCTAAATCCGCAGCTAGACTGGCTAGGGCATCAGCTTCCAGATTCTGGGATCGAGGTACATGCTCTAGGAAGAACCCTTTGAATGTCATGGCTATCTCGACCGTTGCTTGGTGATAGGGGATGAGGTCTGGATTCTGGACTTCATATATTCCTCGGACTTGATTGACGATAAGCAGAGAATCACCGAAAGCTTTCAGGGACTCGACCCCCAGCTCTTTAGCGACTTGGAGTCCAATTAACAGGGCGTTGTATTCCGCCACATTGTTGGAGCATGGTTCGTTAAGAGAATATGCCCGGTAGATGACGAGTTTATCAGGAGTGACAAGGACGATTCCTACCCCTGAAACCACGTTTCCCTGGGGGCCAGTCCTGGAGGCGCCGTCGAAGAACAGTTACCATTCGTCACCTTCCATTGTGGAATTACATTCTGCAACTTCGTCGGGAATACCTTCGTATAATTTGGAGGCTTCCGGGATCGAATGAGCAGCTAGGAAGTCGGCCAGCGCTTGGCCTTTGATGGACTTCTGCGGTACGTATACCATGTCATTTGGTGTTAACAGCATCGCCCAAGTTGTGAGTCGGGAATTAAGAACACTCGGCTTGCTCATCAGTACTCGAAGAGGGTTGATCCTAGAGATGATGTGGATAGTCTGGCCGGTGACGTAGTGCCGCATCTTTTGGATAGCGAACATCAGAGCCAAGCATTCTTTCTCCACTGGGTTGCACCGGTGTTCGGCTCCAACCATCATCCTGCTGAGGTAGTAGATAGCTTGTTCATGACCCATGTCGTTCTTCTGTGCGAGAAGAGCTCCTAGTGAATGATCCATCTCTTGAACGTACAGCAAGAATGGTCTTTCTATGACGGGAGGCACCAAAACTAGCGGACTGGTGAGGTAGTGCTTGATATCTTCGAACGCTTGCTGACAGGCTTCGTCCCACACGAAGGATACACCTTTCTTCATAAGATGAGAAAAGGGCTGACATCTTCCCGAGAGGTTGGATATGAATCGCCGGATGTAAGCCAGACGGCCTTGAAATCCCCGGAGTTCCCTCAGATTACGGGGTGGTCTCATTTCCACGATTGCCTGGACTTTGTCGGGGTCCACCTGGATGCCTTTGGCGGTGATGACAAATCCTAGGAACTTGCCACTGGATACACCCAGAAAGGACTTCGTAGGGTTCATCTTGAGTTGATGTTGGCGCATTAACTCGAATACCGTCCTCAAGTCTTGAATGTGATCACCCTTAAGGCGACTCTTGACGGCTATGTCATCTACGTAACATTCCACTGTTTTGCGTAAATGCTCATGGAATATGTTACTTCCATACATTGTGATGACGTTGGATAATGATGCTACTTCCCAGACATACGGACGGTAGGAGTTTATAGCTTCCAAGAATTTTTGTGCTATGGGTTCTATCTTGTCACGGGGAGTGGTACATACTTGCTCAGAGGTGAGAATAACATGGCAATTGACGGTCGAAAGTTTATTCAGAGATAATATGAACATGACAAACTTTGTGATCGTGACTTCCATCGGGGATGGAGGCACACATCTGCTCATAGGTGATATGGACATGGAAGTTTTTGTGGACTTAACACCACTGGCGTACTTTAGAGTTAAGTACGGATGTCAAGTGTAGACGATAATCGATATCAGAGGTAATATGGACATGACAACCGACGGTCGAAAGTTTATTCAGAGGTAATATGAACATGACAAACTTTGTGATTGTGACTTCCATCGGGGATGGAGGCACACATCTGCTCAGAGGTGATATGGACATGGCAGTTTTTATGGACTTAACACCACTGGCGTACTTTAGAGTTAAGCACGGATGTCAAGTGTAGACGACAATCGATATCAGAGGTAATATGGACATAACAACCGACAGTCGAAAGTTTATTCAGAGGTAATATGTACATGACAAACTTTGTGATTGTGACTTCCATCGGGGATGGAGGCACACATCTGCTCAGAGGTGATATGGACATGGCAGTTTTTGTGGAATTAACACCACTGGCGTACTTTAGAGTTAAGTACGGATGTCAAGTGTAGACGACAATCGATATCAGAGGTAATATGGACATGACAACCGATGGTCGAAAGTTTATTCAGAGGTAATACGAACATGACAAACTTTATGATTATGACTTCCATCGGGGATGGATGCACACATCTGCTCAGAGGTGATATGGACATGGCAGTTTTTGTGGACTTAACACCACTGGCGTACTTTAGAGTTAAGTACGGATGTCAAGTGTGGACGGCAACTTATATCAGAAGATAGTCGGTAGCCGAAAGTTTTATTCAGGGGTGATATGAACATGACAAACTTTTGAAAGGAGCAAATCTTTATGTAAGAAAAGAATGGGAATCCAATTGGTACGGACCATCCCTTTGTTCATAGATTCAAAGTGATGACCTTGGCATCGATCGTCTCCGGAATTTTCCTTTTTAGTGCATAGCACGCCTTTGTGGGGTGATGAGTGTATCGGTGGAAGAGACAATAATCTGGGTGATCCACGTCGCCAGCCCTCTTAGGATGTCTGATGTTGGGTAGCTAGAGCTTGCGCTCTTTCATTAATATATCAAAGATCTCAACGATGTCATCTTCGTTGAAGGAAAAAGTCCTTTTTTGTCTTCGGGCTCTTGATGCCTGAATTTTACGGTCTTGCAGGGAGATCGTTGCTGTTGCATCATTTTCGGATCTTGAGGGGATTCTACCCCCGGCCCTAGACGTCCCCTTGTTCTGTCGAGGTAAGTTACCTCTGGACATACCGTGGTCTCTGGCCACAGAAACTGATTCATCAAGAACTGCCTCTGGTTGTATAGGACTGGACTTCGGAATTCTGGGTCTCTTGAGAGACGTAGTATATCCCAACCCGAAACGAGCTTCTCGACAGTGAGAATCACTACGCACCGGCGTTCGCCTGCCTTTCCCATAGTTGAGACCTTGTTTTAGTTTTAAGTCGTAATCCATATTTTGCATAATATTTAAAGCTTGTGGGCTATATCTGTGGGTTTGTATTCTGCCAGATTCAAACTCACGTGATTCCTCTTGCACGATTGGGGCATTCCGCCTGCTGCCGAAGACTATCGGACGCTGATCGTCATGGGTTGGTGGAATGATAAAGATGGAGTCTTCCTGTGGTCCACCTGTTATGACAACATCAGATGTTGATGTATCTTTCCATATGATTTCCCCGTATTTGACTGTCAGGGGAACCAAAGTCCGTTTATGACTCTCATTCTTGCGTTTCTGGGTTTGGTAATCCCGCAGGTCAGGAGGAGTAGAGGAAGAAGACGAAGGCTTTTTTCTTCCATCAGCGGGCGTATGGATATTAGGCACCCCGGTTTTCCCTATGCCACCTGTGTACAACAGATTGGCCATCTGGGTGGCGGATAATCCCCTGGGGTGATGCCTTTCCGCAATCTGAGCTTATTTTATGCCGAGGAACTGTGTCTGGCATAAATTGGAGATTCGCTCAGTCTGGAGTAAAGCTGGAGAGGCAATCAGTCGGCCATCGATTTCTCGCGTAATCCGGAGGGTAGGCAGATTGTTCTCTTGCTGGCGTAAAGGCCGAGAAGTCGAGTATTCTGCTGCTTGCTTCCCCTCGTGAAAATCATGACGCTCATCTGGTTCCTCGTAGAGGTCAGATGTTGTCT
The DNA here is from genome assembly GCA_036927795.1 of Iris macrosiphon. Lineage (NCBI taxonomy): Eukaryota > Viridiplantae > Streptophyta > Magnoliopsida > Asparagales > Iridaceae > Iris > Iris macrosiphon. Next base: position 110,696,761 of record JAYESA010000013.1, read on the forward strand.
TGCACCTGGAGAGTAATTTGTACTTCTGACCTGGCGCTGAGGCATTACCAGAAGTTTGGTCTGTACCGCACGTAGCGGAAGACTGGTTTCTACGCGTAGAGCGCAGTGGATACTTCTGGGTTAGCGCTGAGGCTTTGCCCGAAGTTTTGTCTGTACCGCGCGTAGCGGGAGACTGGTTCCTACGCGTAGAGCGCAGTGGATACTTCTGGGTTAGCGCTGAGGCTTTGCCCGAAGTTTTGTCTGTACCACGCATAGCGGGAGACTGGTTCCTACGCGTAGAGCGCAGTGAATACTTCTGGGTCAGCGCTGAGGCTTTGCCTGAAGTTTCGTCTGTACTGCGCGTAGTGGGAGACTGAGTTTTACGTGCAGGGCACGGAGGGAGCAGTGCTACAACCTCATTGGTCGGAGAGATCGGAGAGTCCACAGGAATGGTAGAGGATGTCTTGGGCATCCACACTTTGCGCAACTTCCTGTTGTCTTGGACGGAGAGAGAGTGAGAGCTACCCCCGGTTTGAAGCATGTCTTCGTAGGCAGACAGGTCGAATTGGACGACCAGTGTCTTCTTCACGGATCCCACGGATACCGCATCATGTTGAGCAATTGCTTCCTCATCAGAAGCGAAAGACGTCCCCAGCAGAGTCGCCATCTTGTTTGTGGTATTAAACGAAAGAATGAAGATGTATTCAATATGGAGTTTACACAGAACCCGCCTTCTTTGGTTTACAAACAAACTTGTACAATTTGATCCTATACGAGGATATGGGAGTACAATTTTTTTAATCTGGGTAAATATTGCTATAGGTGTCTGATCTGCAGTCGATCACTTTAGCCCTTGGACCATACGATGTTGAAGAAGTGTCGTAGAAGACAGGAAGCAGCTTCGAAGGTTGCAGGAGAGGGTGGATGCGCGATGCCAAAGTCGTCGATCCCTACTCTTTGCCTGAGCTCCGGGTGCTCTCTCTCTCTCTCTCTCTCTCTCTCTCTCTCTCTCTCGGGTTCGATCTTCCAATTTTTGTCGACCTGGTTCGATCTTCAAGTTTTTAGTTTTTCGACCTTGTTCCTCATTGATAGAGGTCTCTATTTATAGAGTTTTAGTGACAGTGACCACTCCGTCGGTGTAACAACCGAGGAGTGGAAAGTACCGCACCCTTTTACACAACGGTTAAAGTAACCAATGCCTGCGTATAGATGATCTTTTGAATGAGCGTGTGACGCGGGTCCAACTAAGGGACACAACGCGTACAATTGCTACGAAGATCACGGCGTAAAAGCCACGTAGGTAGGTATCCATTGTGTAGAAGATGTTGGCATAGAAGCCAAATGTCTGTCACCATGGCATAGAAGCTAAATAGTTATCGAACCGGCATAGAAGCCGAACAGGCATAGAAGCCGAGTGGTCGTAGAGGCCGAACAGGCATAGAAGCCGAGTGGTCGTAGAGGCCAAACAGGCATAGAAGTCGAGTGGTCGTAGAGGCCGAACAGGCATAGAAGCCGAAGGGGCACAGAGGCTGAGCAGGCGTAGAAGCCGAAGGGGCACAGAGGCCGAGCAGGCGTAGAAGCCGAAGGGGCACAGAGGCCAAGCAGGCGTAGAAGCCGAATGATCACAGAGGCCGAGCAGGCGTAGAAGCCGAATGAGCACAAATACTGGATGGGCGTAGAAGCCACTGCGTACCGTGCCACAGTGCTGATGTGGACGTCTTAGCAGGAATTACGAATTTTGAAGATATAATCAAATCTCTTGCATTAAATGCCAAGATTTGCTACCATCCTGTGCATTAAATGTGGAGGTGTGTTCTTTGACGGCCTGCAACCCTTTCTGCGCATCAGTCGCAGAGACGTGCCTCGAGAAACTTTCATCGCTCTGTCCATTAGACGAAGAGACGTGCCTCGAACCCCGTACGGAGTGCAGCTTTTGGCGTAGCAGGCGGTTTGTCTACTGCAAAACGTAACCAGCTCGCGTTTTGCCTGTGTAAAACAAGGCAGCGTATCCCTTTGTGCTTGAAGAAGCAGTTTACGCGAAGGGGATGGCGGTATTTGACAGCCTGGGTGGCAGTGCAGTGCCATCATTATAGCCGTCGCTTGGGTAGTCGAGCTGTATCCCTTTGCCAGAAGTCCAGACGTCATGTTCATTGCAGGCTCTGACAGGTTCATTACAGGATCTGACAGGTTCACTTCGGGGAATACGAAGCGTCTCTTGTACACCTCAATGCTGCGTATGAAAGGGGAGGAGTTTTACGCCCTGGAGGCGATGAAGCACCCTGTTTACGCTGAAGCGGCTTGGACATACTGCCTTGCATGGATGGTCCTTTGAGCTTTTATGTTTCACGCTCTGTTCTAGCGGAAAAGGCTCTGTTGCACGCTTGATGGCTCTTAAGGCCTCTGCCTATGCTGGTCTGCACCGATATGCCGCGTATAATCATCCGGCGTATTTTTTATGCTTCTACAAACTTCACTATTGCGGATGATGGGTCTTTATAGCACGGCACAAGGATGTGTGTGTCGAGTGGGGAGCTGCACGAGGAGGTTTTACATGAGGCACACCGCTCTCAGTACTCGATGCATCCCGATACCAACAAGATGTATCGAGACTTGAGAGAGCACGTATGGTGGTATGGTATGAAGCACGAGGTAGCACACTTCGTATCCCGATGTCTAGTGTGCCAGCAGGTAAAGGCGGATCGGCAGAGGCCAGGTGGATTGCTTCAGCCTTTACCTATCCCAGAGTGGAAGTGGGAGCATGTGACCATGGATTTTGTTTCAGGGCTTCCGTGTTCTCCAGGAGGAAAGGACGCGATTTGGGTCATCATGGATAGGTTGACTAAATCAGCCCACTTCTTACCCTTCAAGTTGGGTATATCGATAGAGAGGCTAGCAGAGATGTACGTGCGGCAGATTGTCAGATTACATGGGGTTCCTGTGAGCATCATTTTGGATCGGGATAGTCATTTCACTTTCCACTTTTGGAGGAGTTTGCAGGCTAGCTTGGGCACTCAGCTCAAGTTCAGTACCGCATACCACCCCCAGACAGACGGACAGTTTGAAAGGACTATTTAGACTCTCGAGGATATGCTACACACTTGCGTTCTAGATCTCGAAGGTTCTTGGGAGGATCATCTACACCTGGTAGAGTTTGCTTACAACAACAGCTACCAGGCCAGCATTAAGATGTCACCGTTCGAGGCTCTATATGGACGAAGGTATCGTACACCGTTATCTTGGAATGACGTCGGAAAGAGAGCCTTGTTAGGACCAGAAATGGTCGTGGATGCAGCAGAAAAGGTAAAACCCATCAGAGACAGACTGTGAGTGGCGCAGGACAGACACCGGCATTGGGCCGACCGCCACTGTAGACCCCTAGAGTTTCAGGTATAGGTTTGTTATTTTCTGGCTTGTGATTGTTTTATTTTAGACTGCGTGTTAAGATTGTTTTGTTCTAGGTTGACGATCTGGTGTTCCTACGAATTTCTCCGATATGGGGCACGATTCATTTTGGTGGAGGCGGAAAGCTTAGTCAATGCTACATCGGACCTTTCGGTATTCTTGCGAGGGTCAGTGCAGTGGCCTATAGACTAGACTTGCCACCTGTACTAGAGGGAGTACATAACGTCTTCCATGTGTCACAGCTGAGACGGTACGTGGCAGATCCTAGTCACGTACTAGATCACTCGGAAATTGAGGTTGGTCCGACTCTCAACTATCCTGAGCAGCCCATAGAGATCTTGGATCACAGAGAGAAGGTATTACGAAACCAGACTATTCTTTTGGTTTGAGTTGCATGGAGACATCACTCTCCAGGTGAGTCGACCTGAGAGAGAGAGAACGAAATGTACGAGCAATACCCGTATCTCTTCGAGACTTGAGGTACAATTTCTTGTCTGATTTTGTTCTTGTTCTTGTTCTAGTTGTAATATTTATATGTGTGAAAACTAGGGTTTGATGTTGACCTAGTGGGTTGGGCTTGGTCAACATCCTTGGGATTGGGCCTTGACTTGACATGTAGGTATTGGAGGGCAATGATTTGCATTGTTTAAATGCAAGGCTAGGGTTAGATGAGGGAGTGAGGTTGAGTGTTGCACATTCCAAAAATCATGGGAAAAATTCATATGAAGGGAAAATGGTTTCTTCATGTATTGAGTCCAATGGTGTGGACACCTCAATACACTTTTGCATAAAAAGTGCCCAACGATTAAAAAATTGCACAAAAATAGAAATTGGATTAAATTAATTAATATTAATGCACAAGGTGTTCTTGAATTAATTAGAAGTACATGGGGCTAAAATTTGGTGGGACACAAGTATCATGGACGTAGAGGGCTCAAAGTAGAATATTAACATAAATCGGGTTGCACAAAATGGGTTAAGATTGTGTCTCAAATTTCGATTGGATCGCACAAGGATACAAAGTTAGAATTTATTTAGAATTAAATATAAACGTCTGCGACGAATATTGTGCGACTAAAATGTAGCACAAGAGAGCATAATTATAAGTTATACAAAGGTCAGAATAGAAGGCAGGCATGTCTAGGACAAGGGTATGAAATTTGTAGGAAGGCAATGGCTAGTGTAGTGCTCCAATTATTGAAGCAACGGTAAGATGCACTAAGTGATATAAATATTATAAAATTATCTAAAACACCGTATTTTATTTCCAATTGGATTCAAACTAGCCCTAGTCTCTCTATCTAAGCCAAGTAGGCCAAATTTTGGTTTAGGGGGTTTACATACACTTACCAACACAAATGTCCTCTCCTCCTACCTTTTCCGTACGTCATCTTTGGCTATCAAACTCATCTCCTCCTCTACATAAATAACCCATGCACCCATCAATTAGTTCTCACTAAAAAGAATAAACCAAATACAAAGAAAAAAATAGGGTTAGAGAGGAATAGTTGTAGTTGGTTGTAGGGAGATGGGCACACAATAAATATTTGGAAGTTAAAAAAATGTCATCATTAGAACATGGCATGATTTATTTTCCAATTTTTGACGAATTAGGAGTTAAGGTCGTTAAAAATCATATTTTTAATGCAAAATTTGGATCTTTCTTTTATGTTTCGATGGTCCTGCTGTCACGTCCAAGTCCCAAAATACGTAGGACTAGGAATATGTAAACATGCCAACTACACATTCAAGCAGACTTTTGTCTGACTTGAATACGTAAACGCTATACTATCTAAGTATTATAATATAAATAAAGTTATATCTCAATCCACAGGGACACTAAATAACAAGAATGAGCTACATGTGCCAAAGTCGGCCGCTCAATAACACACAAGCTTGAATAGACTCGAGAAAGAAACAAAGTCTATTAAACTAGGCTATATCAGCAGATAAGTAACAAAAATATGAATAACTAAATATAACTCTGGTAGAAATGATATAATTACCTTGTACCAATGCTCGCATGACAAGGCAACACACATCAATAACTCCAGAAGGCTCCACGATAGTCAATGCTGCAAACTGACAAGGAACCGGATCCTCAAAGGACGTAACAAGGTACAAGAAATAGCGTGCCAGAAGTTAAACAGTTTATGATATATGGTACTTAGGGGTAAACTAATGTAACCATCTAAATGTTATGCAAATGAGAGATCACTCATACTCAGGCAGAAGACTCTCAAGGTTCTATGTGTGTGAACCCCAAGCAATCCAATAATAGTATAAGTAATCACTAAGGGCTCTGTAATCGGAACCCAAAGTAGGCAAGTATATCAAGAAATGATCCTGACCAGGTAAACCATAGCAGTCACATAAATAACACCAAAGCTCTACTACAGAGACTAAGGTAAGCACGTATGTAAATATCCAGCCAAAGTGTAGTGTAAACTCTTCCTTCCAATGTAATCTCACGTATCATGCCATAAGCTTGTGAGATCAATACCTCTAACTATCACAATGAGTCATACTATATATATAAATGTCTCATATCAGAGTCCTATAAACCTATACAGAATCACCATGAATACATCAAGAATGATTCTGTCAAATGAAGTAGTGTCAAGTGTATGGTCTGTCGTGCTAAGAATACAAGCTTATATCATGGGTTTGCGGTAACAACATTCTAACCGACGATACTCGACTCTGCTGACGGATGTCGGCACCCAAAGTATAGTGCAATAGGTATCGTCTAACGGTCCTAGGGTGAATATATATCCACAAGAGCATACAATAATAATATCTAATATTGTAATATAAACTAGAAACTGTGATAAAATCTGGCAAGGTACACTTGCTTGGGTCCGGAGTATTGGTATGGCGAAGTCCAAGTAGTAAGCTTAATACGTCAACTGCTTCCGAAGAGGTTGAATCCGCACAAACGCCTCTGGATGCCAAAAATAATATCACCATCATTTCCAAAATATGAGAAATAGCCAGGATTGACTACCGATAAGTCTAGTTTGGACACGGGCAAAATGGACAATTTTGGATCAAAACGGTCCAAATGTGACCCACTTTGAACCAAAAAAATTGTCAGAGGTAAAGTTCTCCAAATTTGGTAAACTTAGTGTCCACGAGCCCATAACGACAACACAAACCTAAAAAAAATATCCAGAATTGGATTCCGGTGAACCAATCACGAAAATGCTCTTCGAGTCAGACCGCAGAGTCCGTAAAATGGCATTCTGGTCAACGTTCTCAGAATCGAACCAAACTTGGGTCACAGGACCAGCATATTTCTACGAGTCTGATAACACAAATTTTGTTGTGAAATGACTCGCACACACAAAGTAATTGCATAATTTCGGAAAAGGTGTCACGACCCGCACCCGGATGATCAGGCACGAGTACATGGGTATGTCCAGCCTACGTCGAGGCATCGATGGTAGAACGCTATCTAGATTAACAATACTATCTAAATATCTCACACAATAATATATGTACCTGGCAAATATATCTCAAATCCATATGGAGCACAATATGATATCTATAAGAAAGTAATAGTACGATATCAAATAAGGAAAGAAGTCACAAAGTCTCAACCTAGAATAGACACAACAAAATATCCAAGTCTATGAGTCTAGCAATAACGCAATAAGTCTAAAGTATCAACAATATGCCAATAGTCTAGAAGTTGGAGACAGATCCAGTACAATGAATAATACTAGCTAAGTGTCTGAATACTAGGTAAGCCTCCTCAACAGCTGGTACTGGATCCTCCTGTACTTCGATGCTATCTTAGCTAGCTCTCCAACATATGGTCCATAATACGTAGGACACCTGTCCTCTAAATAATCATCTAAAAAATATATCCAGTCAGGATTAGAGCGAAGTACAAAACTCTGAAAGCAGTTCCAAATATTTGGTAGATAATATATTATAGGTAATAGGAATAAAAACAATATGCACATATACTAGGAATAAATTATATAACTAAAATAAACAGGTATCACGATAAGTAAATTGGTGATAAATACAGGTAATATGGTGTGAAGTGTAAGTAAGAGAAACTAGAATACTGTCTATATAATTTTAGAGCACAAGTTTGTTATGTGATCAGCTTGGGATGCACACGAATATACTAAGGTAACTCAATTATACGTGAGGTGTATAATCGACATGCACACGAATACGCTAAGGGGTTGATCATATAACCGACTTCTACTCCCCTTCCCCAACTAATACTCATGGATCCAATCACGATACGTTACGAACACGAATATAATATAAGCACACGAATATAGTATGAGCACACGAATATGGCATGAGCAAACGGGTATCCTCTCGTTCTAGTAGTCTACCTAGTACAGGCATCTATCTTATCCATTTTTAACTTATATAGTCACACACTTTAGAAATATTTTCTCTACCATAAGCATAATATTTATCATGCCCTCAAAATTCAAATTGCATATCCTCCAAGCATGAGTTTACCTGAAATTCTTGTACCTAATAATCTTTCCAAGGTAGAAGACTGAAGTTCCATTTTCCTCAAGTTCTTAATATAGTTCATTGTATCGTCATGGGCTATAACTAATCCTTAACATATTGCTACAATTTTTCGAAAATTATTTTGGACTATAAATAATAATCTATCACTCCTAGTCAAGGCAATTGCTAGAGTCCATCTTGTTTTAGGTTCCTTCTACTAATGCCTATTCTCATGCCTTTAATCTATTCTAACTTTATTATCTAGGAAACATCTACTATAGTTTCCCTACTCAGGTAATCATCTACTTACAAATATTCTATCATGTATGCGTTCTTCGTCTTAACGAGTATCTTCTCCTAGGGAAATCATTGAGCACGAGTGTTCGTCTCTCCGAGATAGGTAAAGACGAGAATCAATGAATAAGAGTTCAAAGGGAGTATGATTAAATACAATGACGAGTTTCAAAGATGATATTAATAATTGTTTGTGATGGAAAACGAAAGAATGAAGATGTATTCAAGATGGGGTTTACACGAAACCCACCTTCTTTGGTTTACAAACAAACTTGTACAATTTAATCCTATACGAGGATGTGGGAGTACAATTTATTTAATCTGGATAAATATTGTTGTAGGTGTCTGATCTACAGTCGGTCACTTTAGCCTTTGGACCACACGATGATGAAGAAGTGCCATAAAAGACAGGAAGCAGCTTCGAAGGTTGCAAAAGAGGGTGGATGTACGATGCCAAAGTCGTCGATCCCTACTCTTTGCCTGAGCTCCGGATTCTCTCTCTCTCTCTCTCTCTCTCTCTCTCTCTCTCTCTTGACCTCTGGTTCAATCTTTCTTGGAAGTTCGACCTTGGATCTGATATTGGTTTTCTTGACCAATTTTCTGACCTTGTTCCTCATTGATAGAGGTCTCTATTTATAGAGTTTTAGTGACAGTGACCACTCCGTCGGTGTAGAAACCGAGGAGTAGAAAGTACAGCACCCTTTTACATAACGGTTAAAATAACTAATGCCTGCGTATAGATGATCCTTTGAATAAGCATGTGACGCGGGTCCAACTAAGGGACAAAATGCATATAATCGCTACGAAGATCACGACGTATAAGCCACGTAGGTAGGTATCCCTTGTGTAGAAGAGGTGGACGTAGAAGCCAATGTCTGTCACCATGGCGTAGAAGCCAAATAGGCATAGAAGCCGAAATAGGCGTAGAAGCCGAGTGGTCATAGAGGCCGAGTGAGCACAGGAGCTGAATGGGCGTAGAAGCCGCTGCGTACCGTGCTAGAGTGCTGATGTGGACGTCTTAGCCGGAATTACGGCTTTTGAAGATATAATCAAATCTCTTGCATTAAATGTAGAGATTTGCCACCATCTTGTGCATTAAATACGGAGGCATATTTTTGAAGGTCTGCAGCCCTTCTGCTCATCAGTCGCAGAGACGTGCCTTGAGAAACTGTCACCGCTCTGTGCTTTAGACGTAGAGACGTGCCTCGAGCAACTGTCATCGCTCTGTGCATTGGTCGTAGAGACGTGCCTCGAGCCCCGTACGGAATACAGCTTTTGATGTGGCAGGCGGTTTGTCTACTGCAGAGCGTAAATAGCTCATGTCTGCCTGTGTAAAACAAGGCAGCGTATCCCTTCGTACACGTAAAAGTAGTTTACGCAAAGGAGATGGCGGTAAATGATAGCCTGGTTACAGTATTGTGCCATCATCATAGCCGTCGTCTGGGTAGTCGAGCCATATCCCTTTGTCAGAAGTCCAGACGTCAGGTTTATTGCAGGATCTGATAGGTTCATTTATAAGATCTGACAGGTTCACTTCGGAGAATATGAAGTGTCTCTCGTACACTTTAATGCTGCGTTGAAAGAGGATGGGTTTTACGCCATGGAGGCGACGAAGAACCCTGTTTACGCTGAAGCATCCTGGACGTACTGCCTTATACGGATGGTCCTTTGAGCTTATATTTCACGCTGTGTTTAGCGAAAAAAGCTTTATTGCATGCTTGATGGCTCTGAAGGCCTCTGTTTACGTTGCTCTGCATCAATATGTTGCGTATAGCCGGCGTATTTTTCATGCTTCTACAAGACCCCCTTCAAAGCTTTCAAATTCCTCAAAATTTAGAACGCTTTGAATGAAGCATGAACCGCTCCTCGTAACTCGAAACGTTTCTAAATGGAGCGTTGAAACGGTCGATGCTGACTTTATGGCAGATTTATTGGGGACCGGTGTGATCTCTTTCGCCTATAAAAAGGCTGGAGGGTTAACCCGTTCTCCCCACATTCCCATCACCACGCAGAGATGATCGCCGGAGTTCGTTGGGTCGACCTGAGGAAGAAGGAGATCATGTTCTTCCAGCGTGTAAGGAGCCGAAAAAGACGTCGTCTTCGAGCAAGTGTCCAATGCAACGATGGATCATGGAAGGATATCTTAGCCTCCCTTGCTCGGGATAATCAGCAACTTTATATGGCGGTTCTTCCAGGAGAAGGGAAGGGTCGTATTAAACCACACGGCTTGCAAGCGGTGTCTTCTCCTGTTACCTCCGGGGATGAGAGCAGCAACTAGCTCTGACCTCGGGCATTGAGTTGGGTGGAATATATCAACTCAATCTATCACGGCGCACGGAACATAGGATCTGCATAATTTATGCAAGCCCCAACTCTGTATTCTCCTGTCGTTGATCATTGCCATGTCAGTCAGTTTGCTGGAACTGACTGACTGCTGGAGAAGATGGATGAAGAATTGTGCCCATGCGAGAACCTGTCAGAACAGCTTCTGGGCGATCTTCAGACGACGATGGGGAAATCCTTTGTAGACAGAGTTTCCCTCAGATGTAATCACGAAAATGAAGAAAAACCCTTGTAGATTGGATTCCCCTCATATGTAATCATGACTTTAATCTTTTAATAAAATTGTCTTGCTTCTTCATATGATCATCTTGCCATACGTTGATGTGAAGTCTGAATATGTGTAGCTTCGACACGTCTGATTCTTTACGCCGACTCTGGTTAGAAAGAGTGCTAGGTCCTGTCCTTTATAGCGAATAGTCCATAGAACGCTGTTGAGCATTTTGAACATTTAGAACTGTCCTGCTGCTAGGACTGAGGAACCGCGTAGAGTTCTGAACTGTTGTTTTTACTTCTGTGTAAACAGAATTCTTGTTTCAGACTTCATCTTCAAGAATGACTTCTCAAAAAATCCCTTAGAACAGGGTCGAGAAATGGCAGTCAAACTGAGTTGCCATCTTGATAGATGAAATATTCGGACTGGAGTCTAGATGAACCTCCAATTGACCCGAGAAGAGTAATTTCTTAATGTTTGAACTCTGTATGTTTTGGGTACTTGGGATATCTTGAGGTCAAGAAGGAGTATAGGTCAAGAAGGAGTATCTTCTGTGTGAACTCCTGTAATCGACCACCTCGAGAACTGTTCGGATATGCGGAAAGTCAGAGATCCGTAGTGTAGATGAGCTGAAAATCCTGAGTTCGTAGCCTATTGAGCGTAGAAAGCCACCGAGCGTGAGATCATCGATTTGGTATCTGCTGAGCGTAAAGTCGTAGGTTTGTAGCCTCTCGAACATAAAAGCTACCGAGCACAAAGGCATCCGGGCATAAAACCATAGACTTGTAGCTTGCGAGTGTAAAATCGAAGATCTGTTGCTGTAGAGCGTAGAAAGCTCCTTAGCGTAGAACTGTAGATTTGTAGCCTGTGAATAAAAGAAATCTTCCGAGCGTAAGGTTGTGGATCCGTTGCCTCCGAGCGTAAACTAAATGCCACCGAGCGTGAGATCATTGATTTGGTATCTGCTGAGCGTAAAGTCGTAGGTTTGTAGCCTCTCGAGCATAAAAGCTACCGAGCACAAAGGCATCCGGGCATAAAACCATAGACTTGTAGCTTGCGAGTGTAAAACCGTAGATCTGTTGCTGTCGAGCATAGAAAGCTCCTTAGCGTAGGAACCGCTGACCTATTTTTGCACGAAAAACTCTTCGAATTTGCTGACTGTCCGTCTTCTCTAAATAATGGGCTGACGTAGGACCCAATCATAACCCAATATTAATTAGGGGATTAGGTTCGGGTTTCGAGGAGTCCGTCCGAGGATTCGAGGAGTCGACCCGAACTCTATATATATCCCAAGCTTTTGAGAGAAAAACTTTTCATCTGTCTTCTGCGAAAGAGAGCCTTCGACTGTTTGAGTTTTTTCTCTCGTTCTTTCTTCGAGCATTCCGAGTTTTCAGAAATGGCACCGAAATAAATCCCCTCCGCTAAGGGAAAGAGTATAGGTTCTTCTTCTCGTTCTTTTGCCCCAGCGAGAGAGTCTTCGGTCGGGCAAGGTGAACGTTCTTCTGAGCGAAGTATCCCGCCGACGAGTAGCGCACCCGGCCTTAGAGGTAGAGCCTTTGGGATGACAAAGAATGACGAAAAATCCTTCACACACATTGAACGTGACCGCGCTAGGTCATCTTCTGTGCTGATAGCCTCTTTGATGAAGACGACGCACGGAGACGTTTTCATCTTTTACGCCCATATTTCTAATGTGCCAGCGTAAAAACTCCATGTTTTCGTAGTTTTGAGTGTAAAAGCTCTTACTGCCGAAAACTTGGTGTATACTATAAAAGTTTAGTTTTACGCTTTGTGGATGGGACCTCCGGCGTAATAACTAAAATTTTGGTAGTCTGGCGTAAAGCACGGACTGTATAACGCCCATTACGCTTCTGGATGTGACTTCCGGCGTAAAATGACCAAATTTTGTACAGTCTTGGCGTAAAGCACAGACTGTCGTTTCTTGGTCTTTATGTTGCAAGATTTGTAATGACGTGTTTTCTTTGCACTTTTGCAGTTAACTTGCATGAGTCTCCACTGGCCGAGGTGATGGGTTCCGCTGTCGGGATGCTGCACTCAAACTATCTGGAGGATCTGTCCCACGTGACATTTTCTATCTCCGGACCCCAGTATCCTGAAGGAATGGAGATCTTGATATCGGCTCAGGGCGAGCGGACGTTGCTGAACATGATTAACGGGGAGCCCCTGACGTACATAGACGGGGACCAGTACATCCAGTCGGCTTTTCTCTTTGGGGACATGATTGACAAACAGTCCCAGACGAAGCCCAAGAGAGAACCCTGGGTTTTCCCCGCTGAGAGTGTGGTCTTGTATCTGCCAATGATGCCGAGAGATTATCCCATCTTGGCCTTCTCCCATGCGACACATTCCAGGAGGATATCGTGGACGCTGACTCCCGATCTTCACGGCAAGCCGGGAAAGATCTTTCATTTGAAAGGAGCTGACAAGGGGTCGTTTGTCAGTCGCCCTTCCGGCGTTGTGACGGTGTTCAGGGGACTGTGCCCGAGCAGCGTCCCGAGTAAAGACAGTTCTGTGATCCAGCCGGTCCAATTGCCGACTTTCTGCAATGACTTCATGGGACGAGGGGGGGTATACCCCAAGGAGAATCCTCGGTGCAATGGGTAGATCACCCCAACAAACCTCCGATGGGCTTGCCTAGTTGACTGGGCCTTGAAGCATTTTCAGAGAGAGCTGGAGGTCATCGGACTGTATGCTGCTGTGTGTACGACGAGTGTTGGGTTGCCTCCCAACCCTAACCTATTTCTGGCACTGATGGAGCGATACATTTCGCTCACCTGGACCTTCGCCACTCCACTGGGGGAGTTGGGGTTGGCCCTCCATGAGATGGCAGTGATCTCGAGACTGCCGATGGGGGATACCCCATATGAAGAGTATGTTCCCACCAACCGGGAGTTGGAGGACTCGGACCCTCGGGTTGTGGAGGTGTATCAGGAGCTGATGTGCCACTACTTTGCGTGCACTATTTTTTATGATGAGCCTTCTGATTTGGCTCACACCACTAAGTGGATGTCCTACCTCTTCTTCCATCGGGCCAGGGCCATCAAGTCGGAGAAAGTTTCGGGGGTCAAGAATGAGCCCGTGAACTGTTTGGGCGTGCTCAGTGCCCAGGTCGTCGAGGATCTTATGGAGGATGCTAAAGCTCCAGATCAGATTCTCAATGACGGGTTAGGAAAGTATCCTGAAGGCACTAAGGCCTACAGTTACTTGAGGCGCTACCGCAGGCCTCGGTCTAAGGAAGCCCGGCTGGCTAGCTTTCTCTCCATATGGCTGCGTCGAGTAGTGGTGCCCGGTATCGCGTCCGCGGACCACATTCACCGGAATATCCTGTGGCCTGCCGTGCGTCTGGTGTTCGGGGCAAGACTGGGCTTGCTCCCTGCCATGGTCTGCCGTATACAGGCTGGCCTGAGAGCCATGACTGATGGACTGCTCGTTGATGAAGCTCGGCGTGATAGCTTTCCCCGGGTAGAGTTACCATACCTGTATTTGATGGGATGGTTAATTCTCCATAACACCCGGGTAATGTCTCCCGGCCCTGGTAGTAGCTCGGGGGGTAGTTTCTTGCTGAACTGCAAGGACTCTCCTTGGAACGTGAACACAGTTTTAGACTGTCGGCTGGTGCTGAGCCTCGGTCATTGCTGGAAGCTCCTCTGCACTGTCCCCTCTGTACATCGCAATCAGTCGGGGATTAGGCTTGAGGATTTAGGCGGAGAGAAGACCAATCTTTCTCCGGAAGCTTTTAACTGGTTGGTCTGCATCCGACCCTCTCATTTGCTGTACAGAAGCGAAGATCATTACTTTTTTGAGCCCTACTTGCCTAGTCGGTTTGCCAGGCAGTTTGGGTACGATTAGCTGCACGTGGGCAATGCCGTCACCAGCTTCAGGTCCAGGGGTGGACTCATTGATGGAGCCAGAGGATGGCGGTATTTTATCATGGGTTGCACGGGAGCAATCTTTATCGTGTCGGTCGTCACACTCTCCACGGAGCTGCACATCCTCCATTCGTATGCCCAGTTCTACGTGGCGATCAACACCTTCCATCGCGATTTTGACATGTGTGGAAGCTTTAGGGTACCTTCTCCCAAGTCTGGGGGAAGAGTCGAAGTCCCCTCGGTTTTGTCTGACGAGGGTGAGGGGTCCGTCACTCCGGATGAGCCTCTGGTGTCGGTGCCGAGGTATAAAGTGCCTCCGCCTGCGGGGGCTTTGGCAGTCTCTGGGAAGCGAAGGGCTCCTGCTTCGAAGCAGACTTTCCCTCGCAAGAGGAAGAAGAAGACGGTTGCTCGTTCTCTCCGGATTCCTGGTATTGAGGCTCCTAGAGAGGAACCTGCTGTCTTCCCTGTTGGGGATATCTCTTTGATTGGAGGTTCCTCGCCTTTCGGAGAGGGACCCTTAGTTTCGGCTGCCGATGCTGGAGAACTCCTGCCTGAGGCTGCCATTGCTGCCACCGCCTCCGGTAGTGGAACGAAATTGCCTGCGTGGCTGAGGCAAATAAGAGAATCTTTCCCTGGACCAGCCACGGATGAAACTCCTGCCGCGTCCGTGAGCATGCCTAGCGAGATTCTGGCTGACGAGCCTCGACTGCGTCTTGGTGAAGGCTCGGTAGAGCACCTGGCGGTGTCGGTGGGCCCACCCCTTTCTCCAGGTATGACAGTTCGCATTGCGTCATTAAGGCGTAATTTAGCTATGTGGGCTGCAGATGCGACATATATACCGTTGGCTACGGGTAATTGTCATCTTTATGTCTCCTCTTAGAAAGATTACCATCATATTGATATCAACTTAATTGTCCTCTTCTCAGGGGACGGCGTCCACGGGGAGTATAGCGTTGAAGCGCCTTCTGGCTCTGCTCGGGCTCTTGGCGATGATACGGAGGCGCCCGACTTCGAGAATGAAATATCTTCGGGGGCCAGCTCGCCCGGAGTGGTTTCGTCACCTCAAGAGGAGGACGAACCCGTTGTCGTGCCCTCGCCTCTCGCGAGTATGCCGATGACTTCGACCGTCGTTGTCGCACCTTCTTCGGTCGCACCACCCGTCGAGGCGGCGGCTGTGGCCACCTCGTCTGCAATCATTCCTGAAGGGGGACTTGCCAATATCGCGGCCACTCCTGGCGTCCAATCGGATCTAGTTACGCTGACCGAGCAATACACCAGCCTCTTTTACACCAGTTTGAAAATGCTGATATCAATGGTGTTGGCAAAGAATCTAGACTTTGAGCGTCTGAAGAAGGCTTCTCAGTTTCCGATCGGGGCGGTCAGGGAGTTCGGCGATTCTGGGGTAGCTGACGCCCTGGAGGCGATAGTTAATGGTTTGGAGCAACCAATTAACGAATACTTACAGCTGGCTCGGGGCAGCCTTGAAGCTGAGGTCCAGGCCAGATATGACCTCATGACTGCGCGGCTTACTAAACAGCTAGAAAGCCTAGATGACTCCATCAAAGCACATAAGCTGGAGATGGATGAAAGAAAAGCTGTCGTGGAGGAGGCTCTTGCTCTTCAGACGAAGTGCCAATCCGAGCATGAAGGGAACGTAGCGAGGGCCTGCAAGTTGAAGGAAAAACTTGCTCTAGCAGAGGAGTGGGCTTCTCAGTCGTTGGCAGGTCTAGATGGAGCGACCGGTCGACTGAGCACAGCACGACGGGATCTGGAGCGTGCAGAAGCTGCCCGTGCTGGCTCTCTTCGGGCAAGGGCCGAGCTGTCCTTTATGAACAATCCCGAGGCACGGCTGGAGCGGACCCGCGCTGATGCCTTGGTTTCCAGGAATGAGAGGATAGCTGCACTGGTACAGCTGATTTGCGATCTGATCGCTCCCCCACAATGATGTACCCTTTCATCCAAATGTAATTCTGCTCTTTTGGGGAATAAATAAAAGCGACTCTTTTTTGACTTTGTGGACCCATCATTTCAGAATATAAATGACAGGTTTGGGCGAGGGTGATATCAGAGGTAGTATGAACGTGATAGACTCTTGATAATCTTTTAGTAGGACATATCTATTCAGAGGTCATACGGACATGATAGAATATGACCCAACTAGTTTCGTTTTGGAAGTAGTTTTGTCAGAATTGAGATTCTCGCTATATTCCACTTGAGCAGAGTAGGTTAAGCATAATACCTTTTCAGGAATTTACCGTTGATAGGAGCCATTAACAGGTCTCCATTAGGCTGGGCTAACCGGTAAGCGCCGTTTGAGAACGTTGTCTCGATCACATAAGGGCCTTCCCACTTGGGCTAGAATTTGCCTTTACTCCTGTGAGTAAGGATCATCGGCCTTCTTATGGCTAAAACTAGCTCGCCGACTTTGAACACTCTTTCATTTACTTTATGATTGAAAGCTTTGGAAATGCGTGCTTGGTAGAGCGCGATGCGCTGTTGAGCTTGGAGGCATTTCTCGTCTAATCCTTCTAGCTCTTGAAGCCTTAACAGGTCATTCTTTTCTTGAGTCAGCTCATTAGTCACGGCTATCCTGAGTGACGGGATCTGGATTTCAATGGGGAGAACTGCTTCGCTCCCATAGACCAGTGAAAATGGGGTACAACTTGTCAGTGTTCGTACCGTTATGTAGTATGCCCAGAGACATTCGCCCAGCTTCTCATTCCAATATCTCTTGTTTGAAGAGACGAACTTCTTTAAGAGTTTGATAATGGTTTTGTTGAAAGCTTCCGCCAAACCATTAGCAGCTGGATAATATGCCGTAGAGGCAATATTATGTATCCAATTTTTATCGCAAAATCGATGAAATGCTTGGCTGATGAACTGAGGCCCATTGTCATGGATTATCCTTGGGGAATCCCAAAGCGATAAATGACGTGATGCTTGATGAAGCTGATTACATTAGACGCCTTTACCTCAGCAAGGGGGATCGCCTCTGCCCATTTGGAGAAGTAATCCGTGATGGCCAGTATGAACCGGTGACCCCTGGAAGAAGACGGGTGAATAGGACCAATGATATCCATACCCCATGCTTCGAAAGGCCAGGATGCAACCATAGGATGTAGATATTCAGACGGTTGATGTATGAAGTATGTATGAACCTGACAGGCTCTGTATTATCTTGCATAGTTGATCGCGTCTGCGATCATAGTGGGCCAGTAATAGCCCATTCTCCTGATACGATCCTATAGCTTAGGACCGGGTTGATGCGCTCCGCACACGCTATTATGAGCTTCCCGGATAATTTGCTGTGCTTCGTCGTTAGAGAGATATATCAATAGCAATCCGTCGTAGGTCCGGCGATATAGGCATTGTGAAGATGCATCGAAGCAGAAGCGTAATGATCGTCTTTTGACGGATACTGCTTCTTTGGGGTCCTCCGGCAAGATTTTGTATACGACAAAATCTATGAAGGGACTTCTCCAGTCTCTTCTAGGGGGATCTGTGTTCACAGCGTAGCTGCGTTCTATGTGAAAGTTGTTCTTCACACAGAATAAATTTTTGTTAAGAAGGATTACCGAATCCTGCCTTCTTATAGGAGTGGCTAAATTCGCAGCTAGACAGGCTAGGGCATCAACTTCCAGATTCTGAGATCGAGGTACATGCTCTAGGAAGAACAAGAACCCTTTGAATGTCATGGCTATCTCGACCGTTGCTTGGTGATAGGGGATGAGGTCTGGATTCCGGACTTCATATATTCCCCTGACTTGATTGACGATAAGCAGAGAATCACCGAAAGCTTCCAGGGACTCGACCTCCAGCTCTTTGGCGACTTGGAGCCCGATTAGCAGAGCGTTGTACTCTGCCACATTGTTAGAGCATGGCTCACTAAGAGAATATGCTCGGTAGATGATGAGTTTATCAGGAGTGACCAGGACGATTCCTACCCCTGAAACCACGTTTTCCTTGGGACCAGTCCTGGAGGCACCGTCGAAGAACAGTTGCCATGCGTCACTTTCCATTGCGGAATTACATTCTGCAACTTCGTCAGGGATGTCCTCGTATAATTTGGAGGCCTCCAGGTGTAGAAGCATAAAAAATATGCTGGAAGGAGCTACGCAGCATACTGATGCAGAGCAGCGTAAACAGAGGCCTTCAGAGCCATCAAGAGTACAAGCTCAAGGGACCATCCGCGTAAGTGCAGTACGTCCAGGCCGTTCCAGCGTAAATGGGGTTCTTCATCGCCTCCATGGTGTAAAACTTATCTGCTCTCCAAGCAGCGTTAAAGCGTACGAGGAACGCTTCTTCTTCCCTAAAATAAACCTGTCAAGTCACGCAGCAAACCTGACCTCTGACTCCTGACAAAAAGTGCTGCACGGCTACCCAGACGACGGCTGGAAATGAGGACAGACCCCTCGGGACGCGTACCACAGTATGATGGCGGATCTCTGCATTTAATGCAGAGGATTTGGTTAAAATATCGCTGAACCGTCGTTTACTGACGTCCCCTCAGCATAAACTGCTCTTTCGCGTACAAGGGGATACGCTGCCTTATTTTACACAGGCAAACATGAGCTGTTTTACGCTCCGCAGTAGACAAACCGCCTGCCATGTCAAAAGCTGCACTTCGTACGGGGCTCGAGGCACGTCTCTACGTCTAAATTGCACAGAGCGGTGACAGTTTCTCTAGAGGCACGTCCCTGCGACAGTTGCACAGAAAGGCTGCAGACCTTCAAAACACGCCTCCGCATTTAATGCACAAGAGGATAGCAAATCTCTGCAAGAGTTTTGATTATATCTTCAAAAGCCGTAATTCCGGCTAAAGACGTCCATATCAGCACTCTGGCACGATACGCAGCAGCTTCTACGCCCATTCAAGATCTGTGCTCATTCGGCTTCTATGCCAATTAGCTTCAAACGCCTACTCAGTCTCTACGACCATTCGGCTTCAAACGCCCACTCAGTCTCTACGACCATTCGGCTTCTACGCCTACTCGGCTTCTATGCCCGTTCGGCTTCTATGCCCATTCGGCTTCTATGCCTACTCGGCTTCTATGCCTATTTGGCTTCTACGCCGGGGTAACAGTCATTTGGCTTCTACGCCAACCTCTTCTACACAAGGGATACCTACCTACGTGACTTCTACGCCGTGATCTTCGCAGCAGATATACGCGTTTTGTCCCCTTAGTTGGACACGCGTCACATGCTCACTCAAAAGGTCATCTATACGCAGGCATTGGTTATTTTAACCATTGTGTAAAAGGGTGTTGTACTTTCCACTCCTCGGTTTTTACACCGACAGAGTGGTCACTGTCACCAAAACTCTATAAATAGAGACCCCTATCAATGGGGAACGGTCGAAAAACTTAAAACTTGAAGATCGAGCAAGGTCGAACTTCCCAGAAAGATCGAACCGGAGGGAGAGAGAGAGAGAGAGAGAGAGAGAGAAAGAAAGAGAATTCGGAGCTCAGGCAAAGAGCAGGGATCGACGACTTTGGCATCGTGCACCCACCCTCTTCTGCAACCTTCGAAGCTGCTACCTGTCTTCCACGGCACTTCTTCAACATCATGTGGTCCAAGGGCTAAAGTGATCGACTGTAGGTCATACACCTATAGCAATTTATACCCAGATTAAATAAATTGTACTCCCACATCCTCGTATAGGATTAAATTGTACAAGTTTGTTTCTAAACCAAAGGGCGCGGGTTTCGTATAAACTCCGTCATTGAAATACACTTTCATTCTTTCGTTTAATACCACAAAGAAGATGGCGACTCTGCTGGGGACATCTTTCTCTTCTGATGAGGAAGAAATTGCTCAACACGATGCGGTATTCGTGGGATCCGTGAAGAAGATACTGGCCATCCAATTCGACCAGTCTGCCTACGAAGACATGTTTCGAACCGGGGGTAGCTCTCACTCTCTCTCCGTCCAAGACAACAGGAAGTTGCGCAAGGTCTGGATGCCCAAGACATCCTCTACCATTCCTGTGGACCCTCTGATCTCTCCGACCAATGAGGTGGTAGCATTGCTCCCTCCGTGCCCTGCACGTAAAATTCAGTCTCCCGCTACGCGCGGTACAGACAAAACTTTGGGCAAAGCATCAGCGCTGACCCAGAAGTATCCACTGCGCTCTACGCGTTGGAATCAGTCTCCCGCTACGCGCGGTACAGACAAAACTTTGGGCAAAGCCTCGGCGCTAACCCAAAAGTATCCACTGCGCTCTACGCGCAGAAACCAGTCTCCCGCTACGCGCGGTACAGACCAAACTTCTGACGATACCTCAGCGCCAAGTCAGAAGTACAAATCACGCTCCGTGCGCAAGACAATATCTGACCTCTACGGGGAGCCAGATGAGCGTCATGATTTCCGTAGGAGGGAGCAAGCAGCGGGGTACTCAACTTCTCGGCCGTTACACCAGCAAAGAAGCAATCTACCTACCCTCCGGATTACGCGGGAAGCCGACGGCCGACTGAGAACCTCTTCAGCTTTACGTCAGTCTGAGCAAATTTCCAAATTATGCCAGGCGAAGTCCCACGACGTAAAGCATGCTCAGGCTATGGGAAGGCGCCCTCCTCGGGGATTATTCGCCACCCAGATGGCCAATCTGTTGTACACAGGTGGCGTAGGGAAAACTATGGTGCCCAATCTCCGCATGCCCACTGATGGGAACAGAAGGAACAATCCGTCGTCTTCTTCCTCTACTCCCCCTAGCGAGCAATGTCGTAATAGTCATAAAATTATGATTGACTGCTGCTGTTCTAAAGCAAAACGGTCGATTTTTGACCGATTGAGCTACTCTCAGTCTTTCCAGGAAGAGGAACCCGCGCATGCATCTGTGAACATGGCTTCACACATACGTAGAGGAGGGTCGAGCTCAAGACGTCATCCCTCCAGGCCCCCGAGCCGAAGGTGGTTCAGTGAGCTCCTCAGGAACGCTGAAGCCAGAGTGTTCCAAAACACTCGTGCAAGGTCACGACAACCAGCTTCGTCCTCTTCTGATTCCGACGCTGGGGGTCGCCAAGCCCCCGAATCAGAGGCAGAAAGTGTAGAGTCGACTTCTACAGCGACCTATACTAATCCTTCAATGACACCCAGGGAGATGGGAGTTTACGCCGTTAAAGATGAATACGAGGAAGCTTCGCCGTCAGGGAACGCAGAACAACGCATCACTATACTGGAGACATCACTGAAATAAATGTAATCTATGATGGAGAACATGCACCAGATGATGCTAACTCAGTACGCAACTACCGTGGCTCAAGCATCAGTCCCGCCAACTCAGATACGTGTGGGAGTGGACTTACCACCATCCAACCCGAGCCAAGAGCCTGTGCTAGATCAAGAGTCAGCAGTTCCTCCGCTTCCTCACTCAGAGAATGCCTTACCTCCCGCTGGAGTTACGATACAACCAACTCCGCACCACTCCGTCGCCCCGCTTTCGACTGAAAATCCGATGTAGGCAGTATGGGAGTTGAAAGCCCAGTTCGACGCCTTGAAGCACAAAGATCAGCTCAAGAAACTAGGAATCAACCAGCCCTACCCAGCTATCTGGGAGGAGGTCCCTTTCCCGCCGAGGTACAAACCTCAGACTATGGCCCTGTTCGAGGGAAAAATATCATCGAGCCAGTACATGAACTATTTCAGTATGATGACGGTGTTGCTACAAGGGAACGACGCCCTCCTCACTCGGGTGTTCAAAGGCTGTCTCTCGGGAGTAGCCTATCAGTGGTACCGTAGCTTGGCGGACAACTGCATTACTTCCTTCGAAGACTTCAGAGCTTTATTCTTCACGCAATTCTACGAGGGAGGAATGGACATGTCTATGTCCTCTCTCATCGAAGTCAAGTAGAAAGAAAAGAAAGACGTTCGCATCTTCATCGAACGTTTTTGTCAGGCCACCTTACAGATGCATCCAGGAGTTCCCGACTCTGTATTGGTAGACATTTACAGAAAGAACCTCCTTCCTGTGGTCTCGGTATTCACAGGACCGTATCAGTTCCATGATTGGCCCTCGTTCATCATCTCGGCAGTAGCCGCCGAAGACAACGGTCGCAAGGCGCGCGATAATGGCATCATGATCTCCGCCTCCGATAGAGGCAAAAGGTCATCTCCCAGCAGCGACCATCCACGCAGCTCCAAGGAAAAAGAAGCTCTGACGGTCAATACGTCCAGGCAAAAGACCGCGGCGACCACGCAGGCGAAATACAGGACTTCCAGGCCCGTCGAAGTCTACTCTTTTGACGACGTCGATATCCCTAGTATATTCGAGTGTCTCGTCAAAAGCGGCAAGATCACCCTTCCAGAGCTAAGGCGGCCCCAAGAAGTCGGCAATACTAACGACCCCAAATACTGTATCTTCCACAGATACGTACACCACCCAACAAAGGTGTGTTACATACTGAAAAGGAAGATCCATGGGTTAATCGATGCTAAGGCCATCACTCTGCATAACACCGAGAAGACGGTCACCGCCAACATGATCTCTCTGTATTTCGGCAATCTGCCTCCCCAAGAGATCCCGGACGGCATTGCACCTATCTCCCGGACAACGATGAACATCGTCAATCTCCCTCCAACTAGGGATCAAAATCACGACCTAGTACCCCTGACTACCCGGCAAGACGAGATTATGTGGGTTCATCCAGACTTGGTGTCAGAGCTCAAGGAAGAGACTAAGGCTACTAGGCCTACATCCAAAAAGAGCTCCAAATACAGGCCCTGCCATATGATCGTGACTTCTTCGGCATCGGACGAAGACGAGGTATTTACTGCAACCCGTTCAGGGAAAGCCTACCTCAACGATTACGGAGCAAGTCTGGAAGGTGCACCGGCGGACGCTCCAGCAGCCAAACTTTCAGAGCAAGGTCCCGTCGTACCAGATATCAGTCCTTCAAAACCAACCCCGGCGGAGAAGGGGAAACAAAAAGAAGTACGCTTTGATAAACCTGTGAGAAACATTCCAAGCAAAGGTTTAGAGAAGCCATACAACTTCGACATCCTAGCCCAACTAGCCAATACGCCTGCCAGGTTGTCCATCTTCGAGCTACTCAGGCTCTCACAAGACACTCGTCTAGCCCTGAGTGAAGCGCTGATGCAGGCGGAGGCATACTTGACCCAGCTCAAGTCCCCCGACGAAGAACCAGTGGCGTGTCCTCAATGCCACAGTGTGATGAAGGTGGTCCCAAATATCAATTTCACCCAAGACGACATGATGTTAAAACATAACAAGCATGACAGGCCCCTCTATTACACCGGGTACATCGGTTCCATGGAGGTCGATCGGATTCACATAGATCCGGGATTATCGATCAGCATCATCCCTCATAGTCTGCTCAGACCGCTGAGAATTCCTACCAGTGAATTGGCTTACACCACCACTACAATCGTGAGTTTCAACGCCGGAAGAAGTAAGCCGTTGGGGAAAATTTGCCTGAGGATCCAGATCGGCAACCTTAGATCGGTGGCCACATGTTATGTCATCGATTCAGAGGTATCCTATAATATTTTGCTGGGAAGACCGTGGATCCACGACCACAGCATCGTTCCTTCAACCCTACATCAATGCCTTAAATATGTAGACGCACAAGGAACGGTACAAACGGAGGTGGCTGACCTAAACCCATTCAAAGTATCACGACCCGCACCCAGTTTAGGGGCACGAGTGCGTGGGTACGTCCAGCCTACGCCGCAGCATCGGCGGTAGAACGCTGTCTAGGTCATGTAACTATCTAATCAAACTCCCGTGAATACCCAACTCCATAAGGAGACGTGGATATCATAAATTAATGCTAGAAATACTCAATCATATAAACTAAAGCACGATGGGATATCACGGCAACAAAGAAATACAAGACAAGTCTAACGACATAATAGTCATACCTGCAATCAGTAACATCCAATCCCCAAGTGTGTCAGAAACAAGTCCACTAAGGTCACAGTCTGGAAAAATATTTCCAATCAGGAAGGAGCAAAGTACATCTCTAAATAGCAGTTCTATATAAATGACATAAACTATGTAGCAGTTCTAGATGGAAATATACCAGATGCATGTATAGGTACGAGAAATGTACAATGAAAGGAATACTGGAAATACTGTAAGTAAATGCAGGAAAAGAAATAATATGTCAATGAGCAAGAATTCTATGACTAAGTGTGTGAGTACTAGCTTTAACATGTGATCGGCTTGGGAACTTGATCAGGCTGGTTACATGTGATTAGCTATGGTTCATGTAAGGTCAGGCTAACCGCTTGTTAGCTATGATGCATGTAGAGGTCAGGCTAATCACACGTAACAGCTATGGAGCATATAAATGGTCAGGCCGCACCCGACGTAAGATGTGGGGTGAGCTATGGTGCATATAAAGTTGGGTATGATCACATATCTACACTAAAGTACTCCCCAAACCCCCGACTGGTATAGTAGATCCAATCATGGTACGCTATGGCACGGGATTCCCTAGGGAGGTAGCAAATCTCCCCGGGTCTCAGTGTCTGTACATGCACAAGATATCGAGGAAACAAGTCTGCTACAAGCTACATCATGAATAAGGAATAACATCTCATGACAAGATCCGTGTATACCAATCCGTGTAACCAGCGTGTCAAGAGCATGGATATTTACACTAGATACAGTGAACATAGGAGATATCATAAATTAGAAACTAATCAGAGAATGTACTCGCCTTGGGTCCTTAGCTGGTAATGTCAATGTCCTGTCCCAGAGTATCGTCTGGAGGATCCAACAGTCCTAAAATATATCAATACAACATTTGCATCAGGTGCTACACTAACACAACATAAAATATCGAACTCAGGGCCGTGCCAGGTATGGCACTAGTCAACTAGGGTCATCTAGTAGGGATACGTATATAAATACACATATTATTAATTATCATTAATACTTACAATATATATATATCAAAATTAAACACATATACAATATATATATGTGTATACATTAAAAACATGCCAAGGGTTTATACAAAAATATATATACACATATATATATGCCAATACATTATATATATATAATATTAAATACTAAAACACATATATAATACATGTTTATACTTATACCAAAAATAAGTTTATATATATGTATATATACTTACATATACCAAAATGAAAATATAAATCTACATATATATATATTGATACCAAAATACGGTTACTTTGAATATATACCAAAATACATCTTGTATCTATGCCAATCAGATATATATTTATAATTATCCCAAATCGTACTTGCAACAGCCTCTATATCTTTAATAATCGACTTTAGTAAGGAAACATGTATTTCTCCCAACAATTTTGAATCCTTAAAATAGTTGCCAATAGGAGAAACAAAAATAAGAAATGTGTATTCTGGGGTAGGTGCAAGACCAAGAACAGTCCCACTACCCATAAGCAATGGTCTGATATAGTAGGAGGTACCTCTGAACATATCGAGCTGTTGCATTGTTTTATTGTTTCATTGTTCAATGAAACAATTGAGGATAACCCTTTAGTTGATGCAGGCTAATTCCATAAGTTCCAATTCCTTAACTCCAACTAAGATGAACAAAAGGTTCTACCCAACTATCACCTCGAGTAATAGCTTATGAAGGGGGAAATGAATAAATAACTAAGAAGAAAGACTTGAGTTATTTTATTCTGCCTTATTCGATTTATTCACCTAAAGATCCTACATTAATTTAACTTCAACTGTTTTATAACTTATCAGTCTTCCTCTTCCTCTTCCTCTTCCTCTTCCTCTTCCTCTTCCTCCATCCCAGTCTCCTCCCAATCCTGCTTTGTTCTTACAACTTTCACCGTGATTGTATTTGAACTCTCACATTTAACCAAACAAGCAAAATTTCCCCTACTAACCAAGATGGGCTTAATTTAACTATCTACCCCAACTAAATGAACTAATCCCTTACCTACTCCAACCCAACATGCAGAATCTAATAAATTTGTAGAGTTGTTCTTTTTCTATGCACATCCGTCTACTAGACTACTACTAACGGAATTTGATCTACATGCAGCTATAACCTCGCCTAATTCGCAATACAAATAACAAATAACCGCCATCCTTCCCATCTGGATCCTAATAATCCGAGCATAAAATAGATTGGCAAAGAAGTAATGAAGTACCTGCACAGCAGGCTCCCGTCCCTTCCCTTTCGGCAACGCCTCCAGCTTCCCATTGTCCAACAAGAGGACGGCGGCGCGGGGGGGGAGGGAAGTAGCGGAAGATGTGGTCGCCGATCCTCTTGGCGGCGCTCCCCAGATCGGCGTCGTCGTGGCGCTCGTTAGCGTGGTAGTAGCCGACGATGGTCAGCCCCTCCGCGGCGAAGTGCTCCTCCACCTGGATGAGAGCTAGCTCGAGGGAGGGGAAACCTAGGTTTTTTTCTAGGGAAAGATGCTGGATATACTTTAAATAGGAATAGGGTGTGGAATAAAGGGTTAGGATTTGCCCAATAATGAATGGCCCAGATTACATATATAAATGGATTTTTCATGTGGGAAAAATGAGGGTGTGAATGGGAGACGGTAAACTGGTTAATTTAATAGAAAAATATAATTTAAGAAAATATTTTAAGAGGCTTCCAAGGCTAACTGATTCCAAATTATCTACTAATTAAACCCCTATTTCAAAACCCTGGAAAATATGTAATTTATTTATTTACTATTCCAAAATGGATATGAAAATTATTATGGAGAAAACAACTAGTCCTTTAATTAATTTTATCAAATAAATAATTTTATGATTTCAAGCCAATAAACATTTGAAACTAGAGAAATATATATATATATATATATATATATATATATATATATATATATATATATATATATTATTTATTTATTTATTTTGTAATACATCGACATTTAGGAAAAAATGATTTTTATAAAAGATTTTAAATCACCTTCTACAATCAACATTGTTCAAAATCTAATACAAAAAAAATTCAAGGAGAAAATATTTTATAAACTTGGTATTTAAAATAAATTAAAAATCTAATTATTTCGGAAATTGGAAATCGGAGGTTACAAGTCTATCCACCTTAGAAAAATTTCGTCCTCGAAATTTAGGATCCTCAATAATTGTCTTTACTCATCATATTATTTCTTTCAAAATTTAAATTTCAAACCAAATAATCATGAAGTAATTTCATATTGCTATTTCACAACCTTTAAAAACTTATGACATCATATTCCGAAAAATCTTCCAGTTTTAAAATCAAATTCAAATTTTTATTTTTTTTTCTTTTCATAATCTCCTCCAAAATTTTAAGTTTGTATCTAAATACTCAAGGATTTTAATATCCAATCCTCCAATTGAAATCCAATCAATGCATACTTATAAAAATCGTATCCCAAAATTTAAATTTTAAACACAAATCCATCAATCATCTTACTCCTCTAACTCAAATTCAATTGATGCTTATTCAAATCTAAATCCTCATCCCGAGAATTGAATTCGACACTATTCCATTAACGATTTTATTTCCTGATTTCCTTTTTCCTCAAAATACTCAACAATGCGATACTTGCGGAATCTTCAACGCAACATTCATAATATAAAATTTCAAATTTCTATCTTGCAATCAAATAGATAAAATAATAATTTCCTAAATTTTCTCAAATTTTAATAACCAATTTAATCATATCAAGACCTTCCTAAAATTAATAAATCCTCAATTTTGCCCTGTGAATTTCTTAACTCTCTATTTAAGTTAATGTTTATCCTCGAATTTTAATCATACCTCAATTTCCGTAAAATCAATGATCCATCACCTCTGTTATAACAACCCCTTAATTCTTTATTTAAATTAATGCTTATCCACAAATTTAATCATCTTGTCCCTTTTTGTCAGTCATAACCTTGTCATAGATCTTAGCTATGGTCAAAACCCTAATGATCATGGTTTAAGAAAAATTCTACCTACATCCATGCAATCTAAGAAAATATATAGGTCATGTGTCTTCTGTCATGGTACTGCAGTCTCTGTCAGGGTGTACCACTAGTTATATTCTAACAACAAAATTATGAATACGAACTACAGCACTAGGGAAATCAATCAATCAAGAGACGGGAACATTAGGAAGAAAAAGAAGAACCTGCTAACATATTACTTGTAGTATCTACTACCTCTAACAAACACTTAACTCTAGCACATTCACTAACTAATTCCTATTCCTGTACACTGGTACCCATATCAACTAATCATTAATCCACAAGATCCATGAATATATCCGTATTGCACACACCTGTCTATTTATACCAAAATCTGATACCAAGAACCTCTAACACGATTATAGGTCAATTGGTGCATGTAAAGTTTGATACCTCTATCTCTTTAGGTACCCCTGTTCTACTTTAGTACACCCACTGCTAGTTCTCATTCCTACTACAATTGTCCATACTATTTGTTCTCATCACTCCAGTGCACACCAAGTGTAACACCACACACTAAGCACTGCTCTCTCTAATACAACTCTAGATGGACACCCAAGTCTGTTTGTGGTGCCATCTCAAGCATACTCAAACCACAGATCCTTACACATATGTATCATCTACTCATATATTAATATTTATATCTCTCATCTACCATAAAATTAATCCTCAAAATAATCGTCAGGGTTTAACTTCTCGATCAACTTAAAAATAAATTGTATATACTTCCTCAAAATCAGATACTCAACATCGAAATAAAATTTAATCACTCCTAAATTCTTTGTAGCCTTAACCATGTTTATTGAATTTATATTTGAGATCCTCAAAAATTTAATGACATAATCTCTGCTCCTCAATTATTCTAAAAATAAAATCTTATTTCCACCTTTTAATTTATAACTCCACAATGTACATATCAGTGCTCACGGTCTCTGATACTCAAGGTGCACACAAATACACCAATTATCTACAACCTCAACTGTGTACTGAAATTGTACTGCCCGGATTACTTGCAATATCACTTCCAATAACCAAGTTATCATCACACATACTTTCTTCAATGATTTTCTATCTATATTACTTAATACACCAATCTAATTGTCATCACACGAAGTACTTACTGTCATTAGCACCTTGCTCAACAAATATTTGATATAGAATCACTAGCACTCTTGGCATGGTAACACTAGCTTCATCATTAGATTATCCCATCAAACTTATTACAAATTACGATCACTTGCACTTTCTATAATACCCATGCTTACTTCAATCTCAAGGGCAGGCATATGGTTCCATATTTCGATTGATGTATAAGCATATCTCTTAAACCTTTTACAGCCTGTTAAACTATTCTGTGATATATTTCACAACTTTCATTACCCATCTTGATATTTCTCTACTTATGGCATCTCATTAAAACCCTTTATGTATATACATTTCTTTAATCTTGATCCACCCAGTATCAATTATCAAATTGAACATCATGCTCCATTAATCTTTAACGCAATTCCTTGATACTTAATTGTTTACATAGATCATCCAATTACATAATTTAATGATTATCTAGGACTGGCATGCTGGTTCTGATACTAACTCTTGGAACCTTCACTGATACTCTTACTCCTCTTCCTATAATACCAATACTAATTATAATAACACCTATCATAGAACTATAGCTACAAGGTACTATGCTATGGGTATCTCTAGATTAATGCCTAATGCTCCCATGTCCAACTAAGAAACACTTACAAACTCACAAGTCACACTCAGTCAACACTCAGTCAAACTAATACAAGACACAACCAAAATTGCAAGTCACTAATTATCACACTAACAAGGATCCTTAAAGAAATAAGGCTCAAGGAACTGGGTTAAGGACTGAAGGTATCTTTATTGCTAGTAAAGAAAAGAAGCGATGGAACAAAGTCCTGGAATAACATAATTAGATAAGTCTTGAGATGATACTTTAAGAACCAATTTAAGATACAACCTGATAATCATACACGTCTGTCTGAAATCATGACACTCAGAATCCTCGCCACGCAAGTAAGCATAGATGCGATAAACGACAGGTTCCGTAACTAAGGTATGCAATTCTATAATCATGTCATCTAGAATCCTCACCACGCCAACCGGTATGGCTGCGAGAAACTCTAAATCTCATAACTAAAGTATGTACATCCAAGTTAGGTTCCTACGTTTTCGTCACGACAGATAATATGGCTGCGATAAACTCTAGGTTCTATAACCAAAGTAGACGTTTTACCTTTCTCACTGTCCTCATCAATATATATGTCATCAGATAATACCGTAAAGTTTAGTCCGTAAAATTCATCTCGATATAAATTCAACTCAACAACGATACCAAGAATTAAATTTAACAACTGGTCAACAAGAATCAAACTCAACAATGATACCAAGATTTTAATTTTAATAACTGATCAACAAGAATCAAGTTCAATAACAATAAGCGAGAGCGGACGGAAACAAGAAAAGATTTAAATTGTAAATTGTAATAAGATTCTCAAGGGGTCGTCCCAGGAATCTCTCAAGAATTTGTGATTGAGTATCCTCTCTCATCCTAGTATCCTATATCCTATATTCAATAGCAGGTACGCAGTAGTACAAATATGACGTCGCACTACTACGACATCGCACAACTAGCGAAGTCTGACCTGCATGGGCCACCACTAAAAATGTGTCACGACCCACACCCGGTTTAGGGGCACGAGTGCGTGGGTACGTCCAGCCTACGCCGCAGCATCGGCGGTAGAACGCTGTCTAGGTCATGTAACTATCTAATCAAACTCCCGTGAATACCCAACTCCATAAGGAGACGTGGATATCATAAATTAATGCTAGAAATACTCAATCACATAAACTAAAGTACGATGGGATATCACGGCAACAAAAAAATACAAGACAAGTCTAACAACATAATAGTCATACCTGCAATCAGTAACATCCAATCCCTAAGTGTGTCAGAAACAAGTCCACTAAGGTCACAGTCTGGAAAAATATTTCCAGTCAGGAAGGAGCAAAGTACATCTCTAAATAGCAGTTCTATATAAATGACATAAACTATGTAGCAGTTCTAGATGGAAATATACCAGATGCATGTATAGGTACGAGAAATATACAATGAAAGGAATACTGGAAATACTGTAAGTAAATGCAGGAAAAGAAACAATATGTCAATGAGCAAGAATTCTATGACTAAGTGTGTGAGTACTAGCTTTAACATGTGATCGGCTTGGGAACTTGATCAGGCTGGTTACATGTGATTAGCTATGGTTCATGTAAGGTCAGGCTAACCGCTGGTTAGCTATAATTCATGTAGAGGTCAGGCTAATCACACGTAACAGCTATGGAGCATGTAAATTGTCAGGCCGCACCCGACGTGAGATGTGGGGTGAGCTATGGTGCATATAAAGTTGGGTATGATCACATATCTACACTAAAGTACTCCCCAAACCCCCGACTGGTATAGTAGATCCAATCATGGTACGCTATGGCACGGGATTTCCTAGGGAGGTAGCAAATCTCCCCGGGTCTCAGTGTCTGTACATGCACAAGATATCGAGGAAACAAGTCTGGTACAAGCTACACCATGAATAAGGAATAACATCTCATGACGAGATCCGTGTATACCAATCCGTGTAACCAGCGTGTCAAGAGCATGGATATTTACACTAGATACAGTGAACATAGGAGATATCATAAATTAGAAACTAATCAGAGAATGTACTCGCCTTGGGACCTTAGCTGGTAATGTCAATGTCCTGTCCCAGAGTATCGTCTGGAGGATCCAACAGTCCTAAAATATATCAATACAACATTTGCATCAGGTGCTACACTAACACAACACAAAACATCGAACTCAGGGCCGTGCCAGGTATGGCACTAGTCAACTAGGGTCATCTAGTAGGGATACGTATATAAATACACATATTATTAATTATCATTAATACTTACAATATATATATATCAAAATTAAACACATATACAATATATATATGTGTATACATTAAAAACATGCCAAGGGTTTATACAAAAATATATATACACATATATATATGCCAATACATTATATATATATAATATTAAATACTAAAACACATATATAATACATGTTTATACTTATACCAAAAATAAGTTTATATATATGTATATATACTTATATGTACCAAAATAAAAATATAAATCTACATATATATATATTGATACCAAAATACGGTTACTTTGAATATATACCAAAATACATCTTGTATCTATGCCAATCAGATATATATTTATAATTATCCCAAATCGTACTTGCAACAGCCTCTATATCTTTAATAATTGACTTTAGTAAGGAAATATGTATTTCTTCCAATAATTTTGAATCCTTAAAATAGTTGCCAATAGGAGAAACAAAAATAAGAAATGTGTATTCTGGGGTAGGTGCAAGACCAAGAACAGTCCCACTACCCATAAGCAATGGTCTGATATAGTAGGAGGTACCTCTGAACATATCGAGCTGTTGCATTGTTTCATTGTTTCATTGTTCAATGAAACAATTGAGGATAACCCTTTAGTTGATGCAGGCTAATTCCATAAGTTCCAATTCCTTAACTCCAACTAAGATGAACAAAAGGTTCTACCCAACTATCATCTCGAGTAATAGCTTATGAAGGGGGAAATGAATAAATAACTAAGAAGAAAGACTTGAGTTATTTTATTCTGCCTTATTCGATTTATTCACCTAAAGATCCTACATTAATTTAACTTCAACTGTTTTATAACTTATCAGTCTTCCTCTTCCTCTTCCTCTTCCTCCATCCCAGTCTCCTTCCAATCCTGCTTTGTTCTTACAACTTTCACCGTGATTGTATTTGAACTCTCCCATTTAACCAAACAAGCAAAATTTCCCCTACTAACCAAGATGGGCTTAATTTAACTATCTACCCCAACTAAATGAACTAATCCCTTACCTACTCCAACCCAACATACAGAATCTAATAAATTTGTAGAGTTGTTCTTTTTCTATGCACATCCGTCTACTAGACTACTACTAACGGAATTTGATCTACATGCAGCTATAACCTCGCCTAATTCGCAATACAAATAACAAATAACCGCCATCCTTCCCATCTGGATCCTAACAATCCGAGCATAAAATAGATTGGCAAAGAAGTAATGAAGTACCTGCACAGCAGGCTCCCGTCCCTTCCCTTTCGACAACGCCTCCAGCTTCCCATTGTCCAACAAGAGGACGGCGGCGCGGGGGGGGGGGGAAGTAGCGGAAGATGTGGTCGCCGATCCTCTTGGCGGCGCTCCCCAGATCGGCGTCGTCGTGGCGCTCGTTAGCGTGGTAGTAGCCGACGATGGTCAGCCCCTCCGCGGCGAAGTGCTCCTCCACCTGGATGAGAGCTAGCTCGAGGGAGGGGAAACCTAGGTTTTTTTCTAGGGAAAGATGCTGGATGTACTTTAAATAGGAATAGGGTGTGGAATAAAGGGTTAGGATTTGCCCAATAATGAATGGCCCAGATTACATATATAAATGGATTTTTCATGTGGGAAAAATGAGGGTGTGAATGGGAGACGGTAAACTGGTAAATTTAATAGAAAAATATAATTTAAGAAAATGTTTTAAGAGGCTTCCAAGGCTAACTGATTCCAAATTATCTACTAATTAAACCCCTATTTCAAAACCCTGGAAAATATGTAATTTATTTATTTACTATTCCAAAATGGATATGAAAATTATTATAGAGAAAACAACTAGTCCTTTAATTAATTTTATCAAATAAATAATTTTATGATTTCAAGCCAATAAACATTTGAAACTAGAGAAATATATATATATATATATATTATTTATTTATTTATTTTGTAATACATCGACATTTAGGAAAAAATGATTTTTATAAAAGATTTTAAATCACCTTTTACAATCAACATTGTTCAAAATCTAATACAAAAAAAATTCAAGGAGAAAATATTTTATAAACTTGGTATTTAAAATAAATTAAAAATCTAATTATTTCGGAAATTGGAAATCGGAGGTTACACAAAGGAATAGAATCTTACTATTCCGATGCCGTGTTGTACTCCCAAGACCACATGGAAGAAGTGTCAGGCGACGCAGAGAAGGGATCCCACCGGGAGCTAGGAGAACCCTCTGCCACACTACCGCTGTCAATCAGAGTAAAAGGACGAACCACTCGTCCAAAAGCCATAGAGCCCGTGGCTATCCACCTGAACAAGACCAGGTCAGGAGAAGGGAGTGATCCTCTGGTGATCACTTTGAACCGAAAGCCCCCACCCTTGGTCATCAACCTTCGACGCGACAGGCAGCCGACTAATGTAAATGCAACCAGGAACGGAGTTTCAGATGATAATAAACATCCTCTTTTCCAGTATATTGACGCTCAAATGCCAAAACAGGAATCCACTCCCCGTGACGAGGTAGAACCCATAGCACAAAAATTCTTGGAAGCTATAAACTCCTACCGTCCGTATGTCTGGGAAGTAGCGTCATCATCCAACATCATCACAACGTATGGACCCCATGAGGATTCTATCTTCATTGTCCCGCCTACCTGCAGCAGTCAGCGTCCAATATGCTTCGGCCGCATGCGCAATCAACCGGCTAACCAGGAAGATCCTTTCGATGACGATACTGAGAAAATACAAGTTCACCGATACAGCTCGCAAGCACTGAAGATCATGCAAAACATGGGCTACGACTTGAAGCGGAAGTAAGGCCTCAACTACGGAAGAGGCAGACGAACGCCGCCGCGCGGCAACCCCCGCTATCGACAAACTCGTTTCGGGTTAGGGTATGCCACCTCCCTTACGACTTCCAAGTCAGACGAAGACATCTTTCCCTCCTCCCAGAACGGCTCGTCGCCCTCCGACTCACCTGATGCTCTCGAACAAATATTATCAGTAAATATGGTGGGGACAGATCCCTCAGAAGCAGATGAACAGGATTCTGAGCCGTTTGAGAATGACTCTTGGACTCAACAAATGGATACGCAGTGGGAATTCCGCTTCGAGCAAAGAGAACCTACCACCAAAGACGAAGTTATCCAAATCGATGTTGGGGGTGAACTTTCGCCAAAGCCGATATTTATCAGTGACAATCTTCCCCCAGCTAAAAGGGAAGAAATCATACAGCTGATAAAGGAATACGTCGACGTCTTTGCATGGGATTATGGGGACATGTCGGGCCTAGACCCGAAGGTGGCTACTCACAAACTCAACATATTGACCGACTCAAAGCCTGTGAAGCAGTACCAACGCCGGTTCCGCCCGGATATGATGGACGTCATTGAAGCTGAAGTCAAGAAGTTGATAGCTTGTGCTTTCATCCGGGAAGAACAATATCCCGACTGGTTCGCCAACGTTGTCCCAGTCATGAAGAAAAATGGGAAGGTACGTGTCACTACCATATTTCCAGGTAAGGGCATTTGTGTAATTTTACTATTTTGAATAATTATGTATTTAATTAATCTGCTGAGTTTTATAAACTATTTATATATTGTTAGTGATATTTGGTTTTAGGTCAAACCCTAGAACCCATTAGGACAAACCCTAATGACTAAACCCTAATTTGAAAACCTAATTCTAGACAAACCCTAGAATTCAAATTTTAGGGTGGAACCTCAAACCCTAGAAGGACTAAACCTGAGTTAATTGAGTTCTACATGACCTAACCTGGGGGTTTAACCTAAACCTATGTATTTGAAACCCTAACCTAGTTTAATATAAAAGGGAGCCACTCTTTTCCTTCATGAAGAATGAAACCCTAGCCTCCATTAGAAAAAGCTTTTCCCCCCACCCCAAAACTCAGAAGCAAACCCTAGGGATTCCATTTTTTCCTCTTTCAAAGCAAGGAGAACAAGGAGCTTGGGTCAAGAATACTTGGAGAAGGAGAACCTCCATTGAAGAAACCATCCCCTAGGTAAAACCCTATTTTTTCAATTATATTCTGTTTTCTGTTGATTATTGCCCATTAGGAAACCCCCTTTTGTGTAGATCTCGATTTCTAGGGATCCTACTTAAAGCCCTAGGAGAAATTAGGGTTTAGGTGTCCCAACATTTGGGTTCCCCAATTTTTCGTGAACACTAACCCTAGGGGTTTACATGTAGGCAGATTTCATCTCCAACGTGTAGTTGGATCTTGATTTAGGTTTTGATTTGGGAGTATTCTGTGAATTAGGGTTGAGTTGAGGATTCAGGGGATCTCAATGTGAAACCGAGTTCAGCCCTAGGTGTTTGTAGAAATGCCTTAGGGATTTGCCTATCAAATTCTTCCTGATATTGCAAGTTTAATATATAAATATATATATACACACATATATTTACATATGGTCTGAATGAGTGGTGTGTTTTGGGAAGAATTGGACTGTGGGGGATCTTCCTGTGCATAGTCGGGTTTTAGAGTTCTGGTGTTTTGGGTTTTCATGGTGCACATTTGAAACAGGGGATTCTGTGTGTGCAGTGAGGATAGATGCATACATGTGTGTAGGTATTTGCTTTTTCAGATCAGTGTGATGGCCTTAGAAATTCCCAGTATCAAGTGTATCATCTAGGTGTAGTTGACTGTATTGTGCTAGTGTCTTGTAGGTATTGTTCTAGGATACTTGTGTGCAGTTGAGTATCAGTAGAATTGAGTCTGTGTCAGTTGTGTGAATACTTGTATATGTGGCTATATGTCTACCTGTGTGAGTTCAGTACATTAGATATCTGTGTGTAGGTGTATAAGTCTAGTGTATCAGCATACTGTCTATTAATTAGTGTTACCTGAGTGTTAAGTATCAGAGTATATAGAGATGTGCAGTTCATATGTCTGAGTTTCAGTGTATCCAGGAGTCAGTGTCAAGGAAAGTATCAGTAAGATGGGGGTTTAATGGCTGTGCTATGTACACATGTGTGAGTGGTGAGTTTATGTATCAAGGTAGTGTAGGAACTGTGTTAATGTAATTAGTAAATTCTGTGCATCAGTAAACTTGTGTCTGTGTGTGTAATTTCTGTGCATAGGGGTTTTATTTGGCTGTGTAGCAGTGAACTGTGATTTGTGTATCAGTAATAATCAGCTATTCAAGTCCCTGATACTGTATTCTAGCATATGTGCCTGTGTATATTTAACCCATGTGCTAGTGTTCTAGTGTGAGCAATATGTAGTGTATCAGCATCTAAGCAGTATTGGGAGAAAAGGGGGATGATTTTGTATCAGTAAACTTTCAGTGTGTGGGTAGGAGTTTATGTCTCTGTGTGTATATGGCTGTGTGTAATTCTGAGAGGAATACACATGTGTATACACGTGTGTGTGTCCCTGTGATAAACATCAGTGAAGTGTTGGTGAACTGTGCAGAATTATGTGTGTGTATGAGTGATTTTCCCAGGTCAGTGTACTAGTGTATTAATAACTAGTGTTTCCCCTGTGTGTAACTGTGTTTCAGTGTGAGCATGCCTGTG
This sequence comes from Iris macrosiphon, assembly GCA_036927795.1. Classification (NCBI taxonomy): domain Eukaryota; kingdom Viridiplantae; phylum Streptophyta; class Magnoliopsida; order Asparagales; family Iridaceae; genus Iris; species Iris macrosiphon. The sequence goes on from JAYESA010000013.1 coordinate 110,734,781, forward strand.
TGAATGACAGTGTGTGTATGTGTATGCAATCTGTGAGTGTACCAGTGTAGAGGCCTAGGTGCAGTATGTAGCAGTGGTCTGTATCAGTGAGAATTTCCAGGTATGTGACTGTGTGTTGGTGTCCCTGTTTGTGAACCTGTGTAAGTGTGAGGCATCAAACTGTACACTGAGTTCAGTGTCAGCAAGCACAGGCAGTGTATAGTAGCTATATGCTTCTCTCAGAGAGTTGACACTGTGGTATCAGTATTTAGGGGTTTTAGTAAAGGATATACCCACTATTATTCGATACCTATAAACTATAAGGTTAAGTATCAGTAGTTTAGTATACTAGTCAGTGTTAAGGGTGAAGTGTGAGTAGTGCTCTAAGGTAACAGTGGATACCTAAGTAAGATACAAGGGTATGGGTAATGTATTTATTTGCCAAGGTTTTGAGAACTAGCATAGGTATATGAGTTAATATACAAGTATGATATAAATAGCTAGTATAAGACTAATACTAACTTGTATATACTAATCACCTTAGTATCAATGACAATTATAGTTAATATGACTAGTATGGTTAAGTATGGCATAGACAGCTCACCAAAGACCTAGAAATTGCCAAACACCCTCATTTCAACTTAGCTAATCACTTTTATCATTCCAAACACCATTTAACATTGATATCTTATATATAGGTCATTGTGATTCCACTTTGGACATCGATCCTTACATCTTGCTCAGGACTACAGGCGAGTACATTCTCTGATATTTTCATTGTTGATTATTTCTATAACTCAGTTCTATTACATACTTGATTCCGACACTATGGATACACGGGTTAGCACCCTAGATCCCCATCATGAGGAGTCGTGATTGGAATCCATCGTGCTAGCTGGGGATGGGGAACTATTAGTAGATTATGTGATCATATCCAAACATTTATATGCATCATAGCTCACCCCACTTCTCACGTCGGGTGCGGCCTGACCATTTACATGCATCATAGCTGTTGTATATGATTAGCCTGACCACTACATGCATCATAGCTAACCATATGGTTAGCCTGACCTACAAGAATCATAGATAATCATATATAATCAGCCTGATCTAGTCCCAAGCCGATCACATAATAAACTGATAATTCAAACACTTAGTTAGATGTCTATTTTATCCAGATCTACTTGTTCTAGCATTCACTGTTTATTGTTCATTGCTAGATGCTCTATTGCCTATATTTATTTTTTCCAGTACTTCACATTTTCAGCATATATTCTCATCTTGTATTTCTTATACTGTTTATAGTCTTTGTCAATTTAATAAAACTGCTGTTAGTGCTTGTGCTTCGATCCAATCCTGACTGGATAACATTTTTCAGAGGACCTGGAGGATCTTTGCCCCACTCATTACGGCCCAGGTTCAGAGGGAGATTTCACTCCGGAAACCCCAGAAGAGTTGCCTATCCTAGAGAAGATCCTACCTGGCTGTTCTTAGATTATTTTTCTACATTTATTGTTTTAGACTGAGACTGAGTTGTATTTATTATTTTATGACTTTGTGAGGTCATCTAGACTCAAGATTTGAGTTGGACTTGTTGTGGTTGATTTTTAATAGAACTCTTTTCTATTCTCATCGTGCCATTATTTCTTATAGCTTGTGATTGAGTATTTCATAGAACTGTAGATTTTTTCTTGTCCTCCGTACGGAGTTGAGACTATTGGCAAGATATATTTTATATGTTGGGACCTAGACAGCGTTCTACCGCCGATGCTGCGGCATAGGCTGGACGTACCCACGACTCATGCCCAAATTCCGGGTGCGGGTCGTGACACGTTTTAGTGGTGGCCCATGCAGGTCAAGTCCTAGATTCGCATTAGAGCGATATCGTAGTGGTGCTCGCTTAGAGTATTACTACGAGCCTGTTTTAGGAAATTAGAATTTGGCCGAGGATATGCTCAATCACAATTAGAAATTTCTGATTCTTGTAATACTACTCTTAATGATTTTTCCTTTAGAAATTTACTGTCCTTCCTTGATGATATCGTGTCTATTACCTTGATTAAATTCTTCGATCTGTCTTCAGGATGCCGCCGAGGACCAGATCTCGGAGAACCGGAGCAGCAGAGTCAGAGAGGTCTGCCACCTCTCGCCTTGCCGGACAAACATCCGCAGCACCTCCTACATCTCCAGTACATGTGGGAGTGTCTGCAGCATTCGGGGGTCCTCCACCACCTGTTCAGAGGGTCCCATAGCTACGACGGTGCCTCCATCACCACCACCACCACCACCACCACCAGTTCAGCATCCAGGAGGTGTGCCCGTCGATGGAGCACAGATGTTCGCTTTGATTCAGGGCATGGTCGATGCCCAGAGGACGTCGGCAGAAGCCCAGAGGGTACAGGCTGAGGCACACCAGGCCCAGACAGAGATGATGAGGGTGAAAATGGAGAATGCTCATCAGGTGGCTCTCCAGGCTGTGGAGAGAGTCACTCAGCAGCAGCAGCGTCCTGATCAGCACCACCAGAGGCCAGGCACCATTGTGGATTTCAAGAGGATGATGCCTCAGGAGTTCAAGGGGACAGAAGGGATACTCTACGCCGATGATTGGCTAGAGGACATCGAGAAAAACTTGTGCTTGGCGCAGCTTTCGGAGGCTCTTCAGATCGAGGCCGCTGGCAGCCAGATGTTCGACATCGCCTTGACGTGGTTTCGCACAGAGCTGAGACTCCTTGACAGGGGACTCACTTGGGAAGATTTCAAGGAGCTCTTCAAGGAGAAGTTCTTTTCTGATGTTGCCCTGGGAGCTTTGGAGAGTCAGTTCCATGACTTAGCCCAGGGGAGCTCGTCCGTCGATGAGTATGCCGCAGAGTTTTGCCGCCTGAGCCGCTTCGCACCATCGATGATTAGAGATCCGGGGGACAGGGCCCGGAAGTTCAGAAAGGGGCTGGCAAGGGAGATCAAGTCTCGCACGTCGGGACATCGCATAGCTACCTACGAGGGCATATTGATGGATGCCCAGATAGCCGAGGACGACTTGGGCCTCAGGCCCAAGAGGGGACGCGATGGTTCTGGAGGAGCAAACAGTAGTGCGGGACCGGGCAAGCATCCACACTATCAGCAGCAACAGAGGCCCTTTCAGCAGCAGCATCAGGCACCAGCCCGAGGGCAGGTTCAACATCAGCAGCAGAGGCAGACTCAGGCCGCCATCCAGTGTGCGTACTGCGAAAAGGCGGGACATACTAGAGATATCTGCAGGAAGAGATTGGGCTCATGTCTGTCCTGCGGATCGACGACACACCAGCTGAGGGATTGCCCTACCATTCATCCAGGTCAGGGTGGAGCAGCCGCCCAGAGAGGACCAGACAGGGTACCTGCCGTACCAGGAGGCTAACAACAGAGGGCACCACTTCCACCGCAACATCAAAAGTTTGCCCAGCACCAGCAGCAGAGAGGTGTACCCCAGGGGCGAGCATACGCCATGGCAGTCGAGGAGATCGAGCCAGCAGGAGACTTGATCACAGGTTCGGTTCTTCTCGATTGTATTCTCGCATTTACCTTATTCGACTCTGGCGCTTCCCATAGTTTTGTGTCTGTATCTTATGCACTTCGACATCATTTAGACACAGAACCATTAGCTAGGACTTGCAAGATCATGACTGGTGGAGGTATTATCCTAGTCCGTGATCATTGCAAGGACCGAAGGGTGTCAGTAGAAGGCCGAGAGTTGAGCGTGAGCTTACTCGTCATGCCACTTCCGGGGTATGATATTGTACTCGGAATGGACTGGTTGAGTAGGCATCATGCTACTATAGATTGTTATAGAGGTAGAGTATTATTTAGACTACCAGGAGAGCCAGAGTTTGAGGTTGTCAGAGGAGCAGCGAAACAGAGCGGGAGCACATTTTGCGGAGCCAGGGCGGAAGATGAGGGGTTGCCACATCCTCTGATAGCGGAGTTCCTGGATGTATTTCCAGAGGAGTTGCCAGGCCTGCCGCCAGACAGAGATGTTGAATTCTCTATAGACTTGGTTCCAGGAGCGGAGCCCATTTCATAACATGTCTATAGAGTCAACAACAGCGAGCTGGCAGAACTGAAGAAGCAAGTTGAGGAGCTGCAGGACAAAGGCTTCATCAAATCCAGTTCATCACCATGGAGAGCTCTGGTATTATTTGTACCGAAGAAGGACGGTACGGTGCGCATGTGTATTGATTATAGAGCTTTGAACAATATCACTATCAAGAATAAATACCCGCTGCCGAGGATAGATGATCTTTTCGATCAGTTGAACGGGGCGAGGGTGTTTTCAAAGATAGATTTGAGGTCAGGCTATCACCAGGTGAAGGTAAAGAGAGAAGACACGCCGAAGACAGCCTTTCGGACCAGATACGGCCAGTTTGAATTCATGGTGATGCCATTTGGTTTAACCAATGCACCGGCAGTATTCATGAACCTGATGAACAAGGTGTTCCACCAGTACCTTGACAAGTTCGTAGTGGTGTTCATCGACTATATTCTTGTGTATTCCAAGACCCCGGAGGAGCACGAAGAGCACCTGAGGTTGGTCTTAGAGACTCTCAGGAGGGAGAAGCTGTACGGGAAACTCTCTAAGTATGAATTCTTCCTTGACAAGGTTGAATTTCTTGGGCATGTGGTATCGGGTGACGGAATCTCGGTTAACCCACAAAAGATCGAGGCAGTAAAGTCGTGGGCTACCCCCAGTTCGGTAGCTGAGATCAGAAGTTTTCTCGGGCTAGCAGGATACTACAGGAGGTTTGTACAAGACTTCTCCAGGATTGCAGCGCCGATGACCAGACTGACTAGGAAGGATATGGATTTTGTCTGGACGGAGGATTGCCAGGCCGTATTTGATGAGCTGAAGAAGGGGTTGACGACAGCTCCAGTTTTGACGTTGCCAGCAGGGACAGGTGGTTTCACCATCTACAGTGATGCTTCAGGTAAGGGTCTGGGATGTGTTCTTCAGCAGCACGGAAAGGTGATTGCCTATGCTTCCAGGCAGTTACGCCCTCATGAAAAGAACTACCCCACCCACGATTTGGAGTTGGCAGCAGTTATCTTCGCTCTAAAGCTGTGGAAACATTACCTGTACGGAGAGCGTGTGGAGATCTTCACAGACCACAAGAGCTTGAAGTACGTATTCACACAGAAGGAGCTGAACATAAGGCAGAGAAGGTGGTTAGAGTTGATGAAGGACTTTGACATCTCATTGCAGTACCACCCAGGGAAGGCCAACGTAGTCGCTGATGCCTTGAGCAGGTATCCGATGGCGATGTACTTGACGACAGATAGACATTTGCTGGCTGATTTGGAGAGCTTGGAGATTGAGGTGTTAGTTCCCGGTACTGAGATTCAGATGTGGGGATTGCAGATACAGTCCGAGCTGATGGACAGGATCAGAGCTGCGCAGTATGATGATGAGGCTCTGAGGAGTATCAGAGCACAGGTTCAGACAGGATTGTCGGACGACTTTACTAACGCAGATGATGGTTCCTTACGGCACGGCACGAGGATGTGTGTGCCAAGCGGGGAGCTGCGCGAGGAGGTTTTGCAGGGTGCACACCGCTCTCAGTACTCGATGCATCCCGGTGCCAACAAGATGTATCGAGACTTGAGGGAGCACGTATGGTGGTATGGAATGAAGCGCGAGGTAGCACGCTTCATATCCCGGTGCCTAGTATGCCAGCAGGTAAAGGCAGACCGGCAGAGGCCAGGTGGGTTGCTTCAACCTTTACCGATCCCAGAGTGGAAGTGGGAGCACGTGACCATGGATTTCGTTTCAGGGCTTCCATATTCTCCAGGAGGGAAGGACGCGATTTGGGTCATCGTGGACAGGTTGACCAAATCAGCCCATTTCTTACCTTTCAAGGTGGGCACGTCGACAGAGAGGCTAGCAGAGATGTACGTGCGACAGATCGTTAGACTTCATGGAGTTCCTGTAAGCATCGTCTCGGATCGGGATAGCCGTTTCACTTTCCACTTCTGGAGGAGTCTGCAGGCTAGCTTGGGCACTCAGCTCAAGTTCAGTACCGCATATCACCCCCAGACAGACGGGCAGTCTGAAAGGACTATTCAGACTCTTGAGGATATGCTACGCACTTGTGTTCTAGATCTCGGAGGTTCTTGGGAGGATCATCTGCACCTGGTAGAGTTCGCTTACAACAACAGCTATCAGGCCAGCATTGAGATGTCACCATTTGAGGCTCTTTATGGACGGAGGTATCGTACACCATTATCTTGGGACGATGTTGGAGAAAGAGCCTTGCTAGGACCAGAAATGGTCGTAGATGCAGCAGAAAAGGTAAAACTCATCAGAGACAGACTACGAGTGGTGCAGGACAGACAGCGGCATTGGGCCGACAGCTACCGTAGACCCCTTGAGTTTCAGGTAGAGATCGTTATTTTTCTGGCTTATGTTGTTGTTTAGACTGCGTGTTGAGACTGTTTTGTTTTAGGTTGGCAATCTAGTATTCCTACGGATTTCTTCGACGCGTGGCACGATTCATTTTGGTCGAGACGGAAAGCTTAGCCCACGCTACATCGGACCCTTTTGAATTCTTGCGAGGGTAGGTGCAGTGGCGTATAGACTGGACTTGCCGCCTGCATTAGAGGGAGTGCATGATGTGTTCCACGTGTCACAGCTGAGACGGTACGTGGCAGACCCTAGTCACGTACTTGACCACTCGGAGATTGAGGTTGGTCCGACGCTCAGCTACCCCGAGCAGCCCGTAGAGATCTTGGACCGCAGAGAGAAGGTGTTGCGGAACCAAACTATTCCTTTGGTTCGTGTTGCATGGAGACATCACTCTCCAGGGGAGTCAACCTGGGAGAGAGAGGACAAAATACGCGAGCAATACCCTTATCTCTTCTAGACTTGAGGTATATTTCCTTTTCTGATTTTATTCTTGTTCTAGTTCAGTCAAATTTCAAGGACAAAATTTCTTTTAGGAGGGTAGTCTTGTCACTACCACATTTCCAGGTAAGGGCATTTGTGTAATTTTACTATTTTGAATAATTATGTATTTAATTAATCTGCTGAGTTTTATAAACTATTTATATATTGTTAGTGATATTTGGTTTTAGGTCAAACCCTAGAACTCATTAGGACAAACCCTAAAGACTAAACCCTAATTTGAAAAACTAATTCTAGACAAACCCTAGAATTCAAATTTTAGGGTGGAACCTCAAACCCTAGAAGGACTAAACCTGAGTTAATTGAGTTCTACATGACCTAACCTGGGGGTTTAACCTAAACCTATGCATTTGAAACCCTAACCTAGTTTAATATAAAAGGGAGCCACTCTTTTCCTTCATGAAGAATGAAACCCTAGCCTCCATTAGAAAAAGCTTTTCCCCCCACCCCAAAACTCAGAAGCAAACCCTAGGGATTCCATTTTTTCCTCTTTCAAAGCAAGGAGAACAAGGAGCTTGGGTCAAGAATACTTGGAGAAGGAGAACCTCCATTGAAGAAACCATCCCCCTAGGTAAAACCCTATTTTTCAATTATATTCTGTTTTCTGTTGATTATTGCCCATTAGGAATCCCCCTTTTGTGTAGATCTCGATTTCTAGGGATCCTACTTAAAGCCCTAGGAGAAATTAGGGTTTAGGTGTCCCAACATTTGGGTTCCCCAATTTTTCGTGAACCCTAACCCTAGGGGTTTACATGTAGGCAGATTTCATCTCCAACGTGTAGTTTGATCTTGATTTAGGTTTTGATTTGGGAGTATTCTGTGAATTAGGGTTGAGTTGAGGATTCAGGGGATCTCAATGTGAAATCAAGTTCAGCCCTAGGTGTTTGTAGAAATGCCTTAGGGATTTGCCTATCAAATTCTTCCTGATATTGCAAGTTTAATATATAAATATATATATACACACATATATTTACATATGGTCTGAATGAGTGGTGTGTTTTGGGAAGAATTGGACTGTGGGAGATTTTCCCTGTGCATAGTCGGGTTTTAGAGTTCTGGTATTTTGGGTTTTCATGGTGCACATTCGAAACAGGGGATTCTGTGTGTGCAGTGAGGATAGATGCATACATGTGTGTAGGTATTTGCTTTTTCAGATCAGTGTGATGGCCTTAGAAATTCCCAGTATCAAGTGTATCATCTAGGTATAGTTGACTGTATTGTGCTAGTGTCTTGTAGGTATTGTTCTAGGATACTTGTGTGCAGTTGAGTATCAGTAGAATTAAGTCTGTGTCAGTTGTGTGAATACTTGTGTATGTGGCTATATGTCTACCCGTGTGAGTTCAGTACATTAGATATCTGTGTGTAGGTGTATAAGTCTAGTATATCAGCATACTGTCTATTAATTAGTGTTACCTGAGTGTTAAGTATCAGAGTATATAGTGTCACGACCCGCACCCGGTTTAGGGGCACGAGTGCGTGGGTACGTCCAGCCTACGCCGCAGCATCGGCGGTAGAACGCTGTCTAGGTATTGATACTATCTAACTAATGTCACGCAAATATCCAAACTCCATTAGGAGGCACGGATGACACAAATAGATGAACATATACTCAATCACGGGATTACAGCACGATAAGATTTCGAATAATAAAACTTAAATTAAACACAACACAAGTCCACAAGAAATAACTTAACTTAACAATATTCAAGAATCATCAAAATGCCGGAGACAAATCCGGTACCAAAAAGACTGTTAAAAGAACTAACTAAAAATAGTAATTTCCAGCTAGACCTCCTGGAATCACAACTACTACCAAGTCTGCAGCTACTCACCATAAGGTCCATAAAGTGTCGGACAGCGGTCCTCTAAGGCATAGTCTGGAAAAATATTTCCAGTCAGGAAGGAGCAAAGCACAATCTCAAATAACAGTTCCATTAATTGATAATGTCTATAATACAATAAAACATGTCATGCTAGCTACTGAGAAGAAAATGTAATGACAGTTTATGAGAGACAGGCAATATAATATAGTCAGTGCATGTATGGAAATAAAGGACGAGGAACAGTATCATATACGGGTGATGTAGTATATGATTTAAAATAGGGAAACTGTAATCTATTCTAAGTGTTTGAAATAGTAGTTTCGAAATGTGATCGGCTTGGGACATGTACAGTAGCTACAGTCTGGCTAATCATACGTGGGGGTATGATTTGACACCAATAATATTTAATTATGCAATGGGTATTTGATCACATTTCTCACTAGCCATTTCCCCGCCCCCAACTAGTACTGTGGATCCAATCATGACACGTCACGAATACACAACATTGTCTAATATATTAAGTACAATATCTAATAAATTATTTACAATGTCTAATATCAATGTCTAATGTAAATGTCAATGTCAATGTAAATGTCGTGTATAATGTCGATACGAAAATCAAGGTAACATCTCATGACTGCAGATCCAAGCTATACTAGTCCGTGTAGCACAGTGTCAAAGATTCAGTTGTAACATTTCAAGATCATTGAACTTACAGCTATTATCAAGAATTGGAAATTATCAGAGAATGTACTTGCCTCGGTCCTTAGCTGGTATTTATGGTGTCCTGTTCCAGAGTATCCCCTGGTAAACCAACAGTCCTATAACACATTACAAGCAAAACCATATTCACATCAGATGCTACACTAACACAGTCTAAACACTGAATTCAGGGCCTTCTCTAGGTATGATACTGGCCACCTAGTAGCTAGATACATAATATACATATCTAAGTTAACATATGTAATTACAATATACATATCAAATTAAATACTTATACAAAATATATGTATACATATATATTAAAAATATGCTAAGGTTTTATACAAATATACATACATGTATATATCAAAATAATTATACACCTAAAAATGTGTGTATTTTACTAGTTAAATTTAATACCACACTTACATACATTAATTAAATATATACATTTACAAATTAATTACACTAATTACACCTATGTTAATTTCACATTAACTAAATATATAAACAAACATTTATATATATATACATTAGATATATATATATATACATAAATCAGTATATACACAAATACCTATACATAGTTATATATACACTAATATATATTACAAGTTATTTACATACGATTAATTAAAATAATTACTATACCTATTTATGTGTTAAAAACATTAATTAGATTATATATATATAATATATACATACATACATGTATTCCCATTTCTATTTAAAAATATATATTAAGTATATAAGAATATACATTTATAAGTATACCAATATCATATATATACTAATTAAACAATTAATAAAAGAATACTATATACACATCAATATACATATCTATTAGATATATACATACAATTAATTAAAATAAATAAATACTGTACATTTTCATAAATTTAAATGCCTACAATACATATACATATCCTATATATATATTCAAGTATATACATATATACATATGTGTATATATATGTATATATATATATATATATATATATATATATATATATAAAGAGAAAGAAGGGAGAAGAAGAGGAATACTCACAGTGGAAGGGGGACTGGCCGGACTCGGCGCCGGAGCAGCCGCCGGTCGGGCTGAGCAGAGGGAGGGGCAGCCACCGCGCAGAGGGAGGTGGCCGGGGTGCACGAGAGCAGAGGGGGCAGCGGTTCCAGCGGGGAGGGACTCCGGGAAGAACAGCAGCGGCGAGGGAGGACTCGCCGGAGTTCACGAAGGGCCGCCGGGGGATGGTTCTGCCGCCGAACACAGAGCACAGGTGGCCGCGGGGGAACCGCCGGACGGGGCCGGAGGGTAGAGGGAGGAGATGAGGGAGAAATGGGGAAGGAGCAGCCGCCGGCTCGGGCTAGGCCGGCCGGTCTCGGGGCTGGCCGCCGGCTGCTTGGGAAGAGGAGCCGCGGAGGGAGCGCCGGCCGGGGAGATCCGCCGGGGTTGCACAGTAGGGGGGAAAAGTGAACAGTATTCCCCCCCTTCTTCCTCTTTGAAATTTAAAAACAATGAAGAGGAAGAAGAAGAAGAAAGAAGGAGAAGAAGAGAAGAAGGAAATGAGAAGAAGAAAGAGAAGGAGAAAATTACCTACGTATGGGAGAGGGGATGTGGGGGCTTGTGAGGTGGTGGTGGTTTCTAGGTTTCTTGGGATTAGGGTTGAGGGTACAATACATTAAATAGGATGAGGGTTGATAAATCCAATGGTGAGGATGCACCCAATTAAATGGGTGGTCCAGATTTGTCAAGAGAAATAATTCATGGGGGATTTGAGGGTGAGAGTTAAATTAAAATATTGGATTCCCTCATTGATTAAAAATAATTAGGTGTTGGCACCTACAATTAAATAATTGCAACTTAGCCCCTTAAATTCGGGAAATTGCACAAACACATGAAATGACGAAAATTGGGCGGGCGATTCGGGGTCCGATATTTTGTAGGGTCAGGGGACACTGTAAGATGGGTATGGGCTGAATTTGCAGGGCACTGGAATTAAATTGGAATTTTAAAATCAGATAAAATAGTATCCTCAATTTAAATAGAAATAAATGCAAGTTGTGTTCAACAATTAATTTGGAGTACTTGGGGTCAAAATCAGATCAAGTCATCAATACCAATATTGAAGAAGACTCAGAGCAGAATATTACCCTAATTTGGGTCGCACGAAAAATAGGTCAAGATGGCCTCCAATTTTCGATTGGAACGCACAACGATACAAAAATAGGAAATTAAAAATAACGTCCGCGACGACTTTTGTGCGGCCAGAAACAATGCACAAGGAGCAAAATTATGAGTTGCAAAAAATAGCAGAATGGAAGGTGGGCATGTCTAGAGCAAGATTGTAAAATTTGTTGGAAGACAAAGGTCTGGATAGTGCTCCAAATATCGAAGCAAAGGCAATGCGCAAAATATTAAATAAAATACAGTAATTAATTGCAATCTCTAAATATTAAATTCTAAATAAAATAATAAAATCCAGAATTCTATAATTCGGACAGGGGTTCGTCCACTGGGCTTCTAGGTCTAGTCTGCTAGCTAAAATAAAATAATTAATACTGCATATAATTTATATTTAATTACACATCACACATAATAATTATTTAAATCAATATACTATTATGCAATTAATCAATTGTAAATAACATAATATTAAATATTGAAAAAATTCGAAAATACCCCTGTTTTCAGAATGTGGTAGTGACATGTCTACCCACCTTAAAAGAATTTCGTCCTCGAAATTTAAAATTTTCATACTAGTGTTTAAATCATACACACTACTATTCCCTCAATTAAATTCATCAACCACGAATAATCCACAAGGTCTTTCACAATTTCAAAAATCTGACATTATTGTATAACCTGAAAATCCTCAAAGTAAATCAAAGTCCATCAAAAATTTCTTGAAAGTTTTGAGTTATAATTCAATACCCGGAATTTTAATATCCACTCCTCAACATTATGATATTTAAGGATTCTCCAAATGTTACATCCAAGTATAAAGTTCTAAAATTTATAACTTGCAACTAAATAAATACATTGATAAATCTCCCAAATTTCCAAATTAATAACCAACTTAAACATGTCATAATCCTTCCTGGAATTAATACATCATAATTTCCGTCATGTTAAATTCTTGACCCTTTATTTAAATCAATGTTTATCCTCGATTTTTTATTTTTTTTAAATCCTCGATGGTTTTATTTATGTATTTATTCCCATCAAATTTAAATTCCTTATATCATATAATCATGAACTACTCCATATTGTTATCTCACAATAAATTCTTTCAAAGATTCTATAAATAGCATATCCCTAAAAATCTTCAAAAATAAATCAAATCACATTCTTATCACAATATTCTCTAAAATTTTAAGTTTATAACGAAATACAAGAATTTAATATTCAATCCTCTAATTGAACTCTATTCAATGCATATTTCAAAAAATCGAATCTCGTCCCAAATTTGAATTTAACACTAATCCATTGGTGTTCTTATCCCTCGATTTTTTTTTTTTTCTCATAATATGCAACGATGTAATACTTATGGAACCTCCAATACAATATTCAAAAATATAAGTTCACAACTTGCAGTCCAACAATTTTATCGATGGCCTTCTTAAATTCCTCAAATTCACTGACAATTTCAATCATTTCATAATTTTCTAAAAATCAATAATTTAACAAAAACTTCAATTACGCCATATTAAATTCCCAACTCTTTATGTAATTTAATATTTTTCCTCAAAATTTTGGCACCTTGTCTCTCTTTGTCAAGTCATAACCTCTTTGTTAATCTTTATTACAGTTAAATCCTCAACAATCAAAGTCTAAGAGAATTCTACCTACACTCATACAACATGCAACCTAAAGGAATTATGTATGATCATAGTGTCTTTTGCCAGGGTATTACAGTCTCTGTATCAGGGGTACCACTAACTACATTATAACAAGAAATCATGCATACAATTATTGTACCAAGGAATCAATCAATTAATCAAGTAGATAGGAACAGAATGAAGGAAAGAACAGAACTTGCTAACACATTACCTGCAGTATCGGTCTCCTCGACCGTCATCGCAATTGCTCGCCCTGCTGGGGTGGTTCCCTTTGCGGGTGCTGAGCAACATGCGGTTCCACAGGTAGCCTAACTGGATCTCTATAATTTGAAGTTGTGCGCTGGCCGGGAAGATAAGAGGCTCGGAGACAATCCCTTACTCGATGTCCCGCAGTGCCGCAAAGCAAACAAAGTCCTAGCCTCGTTCTACAGCTCTCCCAAAGGTGACCTGGCTTCTTACAGAAGTGACAAGTTCGTTGATCCTGCTGTACAGGAACTGGTGCCGGGTACTGCTGTTGATACTGAAATGCCCTCGGTTGTCGCCGAATTGGAACTGGTGCCTGGTACTGTTGTTGATACTGAAATGCCCTCGGCTGCCACTGGCCAGGATACTGCTGGGCAACTCTCTCAACTGTCTGTAGTGCCATCTGGTGAGCGTTCTCCATGCTCTCTCTCATCAGCTCGGTTTGTGCCTGGTGCGCTTCTGCTTGCACCCTCTGAGCCTCAGCTTGAACTCGCTGAGCATCTGCTGCCATTTTCTGGGCCTCTACCATGCCTTGGGTCAAGGTGAACATCTGTGCCCCATCAATGGGCAACCCTCCGGGAATCAGAGTCGGTGGAGGAGGAAGGTTGTCCGTCACAGCTGCGGCTATCTTCTGAACAGGTGGGGAAGAAGGATCCCCGAAAAGTGTAGAAACTCCCACATGTATCGGAGATGTAGGAGGAACTACGGATGTCTGTCCATCAGGTTGAGAGGTGGCAGACCCCTCTAAAGCTGGTGTTCCCGCTCTCGTAGATAGTGTCTTCGGCAACATCCTGAAGACAGATCCCAAAGAATCAATTTAGGCAGAATGCGATAACATCAAGGGAGGACAGTATAATTCTAAAGAAGCAACATTTAAGATAGAGAGATTGGAATAAACCCTAGTTGTGATTGCACGGTCAAGATGTATCCATGGTCTGATACCTCTATCCCCTAGGGATCACAGTTCTATCACAAGCACTCTCACTGCTAGCTTCCTTACCTACTGCAATCGCTAATACTAGTTAATCTTATCACTCAATGCATATCAATTTCAATACACTATACTAAGTACTGCACTTTCTAGTACAACCCTTGATGATCACCCAAGTCAGTTTGCAGTGAATATCAATCATGCTCAAGCCAACATATCCTTACACATGCATCTTACCTACTTATACCATATCTCTCCCATTATAAAATCCTATCCTCAAATGAAATTCCTCAAATAAAATTCCTCAAATAACTTTTATAGTAAATTGCATACACTTCCCCCAAGGTTAATTGTTTAAATACTAAAATGAAACAAAATCCTTACAGACTTGTCTAGGTTTATTGAATCGAATCTGAATCCTCAAAAAATAAAATTTTAATAACCATATTTCAACTCTTCAATTTCAAAATTTTGCAATTCATTGAAATCTTCAAAATAAGATTTTATTAACATAATATCTCAACCTCTCAAAATTTTAAAATTTGAAATTCATTTTCAATCCTCAAAATTAAAATTAAAATCCACCCTTCGTAGTCCAATAGCCCTAATGTTAATCATTTTCACTGTCCTCTTCGACATGTGTTATCAGATAATATCATAATTCAGTCTATAAATTCCTCTTAATATGAAATCAACCCTACAATGAAACCCAAAATACTAACTTAAATACCTAATTAACAACAATCAAATCAAGTGAAACCAAAATCCTAATTTAATAACAAATCAACAATGATCAAATTCAATATCAATAAGTGAGAATGGACAGAACAAGGGAATGATTTTAAATTGGAAGTTTTAACAAGATTCTCAGGGGTCATCCCAGGAATCTCTCAAGGAATTGTGATTGAGTATTTGCTCTCGTCCTAGTATCCTATGTCCTAGATTCTATAGCAGGTACGCAGTAGTATAACAAGGATGCTACACTACTACGACATCGCACAACTCGCGAAGTCTGACCTGCGTGGGCCACCACTAAAAACGTGTCACGACCCGCACCCGGTTTAGGGGCACGAGTGCGTGGGTACGTCCAGCCTACGCCGCAGCATCGGCGGTAGAACGCTGTCTAGGTATTGATACTATCTAACTAATGTCACGCAAATATCCAAACTCCATTAGGAGGCACGGATGACACAAATAGATGAACATATACTCAATCACGGGATTACAGCACGATAAGATTTCGAATAATAAAACTTAAATTAAACACAACACAAGTCCACAAGAAATAACTTAACTTAACAATATTCAAGAATCATCAAAATGCCGGAGACAAATCCGGTACCAAAAAGACTGTTAAAAGAACTAACTAAAAATAGTAATTTCCAGCTAGACCTCCTGGAATCACAACTACTACCAAGTCTGCAGCTACTCACCATAAGGTCCATAAAGTGTCGGACAGCGGTCCTCTAAGGCATAGTCTGGAAAAATATTTCCAGTCAGGAAGGAGCAAAGCACAATCTCAAATAACAGTTCCATTAATTGATAATGTCTATAATACAATAAAACATGTCATGCTAGCTACTGAGAAGAAAATGTAATGACAGTTTATGAGAGACAGGCAATATAATATAGTCAGTGCATGTATGGAAATAAAGGACGAGGAACAGTATCATATACGGGTGATGTAGTATATGATTTAAAATAGGGAAACTGTAATCTATTCTAAGTGTTTGAAATAGTAGTTTCGAAATGTGATCGGCTTGGGACATGTACAGTAGCTACAGTCTGGCTAATCATACGTGGGGGTATGATTTGACACCAATAATATTTAATTATGCAATGGGTATTTGATCACATTTCTCACTAGCCATTTCCCCGCCCCCAACTAGTACTGTGGATCCAATCATGACACGTCACGAATACACAACATTGTCTAATATATTAAGTACAATGTCTAATAAATTATTTACAATGTCTAATATCAATGTCTAATGTAAATGTCAATGTCAATGTAAATGTCGTGTATAATGTCGATACGAAAATCAAGGTAACATCTCATGACTGCAGATCCAAGCTATACTAGTCCGTGTAGCACAGTGTCAAAGATTCAGTTGTAACATTTCAAGATCATTGAACTTACAGCTATTATCAAGAATTGGAAATTATCAGAGAATGTACTTGCCTCGGTCCTTAGCTGGTATTTATGGTGTCCTGTTCCAGAGTATCCCCTGGTAAACCAACAGTCCTATAACACATTACAAGCAAAACCATATTCACATCAGATGCTACACTAACACAGTCTAAACACTGAATTCAGGGCCTTCTCTAGGTATGATACTGGCCACCTAGTAGCTAGATACATAATATACATATCTAAGTTAACATATGTAATTACAATATACATATCAAATTAAATACTTATACAAAATATATGTATACATATATATTAAAAATATGCTAAGGTTTTATACAAATATACATACATGTATATATCAAAATAATTATACACCTAAAAATGTGTGTATTTTACTAGTTAAATTTAATACCACACTTACATACATTAATTAAATATATACATTTACAAATTAATTACACTAATTACACCTATGTTAATTTCACATTAACTAAATATATAAACAAACATTTATATATATATACATTAGATATATATATATATACATAAATCAGTATATACACAAATACCTATACATAGTTATATATACACTAATATATATTACAAGTTATTTACATACGATTAATTAAAATAATTACTATACCTATTTATGTGTTAAAAACATTAATTAGATTATATATATATAATATATACATACATACATGTATTCCCATTTCTATTTAAAAATATATATTAAGTATATAAGAATATACATTTATAAGTATACCAATATCATATATATACTAATTAAACAATTAATAAAAGAATACTATATACACATCAATATACATATCTATTAGATATATACATACAATTAATTAAAATAAATAAATACTGTACATTTTCATAAATTTAAATGCCTACAATACATATACATATCCTATATATATATTCAAGTATATACATATATACATATGTGTATATATATGTATATATATATATATATATATATATATATATATATATATAAAGAGAAAGAAGGGAGAAGAAGAGGAATACTCACAGTGGAAGGGGGACTGGCCGGACTCGGCGCCGGAGCAGCCGCCGGTCGGGCTGAGCAGAGGGAGGGGCAGCCACCGCGCAGAGGGAGGTGGCCGGGGTGCACGAGAGCAGAGGGGGCAGCGGTTCCAGCGGGGAGGGACTCCGGGAAGAACAGCAGCGGCGAGGGAGGACTCGCCGGAGTTCACGAAGGGCCGCCGGGGGATGGTTCTGCCGCCGAACACAGAGCACAGGTGGCCGCGGGGGAACCGCCGGACGGGGCCGGAGGGTAGAGGGAGGAGATGAGGGAGAAATGGGGAAGGAGCAGCCGCCGGCTCGGGCTAGGCCGGCCGGTCTCGGGGCTGGCCGCCGGCTGCTTGGGAAGAGGAGCCGCGGAGGGAGCGCCGGCCGGGGAGATCCGCCGGGGTTGCACAGTAGGGGGGAAAAGTGAACAGTATTCCCCCCCTTCTTCCTCTTTGAAATTTAAAAACAATGAAGAGGAAGAAGAAGAAGAAAGAAGGAGAAGAAGAGAAGAAGGAAATGAGAAGAAGAAAGAGAAGGAGAAAATTACCTACGTATGGGAGAGGGGATGTGGGGGCTTGTGAGGTGGTGGTGGTTTCTAGGTTTCTTGGGATTAGGGTTGAGGGTACAATACATTAAATAGGATGAGGGTTGATGAATCCAATGGTGAGGATGCACCCAATTAAATGGGTGGTCCAGATTTGTCAAGAGAAATAATTCATGGGGGATTTGAGGGTGAGAGTTAAATTAAAATATTGGATTCCCTCATTGATTAAAAATAATTAGGTGTTGGCACCTACAATTAAATAATTGCAACTTAGCCCCTTAAATTCGGGAAATTGCACAAACACATGAAATGACGAAAATTGGGCGGGCGATTCGGGGTCCGATATTTTGTAGGGTCAGGGGACACTGTAAGATGGGTATGGGCTGAATTTGCAGGGCACTGGAATTAAATTGGAATTTTAAAATCAGATAAAATAGTATCCTCAATTTAAATAGAAATAAATGCAAGTTGTGTTCAACAATTAATTTGGAGTACTTGGGGTCAAAATCAGATCAAGTCATCAATACCAATATTGAAGAAGACTCAGAGCAGAATATTACCCTAATTTGGGTCGCACAAAAAATAGGTCAAGATGGCCTCCAATTTTCGATTGGAACGCACAACGATACAAAAATAGGAAATTAAAAATAACGTCCGCGACGACTTTTGTGCGGCCAGAAACAATGCACAAGGAGCAAAATTATGAGTTGCAAAAAATAGCAGAATGGAAGGTGGGCATGTCTAGAGCAAGATTGTAAAATTTGTTGGAAGACAAAGGTCTGGATAGTGCTCCAAATATCGAAGCAAAGGCAATGCGCAAAATATTAAATAAAATACAGTAATTAATTGCAATCTCTAAATATTAAATTCTAAATAAAATAATAAAATCCAGAATTCTATAATTCGGACAGGGGTTCGTCCACTGGGCTTCTAGGTCTAGTCTGCTAGCTAAAATAAAATAATTAATACTGCATATAATTTATATTTAATTACACATCACACATAATAATTATTTAAATCAATATACTATTATGCAATTAATCAATTGTAAATAACATAATATTAAATATTGAAAAAATTCGAAAATACCCCTGTTTTCAGAATGTGGTAGTGACATATAGAGATGTGCAGTTCATATGTCTGAGTTTCAGTGTATCCAGGAGTCAGTGTCAAGGAAAGTATCAGTAAGATGGGAGTTTAATGGCTGTGCTGTGTATACATGTGTGAGTGGTGAGTTTATGTATCAAGGTAGTGTAGGAACTGTGTTAATGTAATTAGTAAATTCTGTGCATCAGTAAACTTGTGTCTGTGTGTGTAATTTTTGTGCATAGGGGTTTTATTTGGCTGTGTAGCAGTGAACTGTGATTTGTGTATCAGTAATAATCAGCTATTCAAGTCCCTGATACTGTGTTCTAGCATGTGTGCCTGTGTGTATTTAACCCATGTGCTAGTGTTCTAGTGTGAGCAATATGTAGTGTATCAGCATCTAAGCAGTATTGGGAGAAAAGGGGGGGTGATTTTGTATCAGTAAACTTTCAGTGTGTGGGTAGGAGTTTATGTCTCTGTGTGTATATGGCTGTGTGTAATTCTGAGAGGAATGCACATGTGTATACACGTGTGTGTGTCCCTGTGATAAACATCAGTGAAGTGTTGGTGAACTGTGCAGAATTATGTGTGTGTATGAGTGATTTTCCCAGGTCAGTGTACTAGTGTATTAATAACTAGTGTTTCCCCTGTGTGTAACTGTGTTTCAGTGTGAGCATGCCTGTGTGAATGACAGTGTGTGTATGTGTATGCAATCTGTGAGTGTACCAGTGTAGAGGCCTAGGTGCAGTGTGTAGCAGTGGTCTGTATCAGTGAGAATTTCCAGGTATGTGACTGTGTGTTGGTGTCCTTGTTTGTGAACCTGTGTAAGTGTGAGGCATCAAACTGTACACTGAGTTCAGTGTCAGCAAGCACAGGCAGTGTATAGTAGCTATATGCTTCTCTCAGAGAGTTGACACTGTGGTATCAGTATTTAGGAGTTTTAGTAAAGGATATACCCACTATTATTCGATACCTATAAACTATAAGGTTAAGTATCAGTAATTTAGTATACTAGTCAGTGTTAAGGGTGAAGTGTGAGTAGTGCTCTAAGGTAACAGTGGATACCTAAGTAAGATACAAGGGTATGGGTAATGTATTTATTTGCCAAGGTTTTGAGAACTAGCATAGGTATATGAGTTAATATACAAGTATGATATAAATAGCTAGTATAAGACTAATACTAACTTGTATATACTAATCACCTTAGTATCAATGACAATTATAGTTAATATGACTAGTATGGTTAAGTATGGCATAGACAGCTCACCAAAGACCGAGAAATGGCCAAACACCCTCATTTCAACTTAGCTAATCACTTTTATCATTCCAAACACCATTTAACATTGATATCTTATATATAGGTCATTGTGATTCCACTTTGGACATCGATCCTCACACCTTGCTCAGGACCACAGGCGAGTATATTCTCTGACAGTTTTTATTGTTGATTATTTCTATAACTCAGTTGTATTATATACTTGATTCCGACACTATGGATACACGGGTTAGCACCCTAGATCCCCATCATGAGGAGTCGTGATTGGAATCCATCGTGCTAGCTGGGGGATGGGAAACTATTAGTAGATTATGTGATCATATCCAAACATTTACATGCATCATAGCTCACCCCACTTCTCACGTCGGGTGCGGCCTGACTATTTACATGCATCATAGCTGTTGTATATGATTAGCCTGACCACTACATGCATCATAGCTAACCATATGGTTAGCCTGACCTACAAGAATCATAGCTAATCATATATAATCAGCCTGATCTAGTCCCAAGCCGATCACATAATAAACTGATAATTCAAACACTTAGCTAGATGTCTATTTTATCCAGATCCACTTGTTCTAGCATTCACTGTTTATTGTTCATTGCTAGATGCTCTATTGCCTATATTCATTTTTTCCAGTACTTCACATTTTCAGCATATATTCTCATCTTGTATTTCTTACACTGTTTATAGTCTTTGTCAATTTAATGAAACTACTGTTAGTGCTTGTGCTTCGCTCCAATCCTGACTGGATAACATTTTTCAGAGGACCTGGAGGATCTTTGCCCCACTCATTACGGCCCAGGTTCAGAGGGAGATTTCACTCCGGAAACCCCAGAAGAGTTGCCTATCCTAGAGGAGATCTTGCCTGGCTGTTCTTAGATTATTTTTCTACATTTATTGTTTTAGACTGAGACTGAGTTGTATTTATTATTTTGTGACTTTGTGAGGTCATCTAGACTCAAGATTTGAGTTGGACTTGTTGTGGTTGGTTTTTAATAGAACTCTTTTCTATTCTCATCGTGCCATTATTTCTTATAGCTTGTGATTGAGTATTTCATAGAACTGTGGATTTTTTCTTGTCCTCCGTACAGAGTTGAGACTATTGGCAGGATATATTTTATATGTTGAGACCTAGACAGCGTTCTACCGCCGATGTTGCGGCGTAGGCTGGACGTACCCACGACTCATGCCCAAATTTCGGGTGCGGGTCATGACAGTACGTATCTGCATCGATTACCGAGATCTGAATGCGGCCTGCCCCAAAGATGAGTTCCCTCTTTCTATCACGGATATCATGATCAACAACACATGCGGCTTTGAACGCATGTCTTTCATGGACGGATTCTCAGGATATAATTAGATCAAGATGCATCATGAAGACGAGAAGCACACTGCCTTCCGGACACCATTGGGGGTATATTGCTATACGGTCATGCCCTTCGGATTGAAGAACGCCGGGGCTATATACCAACTGGCTATGAGTAACATATTCCATGAGCATTTATGCAAAACAGTAGAATGTTACATGGACGACATAGCCGTCAAGAGTCACCTCAAAGGAGATCACATTAAAGACTTGAGGACGGTATTCGAGTTAATGCGCCAACATCAACTCAAGATGAACCCTACGAAGTCCTTTCTGGGTGTATCCAGCGGCAAGTTCCTGAGATTTGTCATCACCGCCAAAGGCATCCAAGTGGACCCCGACAAAGTCCAGGCAATCGTAGAAATGCGACCGCCCCATAATCTGAGGGAACTCCGGGGATTTCAAGGCCGTCTGGCTTACATCCGGCGATTCATATCCAACCTCTCGGGGAGATGCCAGCCCTTTTCTCATCTCATCAAGAAAGGTGTATCCTTCGTATGGGATGAAGCCTGTCAGCAAGCGTTCGGAGATATCAAGCACTACCTCACCAGTCCGCCAGTTCTGGTACCTCCCGTCATGGAAAGACCATTCTTGCTGTACGTTCGAGTGATGGATCATTCACTAGGAGCTCTTCTCGCACAGAAGAACGATATGGGTCATGAACAGGCTATCTACTACCTCAGCAGGATGATGGTCGGAGCCGAACACCGGTACAACCCAGTGGAGAAAGAATGCTTGGCTCTGATGTTCGCTATCCAGAAGACGCGGCACTATGTCGCCGGCCAGACTATTCATATCATCTCCAGGATCAACCCTCTTCGAGTACTGATGAGCAAGCCTAGTGCTCTTAATTCTTGACTCACGACTTGGGCGATGCTATTAACACTATATGACATGGTGTACGTACCGCAGAAGTCCATCAAGGGCCAAGCGCTGGCTGACTTCCTAGCTGCTCATTCGATCCCGGAGGCCTCCAAATTATACGAGGACATTCCCGAAGAAGTTGTAGAATGTAATTCCGTAATAGAAAGTAACGCATGGCAACTCTTCTTCGATGGTGCCTCCAGAACCGGTCCTAGGGGAAACGTCGTTTCAGGAGTAGGAGTCGTCTTGGTCACTCCTGATCAGCTCGTCATCTACCGAGCATATTCTCTTAGCGAGCCCTGCTCCAACAATGTGGAGGAGTATAACGCCCTGCTAATCGGGCTCCAAGTCGCCAAAGAGCTGGGGGTCGAGTCCTTGGAAGCGTTCGGTGATTCTCTGCTTATCGTCAATCAAGTCAGAGGAATATATGAAGTCCGGAATCCAGACCTCATCCCCTATCACCGAGCGACGGTCGAGATAGCCATGACATTCAAAGGGTTCATCCTAGAGCATGTACCTTGATCTCAGAATCTAGAAGCTGATGCCCTAGCCAGTCTAGCTGCAAATTTAGCCACTCCTATAAGAAGGCAGGATTCGGTAATCCTTCTTAACAGAGATTTATTCTGTGTGAAGAACAACTTTCACATAGAACGCAGCTACGCTATGAACACAGATCCCCCTATAAGTGACTAGAGAAGTCCCTTCATAGATTTTGTCGCATACGGAATCTTGCCGGAGGACCCCAAAGAAGCAGTATCCGTCAAAAGGCGATCATTACACTTCTACTACGATGCATCTTCACAATGTCTATATCGCCGGACCTACGACGGACTGCTATTGAGATGTCTATCTGAAGACGAAGCACAGCAGATTATCTGGGAAGCTCACGATGGCGTATGCGGAGCGCATCAACCCGGTCCTAAGCTACAGGATCGTATCGGGAGAATGGGCTATTACTGGCCTACTATGATCACAGATGCAATACGCTATGCAAGACAATACAGAGCCTGTCAGGTTCATGCAGACTTTATACATCAACCGTCTGAATATCTACATCCTACGGTTGCGTCCTGGCCTTTCGAAGCGTGGGGTATGGATATCATTGGTCCTATTCACCCGTCTTCTTTCAGCGGTCACCAGTTTATACTGGCCATCACGAATTACTTCTCCAAATGGGCAGAGGCGATCCCTCTCACTGAGGTGAAGGCGTCTAATGTGATCAGCTTCATCAAGCATCACATCATTTATCGCTTTGGGGTACCCCGGAGGATAATTCACGACAATGGGCCTCAGTTCATCAGCCAAGCGTTTCATCGATTTTGCGATAAAAATCGGATACACAATATTGCCTCTACGGCATATTATCCAGCTGCTAATGGTTTGGCGGAAGCTTTCAACAAAACCATTATCAAACTCTTGAATAAATTCGTCTCTTCAAATAAGAGAGATTGGAATGAGAAGCTGGGCGAATGTCTCTGGGCATACCGCACAATGGTACGAACACCGACGGATTGTACCCCATTCTCGCTGGTCTACGGGAGCGAAGCAATTCTCCCCATTGAAATCCAGATCTCGTCACTCAGGATAGCCGTGACTAGTGAGCTGACTCGAGAAAAGAATGACCTGTTAAGGCTCCAAGAGCTAGAAGGACTAGACGAGAAATGCCTCCAAGCTCAGCAGCGCATCGCGCTCTACCAAGCACGCATTTCCAAAGATTTTAATCATAAAGTAAAGGAAAGAGTGTTCAAAGTCGGCGAGCTAGTTCTAGCCGTAAGAAGGCGATGATTCTTACTCACAGAAGTAAAGGCAAATTCCAGCCCAAGTGGGAAGGCCCTTATGTGATCGAGACAACGTTCTCAAATGGCGCCTACAGGATAGCCCAGCCTAATGGAGACCTGTTAATGGCTCCTATCAACGACAAATTCTTGAAAAGGTACTATGCTTAATCTCTCCTGCTCGAGTGGAATATAGCGAGGATCTCAATTCTGACAAAACTACTTCCAGAACATAATTAGCGGGATCATATCCTATCATGTCTGTATGACCTCTGAATAGATATATCCTGCTAAAAAGTTTATCGAGAGTCTATCATGTCCATACTACCTCTGATATCACTCTTGCCTAAAAAAACTGTCATTTATATTCTGAAATGATGGGTCTACAAAAGTCAGAAAAGAGTCGCTTTTATTTATTCCCGATAAAGAGAAGAATTACATCTGGGGAAGTAAAAAGAGAAAGGATACATCATGATGGGGGAGCAGTCAGATCGCAAATTAGCCGCTCCAGTGCAGCTATCTTCTCATTCCTAGAAACCAAGGCATCGGCGCGAGCCCGCTCCAGCCGTGCCTCGGGATTGTTCGTAAGGGTCAGCTCAGCCCTTGCCCGAAGAGAGCCCGTACGGGCAGCTTCTGCACGCTCCAAATCCCGTCGCGCTGCGCTCAGTCGACCAGTCGCTACATCTAGACCTGCCAACGACTGAGAAACCCACTCCACTGCCAGAGCGAGTTTTTCCTTCAGCTTGCGGGCCCTCGCTGCATTCCCTTCATGCTCGGATCGGAGCTTCGTCTCAAGAGCGAGAGCCACTTCCACGACAGCTTTTCGTTTATCCATCCCCAGCTTTTGTGTTTGGATGGAGTTGTCTAGGCTTTCCAGCTGCGTAGAAAGCCGCGCAGTCATGAGGTCGTATCTGGCCTGGACCTCAGTATCAAAGTTGCCCTGAGTCAGCTGCAAGTATTCATTAATGGGTTGCTCTAAACCATTAACCACCGCCTCCAGGGCGTCAGCTACCCCAGGATCGCCGAACTCCCTGACAGCCCCGATCAAAAACTTAGAAGTCTTCCTCAGGCGCTCGAAGTCGAGACTCTTCGCCAATACCATTAATATCATCATTTTCAAACTGGTACAAAAGAGGCTGGTATGTTGCTCAGTCAGCGCAACTTGATCCGATTGAACGCCAGGAGTGGCCGCGATATCAGCGAGCCCCCCTCCGGGAATAATTACAGACGAAGTGGCCACAGCCGCCGCCTCGACGGGTGGTGCGATCGAAGGAGGTACGATGACGACGGTCGAAGTCATTAGCATACTCGCGAGAGACAAAGTCACGATGACGGGTTCGTCCTCCTCTCGAGGTGACGAAACCACTCCAGGCGAGCTGGCCCCCGAAGGTATTTCCTCCTCGAAGTCGAAAGCCTCTGTATCATCGCCAGGAGCCGGAGGAGAGCCAGAAGGTGCTTCAACGCCGTATTCCCCGTGGACGCCATCCCCTGGGAAAAGGACCAGAAAGTTGATATCAATATGATGGTAATCTTTCCAAAGGGAGACATAAAGATGATATTTACCCGGAGCCAACGGTATATATGGCGCATCTGCAGCCGATGTAGCTAAACCACGCTCTAATAACGTAATGCGAACTATCATACCTGGAGAAGGAGGTGGGCCACCCGACTTCGTCCGGAGTTCTGCCAAGCCTTCACCGAGACGCAGTCAAGGTTCGTCAACTGGAATCTCGCTAGACGTGCTCGCTGACACAGCAGGAGTTTTATCCGTTGCTGATCTAGGGAAAGATTCTTCCATCTGCCGTGGCCACACAGGCAATCTCGTTCTGCTACCTGGAGCAGTAGCCACGACAGTGACCTCTAGCAAAGATTCTCCGGTGCCGCCGGCCGGAACTGTAGAGGGTCCCTCTCTAAAAGGCGTGGAACCTCCAGCCAAAGAATCATCCCTGATATGGGGAGATGCAGGCTCACTCCCAGGAGCCTCAATACCAAGAATGCGAAGAGGACGAGCAACCGTCTCCTTTCTCCTCTTACGAAGAGAACCCTCCTTCGGGGTAGAAGCCCGTCGCTTCCCAGAAGAGACTACCAAAGCCCCCGCAGCCGGAGGCACTTCACACCTTGGCACCGACACCAGAGGCTCATCCGGAGTGCCAGACTTCTCACCCTCGTCAGAAGAAACTGAGGGGACTTCAACTCTTCCCCCAGACTGGGAAGAAGGCACCCTGAAGCTTCCACGCTTATCGAAATCGTGATGGAAGGTGTTAATCGCCACATAGAACTGGGCATAAGAATGGAGAATGCGAAGCTCCGTGGAGGTTGTAACGACCGGCACAATGAAGATTGCTCCCGTACAACCCATGATAAAATATCGCCACCCACTGGCTCATCAATGAGTCTGCCCCTGGACCTGAAGCTGGTGACGGCATTGCCCACGTGCAACTGATCGTACCCAAACTGCCGGGCGAACCGACTAGGCAAGTAGGGCTCGAAGAAGCAATGATCTTCGCTCCTGTACAACAGATGGGAGGGTCTAATGCAGACCAACCAATTAAAAGCTTCCGGAGAAAGATCGGTCTTCTATCCACCTGAATCCTCAAGCCTCACCCCTGATTGATTGCGATGTACAGGAGGGGGAGTACAGAGGAGCTTCCAGTCGTGACTAAGGTTCAACACCAGCCGACAGTCCAAAGTGGTATTTATATTCCAGGGAGAGTCTTTGTAGTTCAGAAAGAAATTACCCCCCGAGCTGCTACCAGAGCCGGGAGACATCACCCGGGGGTTGTGGAGAATTAACCATCCCATCAAATACAGGTATGGTAATTCCACCCGGGGAAAACTCTCACGCCGAGCTTCATCGACAAGCAACCCATCAGTCATGGCTCTCAGGCCAGCCTGTATACGGCATACCATGGCAGGAAGCAAGCCCAGTCTTAC
Organism: Iris macrosiphon; assembly: GCA_036927795.1. Lineage (NCBI taxonomy): Eukaryota > Viridiplantae > Streptophyta > Magnoliopsida > Asparagales > Iridaceae > Iris > Iris macrosiphon. The sequence continues at coordinate 110,762,251 of JAYESA010000013.1, forward strand.
CCCGAACACCAGGCACACTGTCGGCCACAGGATATTCCGGTGAATGCGGTCCGCGGACGCAGTACCAGACACTACTACTCGACACAGCCATATCGAGAGAAAACCGGCCAGCTGGGCTTCCTTAGACAGAGGCCTGCGGCAGCACCTCAAGTAACTGTAGGCCTTAGTGCCTTCGGGAACTTTCCTACCCCCTCAACGAGAATCTGATCTGGAGCCTTAGCCTCCTCCATAAGATCCTCAACGACCTGGGCACTAAGCATGCCCAAACAGTTCACGGGCTCATTCTTGCCCCCCGAGGCTTTCTCCGACTTGACAGCCCTGGCTCGGTGGAAGAAGAGGTAGGACATCCACTTGGTGATGTGAGCCAAATCAGAAGGCTCGTTATAAAAAGTGGTGCACGCGAAGTATTGACACATTAGCTCCTGATACACTTCCGCCACCCGAGGGTACAAGTCCCCCAATTCCCGATTGGTGGGGACATACTCTTCATATGGGATATCCCCCATCGGCAGTCTCGAGACAACTGCCATCTCATGAAGGGCCAATCCCAGCTCCCCAAGTGGAGTGGCGAAGGTCCCAGTGAGAGAAATATATCGCTCCATCAGTGCCAAGAACAAATTAGGATTGGGAGGCAACCCAACACTCGTCGCACTCACAGCGGCATACAGTCCAATGCCCTCCAACTCTCTCTGAAAGTGCTTCAAGGCCCAGTTAACTAGGCAAGTCCATCGGAGGTTTGTTGGGGTGATCCACCCATTGCACCGAGGATTCTCCTTGGGGTATACCCCACCTCGTCCCATAAAATCGTTGCAAAAGGTCGACAATTGAACCGGCTGGATCACTGAGCTGTCTTCACTCAAGACACTGCCCGGGAACAGTCCTCTGAACAACGTCATAACACCGGAAGGGCGGCTGACAAACGACCCCTAGTCAGCCCCTTTCAGATGAAAGATCTTCCCCGGCTTGCCGTAAAGATCGGGAGTCAGCGTCCACGACATCCTCCTACGATGTGTGGCATGGAAGAAAGCCGAGATGGGATAATCTCTCGGCATCGTGGGCAGATACAAGACCACGCTCTCGGCAGGGAAAACCCAGGGTTCTCTCTTGGGCTTCGTCTGGGACTGCTTGTCTATCATGTCCCCGAAGAGAAAGGTTGGCTTGATGTACTGCTCCCCGTCTACATACGTTAGGGGCTCCCCGTTGATCATGCTCAGCAGAATTCGCTCACCCTGAGCCGATATTAAGATCCCCCTTCCTTCAGGGTAGTGGGGTCCGGAGATAGGAAATGCCACGTGGGACAGATCCTCCAGATAGTTCGAGTGCAGCATCCCGGCAGCGGAACCCATCACCTCGGCCAGTGGAGACTCACCCAAATCAACTGCAAAAGTGCAAGGAAAATATGTCATTATAAATCTTGCACAAACATACAGACCGAACAAACGACAGTCTGTGCTCTACGCCAGGATTGTACGAATTTGGTTATTTTACGCCTGAAGTCCCCTCCACAAGCATAAAACTCAAATTTTACGACATACGCCAATTTTCGGTAGCCAGAGATTTTTACGCTCGGAACTACGAAAATATGGAGTTTTTACGCTGGCACATTAGAAATATGGGCGTAAAAGATGAAAACACCTCCGTGCATCATCTTCCTCAAAGAGGCTATCAGCACAGAAGATGACCTAGTGCGGTCACGTTCAACGTGTGCGTAGGATTTTTCGTCATTTTTTGTCACCCCAAAGGCACTACCTCTAAGACCGGGTGCGCTGCTCGTCGGCGGGATACTTCGCTCGGAAGGAAGTTCACCTTGCCCAACCGAAGACTCCCTCGCTGGGACAGAAGAATGAGAAGAAGAACCTATGACCTTTCCCTTAGTGGAGGGGGTTTGTTTCGGCACCATTTCTGAAGACTCGAAGTGCTCGGAGAAGGAACGAAGAAAAACTCGAACAGTCGAAAGCTCTCTTTCGCAGAAGACAGATAAAAAGTTTTTTCTCTTAAAAGCTTGGGATATATATAGAGTTCGAGTCGACTCCTCGAATCCTCGGACGGACTCCTCGAAACCCTAACCAAATCTCCTAAATTAAATATTTGGTTATGATTGGGTCCTAAGTCAGCCTATTATTCAGAGAAGGCGGACAGTCAGCGAATTCAAAAAGATTCTTCGCGCAAAGCAGTTCAGCGGTTCCTACGCTAAAGGAGCTTTCTACGCTCGACAGCAATAGATCTACGATTTTACGCTCGCAAGCTACAAGTCTATCATTTTTTGCCCGGATGCCTTTGTGCTCGGTAGCTTTTATGCTCGAGAGGCAACAAACCTACGACTTTACGCTCAGCAGATACCAAATCGATGATCTCACGCTCGGTGGCGCTCAGTTTACGCTCAGAAGCAACAAATCCGCAAACTTCACGCTCGGAGAAATTTTCTTTTCAGGAGCTACAGATCTACAGTTCTACGCTAAAGGAGCTTTCTATGCTCGACAGCTACGAATCTACGGCTTTACGTTCGACAGCTATAAGTCTATGGTTTTACGCCCGGATGCCTTTGTGCTCGGTAGCTTTTATGCTCGAGAGGCTACAAACCTACGACTTCATGCTCAGGAACCACAAGTCTACGATTTCACGCTCGATAGTGTTCTACGCTCACAGGCTACAGATCTCCAGTCCTACGCTAAAGGAGCTTTCTACGCTCGACAGCTACGAATCTACGGCTTTACGTTCGACAGCTATAAGTCTATGGTTTTACGCCCGGATGCCTTTGTGTTCGGTAGCTTTTATGCTCGAGAGGCTACAAACCTACGACTTCACGCTCAGGAATCACAAGTCTACGATTTCACGCTCGATGGTATTTTACGCCCAGAGGCTACAGACTGATGATTTCACGCTCCACGACTTTTCGCATATCCGAACAGTCCCCGAAGCGGTTAATTGCAAAGAGTTCACACAGAAGATACTCGTTCTTGACCCCAAAGTATCCCAAGTACCCGAAACACACAGAGTTCAAACATTGAGAAATTACTCTGGTCGGGTCCAAAATTGGAGGTTCATCCAGACCCCAGTCTGAATATCTCGTCTGTCAAGATGGCAACTCAGTTTGACAGCCATTTCTCGACCCTGTTCCAAGGGAGTTTCGAGAGATCATTCTTGAAGACGAAGTCTGAACAAAATTTCTGCTCATCAGAAGCAGTAGTTCAGAGCTCTACGCGGTCCCTCAGTCCTAGCAACAAAATAGTTCTAAAGGTTCAACAGGCTTAAACAGCGTTCTATGGACTATTCGCTACACGTAAAGGACAGGACCTAATACTCTTCTTATCAGAGTTGGCGTAAAGAATCAGACGTGTCGAAGCTACACATATTCAGACTTCACAGCAACGTATGGCAAGACGATCATATGCAGAGAAGAAAGATGATTTTTATTAAAGATTAAAGTCATGATTACATATGAGGGAAATCCTGTCTACAAGGGGTTTTTCTTCATTCTTCATGGTTACATATGAGGGAAATCCCGTCTACAAAGGGCTTCCTCATCATCGTCGTCGAAAGATCGCCCCCAGAATCCGTTCTACCGGGTTCTCGCATCGGCGCAGGTCTTCCTCTTCTCCCATGGCAGTTCATCGACCACCACAGTCATGAACAAGAAGATCCTCCATATGCCATGGCCGATCCAGTTGAGGCTTCTTTAACCCAACTCGATCGAGGATAGCAGTCACAGTATGTCTGCTCTTGTCCGCGGAGGTCTCAGGGGGAAATATACAGCTTGCAAGCTGTGTGGTCAAATACGACCCTTCCTCTCTCCTGGGCAAAAGCCATATAAAGTTGCTGATTATCCCGAGCAAGGGAGGCTAAGATATCCTTCCATGATCCATCGTCGCAGTGGACACTTGCTCGAAGACGCCGTCTTTTTCGGCTCCCTACATGCTGGAAGAACATGATCTCCTTCTTCCTCAGATCAACCCGACGAACTCCGGCGATCATCTCTGCATAATGATGGGAATGTGGGGAGAACAGGTTAACTCCTCCAGCCTTTTTATAGGCGAAAGAGATCACAGCGGTCCCCAATAAATCTGCCATAAAGTCTGCATCGACCGTTTCAACGCTTCATTCAGACACGTTTCGAGTTACGAGGGGCCGTTCATGCTTTATTCAAAGCGTTTCAAATTCCGAGGAATTTAAAAGCTTTGAAGGGGGTCTTGTAGAAGCATGAAAAATACGCTAGGAGGAGCTACGCAGCATACTGATGCAGAGCTGCGTAAACAGAGGCCTTCAGAGCCATCAAGAGTACAAGCTCAAGGGACCATCCGCGTAAGTGCAGTACGTCCAGGTCGCTCCAGCGTAAACGGGGTTCTTCATCGCCTCCATGGCATAAAACTCATCCGCTTTCAAAGCAGTGTTAAAGCGTACGAGGAACGCTTCGTCTTCCCCGAAATGAACCTGTCAAGTCACGCAGCGAACCTGACCTCTGACTCCTGACAAAAAGTGCTGCACGGCTACCTAGACGACGGCTGGAAACGAGGACAGACCCCTCGGGACGCGCACTACCTTATGATGGCGGATCTCTGCATTTAATACAGAGGATTTGGTTAAAATATCGCCGAACCGTCGTTTACTGACATCCCCTCAGCATAAACTGCTCTTTCGCGTACAAGGGGATATCCGCAGTAGACAAACCGCCTGCCATGTCAAAAGCTGCACTTTGTACGGAACTCGAGGCACGTCGCTACGTCTAAATTGTACAGAGCGGTGACAGTTTCTTTGGAGGCACGTCCCTGCGACAGTTGCACAGAAGGGTTGTAGACCTTCAAAATATGCCTCCACATTTAATGCACAAGAGGATGGCAAATCTCTGCAAGAGATTTGATTATATCTTCAAAAGCCATAATTCCGGCTAAAGACGTCAACATCAGCACTCTGGCACGATACGCAGCGGCTTCTACGCCCATTCAAGATCTGTGCTCATTCAGCTTCTACGCCCATTCGGCTTCAAACGCCCACTCAGTCTCTATGACCATTCGGCTTCAAACGCCCACTCAGTCTCTATGACCATTCGGCTTCTACGCCTACTCGGCTTCTATGCCCGTTTGGCTTCTATGCCCATTCGGCTTCTACGCCTACTCGGCTTCTATGCCTATTTAGCTTCTACGCCGGGGTGACAGTCATTTGGCTTCTACGCCAACCTCTTCTACACAAGGGATACCTACCTACGTGGCTTCTACGCAGTGATCTTCGTAGCAGATATACGCATTTTGTCTCCTTAGTTGGACACGCGTCACATCCTCACTCAAAAGGTCATCTATACGCAGGCATTGGTTATTTTAACCGTTGTGTAAAAGGGTGCTGTACTTTCCACTCCTCGGTTTTTACACCGACAGAGTGGTCACTGTCACCAAAACTCTATAAATAGAGACCCCTATCAATGGGGAACGGTCAAAAAACTTAAAACTTGAAGATCGAACAAGGTCGAACTTCCCAGAAAGATCGAACCGGAGGTCAAGAGAGAGAGAGAGAGAGAGAGAGAGAATCCGGAGCTCAGGCAAAGAGCAGGGATCGACGACTTTGGCATCGTGCACCCACCCTCTTCTGCAACCTTCGAAGCTGCTACCTGTCTTCCACGGCACTTCTTCAACATCGTGTGGTCCAAGGGCTAAAGTGATCGACTGCAGATCAGACACCTATAGCAATTTAAACCCAGATTAAATAAATTGTACTCCCACATCCTCGTATAGGATTAAATTGTACAAGTTTATTTGTAAACCAAAGGGCGCGGGTTTCGTATAAACCCCGTCATTGAAATACACTTTCATTCTTTCGTTTAATACCACAAACACCAGGATCGGATGAGCAGCTAGGAAGTCGGCCAGCGCTTGGCCTTTGATGGACTTCTGCGGGACGTATACCATGTCGTATGGTGTTAACAGCATCGCCCAAGTCGCGAGTCGAGAATTAAGAGCACTTGGCTTGCTCATCAGTACTCGAAGAGGGTTGATCCTGGAGATGATATGAATAGTCTGACCGGTGACATAGTGCCGCGTTTTCTGGATAGCGAACATCAGAGCCAAGCATTCTTTCTCCACTGGGTTGTACCGGTGTTCGGCTCTGACCATCATCCTGCTGAGGTAGAAGATAGCATGTTCGTGACCCATATCGTTCTTTTGTGCAAGAAAAGCTCCCAGAGAATGATCCATCGCTCTAACGTACAGCAAGAATGGTCTTCCCATGACGGGAGGTACCAGAACTGGTGGACTAGTGAGATAGCGCTTGATATCTCCGAACGCTTGTTGACAGGTTTCGTCCCATACGAAGGATACACCTTTCTTCATGAGATGCGAAAAGGGCTGACATCTCCCCGAAAGATTGGATATGAATCTCCGGATATAAGCCAGACGGCCTTGAAATCCCCGAAGTTCCCTCAGATTATGGGGCGGTCGCATTTCTACGATGGCATGGACTTTGTCAGGGTCCACTTGGATGCCTTTGGCGGTGATGACAAATCCCAGGAATTTGCCACTAGATACACCCAGAAAGGACTTCATAGGGTTCATCTTGAGTTGATGTTGGTGTATTAACTCGAATACCGTCCTCAAGTCTTGAATGTGATCATCTTTGAGGCGGCTCTCGACGGCTATGTCGTCCACGTAATATTCTACTATTTTGTATAAATGCTAATGGAATATATTACTCATAGCCCGTTGGTATGTAGCTCCGGCGTTCTTCAATCCGAAGGGCATGACCGTATAGCAATATACCCCCAACGGTGTCCGGAAGGTAGTGTACTTCTCATCTTCAGGATGCATCTTGATCTGATTGTATCCTGAGAATCCGTCCATGAAAGACATGCGTACAAAACTGCAGGTGCTGTCGATCATGATGTCCGTGATGGGAAGAGGGAACTCATCCTTGGGGCAGGCTGCATTCAGATCTCGGTAATCGATGTAGATACGTATTTTCTCATTTTTCTTCATGACTGGGACAACGTTGGCGACCCAGTCGGGATGTTGTTCTTCCCGGATGAAACCGTAGGCTATCAACTTCTTGACTTCAGCTTCGATGGCATCCATCATATCCGGGCGGAATCGGCGTTGATGCTGCTTCACAGGCTTTGAGTCGGTCAATATGTTGAGTTTGTGATTAGCCACCTTTGGGTCAAGGCCCGACATGTCCTCATAATCCCATGCAAAGACGTCGATATATTCTTTTATTAGCTGGATAACTTCTTCCCTTTCAGCTGGGGGAAGATTGTTACTAATAAATATCGGCTTTGGCGAAAGTTTACCCCAACATCAACCTGGATAACTTCGTCTTTGGTGGGAGGTTCCCTTTGCTCGAAGCAGAATTCCCACTGCGTATCCATTTGTTGGGCCCAAGAGTCATTCTCAAACAGCTCAGGATCATGTTCATCTGCTTCAAAGGAATCTGTCACTACCATATTCACCGATAATGTTTGTTCGAGAGCATTAGGTGAGTCAGAGGGCGACGAGCCATTCTGAGAAGAGGAAAAGATGTCCTCATCTGACTTGGAAGTCGTAAGGGAGGTGGCATACCCTAACCCGAAATGAGTTTATTGATAGCGGGGGTCGCCGCGCAGCGGCGTTCGTCTGCCTCTTCCGTAGTTGAGGCCTGGCTTCCGCTCCAAGTCGTAGCCCATGTTTTGCATGATCCTCAACGCTTGCGGGCTATATCGGTGAACTTGCATTTTTCCAGCATCGTCATTGAAAGAATCTTCCTGGACAGTCGGTTGATTGTGCATGCGGCCGAAGACTATTGAACGCTGGCTGCTGCAGGTAGGCGGGACAATGAAGATAGAATCCTCATATGGTCCATACGTCGTGACGACGTTGGATGATGACGCTACTTCCCAGACATACGGACGGTAGGAGTTCATAGCTTCCAAGAATTTTTGTGCTATGGGTTATACCTCGTCATGGGGAGTGGATTCCTGATTTAGAATTTGAGTGCCAATATACTAGAAAAGAGGATGTTTATTATTATCTGGAACTCCGTTCCTGGTTGCATTTACATCAGTCGGCTGCCCGTTGCGCCTAAGGTTGATGACCAGGGATGGAGGCTTCTGGTTCAAAGTGATCACTAAAGGATCACTCCCTTTTCCTGACCTGGTCTTGTTCAGGTGAATAGCCATAGGCTCCATGGCTTTCGGACGAGTGGTTCGTCCTTTCACCTTGATTGACAGCGGTATTGCGGAAGAGGGTTCTTCTGGCTCCCGGTGGGATTCCTTCTCTGCCTCGCCTGACCCTTCTTCCGTGTGGTCTTGAGAGTACAAAACGGCATCGGAATAGTAGGAGTCTACTCCTTTAAATGGGTTTAGGTCAGCAACCTCCGTCTGTACTGTTCCTTGGGGGTCTACATATTTAAGACATTGATGTAGAGTTGAAGGAACGATGTTGTGGTCGTGGATCCACGGTCTTCCCAGCAAAATGTTGTAGGATACCTCTGAATCGATGACGTAACATGTGGCCACCGATCTGAGATTGCCAATCTGGATCCTCAGGCAAATTTTCCCCAACAACTTACTTCTTTCGGCGTTGAAACCCACGATTGTAGTGGAGGTGTAAGCCAATTTGCTGGTAGGAATCCTCAGCGGTCTGAGCAGACTGTGAGGGATGATGCTGATCGACGATCCCGGATCTATGTGAATCCGATCGACCTCCATGGAACCGACGTACCCGGTGTAATAGAGGGGCCTGTCATGCCTGTTATGTTTTAACAGTATGTCGTCTTGAGTGAAAGTGATATTTGGGACCACTTCCATCACACTGTGGCATTGAGGACATGCCACCGGTTCTTCGTCGGGGGACTTGAGCTGGGTCAAGCATGCTTTCGCCTACATCAGTGCTTTACTCAGGGCTAGACGAGTGTCTTGGGAGAGCCTGAGTAGCTCGAAGATGGATAGCCTGGCTGGTGTATTAGCCAGTTGGGCCAGGATGTCGAAGTTGTATGGCTTCTCTAAACCTTTGTTTGGAATGTTTTTCACAGGTTTATCAAAGCGCACTTCTCTTTGCTTCCCCTTGTCCGCCGGAGTTGGTTTTGAAGGGCTGGCATCTGGTATGACAGGACCTGGTCCTGAAGGTTTGGCAGCTGAAGCGTCCGCCGGTACATCTGCCTGACTTGCTCCGTAGTCGTTGAGGTAGGCTTTCCCTGAACGGGTTGGAGCAAATACCTCGTCTTCGTCTGATGGCAAAGAAGTTGCGACCATATGGCATGGTTTGCATTTGGAGCTCTTTCTAGACGTAGCCTTAGTAGCTTTAGTCCCCTCCTCGAACTCTGACACTAAATCCGGATGGACCCACATAATCTCGCCCTGCCGGGTGGTTAGGGGTACCAGGTCATAATTTTGACCCCTAACTGGAGGGAGATTGACGATGTTCATCGTGGTCCGGGAAATGGGTGTGACACCGTTCGAGACTTCTTGGGAAGGCAGATTGCCAAACCGCAGAGAGATCATGTTGGTCGTGACCGTCTTCTCGGTGTTGTGCAGAGTGATAGCTTTAACATCGATCAGACCCTGGATCTTCCTTTTCAGTATGTAACACGCCTTTGTCGGGTGGTGCACGTATCTGTGGAAGATGCAGTATTTGGGGTCGTTAGTACTGCCGACTTCTTGGGGCCGTCTTAGCTTCGGAAGGGTGATCTTGCCACTTTTGACGAGACACTCGAATATACTTGGGATATCGTCGTCGTCGAAAGAGTAGACTTCGACGGGCCTGGAGGTCCCGGGTCTCGCTTGTGCGGTTGCCGTAATCTTTTGTCTGGCCATATTGATCGCCAGAGCTTCTTTTCCTTTGGAGCTGCGAGGATGGTCGCTGCTGGGAGATGACCTTTTACCTCTGTCAGAGGCGGAGATCATGATGCCATTGTCGCGCGCCTTGTGATTGTTGTCTTCGACGGCTACTGCCGAGATGATGAACGAGGGCCAATCATGGAACTGATATGGTCCTGTAAACACCGAGACTACGGGAAGGAGGTTCTTCCTGCAAATGTCGACTAACGCAGAGTCTGGAACTCCTGGAGGCATCTGTAAGGTGGCCTGACGAAAACGTTCGACGAAGGTGCGAATGTCTTCCTTTTCCCTCTGCTTGACTTCGATGAGAGAGGACATAGACATGTCCATTCCTCCCTTGTAGAATCGTGTAAAGAATAAAGCTTTAAAGTCTTCGAAGGAAGTAATGCAGTTGTCCGCCAAGCTACGGTACCACTGATAGGCTACTCCTGAGAGGCAGCCTTTGAACACCCGAGTGAGGAGGGCGTCGTTCCCTTGTAGCAACACCGTCATCATACTGAAATAGTTCATATACTGACTTGGTGATGTTTTTCCCTCGAACAGAGCCATAGTCTGAGGTTTGTACCTCGGAGGGAAAGGGACCTCTTCCCAGATAGCTGGGTAAGGCTGGTTGATTCCCAGTTTCTTGAGCTGATCTTTGTGCTTCAAGGCGTCAAACTGGGCTTTCAACTCCCGTACTACCTGCATCAGATTTTCAGTCGGAAGCGGGACTACGGTGTAGTGTAGAGTTGGTTGTATCGTAACTCCAACGGGAGGTAATGCATTCTCTGAGTGAGGAAGTGGAGGAACTACTGACTCTTGATCTAGAGCAGGCTCTTGGCTCGGGTTGGTTGGTGGTAAGTCCACCCCCACACGTATCTGAGTTGGCGGGACCGATGCTTGAGCCATGGCAGTCGCGTGCTGAGTTAGCATCATCTGGTGCATGTTCTCCATTATGGATTGCATTTGTTTCAGAGATGTCTCCAGTATAGTGATGTGTTATTCCGCGTTTCCTGACGGTGAAGCTTCCTCGCGTTCATCTTCAACGGTATAAACTTCCATTTCCCTAGGCATCGTCGAAGGATGCGTATAGGTTGCTGCAGAAGTCGACTCTATACTCTCAGTATTTGATTCGGGAGAATGGTGACCCCCAGCATCGGAATCAGAGGAGTACGAAGTCAGTTGTTGTGACCTTGAACGAGTGTTCTGGAACACCCCATCTTCAGTGTCTCTGAGGAGCATGTTGGATCTACTTTGGCTCGGAGTTCTAGAGGACGGACGTCTTGAGCCTGAGCTTCCTCCAGGTATATGCGAAGCCATGTTCACGGATGCATGCGCGGGCTCTTCTTCCTGGAAAGACAGAGAGTAGCTCAACCGGTCGAAAACCGACCGTTTTGCTTTAGAATAGCAGCAGTCAATCACAATCTTATGACTATTACAACATTGCTCGCCAGGGGGCGTAATAGACATGTTGGAAGGTCCCCTTTCCTTATGCTTCTGGATTAGATATTTGCGCAAGTCAGGAGGAGTATAAGAAGAAGACGATGGCTTGTTCCTTCTGTTCCCATCAGTGGGCATACGGAGATTGGGCACCATGGTTTTCCCTGTGCCACCTGTGTACAACAGGTTGGCTATCTGGGTGGCGGATAATCCCCGGGGAGGGTGTCTTTCCGCAACTTGAGCTTGCTTTACGCCGTGGGACTTCGCCTGGCGTAATTTAGAGATTTGCTCAGACTGGCATAAAGCTGAAGAGGTTCTCAGTCGGCCATCGGCTTCTCGCGTAATCCGGAGGGTAGGCAGATTGCTCCCTCGCTGGCGTAAAGGCCGAGAAGTTGAGTACTCTGCCGTTTGCTTTCCCTTGCGAAGATCACAGCGCTCATCTGGTTCCTCGTAGAGGTCAGATGTTGTCTTGCACACGGAGCATGATTTGTACTTCCGATTTGGCGCTGAGGCATCATCAGAAGTTTTGTCTGTACCGCACGTAGCGGGAGACTGGTTTCTGCGCGTAGAGCGCAGTGGATACTTCTGGGTTAGCGCTGAGGCTTTGCCCGAAGTTTTGTCTGTACCGTGCGTAGCGGGAGACTGGTTTCTACACGTAGAGCGTAGTGGATACTTCTGGGTTAGCGCTGAGGCTTTGCCCGAAGTTTTGTCTGTACCGCGCGTAGCGGGAGACCGAATTTTACGTGCAGGGCACGGAGGGAGCAATGCTACAACCTCATTGGTCGGAGAGATCGGAGAGATCGGAGAGTCTACAGGAATGGTAGAGGATGTCTTGGGCATCCAGACCTTGCGTAGCTTCCTGTTGTCTTGGACGGAGAGAGGGTGAGAGCTACCCCCGGTTCGAAGCATGTCTTCGTAGGCAGACTGGTCGAATTGGACGACCAGTGTCTTCTTCACGGTTCCTACAGATATCTCATCGTGTTGAGGAATTACTTTCTCATCAGAAGAGAAAGACGTCCCCAGCGGAGTCGCCATCTTGTTTGTGGTGGAAAACGAAAGAATAAAGATGTATTCAAGATGGGGTTTACACGAAACCCGCCTTCTTTGGTTTACAAACAAACTTGTACAATTTGATCCTATACGAGGATGTGGGAGTATAATTTATTTAATCTGGATAAATATTGCTATAGGTGTCTGATCTGCAGTCGATCACTTTAGCCCTTGGACCACACGATGATGAAGAAGTACCGTAGAAGACAGGAAGCAGTTTCGAAGGTTGCAAAAGAGGGTGGATGTACGATGCCAAAGTCGTCGATCCCTACTCTTTGCCTGAGCTCCGGATTCTCTCTCTTTCTCTCTCTCTCTCTCTCTCTCTCTCTCTCTCTCTCTCTCTTGACCTCTAGTTCGATCTTTCTTGGAAGTTCGACCTTGGATCTGATATTGGTTTTCTTGACCAATTTTCCGACCTTGTTCCTCATTGATAGAGGTCTCTATTTATAGAGTTTTAGTGACAGTGACCACTCCGTCGGTGTAGAAACCGAGGAGTGGAAAGTACAGCATCCTTTTACACAACGGTTAAAATAACCAATGCCTGCGTATAGATGATCCTTTGAATGAGCGTGTGACGCGGGTCCAACTAAGGGACAAAATGCGTATAATCGCTACGAAGATCACGGCGTAGAAGCCACGTAGGTAGGTATCCCTTGTGTAGAAGAGGTGGGCGTAGAAGCCAATGTCTCTCACCATGGCGTAGAAGCCAAGTAGGCATAGAAGCCGAAATAGGCGTAGAAGCCGAGTGGTCATAGAGGCCGAGTGAGCACAGGAGCTGAATGGGCGTAGAAGCCGCTGCGTACCGTGCCAGAGTGCTGATGTGGACGTCTTAGCCGGAATTACGGCTTTTGAAGATATAATCAAATCTCTTGCATTAAATGCAGAGATTTGCCACCATCCTGTGCATTAAATACGGAGGCGTGTTTTTGAAGGTCTGCAGTCCTTCTGCGCATCATTCGCAGAGACGTGCCTTGAGAAACTGTCACCGCTCTGTGCTTTAGACGTAGAGACGTGCCTCGAGCAACTGTCATCGCTCTGTGCATTGGTCGTAGAGACGTGCCTCGAGCCCCGTACGGAGTGCAGCTTTTGATGTAGCAGGCGTTTTGTCTACTGCCGAGCGTAAACAGCTCATGTCTGCCTGTGTAAAATAAGGCAGCGTATCCCTTCGTGCACGTAAAAGCAGTTTACGCAAAGGAGATGGCGGTAAATGACAGCCTGGGTTGCAGTGCTGTGCCATCATTATAGCCGTCGTCTGGGTAGTCGAGCCGTATCCCTTTATCAGAAGTCCAGATGTCAGGTTCATTACAGGATCTGATAGGTTCATTTGCAGGATCTGACAGGTTCACTTCGGAGAATACGAAGCGTCTCTCGTACACTTTAATGCTGCGTTGAAAGAGGATAGGTTTTACGCTATGGAGGCGACGAAGAACCCTGTTTACGCTGAAGCATCCTGGACGTACTGCCTTACGCGGATGGTCCTTTGAGCTTATATTTCACGCTGTGTTTAGCGAAAAAAGCTTTGTTGCACGCTTGATGGCTCTGAAGGCCTCTGTTTACGCTGCTCTGCATCAATATGCTACGTATAGCCATCCGGCGTATTTTTCATGCTTCTACAGTAATCAAAGGGAAGTTTCAATAACAATTATGGATTGAGATCCTAATATTCTTATCCTACTACAGGCTCGTTCGTTACAATAACGTAACCAAAATGATATGCTCTCGACCTGGATGGGCTACCACAAAATATGTCACGCCCGAGTCCCAAAATATGTAGGACTAGGAATACGTAAACATGCTAGCTACGCATTCAACCAGACTCTTGTCCGACTTGAATACGTATAAGTTGTACTATCTAAGTATTATGATATAAATATAGCTACATCTTAATCTACAAGGACACAAAATAACAAGAATGAGCTACGTGTGCTAAAGTCGGCCGCCCAGTAACACGCAAGCTCGAATAGACTTGAGAAAGAAACAGACTCTATAAAACTAGGTTATATCAGCAGATAAGTAACAACAATATGAATAACTACACATAACTCCGGTAGAAATAATATAAGTACCTGGTACCAATGTCCGCATGACAAGGCAACACACATCAACAACTCTAGAAGGCTCCACGACAGTCTATGCTGTAAAACTGGCAAGGAACCAGGTCCTCAAAGGGACATAACAAGGTACAAGAAACAACGTGCCAGAAGTGAAATAGTATATGATATATGGTAATCAAGGGTAAACTATTTTAACCATCTAAGTGCTATGCAAGTGAGAGATTACCCATACTCTGCCAGGAGATTCTCAAGGTTTTATGTGTGTGAACCCCACGCAATCTAATAATAGTAATAATAGTCACTAAGGGCTCTATAACAGGAACCCAACACTACTACAAAAATAGTTAACAATGACAGCCAAATATGCCATTTGATGACATTTGTTTGGCCGTCATCTACGCCAGTGTCATCTTTATTGTGAGAAAACACTGACGGTTAAACACATGTCATCTTTATTTGTAAAAGATGACTTGTACAATAGTAAATGTGAGACATAGTGATTCCTAAATGGTAAGGAATATTTTTATATATATTAGCTAAACATTTACATTGGAATTAACAATCTAAAGTCATTGTACGGCTCAAGTCCAAGCAAATCAAAGAAGTAGATACTTTGAGAATATGGATCGACAACAACCAACATCTAATGTTAGATACTATAACAAATTCAAACTACATAAAGTCAAAGTAGAAAACCAGGAAAATATTATATATGCAAGTATCTGAATACTAAAGTAGTCTGCTGCTAGTTACCATATAGGAATATCCAATTGGACTTTGGAAAATAAACTGACAAGAAGAACAAAACAAGTAACTTACTTTCCATTGTATGAAAATACTACAATTTCCCCTTTGTTACTAACTTCCATTCTCGTGGCCAACTTAGGAACTCTTAGTTAACTATTTTGCGCTTGAGCAACTACTCTAAGTTCAACAAGTCTACTTATTTTCTAAATTTGACCTTTGCAACATACCATATAGAAATCTGTAACGAGATTATTTTGGGCACATAATTAATATACTATACACCAAATATTTTGAAAATAAAATCATTCCTAAGCCAAAATTGATCATGTAAACAACAACTATTTGAACATATATTTCTTCCATTTTAGAAATGACCAAGGCTGCAGTATCTTAAAAAATATGAAGCCAGAAAGAGCATTGATACCGACTCCGAGATTTCACATTAAATCAAATATCAAACCACACTTGGATATTCTATAATGATCTAAACATGACCCTACTCGGTCCAACCAATATGGCTAACAAGTGTATGCCAAACTATCAACTATAATATTGTAGTGGGTGGGTTCTAACCTAATGTCCATAAAAAAAAGTAATCATAATAAAATGTGGCAACATCCTCAGAATGTGAAGAGCATATTGTCCAAAATAAAATTCAACTATGGTTTGCATGTCAAACAATTAAATTTAAAGTAAAGACAAGGGGTTAGTACAAATACCAAACTCAAAAGGCCACCATAACACTGATTCTCTTGCTTTTCGAGGACCTTACTACGTATATGTAATAGCAAATTGATGAATCAAACAACTAGCATAGCTCGTATTAGATACTAATCATTGTTCAAAACTGTCATAGGTGATTCTTGTGTTTAGGGACTTTAATATTCCAGTCAAATACATGATAAAACTGGACACCAAAAAATGTTCACTAACATCAAAAGATTTTATTGTTCTCAGGTGCAACTATAACATATGCTGCATATTCTGTATTTTCATGCATATTGTGCTAGGTGTACTTGTCTACTTTTCATGCGGCTTTTGTTGTACATTTCAAGCCTTCTTCGGTATAAAAATATAAGTAAATAATTCTGGGCATTTGTTGGCAATGCATCTTACAGGAAGATCTCCTTCAATCCTATTTAATATAAAAGTAGATAGAAAATGATGTGACTAACAGGCTTTTGTAGTACAAATTGAACTTATATATCTTCCTCCATAGTATGTGTATGCCATTATCATGCAAGTCAACATAGACAACTTCTTACTTGTTGATGATAACAAAAATGCCACAGAGAGAATGCAGATGAGGCTTAAAATTTATTCTCGAAAGCACTTTGTTTCTAAGCTAGCTGTTATTGCAAAGCAACATGAGGAATAAAAATTATGTTAGTCAAAATTCACAATACTCCTTGATATCCGTAATGGTTATAACCTTATATGATGAAGTAATGACAGTCAGTGCTAGAAATGCCTAGTTGATTACCTAAAATATTTTCAGAAATACTTATTACTTAAACTATTTTTGAGAAATATTGATTACCCAAAATTACTGTTTCAACCTTAACTAAACAATAGAAGTAGTCACTACAACAAAAATGATTTTTTTTTTGTGGTTTTTCCTCGTCAAGAAAGGATTTTCTTGATGGTTTTGGATCCGTCATCTAGACCACAATCAAGAAATGTCACTACTTTTCTTGACGGTTTATGTTCTTGTTTTCTTGACGGTTTTAAACTGTCAAGTAACAAGCCTTTTTTGACGGTTTTAAACCGTAAAAATACATATCAAAAAAACCGTCAAGGTAAATAAAATTTTTTCTTAAATGTGGTCTAGATGACGAGTAATGAACGTCAAGAATATCCTTTCTTGACTGAAAAAAACCGTCAAGAAAAATATTTCTTGATATTTAAAAACCGTCAAAAAACCATTTGTTGATATTCAAAAAATAACATTTTTTTAACGTTTTACAACCATCAAGAGAATAATATCAATATATTCCAGAATCCACATAATATCAATATATTCCAGAATATTGCAACCATCAAACTATAACATACAATTTTTATATTAAATAAAAAAAGTTTGTACACCACAAACATCCACCGACATATCAAAGTAACCAAAATATATGATTTTTACAATAAGTATCTTATAGTCAAAACATCCTTGAGATAGCAAAATGCTTCTCTAACCATCCAAATTCATCCTGATATGCTTCTTTTGTAACAACATGTACTTGAGGTCGTCGAGGCCGTCTACTGTGCAACACGGTCATCATCATCTACAAACAATGTGATATCACTGTCAGATAAAGAACATTCTCGAAAATTGAAACATGAAGCCAAGAAAAACTTCTGAGCATAGACAATAACTCATAATGTCATAATGTATATAGATTCATAGGTTTGTATGTGTGAAGGTAAGTGTATATGGAGTTGTCAACATATGAGTGTCTTCCTAGTGTAGAAGAATGCATGAACTAAGAATGACAGCAACAGATAAAGAGTATTCCAGTGTGCAGAATCTGTTTCAAAACTGAGAACTGCAGTAGGTATCAACTAGGGAAGTATCAATTACATGGGTTGAACCTGGACAAGCAGTGAATTACAACTTAACTGCAAATACAGAGCAGCAGCAGTTTGGGCAGCAAGTGCAGCAGCATAGGGATGTTATCTATGTGCAGTTGCAACTATGCATAGTAGTAGCTGGATGCTGCAGAATAAGGAACAACAAAACAAGAGAACAAGCTCGACCGACAGGCATTCAATCAATTCATCAGCTGACGTAAATCAAATTATGCAAGAACTTGAAATTTATATATCATCAAATAGTGCAATGCAAATCTTAATTATACGTAACCAAAAACTTATGATAAACTATGGTTAACACAACAAAAATTGAATTGTATCATGGATAAATAATAATGCAGTCCGTTATCTGATTCCAAAACCATTGGTGTATTAGCAATCATCTATGCCTTTTGTGTAAGTTGTTAAGTAAGATGGAATATAAAAAACTACTAGCTTCTCCTGAAAAAATATATATGACTAGCCAACAGTTTCTTCAAATAGCACACATTTGTCAACAACTGACAAAAATTGTTGATGACATTTCAAAAGAAAAAAAGGAAGATAGAACAATAATTAGCCAATCTAATTAATGTAAGATATGCTATAGGAAATCAAAAATATTAACTATTGATATCTTACAATATTATAGTTCACCAGCTAATTAAGGGCGTCAAAACCAATATGAAGGAGAAATCAAGCATAACGTGTACTATTTTCATAAGATGATCCCAGATTCTAATTGAGATATAAACTTAATTATTGATAGAATATCTCCAGGAAATCAAGAGAAAGTATGTGAAGCTAGATAGAGCATAAAAGTAAGGTAAAGCTGTTTTATATAGCCAATATGGTACCTGCAACTGAATGCTGCAAACTATCCAGAGCAAAAAGCTTTCTTCACCAACATTCTTGTACATTTTAATAGCTATATGCGGAAAGACCAGAACCAACAATAAAGTGATCACGTCAGACTACAAAAACTTGAATTATCTTAAGGCGAAACAATAAAGATATAAATGACAATCCTTGAATACCATCAACCTGTTGTTGCTTCACAAATGAGTAGTCACGAACATAACAGTTGAAGAGACCCATGATTATCTCTAAGTTGTTTGGGTATTTGCCACAAGCATGCTCGTAACAAGAAGTAGCCAGATCCACTGATAAAAGTATCAGATAAAATTCAGAATATAGAACATTATGAATTGGTAAACAAAATATACTCAGTAAATCAAGAATGAAGTCAGACAGCAATCAAGCCTTTGAAGAACAATTTGTAAGGTGCTGAGGGTGAGGTCATCCATGTGAATAATAGAATGTTGAATGATTAAAATTAACTGTAAACACAATAAATTATGCTAAAAGCAACAAACATTGAATATTGGTTCAAGGTTACTCAAAAAAGAAATGTTTTATAATCAAAATGAACTAACATGCCATACATCATTGCCTTGGAAGCACGGATGCTCCAAAAATTTATGCCGTGCCGTGTCGTGTCGGGAATGTATCAGAGGTAACCCAGACACTCCAAAATAATAGTAGATGTTAAATAAAATATGAACATTATATATAAAATAATTACCTTTAAACATGTAATTTTGAACTCATGAGGTCTCTCCATATAACTGTAATCGGGAAAATGGATCCAGTTAGGAAACCAAAATGGAAGATAAAGAGCTAAGATGACAAGATTGATACCAAGGGCCACTCCATGTTAGGAAAATTAGATGTTTGTGTAAATTTTTAGTCTCTTATTTCTCTATTTTCTAGTCCTGATTTCTATGATGCTGGACTTTTTAGTCTCTGTTTGGTTCTGGATGGATTTGGTATAATTCTTCATGAACAAAACAGATATATCAGAGGAAGTGGGTTGCCGATACTTTGGTTCTGTGATACTTTGGTCCTGATATTGTGGTTACATTAATAAGTGGGCTGCTTTATACATGGTTCTGATGCTTTGGGTTGCTTTTCTCTGAATCTTTGGTTCTGATACTTTATTTGCAAAAGGTTCGGATTTTATAAATGGTTACACAGACATTTATTTTTTATTCTTGCCTGCGCTTGTCCTTTTTTATTCTTATTTTGAATCATGTTTAAAAATATATATTCTATAGAAGAAGAAAAATAATGTGGGGTTTCGATACTTTGTGTAGGTTTGTCTTTTGATGGTTCTGATACAAGTTTTTTGGTTCTTCACTAGTTTATGCTTCACTCATGTATTAGTTAATGTTTCCTCTAGTCAACATAATATTCACCCAAATCCATTTCACAGTTTGTGTAGTAGTTGGAAGCTACATACCGCCTCAACCTTGTAGAGCACAATAATGCTTCACATTTAATTTTCTACAGTTAATCAATTAAGGACACAACAAGACCAGGTTGGAACCTATTTAATTTAGTCGTGAGACAGCAATAACACAGTAAACTTGAGGCAAATTAAAAAATGGACTTCTAAGTATTATCTTAAAGGAATAGATTTCATACACCATTTAATGAAAGCCATGGCCATAATTTATCTTTAAGAGAAACCACATCACCATCAGTCATTAAGAAATTATACATGCAACAAGTAGCCTAAATAAGAAAGAACTTGAAATCTTACCTGGACAATGATCCTTCCTCGTACCATGTCCATAGGATAAGTTGCAGACATAGCATTAATTTTAGCACAAGCAACAACTCCAAGACGTAGTAAAACATGAATGAGTTGAGCATCCTCTGGATATATATTGACACAAAAAGAGCAATATCTCAAAAAGAGCAATATCATAAAAAAGAGCAATATCAGAGATAATTTCAAGAGAGAATGCATTGTATTACTGGTAATATGTATCCTAACGCTTATTTTCTCACACAAAGTAAGCTAATTTCAAAACTAGTTAAAAATTACAATTTAAAGTTGTAAACAAGGATTATTAATGAAGTTTTTTCTAGAACCCTTTGACTTGTATGTGGAAAGTACTTGGCTTCTTATTTATAGAACCCTTATAACTGTGAGTGAATGAAGTGAGTAAGTATGTTCCTGTGTTTAAGTGAGTGCCCAGAGTGTTATTCTGGAAGAGTGTGTGTGCAGGATACATGGAAGCAAATTGTTATATTTGAGTATGTGTATGTGTCATAAGAGTATAGGAATAGTTGAGTATTAGTAAGAATCACTACTCGAGTGTAGGAATAGCAGAAGTTTCTTAGAAATGTGAATCCGTCTAAAATTGAAGTTCTCTGTGATAGATGAGGTTCATATGTTAAAACTTTCCATGATATCACGAAAATGATGCTTAAACTTCCTTATCATGTGACAAAAGACAATTTTCAGTAGTAATAGGAATTGATGCAAAATAGTTAGAACTTTTGGTAGCAAAATCTACTGTACTAGCTTAAGCATATTAGCAAATGAAAGCATGATCCCAAAACCTAAGTCCGACCACAATGACATATTTAGGTCTAAAGCTTGAAAGTGGATAGCGAAGACAAATTTCAGGAAATTTCCCTCACCATACAATAATAGAGTTGTATAATCATAACTTTAAGTATATTCAACTACACACAAAATAAAACCAATAAGCAATCCAAGCACATGTATTACAACCATAAACTAAGGAAATTGACTTGCAACTATAACTGGTTATGTTTAAGGAACTTAGTATCTATCTTATTTTTTGCCTGCAAACTATGGTAGAAGTTAATGTGTTCATCATATTTTCTAGTGAAAAGCCCATTTTTTGCCTCCAAACTATGCTCATGAAAAGCCCATTTTTTCCTAATGAAAATCCTATCTTCTAGTTGTTTATCTTATTGCATAGAAAATGAGAAATAAAATTAATCTATGGTCCACCGAGATGAGATGTGCGAAAGTGGATACATTTTCTTTGGACCAATTATAGCATGTAATCACACAGAGAATACAGTATCCAAATTTAAAACATTACAGAAAAAGGAGAACTTAACGAACTTAACATTACTTCCATGAATGTTTAAAATTAAAACATGTCTTGTTATTAGGAAAAGTCAATACAAATTAATATAATGATTAGTAAACAACAGAGCATGTAAACTTACCGGATAGGAAAATGGTCAAACTTGTGTGTCTCTTGCTCATTGTTGGCTGAAGCTAGTTCACCAGATGCTGATACTACTTGAGCATGGATAGACTTAGAAACAATTTTAGAGTTCTCGATGATTCTATTAGCCTCCTTTATCAAGCTTAATTCCATCCCATGAAACAAATAAACTGAATGACAAGCAACAGCCTGTATATATTAATAACAAAAAAATTAATATTATTACTTCAATGTATCATTGCTAATGTACAAGAGGTAGGGGTGTTATATATATTTCAAGAAAACCTATACAGGAGTTGAACTATATAAATTGTAGACACTTGAATATCCTCCTGGAAACTTAAAATCAGCAGGTTCAGTTTGACCAATTAAAGATTTGCAATATGTGTAGTTGTAACATCCATAACCTCAACAACATGAGGACCATCCATCCACTGAAACCTCCCAAACATCAAAACCTGAAGTAGAATACAATTATAACTTTTAAGGCATCCATTAACTTTATGACAACAAACCTTCAATATTGACTTGAGATCATAATTCTCATAAACCCCATATGATAAATTAACGCACAAATGGCAGAACCAAATCTTTATATGTACTTAATGCAAGTGTGCTTACACACAGTACAAGGGAATCCACCAAAAGAGGGTAGCACTCAGTAACATTTCTGATGGTTATAACTCTTATTTTTCTGATTGGGACGTTCATACTGTAAAATAGCATACCTTGATACAATCTTCCTGATCGCAGATGCTCATGATGCAACCCTGAGTAGCTTCAATTGATTTCCATAGCAGCAATCACAAGTTCGAATCATAATACATTCTTGTTTAGTCATTTTCCTTGCACCAAGATGCGTTGATCTACATGGCTCCTTGATTAGTCTAATATAACCATAGTAGAAGATATATTCTCACAGTTTATTGATGTAAACGGGTGTTATTGAAAAATTTGGCAATCGAGAATTTCTGACAGAAGGTCATGAAAGTGAAGAAAAAAAAGGAAATTTTCAATTATTTTTAAAGTGATAAAATTTGGCATAAACAAATTCAAGTTTTGGTTCACTTTTACCTTCTTGATGAGCTCTGCATGAAGTTCTTATTCCTTAAATAGCATTTTCTTATTTGGTTTCCATCTACAGCCTAATAAGAATTAGGATACTTGGTTGGCTACCACCAAATGAACAAAAAATGCAAGCATCATCACCTACAGACAAAGATAAAAAGCCCAAGGATCTGAGCTCATATCTACTATTAATAACATTAGAAGTCTTGGAATGATGTCCATATTGCTCTTACTCCCTTTTAGAAAACAAATACAAATACAGTTGTTCATATATCTATTATGTATCCATTCTGTTTACACTTGTAGATGCCAAGACCAGATGCCAAGTCGTCCAATTGGGTAATTGGATTGTTTATTTCGATTTTCATATAAAAAAACCTACTATAGAAGAATGTTTTTATGCATAGAAAAGTCAATGATGGTGTCAAATATAAAAAAATCAAACAAAAGAGGGAAAAAATTGAGTTGGGCATTAATTCAAACACCTGGAATGCTTACAAATCGGAGAGCTTGGAAGGGACGAGTGGTGCAGTAAAAAGTGGTTGGTCGGCTCCTCTAGATTGGGATTGAGGCAACAGGACAGAGGCTGTCATTCTTGCCGCGTGCAGGAGAAGTATAACATTACGGACACGATACATGTACGGTTATCATTTCCCAATCTGTGCAACTCATAGATAATATACGTACGTAACTTTGATGGCAGTAGAGCATAATTACACCTGAGATACTGTGAATCCTTCTAAATTCTTATGCAACTCTTATAGAGATTTCATGGTTTTCGTAAACATTCAGATCGAGCTTACTTGTCTGAGGGAATTCCTGCACGCAACAGTGACCAAGCGATTACGTAGTAAAGAAACTCTACGAAAGGACCAATCCATTTTTATCGAAATTAGGTTTCGAGTACCTGAAGCCGGCTGATGATGACAGGATTGATGCCCACGACTATTTCCAGGACAAATTCTCCATCGGTACGCCAAGCAAGTTTATCTTTTATCATGGAACAAGAGCACAAGGTTATAATCAGAATAAATGCATGCTTTATGTGATATCTTTACCGATAACAAACACTGAAAAAAAGTTGAGGATTGCAGAGTGATTCATATATATTGAGATGGATACAAGACCTAATAATTTAAGCTTTCATTTCAAATTGAGCTTTCAACCAATGATATATACGATACATTTGAAAGTTCACTGATTTCAAATGTCTCTGAAGGGAGCAAACCACACAGCCACTCTTTGAATATGTCTGAATCTGAAGGAGAAGATAAATAATAAAAGGCCAAATTAACCGAAAAATTATCCCCAAAAAAAAAATCCGAAAGAGAGAGTATAGAAGATCTATACCAATAAAAAATAGCCAAAATAAACCGAATAAATCCCTAAAAAAGAGGGACTAGACTGAATACCTGACCTCTGGCCCTCTTGCCGATGTCGAAGTAGTGTCCGGGACCCATGGAGAAGATGATGGAAGGAGAAGAAAATGAAACCCTAATTTTTTTAATTCTATAGATAGAGGTAAGAAGAAGACGTCAACGGGAAGAGGTCGGGACCCATTGATAAGATGACGTTGTCAAGCGGGCTGTCGGCTTGGATTTGAGGAGTTGGGGTTAGGGTTTGGGTAGAGGAGGAGGAGGAGACGAGGAGGAGAGGGAGACGAAGAGGAGGAGGAGGAATTTGGGGGTGAGAAGAGGGGATGGCTTGGATTTGAGGAGTGAAGTTTTTGAGCTTAGGGGGGATTTGGGGGTTTCTCGAAGAGGAGAGGGGTTTACATGCGTTTATAAGAAAGGAACGGTTCCTCTATCAAAGTGACCGGAACCGTCAACATATATCCCAATATTAAATTTTTTTTTTAAGAAAATTACTAAATTGGCAGTGAAATATACACAGTAATTTTCCCGTATATGTGATTACTTGACGGTTATGAACAAACCGTCAAGTAATGTAATAGGTTTTCTGGACGCTTCATCTAAAACCGTCAAGAAATATGGTCAAATTTTAATAGTTTACAGAAAAATGATGTTTTCTTAACGTATGTCTAAAAGCGTCAAGATAACTGCTTTTTTTGACGCTTTTGACCATGCGTCAATAAATCGACCGTCAAGAAAGACCATTTTCTTGTAGTGAGTAATTGGATTTTCTAACAAAACGTGTGGCATTTATTCGTTATCTTAGCATTTTATATAGCATTAAATCTATAAATATGCCTACAACGATCCAAGTAGCATTTCATGTACAAAGGAGCAGATTATTTGATAAGCTTTTGCTGGCAAGGGTTTCAATATTGAAAATAAAATAATGATTAGGATGCTAAAATTGTGTTATAGAGAAAATTAGCGAGACATCTTCAATTTGAATACCTGTTAAAAATGATGAGAAAATGCTCGGATGATGATGAACTTGTTCAAAGCTGAAAATTCACTTTAGATTATAGAATCACATTACTAGAAGAAAATGAAGGAAGATCAATTCATGGAAAAGCTGCCCAGTTTTATAAATATTTTGCTGCAAAGTAAGACTAAGCATGACATCAGAAATCATTCATAAAAGAGCACTCAAAACTATAACCGCACAGGAAAGAAACTTTAAAAAAAAGTACAAGACATCACTGCACCTATCCTGATTCACTGATTATATTTAAGGACCACTTCCACTAGAATATCAGAGATCAGAACAATATAACAAAGGAGCTATGCCAACATTATATAATGAATACTATAAAATACGATCAAATACACTAAATTTTGTAACTAATTCACAATTATAATGTGCAAAACGAGATGATGTGTAAAATAAAACACTCCCAATTGTATAAGAATTCAATAGAAAATGATAAACAGAGACTTCTGAAGTAATAAGCAAGGGTTGGACTAAATGTAAGGATTTTGCATGTTGAAGTATTACCAAACATTTCAGGTACTTGCCAAAAAAAACAAAGAAATGGTAAACTGTATATCAGCAACAGTATAAAACAAATGACCTATCATTGATTAACTACAAAAACAATATAAAGCAAAAATCTTTATGTCAATATTAAGAACAAAGGCAATAGAGATGCATCTCATGGCTACAGACATAGAATCGTCTTAAAGTTAAACTCTAATTTCTGAAATGATTCAGCAAGGACTAGCAATTAAATAGTCGCACAATGCATCACTTCAATTTTCAACTAGCATAGATGGATGATACCGACTGCTCAATACTCACATAGAGATAGATCTCTAGATTGAGATCTCGATCTATAGCTTGAGACTGGATCTGGAGTTGTAGTAGAAAAAATGATAATTTTTGATGTCATGAAAAACTCTAGGTCTGACCCTAAAAAATGGGGATTTCGATCAAAAGCGGAGGAGAAGAAGGGTCGTCACCTTTCTAATTTGAAGACAGTGCTGGAGATCTTGGAGGGAGAAGGAGAGTGAGGATCATGGTTTGGGGGTGGCAGATAGCGTCGGGGAGGGTTCAAACAAATTTGAGGATGCGGTTGGACTACCAGCGGTGGCGCCAGGCGTGAGAAAGGGCGCTGGTATGGACCGCATCGCAGATGGGGAATTGTGTGGTGCAGGATGGCGTCGAGGAGGTCGTTTGGCTGCTGCAGCCGGGAATTGGGTGATAGAGGGGGAAATCCATCTCCATCTACGTCTTGGCTTGAACCCCTAAATTCTTCCTATACTCATTCATCTGGAAATGTCATGACATGTTGGCTAGGGTTTGGTTCCAGGAGTAGGGGAGGATAATGTTAAAGGTAGTAAGAGAATGAGGAGGAAGGGTGGTGGTGCTCCCCTTACCAAGCAAAAGAAAGAGAACAGGGAGTAGGAGTAACGAGAGATGGTTGAAGACGGGGGAGGGAAGTCAAAAATTTGGTAACACCGTTTTGGTATATACGGTGAATTAGAGTCAGAAAATTTGGTAAAACCCTTTTGGTACATAACACATTGGGGAGAATTAGGAGGTAAATTTAAAATTTTCTGACTGTTACAATAAATGTAGAAGAAGGAAAAAGAAAATAGGAGAGAATATCTCTTATTCGTGTAATCACATAGTGGAAGACAAATGTCTTATTTATACAACTCAATGAATGAAGGTGTAATACTAATATCTAACCAATGTAGGAGTAAAATACAAAGTGGAAATCCAATCATTTAGTAACCCACGTTATAACACTCATCCTTTGGATGACCACCATCTCTAAGCCAATTGTCTCGTTAAAACTTTGCCAGAAAAATTCATTAGGACAAAACCTGTGCGAAAGAAAATAGTACAATTTTTAGGATGACTTAGATAGGTGTTGGAAACGCTTATTGTTGTCTCATTAAAACCTTGTCAGGAAAAACCCAATGGAAAAAATCCATGACTAAGAAAAAAGAGTACAACACGTTATAGTCCATAGAAAATGTATCTCGTCCTGAAAATAATCACTCCCCCTGATGATGTTGATCCTGAACAGTCAGATGATAAAGACGTCGCATTCCAATTCCATGAACTAGTATCTAAAAAGTTGACTTTGGCAATGATTTTGTGAACAAGTCTGCAAGATTATCACTTGAGCGAACTTGTTGGACGTCAATATCAAAGTTCTTCTGAAGCTCATAAGTATAGAAAAACTTCGGTGAGATGTGCTTGGTCATGTCTTCTTTAATGAATCAACCTTGAATTTATGCAATACATGTTGCATTATCCTCACGAATAACAGTTGGAGTATCTGTGGTAGGAAAAAGGTGACAGAGTTACGAATTGTGTTGAATCAACGATCTCAACCAAATACATTCTCTACTTGCTTCATGGAAAGACAATATTTCTGAGTGATTTGAGGAGGTAGCAACCATTGTCTGTTTTGTTGAACGCCAAGAAATAGCTGTCACTACCACATTTCTAGAGTAGGGATATTTTTTTCATTTGCAATATTATATACATATTGTGTTATAGTTAAATAATATGTATAGTATGTTATATTATTATTAATAAAATGGATTAGTAGGCTAGACTTGATGTGACCATTAGACTCAACCTTAGACTAGACATTTTGGACCCACTAGTTAATCCCCTTTTCATTTAATTAAAAATTTGGCAAACCCTCATTAGGAATAAAAATCTCACAAATCAAACAACTCTTCATGACAACCATAGAGGGCATATTGGACTTTATTCATTGACTAAACCCTAGGCCTCTAAGTGGCCGGCCCTATATAGGAGAGGGAGCCTCCATCAAGCTCCATTTTATGTTCATGAAATCCTAGATTTAGTTCTTCCCCAAAATCCTACATTCCTCCACCAAATTTTAGAAAATTAATCATAATCCCTCTCATTTCCCTCATCTAAGAAGCCTATAAGCTTAGGTTTCAAGGAGCATTGGAGAAGAAGAAGCTTGGCTAGAGAACCCTTGACTTTGCATTGGGAATCCATCTTCTAAGAGGTAAAATTCTGAAATCTTTCCTTTAAATTATGCTTTCATGGTTTTGTTGGCCATTAGGAGCCAACCCATAGTTTAGAAATTTTCACAAGGGGAGAGAGTGAGACTCTATTGGTTTCCATAATATTTTCTTCATGGTGTTGTATGCACATTTGAGGTTTTGGTGTTTATGGGTGTTTTCTTCTATTTTTTTCATAACAACTAATCATGTTATATATATGTAATTATATTTGATCGGTAGATATGTTATTAGTTGTATATTGGGAGTTTTGGCATGAAGATGGATTGATGTATCATAGAGTATCACTTTGGTGCGCTCAAGGTGTTTGTTGAAATGCTTAGTGTATATATTAGTGTAGTATCTTGGAGTGTGTTGTTATGTGATAAGGTGAGATAAGGGGTGTCTTTCATATGAGTATGTGTGTATATGAGTTGTCCCTTATAGTCAACTTGGACAAATTTAGATATCATACGAAGTAAATTTTGGACTTTGCATCATGTATCTGCGATATAGCAGATAGTATCGTTGTTCAATGTGCATTGGTAGGTATAGGGGTACTAGTGATCCTGTCACGCCCCAGTCCCAAAATACCGAGGAACTAACCACGTGGCAATGGCCAGTAGCACACACCAATGGGCAAACTCAATTTAATGGACCCATTAGAGTATACTTAAGCTGTAAAACAACAGTAAAGGTCTACGATACAAGTCACAGTCTAATTCTAATCTCATCCACATAAGGTAATCACAGATCAAATGTCAGAATAATTGAAATAAAATATAATCTAACAACAAGTCTCAATAAAATATCTCGGGGAATAACCCGATAATGAGTTTGGTACAACAATCCCAGAGACAGGAAATAGAGAAACTAGAAACAGAAATAACTGAGTATATAAAGCAAATACTCAGGAGAAATCCTCTGGCATCACCTCATCCTCTGGTACTGGTACTGCTCCAGCGTCTGCTCCTGTCCCGTATATCTCGGGATAGATCTCCTCTGCTATACCTGGGGACATAATCCGGATCCAGGTCCTTAGCGGACATAGCAAGGTACAAGAATAACTCAAGCCAAAGTAAATATAGTACAATAATAAATGAATCAATAGGGTAAACTATGTAACCAGCTAAGTGATATGTAAATGAGAGCATCACTAGTACTCAAACTGAGACCACTACAAGCTTTGTGTCGGGGAGCCGGTAGCAGTAATATCACGTAATGGGCCAAGCTCGGGTTTTAGAGTCTTGAGCACCACAATAATAAGGGTTATATATATATAATCAGCCTGTAGCCTGTGTGTCTCTCCCCTCCTAATGTAATCACACGTCTCATGTCCATGACACGCAAGATCATATCTAATGCAGCAAGTCATAATGATAGTTATGCATATATATAAAGTCTATGTCACGAATCCCGTATCATATACAGAATCACCATGAATAACTTAAAAGATTCTGTCTCATGAATAGTATCAAGTGTCCTATGGTATGACGTACTTGATAATGCAAGCACGAAAATGTATAGGGTCCCGATATCAATCTCTAGGTGACGTTACACAACTCCGCGTACAGTGTTGACACCCGAATCTTATTCGAACGCTAAGCAATGTCACACGGTCCTAGGTTGAATAGATATAACTCAAAAATAGATCAAGAGAATAATATAAAGTAGACAATCGGGATACATAGGTTGCCTCAATATTGGGATAGCCCTGGTTTAGATCTCTGGTGGCTTGTTTACTGCAAGTTTGGCAAGGTACACTTGCCTGGGATTTGGATTCCAACAGTTGCTCCGGTATCCGAGGGATCTTTATGTACTCCTTCGGTTGCTGAAATAATTATTACCATCATTCTCAAAAGATATGAAATAGCTAGAATTGTCTGTCCATAAGTCTAATTTGGATACAAGGGCAAAATTGACAATTTCTGGTCAAAGTGGGGTCCACATGTGGCCCACTTCGCACCAAAAAATGTGCCAGAGACAAAGTCCTCCAAATTCATTAAACTTAGTATCTATAAGTCAAGAACGATGATACGAACCCAAAAGAATATCCAGAACTGAATTCCGATGAGCCAATCACAAAATCGTCCGTCAAGTGGAGCTGTGGGGCCCACGATACGGAATTTTGTCAACGTTTTCAGAATCGAACCAAACTTGGGTCACAGGACCAGTGTATCGCTACCAGTCCGATGGTGTAAGTTTTGTTTCGAAACGACTAGCACACACAAAATTACAACGAGTTTCAGAACATGGCCGATACTGGGGGTTGTCGACGGATACGCATTGATTTCGGTGTGCACGCACATCCAAATCAACTTCTGCAAAATCCCACACGTCCGTATTGACGACGTGCACCTTTTGGTGAAGTTCGCACATGACCAAGTCGTCTCGTTTAGCGGAGGGCATCCAGTTCCGGGAAAAAATTAGATTTTTAAAGACCAAGTTTTTGGTCAATTTTACCCGCAAATAACATACAAACTATAACTCAATAAAATAAACTAAAAATAGGGTTTTAATCTCGGTTATACGGTCTAAATTACTGTTCAGGTAAAATTTAGAATTATTTAACAGGTTGCACGAAAAACGGTCGTGAACTTGCGAGTTTGGGACCAATTTCTGAATTTTCAGAAATAAGGGTTATTTTTCCTGTTTTTGCGTCGCGGTTTACGACCGACACAGGACGCGATATCCCAAACTGATTGCACAGGTTTCGAGAGGGTTACACAGCGAACGTGTCGCAACAGACCGTTCAGAAAACGAGATAACGAGGAAAGAAAAGCGCTCACTGGAACAGGATGCCGAAAATCATTATTCTGCGTGCATAGAGCGGCGCGGCGACTGCAGGGTGGCGGAGCTCGGCCGACGACGGCGGCGGGTGCTGTGCTCGTCGTGGAGTCTATGCTTGTCGTCGGCGTATTGCTCGTCGGTGTTGGGGTCGGCGGCGATGTCGTCGGGATCGTCGGAGGGGAGCTCAGGGGAGGGTCGAGGTCGGCCGGGTTATCGTCGGGGAGGCTCGTGATCAACGGAGGATGGTCATCGGAGAAGCTTCGGCTGCAGCTTAGGTTCGTGATAGTGATGGTGGAGAAGTGGCAGCGGTGGCCGGGTGGTTATGGCAGCGGTGGCCGGGGGTTTGAGGGTTTTATAGTGGAGGTGGCCGACGGTTAGGGGAGGGGCACCGTCGGCCGGTGGGAAGAGGAGAGGCCGGCGGGGAGGCGAAGGGTTGGCGGGTGAGGAGGTGAAGGGGCGGCTGCTGTTGAACGACCGCGGGGGAGGCGGAGCGCCACGGCAGTGGCGGAAACGGCCGGGGAAGTCGGGGGATCGGGTTAGGTTTCTATAGTAGTTAATGGGTAGTGGGTCGGGTTGCGGGTACGGGTCGGGTTCAAATCCGACCCGTTAGGGTTGGTTTGAGTTGGTTTGGTTTAATTTAGGGTTCGGTTTATTTCGGTTTATGATGGTTTAATCCGGTTTATTTTGGTTTATTTTAAAATATTGTTTTTAGGTGTTTAAAACTAGTTTTTGGGTCCAATAAATTCCAGAAAAATTATACTTTGTCTATTTATTTATTTAATATTATTTTCATAATATTTTAATATTTAATAAAATTACAAAATTTATTTAATACTATAAAATATTTATTTTAATTAGTTATAAATTCCAAAAAATTCCAAAAATTTTATTTTTTAATTTCTGAAAAATCTGGGTATTTACAATCTACCCTCCTTAAAAGAATTGCGTCCTCGCAATAACCGGTCAGAAGAGATGACACGGTTGCTAAACATGTTCGAAGCATGACACAAACAAAGAATCATGATCAAGGAAAAATCGAAGCATGAGGGTTAAGCTGTCACGCCCAGTCCCAAAATATATAGGACTAGGACACGTAAGCATGCCAGCCGCATGGTTATGGCACTCCAATATATGGAAACCATATCGCATACGTACGCTGTATTATGAATATCAAATCCACAACTGGTATAAATCTATCACACGTCACAGGGTATAATCTAATTCTCATCCACAGAAAATCAAATATAAATAAATAACCAATAACTATGTAACTAATTCATAATACAAAGTATTTAAAGATGATAGCTGGATGGAAACAAATCCACTACCAACTCGAATATCTAAGTACAACACAATAAATACAATATAAGAATACCAGCTCACAATCACGGGCTCGAAGAGAAGACCACCTCGAAACATATAAGTAACTAGTCCGGATCTGCGCTCCTGCGAATACTTATGAATATCTACACCTGGAAAGGGACCAGGTCCTTAGAGGGACATAACAAGATACATAGAAGAATGCCAATAAAGTACTGAAATAAATATCCAATGGGGTCGCCTAACAATCTATGTGAATGCAGTTTGAGAACAACTTTCCAACACGTGGGCTATCTGGCCATAAATGGGATTGGCATGATTCTCTCGGAGAATCAGGGGCCTATAAGCATACCGTCTTTTGAATGGCAGAGGCCGCCTGCAATATATAGGGTCACAACCACCCGTTTCTCCGATGGAGAATCCGGGCGAACAAGGAAAAGTGTAAAGGAGCCCAAACGTCTTACTTGTTGTTCTCTCCACCCCATGCTCTAAGCATGCCACATCCATGACACGATAAAACCTCTAAATAACTGCCAGGTCTACTAGCATACAAAGTTTCTATCAGCAGTCATCCCTAACGCACGGTCCATGCGTACAGGAGGCCGGACCTGTCACGCAGTCCGTGATATATGAGATTCATAACTCGTATAACAACTGTGTTCCGGCCAATGAACCTAATGATGCTCCATAATAATGGGGTGGTCTCATAAAGTAGGTCCAAAAATCTACATAAATAAATATCTATTTGAGTAGAATTAAACATACAAGTATCAGCTGGAATGTAAATAATAGTACGATGGCAAGGTATACTTGCCGAGCAAAAGTTCTGTATAGTGCACGTCCAAGATTAGTGAAAGAAGAATTGTAGTTAGGGTTTGGGAGAGATGGTAATATATATAAGGATAAAGAGGCGGTGGGGGAAATTTTGTGGTCTTAAAAGTCCCTGTTGCTGCTGTTTCTTTCTTTCTTTCTTTCTTTCTTTCTTTGGTCTTGGTTTCGGTTGAGGGGTGTTTAGTAATACTAGGGATGAGAAGTGGTGGAATGAGAAGGCTCACACGCGCGGAGAAGAAAAAAGCAAAGTTGGTTTTTGCTACTGCTGCTGGATATTTTCTTCTCCTATCGGTCCGGGTAGGGTTGAACGGGTAGGCTAAGGGGTTAATGGTTTTGGGTAGAGATCCAATAGGAATTATATATATATATACACATATTTATTCATAGAAAATTCTAAAAATTATATTGGTGCATACCATTAAGCTAGCAACTGTCCAATGGGTCTCCTACATGGAATAAATTAGGAAAAATTTATAATGGCTCCATAAATCCCCTAAATACACAAACACCTCAAATAAAATCTATCTCCTCTATTTAGCTCATAATTAAATAATTAATAATAGAAAAATATGATTTTTAGAATTAGGGATTTTACATAAGTAGAACACATAGGAAAGGAATAAAGTATTTTCTTAGACAATGAAAGTTAGGTAATTCAAGAGTAAAAAAATCTAGATAGAGCAAAGAAATCTACAGTTTAGGAAAACTAGGGTATCAATTACTAACAAGTTGAAAATACTAGGTTTAAGGCTAGGAAAATGAACTAACAGGCACGTGCTAAAGCAATGCTAGGAATAGGTAGCTAAGAATAACTTAAATCTTACGCGTATTCGCTACTCTACGAGTTTGTGCGTCCTCCATTGTCATCGCAAAAGCTTATCCGCATCCTTGTGGTGGTGCCCTCTGATGTTGCTGGGTCTGCTGAAAGAGTGTTGCCTGGGGTGCCAAAGGTGGCCTCGGCTGATACTCCTTCAACTCCCGTTTGTGGTGCTCCTAATATTGGATAGGCTGCCTCGGTGCTAGTAAAGCTTGTCGGTTTAACATTAGTGCTCGATGCTCAGGACATTCCTTAGCTAAATATTGGTTGGATTCGCAAATCAAGCATAATTCCAACTTGCGTCTGCACTCTTTCTCAATATGGCCTCGCTTGCCACAATATTGACATGTAGGCAGTATCTACGGAGATGCTCTGGGTGGCTGGTGCATGTTAGATCTCTTTGCAGCTTCTACCTGTGGTGCTCTAGCTGGTGCTGATATGGCTGGTTGATGAATCATCAGTGCTTTTTCTCGACGTTCAGGGCAATCCCTTACCGAATGCTACTTGGATCCGTAAGCTAAAGATAATCCCAATCTGCGTCGGCATTCTTTAGCGAGATGGCCTACCTTGCCACAGTAGTGACAAGTAGGAAGGACTAGTGCTAGTGGAGTAAATGCTCTCTGTGGTGGATTCATCTGTGGTCGCTTTGCAGCTCTTTTCTGTTGTGCTTGGTCTGGTGCTAATGCATGCGGCCGCTTTTGGCTGGACTCTCTCCTGGTGACACACTCCATGGATCGTGCTGCAACAAGAACGTTTGTGTCTAAAGTAGTTGCAATGGAGCTGATTAACTTCTGTAGCTCAGAGCTAAGTCCGTCAAAGAACTTCTCCGCTTGGCTTTGTTGGGCTTCTTGCTGAACCTTCTGTTGGGCTTGCATCATTGCGTAGAATATTTAAAACATTTATTATCCGTCCAAAGGCTGTCCTGGTGGAAAACTAGGCATCGGTGGAGTAAACTGCGATGGTGGTGGAATGTCGTCTCGCCAAAATCTTGAGGCATGCTGATTTGCTTAACTGTTTTGTTGTGCTGATTGACCTCCACCCACTGGTGTTACTTCATATTCGTAGGTGACCACAGTACCTTGTGGTATTCCTGTAGGAGTCTCGTCACTTACTGGTGGATCCATTACTCTGCATCCAAAATAAACTATAAGAGTCGCACAGAGGATTCAAGGCTGGATGTAAGTCAAGAAATCAAATCCGATAGAGATAAAAAATAATTCAATCAAGTAGATGAGATCCTATAACTTATCCTATCCTTATCGCAGGCTTGCTCAGTTCCTTAGTTGAAACCAAAAATGTTTAGTCGTTGACCTACATGGGCCACCAAAAAAACTATGTCACGTCCCAGTCCCAAAATACCGAGGGACTAGCCACGTGGCAATGGCCAGCAGCATACACCAATGGGCAAATATAATTTAATGGACCCATTAGAGTATACTTAAGCTGTAAAACAATAGTATAGGTCTACAATACAAGTCACAGTCTAATTCTAATCTCATCCACAGAAGGTAATTACAGATTAAATGTCAGAATAATCAAAGTAAAATATAATCTAACAACAAGTCTCAATAAAATATCTCGGGGAACAACCCGATAATGAGTTTGGTACAATAATCCCAGAGACAGGAAATAGAGAAACTAGAAACAAAAATAACAGAGTATATAAGGCAAATACTCAGGAGAAATCCTCTGGCATCACCTCGTCCTCTGGTACTGGTACTGCTCCAGTATATCTCAGGATAGATCTCCTCTATAATACCTGGGGACATAATCCGGATCCAGGTCCTCAGGGGACATAGCTAGGTACAAGAATAACTCAAGCCAAAGTAAATGCAGTACAATAATAAATGAATCAATAGGGTAAACTATGTAACCAGCTAAGTGATATGCAAATGAGAGCATCACTAGTACTCAGGCTGAGACCACTACAAGCTCTGTGTCGGGGAGCCAGTAGCAGTAATATCACGTAATGGTCCAAGCTCGGGTTTTAGAGTCTTGAGCACCGCAATAATAAGGGTTTTATATATATAATCAACCTGTAGCCTGTGTCTCTCCCCTCCCAATGTAATCACACGTCTCATGTCCATGACACGCAAGATCATATCTAATGCAGCAAGTCATAATGATAGCTATGCATATATATAAAGTCTATGTCACGAATCGTGTAGCCTATACAGAATCACCATGAATAACTCAGAAGATTATGTCTCATAAATAGTGTCAAGTGTTCTATGGCATAATGTACTTGATAATGCAAGCACGAAAATATATAGGACCCCGATATCAATCTCTAGGTGATGTTACACAACTCCGCGTACGGTATCGACACACGAATCTTATTCGGACGCTAAGCAATGTCACACGGTCCTAGGTTGAATAGATATAACTCAGAAATAGATCAAGAGAATAATATAAAGCAATTTACTGCAAGTATGGCAAGGTACACTTGCCTGGGATTTGGATTCCAACAGTTGCTCCGGTATCCGAGTGATCTTCAAGTACTCCTCCGGTTGCTGAAATAATCATTACCATTATTCTCAAAATATATGAAATAGCTAGAATTGCCTGTCCATAAGTTCAATTTGGACACAGGGGCAAGTTTGACAATTTTTGGTCAAAGCGGGGTCCACTTGTGGCCCACTTCGCACCAAAAAAATATGTCAGAGACAAAGTCCTCCAAATTCGTCAAACTTAGTGTCTACAAGTCCAGAATGATAATACGAACCCAACGGGATGTCCATAACTGGATTTCGATGAGCCGATCATAAAATTGCCCGTCAAGTGGAGATGTAGGGCCCACGATATGAGATTTTGTCAATGTTCTCAGAATTGAACCAAACTTGGGTCACTGGACCAGCGTATCGCTACGAGTTCGATGGTGTAAGTTTCGCTTCAAAACGATGAGCACACACAAAGTTACAACGAGTTTCAGAACATGGCCGATACGGGGCACTATCGACGGATATGCGTTGATTTCGATGTGCACCACATCCAAATCAACTTCTGTGAAATCTCATACGTTTGTATTGACGGTGCGCACCTTTCGGTAAAGTTCGCACATGACAAAGTCGCCTCGTTTAGCGGGGCACATCCAGTTCTGAGAAAAAATTAGGTTTTTGAAGACCAAATTTTTGGTCAATTTCACCCACAAATAACATACAAACTACAGCTCAATAAAATAAACTAAAAATAGGGTTTTAATCTTGGTTATACGGTCTAAATTACTGTCAGGTAAATTTTAAAATTATTTAACAAGTTGCACGCAAAACGGTCGTGAACTTGCGAGTTCGGGACCAATTTCTGAATTTTTAGAAATAAGGGTTATTTTTTCTGTTTTTGCGTCGTAATTTGCGACCGACACAGAACACGATACCCCGAACTGATTGTACGGGTTTCGAGAGGGTTACACAGCGAACGTGTCACAATAGACCATTCGAAAAATGAGATGACGAGGAGAGAGAAGTGCTAACTGGAACAGGACGCCGGAAATCACTATTCTGCGTGCACGGAGAGGCGCGGTGCGGCGACTACAGGCTGGCAGAGCTCGGCCGACGGCGGCGGCGGATGTTGTGCTCGTCATGGAGTCTATGCTTGTCTCCAGCGTACTACTCGTCGGTGCTGGGGTCGACGACGACGTCGTCGGGATCGTCGGAGGGGAGCTCGGGGGAGGGTCGAGGTCGGCCGGGTTACCGTCGGGAAGACTCGTGATCAACAGAGGATGGTCATCGTAGTGACGTCGGCTGCGGCTTAGGTTCATGGTGGTGATGGTGGAGAAGTGGCAGCGGTGGCCGGGGGTTTGAGGGTTTTATAGTGGAGGTGGCCGACGGTTAGGGGAGGGGGACCGTCGGCCGGTGGGAAGAGGAGAGGCCGGCGAGGAGGCGAAGGGTTGGCGGGTGAGGAGGTGAAGGGGCGGCTGTTGTTAAACAGCCGCGGTGGAGGCGGAACACCACGGCGGCGGCCAAAACGGCCAGAAAAGTTGGGGGATCGGGTTAGGTTACTGTAGCAGTTAATGGGTAGTGGGTCGGGTCGGGTTCGGGTACCGGTCGGGTTCAAATCCGACCCGTTAGGGTTGGTTTGAGTTGGGTTGGTTTAATTTAGGGTTCGGTTTAATTTGGTTTATGATGGTTTAATCCGGTTTATTTTGGTTTATTTTAAAACATTGTTTTTAGGTGTTTAAAACTAGTTTTTGGGTCCAATAAATTCTAGAAAAATTACACTATGTTTATTTATTTATTTTACACTCAAAAATATTATTTTCATAATATTTTAATATTTAATAAAATCACAAATTTTATTTAATACTAGAAAACATCTATTTTAATTAGTTAAAAATTCCAGAAAAATCTTGAAAATTTATTTTTTAATTTCTGAAACATCCGGGTGTTTACAGATCCAGATTTAGGGAGTAATAGAGGGGAGGAATCAGTAGCACTGCTATTGTAGTGCACAGATAGTGCATTTCATGCACAACAGTAAGGAAATAAGGTGATGTGCACAGAGTTGGCATGTGTCTAGTGAGCAAGGGTGCAGATGGGTTCATATACAGTGGTGCAAGGGTAAGTTGCAAGTGCATGTTGGTGGAGATATTAGTGTACAAGTGTACATAACTATATGTACGAGTATGTGGCTCTGTGCAGTAGAGCATGAAGGGAAAAGAACTATGTGGGGTAACTTATGTGCATGACATAAAGTGGTGTATCAGTGGTTAGTGATTGTATATGGGTATACCAATGGGTACCATATTCGTATTCTGAATTAGGAGAGTGCCTATGGTGAATGGGACATCCATGAGTATTAGTGAATTATAATGTGAGGATGTAAGCTGGTAAAGGTATTTAAGAGGAGGTATACTGCTGTATAGGGTGATTGGTGATCTTGAGGTAGTTGCTTTTGTAGTTTGTGTGTGTGTGTGTATGTGTATGTTGAGGAGTTAGGTTGTTAGTTGCTGTGATGGGATGAGGTTGCAGTCCGACACTAAGGACTGCATCGATGCAGTATCAGGGTTGAACTTGTTTATGACTGGATGAGCCTCGAGTTGGATATTAGGATATGAGGAGTTGGGGTTAATTAATAGTATGAGCTTGTATAAGGTGTGTGGGGGATTTGGGAGCACAGCTCAGGTGTTAGGTGAAGTTGGTGTAAAGGGGAGTATAGGTGCTTGTAAAGTATAGTTCTTGCTGTGTTGTTACAGCAGATGGTTGCAGTTGTTTGAGTAGTGAATCAGTGAAGGAAAGGGTATCATGAAGGAGAAATTACAGCAGGTATTTGAAGGTGTTGGGTCAGTCATGGGTAGTGCAGTGCTTGGGGTACTGCAAGCTTCATGTATCAATGTATAGCTCGAATTACTAAAGTTCTATGTACTGATGGGTCTATGGGGCTTGTGCCAGACCTAGGATTTATTGCCAGGGTCCTGAGGGCAGTAGTGGCAAGGCTTTTGCACATACTTGGGGTTGCTCCAATGTGCATGTAGAACTGGTGTTAGTAATGTCTGATAGGTGGACCTTGGGGGGGCTGAAACCTTGTGTTGGGGAGTAGAGATAGGCAGTAGTGAATGCAGTATACAAGGAGATATGGGACTAAGGGAGTGTTCTCAAGTGAGGTTTAAGCCTTGTGTGAAGGTTAGTATTAGGATTGGTACCAGGGTGTACTGATACTCCAGAGTATCAGTAACTATAGGCATTGAGTAAGTATGGGTGTGTCCAAGACTGAGATACCAAGTTAGTTATCAAGGTTATAAGTTAGTATCTAATGTTAAGAGGAGTAATGAATTATTGTAACAATGCTATGTTGAATAGAGTTAATGTATTTGGGAAGTGAGTGGATAATATGTTATATGTGAAGGTAATTAGCCTATATACTATGTGATACATATATAGTGTAGGTATCTCATGATACTAAGTTATTAATGAGATATTTATGATAAAATAGTAAATAGTATATATATATATATATATATATATATATATGTCACTATATCAAGTGCCTAATGACTGTTTAGCTAGAATACCATGGCATGACCTGAAACCTAAAGTAGAAAGGTATTGACTTAGTTAACCTAGTTGGACTTAGACGTGGCCTAGAAATATCACAATTAGCTAGTTACATATGTATATCACTTTAGATCACTCTTTGACATTGATATTTGATATTTAGGTCTTCGTGATCCCTTCTTGGACATCGATCCTCATTCGTTGCTCAAGACCACAGGCGAGTACATTCTTTGATAATTTTTATTATTTTGATCATTACTATAATTTTAGTTATAGTGTATACTTGATTCAGACACAACGGATGCATGGGCTAGTATCATAGATACCTGTCATGAGAAGTCATGATTAGAATCTATTGTACTAGTTGGGGACGAAAAAATATTAGCAAGTTGTGTGATCATACCCTACCTTACATGCATCATAGCTCACCCCACACATCACGTAGGGTATAGCCTAACCATTTACATGTCTCATAGCCTGTTATATATGATTAGCCTGACTATTGCTCACATCATAGCTAACCAGATGGTTAGCCTAACCTCACATGTATCATAGCCAATTATATAT
This sequence comes from Iris macrosiphon, assembly GCA_036927795.1. Classification (NCBI taxonomy): domain Eukaryota; kingdom Viridiplantae; phylum Streptophyta; class Magnoliopsida; order Asparagales; family Iridaceae; genus Iris; species Iris macrosiphon. Next base: position 110,802,728 of record JAYESA010000013.1, read on the forward strand.
AACAAGCATGATCTAGTCCCAATCCGATCACATAACGAACTGATATTTTAAGACACTTAGTTATAATTTCTATTCTTTTATTCATGTTCATTTATTGCTAGTATTCACCCATATCTGTTTCATTACTAGTTAGTTCTATATGATGATTACATGTCTCTCCAGTATTCCTTATCTTCCAGTATCTCTTCCATTATGTATTTTCTTACACTATTTTAAGTTTTTATAAATATAATTGAATTCATTGTTAGTGTTTGTGCTTTACTCCAATCCTTGCTAGATAATATTTTTCAGAGGATCTTAAGGATTTCTATCTTACCCATTATGGTCCAAGAGTAGATGGCGATTATATCCCGGAGATTCCAAAGGAGCCACTCCACATAGAGGAGATGCCACCTACAGTTGTTTAGACAACACTAAGCCTAGTTTATTTATGTATTATATTATTCTAAACTTTGAGACTTGAGTTGTTTTATGTTGAGACCTTATCTATGTTGAGATATCTAGACTCTAGACTTATTGTTACTAATTGAGTTGTGTTCTAGACTTATGTTGAAACTTCTTTTATATTATTTTTACATCTTATCATGCCATTTATCTTCTTTATAGTTATTGTGATTGAGTACCTTATGAATTGACGATCATATGCATATTCATTGTCCTCCTTATGGAGTTAAGATCATTAACATATTTTTCTTGTGAGTTGTGTTAATATTTTTGAGATCTAGACAATGTTCTGCCACCGATGTTGCGGCGTAGGCTGGACGTACCCATAACTCATGTCCAAATTCTGGGTGCAGGTTGTGACAATAGTAGCATTGCTATTAAGAAATACATATCCAGTTTGTGACCGACCTTTATGGGGATCAGATAAATAACCTCAATCTGCAAAGCGAACTAGATTCGCGTTGTCAGATAAACCATAAGTATAAAATAATTCCATGTCGGTAGTTCCACAAAGATATCTCATCACATGTTTAATGTAATTTCAATGTCTGCGAGTTAGCGCCGAGCTATATCTAGCCAATATATTGATAGAGAATGATATGTCTGGCCTTGTACATTATGCTAGATATATTAATGCCCCAATGGCACTAAGGTACGGTTCTTCGGGTCCTAGCATTATTTCATTGTCGTCCTTAGGACGATATGGATCTTTATTGATATCTAAAGATCGAACAACCATTAGAGTACTAAGGGGATGAGGTTTATCCATATTAAACTATTTTAACATATTTTTTGTGTATTTGGATTAATGCACTAAAATTTTATTAGTGCAATGCTCAATTTGTAATCCAAGACAATATTTCGTGTCTCCGAGATCTTTCATCTCGAACTCCTTTTTCAGATAGTTTACAATCTCATTAATTTTATGTCTTATCCCAATCAAGTTTATATCATCGACATATACTGCAACTATAGCGAAACCCTCCTTAGATTTATTTATGAAGATACTTGGTCATATTGGATTATTCTCATATTCCTCCCTTTTTATATATTCACTAAGATAGTTGTACCACATCTTTCCGGATTGTCTCAAACCATACAATGAACGTCTTAGCTTTATGGAATGCATATTCTTAGCTTTTGAGCTGGGTAGGTTAAATTCATCTAGAATTTTTATATAGATATCTCTATCTAAATCACCATATAGATAGGCTGTTACAACGTCCATAAGTCTCATGTCCAACTTTTTCTCAACTGTCAAGACTTATCAAATAACGGAACATTATTGCATCTATTACGGGACAATACGTCTCTTCGTAATCAGTCCCGGGTCTTTGAGAAAACCCTTGTGCCACTAATCGTGCCTTAAATCGAGCAATTTTATTCTTTTTATTTTATTTTCTTACAAACACCTACTTGTAACCTACCGGTCTGACGTCTTTTGGTGTTTGTACTATAGGTCCGAACACTCCACGTTTATTAAGGGAATCCAATTATGCTTGAATAGCATACTTCCATTTTGGTAAATATTTTCTTTGTCAACATTCATCAATGCTACGTGGTTCAGTGTCATCAATGCCCTTAGATATTTCAGTAGCTATTGAGAATGAGAATATCTCATATATTGTTATATCTTTGCGATCTCATACCTATCTTGTATATGTGTAAAATATAGAGATCTCTTTGCTTTCACGTACCTGAGCCTCCTCTTGGGCTTGTGTCTTTTCTAAGACAATAACCTCTTCTGCGTTTTCAAAGAGTATGGATATGTCATTCATAACCTCTTCTTGAGCATTATGTGTAACCTTCTTAAAAGCATTACTTGGGTATTTTCTCTTTCTAGGGACTAAGTCCTTCGAACTTATAGGTCTACCACACTTCTGGCGTGCAGTAGATTCATTAGCCACTCTGCTATTTTTTTCTACGGGGATATCAATTCGAGCTGGCGCATTTGCAGCGAGTATATATGATTTAATCACTTTAGCTGCATTAGTAAATGCATTTGGCATTTGATTTGTAATCTCCTGTAGGTGCAATATCCTTCGTACCTCAGTTTTATACTGATTAGTCGAGGATCTAGATGAGACAGAGTGGAATTATCCCATAATAATTTATATCGTTTATTTGTGGCACATAATTTTGTAAGAACATTCTTTTATTTTTTATCTCCCCTAACGACAGAAATTTAGTCTCATCAAAATGACAGTCTGCGAATCTAGAAGTAAAAAAATCACCAGTTAAAGATTCCAAATATATAATGATTGAGGGCGAATCAAAACCAATATAAATTTCTAAAGGACGTTGAGGTTCCATTTTAGAGCGCTGAGTAGGGGGAATAGAAACATAAATAGCAGAACCAAATTTACGTAAATGAGAGATGTTAGGTTGATGGTCTGTCATAAGTTGTGATGGTGAAAATTTATTATATGCAATTGGACTAACAATGATCAAATTAGTAGCATATAATATGGCATGTCCCCAAGCTGAAATGGGTAAGTTTGATTGCATGAGTAAAGGCCTTGCTATATGCTGAAAATGCTGAATCAAAGACTCTGTTAAACCATTTTTGGTATAAAAATGAGGGACAAAATGTTTAACTTATATTCCTACAGAAGCATAATAATCATCAAAAGTATGAGAAGTGAACTTAGCTGCATTATCAAGTCAAATCATTCTAACATGTTGGTCAGGAAAATGAGTCTTAAGCTTAATCAACTGAGAAAGTAGCTTGGAGAAGGCAAAATTTCTAGATGAGAGTAAAAAAATATTTGACCATCGAATAGAAGCATCTATTTGAACCATAAAATACCTGAAAGATCCGCTAGCTGGATCAATTGGTCCGCAAATATCACCTTGTATTCTCTGAAGGACTAGTGGTGATTTAGAAGCTATTTTGAGGAGTGAAGGTCTTGTAATGAGTTTACCTTATGAACAAGCTACACACAAATGTTCAGTAGGAAAGGAAAGACTTTGGTATGTTAAATTATGCCCATTGGTATTATTGATGACCTTTCTCAACATAGTCGATCCTAGATGACCCAATATGTCATGCCAAAGGATTAGATTCCTTGAATCCTTTAGCTTTTTGCTAGTGATGGGGTGAGATTCTGCTATCTTCAGAGTAGTTTGATATAGCCCCGAGGAGATTAACTTACACTTTTCTAATGTGAGCTTATTGCTTCCAATATTAGAGGTGATACAAAGATACTCTTTACTATCATCATTCATAGTTTCAACATAAAATCTGTTCATTCGAATATATCTAAAGCTGAGTATATTTCTATTAGATAAACTAGAGAATAATGTATTTCGAGACTAAGTGTATTCTATTTGTTAACACAACATCGGCCTTACCATAACCTTCTATAATCTGCTCATATCCAGCAATGGTGGTCACCTTGATAGTGTTTGAGGCATATGTTATAAAAAACTTCCTAGTTTTTAATATAGTGTGAGTTGTTGCACTATCTATCAAGCATATGCCATCATCATTATCTATACCTTTCAAAAACAAAAAATAATAATATATTAATATGCTACTAAATGGTTAAACTTGGAATCTTGCCAATTATTATAACTTAATCTAAATCTAAATGAAACTTCTTTAAAGAAAGTAAACTACATAGACTATTGATCATATAATAACCAATTTATTTAAAGTGGAAAGTAAATAAACTTAGATAAGCATACAATAACTATTCATTGACTTCGCCTATCATGGCATTGAACTGATCTTTCGAAACATCGTTTCCATCCTTATCTTGGAAAAAATCATTAAAATCTATTTGTATTGTACCCTCCATGAGATTAGTATCCACACCCTTTGAGGCTTCATACTCATCCACTTTCTTTTGTGAGGTTCGATAGTTTCGTATCCAATGACCAGCTCTTCCATAACGTTTGCAAATATCAGTTGGAGCAGCTGGATTAGGAATTTGGGCAATATTTCTTCGAGGATTAAATCCTTTATTTTTGAACTATGTATCGTTCCTTGGACCCGAATTGTAGCCATTTCTTTTCCTTCTACGACGGCCATGCCCTCTACCTCTATGATTTTCTCGACCCCTAGTATTGGTCATATTTTTTCGAGCACTAGTCACATTCACTTCAGCTAGAATTGGTGCAGACCCAGTTGGTCTACTAGTATCATTTTTTATTAATAACTTATTATTTTTCTTGGCCACGAGTAAGACAACAATGAGTTTGGAATACTTCTTAAAATTCCTCTACCTATACGTCTGTTGTAGGGTCATATTAGTCGCTTAAAATATGGTGAATATTTTCTCTAGCATGAAATGCTCTGTCACTTTTTTACCACCATATACTCATCATCTACCTCTCCCCTAATATCTTTAAGCCCCACAGCACTTGGAAAAATGTTTTGAAGCCTCGGACAACAGCTACGAGCCAAAGTGTCCAAATCTGGACAGATTTGTGCAAGCAGTGCACAATCCTCTTTTGCCTTCCCATTTTACTTTGGTAAGAGCTCAAACTTCACCTACTTAACCCTCTCTATATGTACTTCACATCCCACTTAAATTTAACCAACTTTCTATTCATATTTTTATGATATTATACCAAGAACGCTTACTACTTCTCATGTCTAGACTTGAATGTTATTTACGCAGTTGTTGTCCTCTTAACTTTGCCATGATCTAAAACCCAAGAAACCACTTGCAAAACATGATTTTAATCCAATTTTCACTAAATTTCAGAATATATATGTTTTGTTTAGGGTGTTATATATAAATAGATGCATTGTTGAGACATGATTAAATGTTGTGCAACTAGTAGTGCACTTTGCCTAGGTTTTGTGCTAGCTAGTTTTATTATTTATAAATACTATGTAATAATATAGAAGATGCTATACTAGGGTTGTGCACTAGTTGTAGTAGTGTTTACACACATGTTTCATGACAAATGCAATTTAGGAATGAGGCATATGCCATGATCTTATTATAAATTCAGATTTGACTTGTCATTGTATACTTGATATTTTGTAGTACAAAGAGAGTTGTATATAGTTGGATGAATGAATATACATGAGGAATAGAGTACATGGTTATTTGTGATGACCCTAACTTGACCTAATGTTAAGTCTCATGTGTTCATATTTTAATAGACAAAATGAACCCTAGGTTACCTGACATAGTTTGACACTTAGTGAATAACAAGGTTGATGATATGTTGTATTTGGAAACCTAGTGTGAGGACACCTAGTACCTACATGAACCTTCATTATATCAAAGTATGTTATATGAGAAGTTGTACATTTAGAGGACTTGATGATGTTATGTGACTAGTATGCTTGGTGTTTATATACTTTCTTGGTCCTTGACTAGTGAACCTTAGCCAACCTACTTAGTTAGAACCCCTAATTAATTTAGACTCTAAATAACTGATGGCATTGTATTAGGTTGTACCATTGATTAATTTAGACCCTAATTGTCTAATGATTAATGATGTAGAGTAGTTGTACTCTTGTTCATGCTTAGTGAACCGTGTCATAGTGACTGATATGATATATATATATATATATATATATATATATATATATATATATATATATATATATATATATATATAGGCTTTTGGGATTGTTCAGACTTGGATGCCAGAACAAGTTCTTTCCATTACAGCTTGGAGTTCCAGGCAAAATACCTTGCCACATTGTTTTACTGTACAAATTAAATTATTTGCATTATATTATTCTGCTCTAGATAATATAGAATAAGTATGAGCGTCTGAGTATGACTCGGGTGTAGTCGACGAATGCGTCGATGAGTAGATAATGCATAAACCAAGATATAGTAACATTACCAAAGTTTTGGGAGGTATTCTGATATTTCCCCAAGACCCTGATACATCTTACTCATGACACAATCATGATTAATGCATATTATCGTAACCAACTGGCTATCAGTGCGTTCAACATGTATGTCGATACCGTCAATAGTTTTGACATTAGAATAATTGACTAGCTTGGTAGTTACATGATGTTCACATTGTGTATACGACTTGGACATATGCACTGGGCGGGGAGGACAACTAGTAGGCGTATGGGACATACAACATCGATAGCTGAAGTGTCTATGGATCTACAGAGATTGATGACTACCCTTTAGCAGATGTCTCTTCTGACGGGAAGTTAGGCTTGTTTATATATATATATATATATATATATATATATATATATATATATGCAGCATACCAGCGTTCGTCGGAGCGTTGGTGTTTATTTAGCAGAAGCCGCGTTCGACGGGACGTTATGGCAGTTATCTATGCCTACGCCTACATATACGTACCAAAGTTATCCTCAAATTGTATTTACATAGATGGTTAGGTTACCCTATTTATTTTGTACAATATTTATATTTCGGCATATACCATTTGTATCTTGTTACGTCCCACTGAGGACCTGGTGCCCTTCCAGGTTAGCTGAGTTGGACACAGAGGTCTTTTGTTGGATGGTTGATGAGTGATCATTTCCTTATATGTATTATCCTTTCATGTATATGTATATGCTTCGTCTTGTTATTTGTATCTGCTTAGTTTTTGTAGACTCGTGCTATTTACTTCGAGTCTATTCAGAAAGTATGATAATTTGGCTGGAGATTAGTTATCATATTTACCTTTTTTTAATTCTTGTCATATGTATTAAGATATATATAGTTGATATATATAGATAATTAGCTTCATCACTTGACCATGGACAGCGTAAGTGTACTTCATCAGGTCCATTAAATTAAAAAATCCTACGGAGTCATACCAGCTAGCCATTGCCACGTGTCTGGTCCCGCATATTTTAGGACTGGGACATGACATAGTTTTTGTGGTGGCCCATGCTGGTCAGAGAATATCGTTTTGGTTACGTTACTGTACCGAACGAGCCTACGAGTTAGGATTAATGTTGAATAAGATCTCAATCCATAACTAATTTTAAAACTCCTCTAGTATTTGATTGTCGCCCTTGGACTTCATAATTATATTCAGTCATTCCCCTCGATATCGTTATTATTGTTTCTCATCTTCTCCTATTTTAGAGAGATGGATGTTCGTGCGCGGTGATTCACTCCAGAAATAGATCCTCGTCAAGGCGGAAGAAGGCAAGCTTGAGATAATTTTCTTGAGAAGATGGTTACCCTTAGTGGGGTAGGTAGATATGTTATTTCTTGATGCTAGAGCTACTATAGATTGTTGGCATAAGAAGTAGACATAGAATTAGAGACCTAGAACTAATAAAACCATACTCTTACTTATGGTAGCAATAATTTGGTAGTATTGGAAGTTAGAAAGATAGTTTATTCTAATGCTCTGGAATACTTTATGGAATTAATAGCTTGATATTAGGGATTAGTTGTGGCATATGGATTATTGATGACTATAGTACTGGACTAAATAGATTGGTAGATTTCTAAACCTAATGTTTGAATAATTAGATAACTTGAGTACTATGGTATAGTTTTCAAAATCAAGTTAGATGTACTTGACTTATTTGGTTTGCCAGTGTTAATTGGACTCATGAGTTTCACCATTGATAACTTAGGTAGATAAGCTAGTATCTGTGACAGAGCAAATATGTTGAAGGATGAGAGTTTTGATAGAGGTTATAGTCTTGAATTAGATATAGTTAATTTCCTATAATATATGTCAAGTTGTAACAAGATGGTACCAGTATAGTTTTGGATGTGGGTATACATGAAATAAACTAGGGGAAATCTCAGGTTCAAGGTGAAGAAGGTAGAATGGTAATAAGAAGAGATTCACGAGGAGTACCTGATCTTGAGCATTTTAAATTAAGAGAATGATCTAGGAAGGACTAAAAATTTAATCACTCGATATTTTATTAGAAGATCTATAGTACGAAGCGGAAAGTAAATGTCCATGATTGACGAAGCTTATAGTAGAAAACAAGATTAACATAATAGAAGGATATGAAGGTGTATAGGAAATAAATGATAAGGAAAAGATATTTTGGTCGCATAATCCAAGGAGAAGAAATTGTGATATAGATTTGAGGGATAATAATTTTAGTATTTATGAATTATAATTTTTTTAGAATTTTGAGGATTTAGTGCGAATAAAAATTATTGATCAGACTAGAAGTGATACGAATTTCAAGGAACTAAATACAGGCTCAGATCACATACTGACTCGTTGGTCATTTTGTAGAGGATTATCACAAGATCATTAGATTATAGATTTACACATGGGTAGGGGAGTGTAAATTGAAGATAGAAGTCTTATATGAATGATAGCTGAATATTATGGGTTTACACATAAACTGCTTAGAGATAGGATTTAGATTATTGACTAATAGGGTATGAGATTGCTGGACCTAATCTTTAGTAGTAGGTGATGATATGGGAACCTATTTCTCTTATCGATGAATTTTCGAATTTTAGAAATCTTATTATCATTATTGTTTTGGTTATATTTTTATCTAGGGTATTTAGAATGATTGAATAGATATTTATTACATAATTTCTATTTTTTTTATTTTGTACTATTTATTTCAATAGAGGCTTATGTTATATTTCATTATATGTATTTCTCTTTGAATTTTTTTTGAGTTGAGCTTCTAGACTATGTATAATTGACTGGTTAGATTGGACTTATTGTTGCTAAGAATGATTATACAAAGTTAGGCTGGAGGATTTTATTGTGGATAATATATGTGGATGCCGATGTACCCAGGAAAGAATGTCGAGATAGTAACTATCTTAGCCTCACAATAAGGGATTTATATACTACATAGGTAGCCTTGAGGATTTTATGGTTATAAGATTTTAGTGCCTAACACATGCACTTCTTTGAGAGTAAAGGTATGACATTATTTCCTTTATAGATATTGGAAGATTTAAATTGAGATTGTGTTGCGACCTTCTCGAGTAACGTAGGTTTATAGGTGGTGATTTTCTAGATGATGATTAGAAAAATAACAATGATATAGAAATACATGGATGGCAAAATAGGATTAGAGGACCCAATTCCTTAGATGATTAAACTGTATATATATGACATTTTAAGATTAAGAGAGTGGGTAGGGATAAGTACCAAGTTGTGTTTATATATTTAGAGATATGATGAGTTGTGATTGGAGAGATTGATTTTGAATTTCGAGGACAAATTTTTTTTAAGTTGGATAGATTGTAAATCCCCTCACCCAAATTTAGGTATATATAGTTTAGTGTGATATTAATATATTTTAGAATAATTAGGGTTAGGAAAATAGAGTTATTATACATACTTCAATTATGATATCTTTGATGCACCTTGCTATAGTTTCAATATTTGGAACACTACACTAGCCCTTACTGAGCAACAACTTTCACACTCTTAATCTAGATATACCAATCTTTAATCCTGATCCTAGTTTGACTCTCAAAATCACACTTTTTTATTCTATTTTTATCTATACAATATTCTCGATACTTATGCATCATAAAATCTTAATTTTTCATCTAGTGACCGTAGACCAGATTCCTACAACCAAATATCTGATACTAACCTACATTAAGACTACCCTAACCTAATCCTTTGGGTCACATCTATTTTTATATATTTTATATGCTAATTTCATATATGTGATACATTTAATCCTTTGAGCTTAATTTGACTCAATCTAGAGCCAACCCACAAACCCAAACTTAAAAACCTAATTAAGTGGTCAAGTAGAACACCAAACACCCTCTCTAAACTCACAAAACACCAAACACAATAGTTCATACACCAAACACCCTCTCTAAAATTTTGTATGCTTCTTCCTATAACTCTCCTTATCACTTTCTCTTCACAAACCTTCCATCAAAATGTAATCTAAGTGCCTCAAAATAGCCCTCTATCAGTGGTGTCCAGGCTGAATCCGAATTCAGTGTATCATCTTCTCAGGCCACTCCACTACTTTCATAGACTCCAAACCACTACCATAGCACCAAAATCTCATTTTTCTACCTCTCCTTAATAAGTTTCCTTTACAACTTAGCACCTAAATCATCCCACAACTCTCCTAAACACCCCCATACAAACTGAAGATACCCTGCTGAAATAGCCAGCAATAACACCACTTTAACACCTTGTTGCCACCACTTTCAGCACAAAAAATCCTTCAACAACAACCATATACTCATCCTATACCTCTTCCCTAATCTCTCTAAGCCCCACAACACTTGGAGAAATTTTTTGAAGCCTCGAACAACAGCTTCGAGCCGAAGTGTCCAAATTTGGACAGATTTGTGCAAGCAGTGCACAGTCCCCTTTTGCCTTCCCATTTTACTTTGATAAGAGCTCAAAATCTACCTACTCAACCCTCTCTACATGTACTTTATATCCCTCTTAAATTTCACCAAATTTCTATTCATATTTTTTATGATATTACACCAAGAACACTTACTACTTCTCATGTCAAGACTTGTATGTTATTTATGCACTTGTTGTCCTATTCATTTTTCCATGATCTAAAACCCAAGCCACCACTTGCAAAACATAATTCTTACTCCAATTGCAATAAATTTCAGAATATATAAGTTTTTTTTAGGGTGTTATATATAAATAAATGCATGGTTGAGTTATGATTAAATATTGTGCAACTAGTAGTGCACTTTGTCTAGGTTTTGTGCTAGCTAGTTTTATTATTTATAAATACTATGTTAGAATGTAGAAGAGGCCATGATAGGGTTGTGAACTAGTTGTAGTAGTGTTTGCACATATGTTTCATGACAAATGCAAGTTAGGAATGAGGTATATGCCATGATCTTATTATAAATTTAGATTTGACTTGTCATTGTAAACCTTATATTTTGTAGTACAAAGAGAGTTGTATATAGTTTGATGATTAAATATACTTGAGGAATAGAGTATGTGATTGTTTGTAATAAACCTAACTTGACCTATTGTTAATGCTTATGTGTTCATGTTTCAATAGACAAAACGAACCCTAGGTTAGCTGACATAGTTTGACACTTAGTGACTAGTACCTACATGAACCTTAATTATAAACATGTTTATGTTATGTGAGGATAGAGGACTTGATGATGTTATGTGACTAGTAGGCTTGGTGTTTATACACTTTTTTGGTCCATGACTAGTGAGCCTTAGCCAACCTACTTAGTTAGAACCCCTAATTAATTTAGACTCTAAATAACTTATGGCATTGTGTAAGTTGTATCCTTGATTAATTTAGACCCTAATTGTCTAATGATTAATGACCTAAAGTAGTTGTACTCTTGTGCATGCTTAGTGAACCGTGTCATAGTGACTGATGTGATATTACTATATATATATAGTCTCTTGGGATTGTTCAGACTTGGATTCCGGAACAATTTTTTCCATTGCAACTTGGAGTTCTAGGCAAGATACCTTGCCACCTTGTTTTACAGTACAAATTAAATTATTTGCATTATATGATTCTGAGTATGAGCGTCTGAGTATGACTCGGGTGCAGTCGAGGAATGCGTCGATGAGTAGATAATGTATAAACCGAGACATAGTGACATTACCTGTAAGCCCCATTTGGTACTTTTAAATTTATTTAATTTAATTTAATATTTAAAGTATTAATTTATAAAATCTTTTTTTTATATATGATACTTTTCCATGACCTGGATATTTGGAGCAATGCACAAGATTTTTTCTTTCAAAAAAATTCATATTACTAATCTTGATTGTACCTAATATATTTGGGACATTGATGTTGTATTTTTTAGATCTCCCCGATCTCCCCCTGATCCAAAAATATTGACAAACATCTAGAACCACGGTTACCATAAAACTGCTTCCTTTTAACTAGAACTTGACCCAAACTAAACCCAAAAACATGTAGGCATGTAGTGGACCCAGATAACCCTATATATATATATATATATATATTTCTATTTATAGAATTTTTATTTATAGAAAGTACCATAGGTGTCATCATAGTTGGCCTAACTACCTAACTACCAAAATTCTAACCAACCAAATCTCATTCCTAACAAACAAACCCTACAACTTTTCACTATTACAAAATACATCCCACATATAAAATATATCCACAAAATCTAAACAAATCAATTAAAGATTTAAATTCCATATTTCCAAATTAGGAAACACCTAGTTTGTTGTATATCCCTATCTTTGGATCAAACCAAATCCTTAGTGAATATTTTTGTGACAATACCCTAATTTAAATTTCATTTCCTTACCATATTAAGACTCCATAAAATTCTACCCACATATTTTTAAATATTAAATCAAATCCTAACCACTGGCCTATTTAAACTACATATATTTATCAACTCCCCAACACTTAAACCTAATTATTAGGTTCGGACCCCCTTTTCTCTCTCTCATGAAAAAAAACTCTTTCCTCACATTATCTCCCTCTTCTACTTCTTTCCCTCTTCCTCTCACCTTTTCCACAGGCCACAACTCCACAAAACCCCAACAAAACTACTTTTTGGCCAAATATTGGCTGCTAGTTGCAGAAGAAATTTAGACCCCTCCACCGTAGAAAAAAAATCCTAAAATCCTAGATTTACATCATACTTGAAGTCCCCAAGATCTTTGTCAACTTTTGTGAGGTTTGGTGTTTGTTTGGTACTCCATTTGGCCGTAGTCACAAAAAAGGTCTTCGTCGTAATCGCAATCGCGTAAGTTTTTCAACTTTGTTTCTTTCCCTATTTTTTTCATAAATAAAACTTTCTGTAAATTTATATTAATGATAGATGATATTTAGAATTAATTTTATGCATTATATTAATATTTTTACGTATAAAAACTACTATAAACCAACGAACAACCTTGATACGGATACGTCGTATCATGACTAGTTATAGTTTTTTGATAGTTTTTGTATTTTACTGAAGTAAATAAATTCCAAAAATTAATGTATATTAATTACAGAATATTTAATATATTAATTTCTTATTTAATCATATTTGGATGCTAACATGGAGGTTGTATGTCAAGGCTACGTGCCAAAGTTTGTTATAATGACTAGTTGTCGTCCGAAGCAAATAAAAGCATGCAATGCCGATGTTTGATTATTTTTTATTATTTAAAATATTTTCAGAATTATTAATTATTATTAATTCAGTATTAAATATTATTAAAATACATGATTAAGAGGTTCCATGCATGTTAGATGAATAGGATAGCAATGGTGCAAGTTTTGCGACATCGATACGTTCCTACGTACATATAGGACTAAGTGTAGCCAAAAACAAGAAAGTTCCTATAAGTACGTATGGTATGTCAATGTAAGACATTATGAGAGTGGCATGGCACGTGTATCTTGGCACGTTGTTCAATGCTACACAACTATTGGATTGTTGGACAAGAACGTCCACTAAAAGTTGAGGTTGTACAACGATCTTTCGTGTTGTCCTAGAGTAGTTAGCGTGTATGGTTATTGATTATAATATATTTAATATGGCATCTTGGATCTACTACTCTTCAAGCAGAGAACGTCGGACAGACATCATCGCAGCCACAGACAGCAGACAAGTGTACCTTGCCTTGATGTATCACATTTTTTTCCTTAATTATCTTATTTAGTTATTATAGTTACTTGATATGGTTGATGTGTGTATTTATCCTAGGACCGTGAGACGTTGTTTAGCATTTGAACAAGATTCGAGTGTCGATGTTGAACGCGGAGTCGAGTAACATCACTTACAGAGTTAATACCACAATCCCATTTTACGTGCTTGTATTCCTGTACGTCAGAGCGTAGGACACTTGATACTATTTTATATGATAGAATATTTCTTGAGTTATTCATGGTAATTCTGTATAGGATTACATGATTCATGATATGAGACTTGCATATTATATAGATATTATTATAACTCATTGTACTAGCTAGAGGTCATGATCTTGCGTGTTATGGGCATGAGATATTATGGACATGAGACATGAGGTTACATTGGGTGGGGAGAGATACACATGCTACAGGATGACTATGTTTATATATATACTATTTTACTTGAGGTACCTTAGACTCTATCCCAGATTTTTGGCACATTTACTGGCCCTACGTGATATTACTTGCTGCCATGGGCTCCCCAACACAGAGCTTGTGGTGGTTTCAGCCTGAGTACGAGTGATGTTCCTATATGCATATCACTTAGATGGTTGTAATAGTTTACCCTTGAGTATGTGGCATTATACTATTTTATATTAAAATGCTATTTTTTGTACCTTGTTATGTCCCTCTGAGGACCTGGTCCATTGCCAGTTTTGTAGCATAGACCATTATGGAGTCTGCCCGGAGTTGCTAATTTGGGTTGCTTTGCCATGTGGATATTGGTACCGGGTACTTATATTATTTATACCAGAGTTATGCTATTCATTTATATTATTGATTCATCTTCTGGTGTGGCCTAGTTTTTATAGACTCGTATTTCTTTCTTAAGTCTATTCGAGCTTGTGTGTTACTGGACGACCGACTTTAGCACATGTAGCTCATTCTTGTTGTATTCTGTTTATTGTGGATTGAGGCATAGATATTTATATTTACTGGATTATCTAGATAGTGACCAATATAATATAACTTATACAGATTCGAATCGGACCAGAGTTTGGTCAAATGTGTAGCTGGAATGTTATGTATTCCTAGTCCTACGTATTTTGGGACTGGAGAATGGCATATTTTTATGGTGGCCCATGCAGGTCCTGATTAAATCGTTTCGGTTGCATTACTATACCGAGCAAGCCTGCATTAGGATAAGTTTGTTAGGATCTCAATCCATAATTGCTATTAAAACTTTCTTTGAATTCTAATTTTGTCCTTGAACCTCAAAATTATATTCATTCATACTTCCTTTGAACTCTTATTCATTGATTCTCGTCTTTCCTTATCTCGGAGAGATGAACACTCGTGCGCGATAATTTTTTCAGAATATTCTCGTCAAGACGAAGAAGACATATTTGGTAGAATATTCGTAAGAAGAGTGGTACTTGAGTAGGAAAGATTATGGTAGATAATTTATAGATATTAGAGTTAGAATAGATTAAAGACATGAGAATTGACATTAGCAGTAGAAACCTAAAATAAGAAGTACTTTATCAATTGCCATAGATTAGAAGTGATGGGATACTATTAGATAAACCATTTGGACGAATGTGAGTCATTTTATGTGAGGGTATAATATTGTGTTTTGATGAGATGGTTTGATCTAAGGTGGATAGGCTTCCCGACTAGCAAATTTGGTTTAGAGGTTATACAATTGATGAAGATGAGAATTATCAAATTCTGGTACTTTAAGGCTTAAACTTCTATGTGATTTAATTTTTTTTTTAATGAATATAGGACTATGATAATGTTGAATTTGTTGAGGATAATCAATTTATCAATATTAGAGAAATTTAACTAGATGTGAATTTAAATTTTTTTGAAGATTGAATTCAAATTTTTATAATTTTGAGGTTAAATGAAAGATAGATTGGTTGGATTGAAGATGGGTAGCAGCCCTCGAAAGATTTTTGTTAGTTGCAAATAAAGAGAATTGATTATTATGTTAATTAAAATTAAAATTTTGAAGAAGGATGAGGAGATCATGATAAGACTGAACTTGGACTTTAAATTGGAGAATTTTGGGACATGATAGTTGGTGAATTCAAATTTGATAATTTTGTAAAGTTAATTATTATCGTCTTGGTAATTGAAAAAAAATTGGAGTAAGTTTGATAAAACAAATTTTGGAATTCAAATTTTAAATGAGAATATTTTAAAGTCTGTAATTGGATTCAAATTTTAAGAATAGATGAAATTAAATTAAATTTTGAGATTTTGAGGAGATAAAGATGTATTAAAAGTTATAAATTTTGAGAATTTGATTTGATCTTAAGAGATTGACTAGGATTAGATATTCCATATACCAATTTTTGTTGGATAGATTTATGATTGCTAGATTTAATGATAAATGGTTAATTGATTAAGTATGGGTATTATTGATTCGAAAGAAAAAAATAATTCAATAATTAGAGGGATTGAGGAGAAGACTATCTTAAGAATTGAATTTAAAATTTTGAAGTTTGACAACTTTGATGATAGAATTTAAAAGGTATTATGTGGTAATAGTAAATTATTAATTTTTGGAAAGATCATGATATTCTAGATTTAAGGGTCTAACTCTAGAAAAGTAAATCATTGGAATTTAAATTTGGAAGATAGAAATTTGAGGATTGGATTTAAAATTTTGAGTATTGGGTTATTAATTTATAATTTTGAGGAATTTAAGAAGATTTATATTATAGTCCTTGGACTACAAGATGTCGATGTAAAATATATTTAAAAATATATTTTGAATATTGGAATTATACTCAAGTTTTGAAAATGTTGAGGGCTTGGAATCTCATGGATTAATTATTGAAGAGATAAAGAAATTTTATCGAGTAAAAGAATGATAATTTTAAAAGTGAGAATTTAATTTAATTTAAATTTGAGGAGTTTAATTCTTGAAGGGGTTAAATTTCGAGGATTAAAATTTTATTTTAAGTATGAAAAATGAAGTTAATATTGAGTACTTTGCAAAATCACAATAAAGGATTTGACCTTATTGGATAAAAATGTATTATTGAAAATCTTAAATTGCAAGGACTCAATTTTTTTAAGGTGGGTAGATTGTAAGTCCCTCATTTTGGAATAGGAATAATTTGATACTTTTCAAATTATTTTATTTATTTTATTTAATATTTTAAAATATTAATTTATAAAACTCTTTTTTTATAATGACACTTTGCCATGACTTGGATATTTGAAGCAATGCACAAAAATTTTCCTTCCAAAAAAATTCATGTTACTAATCTTGATTGTACCTAATATATTTGGGATATGAATTTTGCATTTTTTTATTCTTCCCATGCTCCAAAAATATTGACAAACATCTAGAACCACGGTTACCGTAAAACTGATTCCTTTTAACTATAACTTGACCCAAACCAAACCTAAACACATGTAGGCATGTAGTACACCCAAATACCCCTATATATATATATATATATATATATATATATATATATATATATATATATTATAAATTAATATGTTTCTATTTATAGAATTTTTATTTATAGAAAGTGCCATATGTGTCATCATAGTTGGCCTAACTACCTAACTACCCAATATCCTAACCATCCAAATTTTAATTCTAACAAACAACCCCCACATCTTTTTCCTATTCTACAACACATTCCACATATAAAATATATCCATAAAATCTGAACAAATCAATTAAAGATTTAAATCCTATATTTCCAAATTAGGAAACCCCTAGTTTGTTACATATTCCTCTATTTGAATCAAACCAAATTCTAAGTGAATATTTTTGTGACAATGCTCTAATTTAAATTTCAACCCCTTACCATATTAAGAGTCCACAAAATTCTATCCATATATTTTTAAATATTAAATCAAATCCTAACCGTCCACCTATTTAAAATACATATATTTATCAACTCCCCAACACTTAAACCTAATCATTAGGTTCGGCCCCCCTTTTTCTCTCTCTAACAAAAAAAACTCTTTCCTCATATTCTCTCCCTCTTCTACTTCTTTTTCTCTTCCTATCTCCTTCCCCACAGGCCACAACTCCACAAAAATCCCAATAGAACCCCTTTTTGACCAAATATTGGCTGCTGGTTGTAGCAGTAGTTCAGACCCCTCCATAGCAGTAAAACCCCTAAAATCATATATTTACATCATACTTTAAGTTCCCAAGATCCTTGTCACATTTTGTGAGATTTGGAGTTCGTTTGGTACTCCGTTTGGCCGTAGTCGCGAAAAAGATCTCCGCCGAAATCGCAATCGTAATCGCGTAAGTTCTCCAACTTTGTTTCTTTCCCTATTTTTCATGAATAAAATCTTGTATAAATTTATATTAATAATATTTGATGTTTAGAATTAGTTTTATGCATTATATAAATTTTTTTTACGTACAAAAACTATCCCAAACCAATGAACAAACTTGACACAAACACATCGCATCAATACTAGTTATAGTTCTTTGATAGTTGTTATATTTTACTGAAGTAAATAAATTCCAAAAATTAATGTATATTAATTCCAGAATATTTAATGTACTAATTTATTATTTAATTATTTTTGGATGCCAACATGGAGGTTGTATGTCAAGGCTACGTGCCAAAGTTGGTTAGAATGACTAGTTGTCATCCGAAGCAAATAATGGCATGCAATGCCGATGCTTGATTATTTTTGATTATGTATAAATAATTTAAGAATATTAATTATGATTAATTCAGTAATAAATAATGTTAAAATACATGATTAAGTGGTTTTATGCATGTTAGATGAATAGGATAGTAATGGTGCAAATTTTGTGAAATCGATACGTTCCTACGTACATATAGGACTACGTGTAGCCAAACACATGTAAGTTCCTATAAGTGTCACGCCCCAGTCCCAAAATACCAAGGGACCGGACGCGTGATAATGGCCAGCAGCACACATCGATGGACAAACCCAATTTAATGGATCCATCGGGGCATACTTAAGCTGTAGTACAACAATAAGGGTCTAGATATACTAATCTCATCCACAGAATAACTACAACAATATCAGAATAATAAAGCAAGATCAATCTCAATAAAATATAAACTCAGGGAATAACCCGATAATGAGTCTGATACATCTGTCAAAATACAAGAATAAAGATAACCACAGCAATACTGAGTATGGCACAGTATATACTCAGAAGATAACCTCGGTGATCACTCGTCTACTGAATCTGGTACTGCTCCAGTGCCTGCTCCTGTTCCTGCTTCTGCTCCTGCTAATGCTCCTGTACTGTATAACTCTGGGTGGATCTCCTCTGCTAATCCTGGGGATATAATCCGGATCCAGGTCCTCAGGGGACATAGCAAGGTACAGATAATACAAGCCATAATAATACAGTAAAATAGTCAATGAAATAAACAGGGTAAATATGTAACCAACTATATGAAATGCAAGTGAGAACATCACCAGTACTCAGGCTGAGACTACTACAAGCTCTGTGTCGGGGAGCCGGTAGCAGTGATATCATGTAGTTGTCTAGCTCGGAGAGAGACTGAGACACCGACACAATATAGTCAACCTGTAGCCTGTATGTCTCTCCAGCAATAAATAAAACAATAGGGAAACACTAAATAATCGGCTAAGTGATATGCAAGATGAGAGCAGCACTAGAACTCAGGCTGAAACCACTACAAGCTCTGTGTCGGGGAGTCGGTAGCAGTGATATCATGTGGTCGTCTAGCTCAGCGAGAGACCGAGACACCGACATGATATAGTCAACCTGTAGCCTGTGTGTCTCTCCCCACCCAATGTAATCATACGTCTCATGTCCACAACGTCTCATGTACATGTCACGCAAGATCGTATCTAATGCAACCAGTCATATAATATCTATGAATATAATGTCTATGTCATAAAACCTGTATTCTATATAGAATCACCATGAATATCTCAGGAAGATTCTGTCTCATGAATAGTGTCAAGTATCCTGGGTTATGTCGTACTTGATAATGCAAGCACGAGAAATATAGGGTCTCGGTATCCATGTCTATATGATAATACACAACGCCAAGTACGGTGTTGGCACCCGACTATTAATCGGACGCTAAGTAAGGTCACACAGTCCTAGGTCAAGCATGTACCACAATATATATATATATATAAGCCAAGGAAATAAGTAACAAGAACTGCAAGTTTTGGCAAGGTACACTTGCCTGAGGTTCTGGCTCCAACTGTAGCTCTGGTCTCAGTGGAAATTGTAGGGACTACTCTGGTTGCTGAAATAAACATCACCATTAGATTCAGAAAATATCAAATAGCTAAAAACGCCTGTCCTTGAGTCCAATTTGGACACAGGGGCAAAAATAACAGTTTCTGGTCAAAGCGGGGTCCACATGTGGCCCGCTTCGCACCGAAAAATGTGTCAGGGTCAAAGGTCTCTAAATTCGTCAAACTTAGTGTCAATAAGTCAGGAACGACGATACAAACCCAACGAAACTTCCAGAATTGGATTCCGATGAGCCGATCACAAAATCGCCAGTCAAGTGGAGCCTGTGGGGTCCACGATACGCGATTTTGTCAACGTTCTCAGAATCAAATCAAACTTGGATCACAAGACTAGCGTATTGCTATGAGTCCGATGGTGTAAGTTTCATTTTGATCCAACGTGTGTACACAAAGTTACAATGTGTTCCAGAACAGGCGGATACGAGACGTTGTCGACGGATACGCGTTGATTCCGGTGTGCCCGCACATCCAAATCAACTTCTGCGAAATCCCGCACGTCCGTATCATCGGCGCGCACGTTTCGATAAAGACCGCGTGTGATCAAGTCGTCCCGTTTGGCAGGGCGCACTCAGTTTTTGGGTGAAATAAGGCATTGGTTTTTCCTTTTTTGGGTCGCGGTTCGCGATCGCCACAGGACGCGACGCACCGAGTGGGTTATACGGGCATCAAGAGGGTCATACAGCCTACGCGTCATAATTGACAGAACCGAAAATGGGTCAACGAGGAGAGAGAAAATGCTACCTGAACAGGGCTCCATGAAATTGGGTTCTTTGTGCCCGCGAGTCGTCTTGATATACCGACACGGGGCTGTGCCGTGTTCAGGCCATGTCTGGGCTGTGCGGCCGTGTCCGGTCTAGGTTAGGGTTAGGGTTCTGCTGGGGGATACTCGACGGAGGAAGGCGGCTGCTCGCCGGGGCGGCTAGGGCATCGAGGCGGAGGGGCTCTGGTTCGTCGGCAAGGCGGAGGCGTCACGGGGATGCTATCGAGCAGGGCTGAGCGGGGAGCGGAGGCTCTCGGGGTTCTACGGGAGGGGGAAGAGGGCTGACGGTGGAGGGTCGAGGCGGAGGATGACGAGGGAGGAGGAAGGAAGGCGGAGCGGGGCTGGTCTCGGGAGGAGGACGGTGAGGGGATCGTCGGGAATGAAGGTGGAGATGGTGGCTAGGGTATGGGTCGTCGAGGGCTGCGGGGAGAGGTTCGTCGTGAGGAGAGGGTGGCACTGGGGGTTCGAGGAGGTGGTCGGAGCGGGGTGAGTCCGGGCCGGTGGTCGAGGGGAGACGTTCGTCGGGGATGGCGAAGCTAGGGTTCAGGCGGGTGTTTAGGGTTTCGGCCGACGGATACGGCGGTTTAAATAGGGGCACCGTCGCGGAACAGTGAATTCGATAGGGATTTGGAGTTAGCTTAACGGGTTTGGGTCGGGTCGGGTTCAATATGAATCCGGCCCGAACCGCTAAGAGATGGGGCGGGTTTCGGGTATTCGGGTTTCGGGTCGGGTTTAGATCCGACCCGACCCGCTAAGGTTAGGTTCGGTTCAGTTGAACCGGGTCTGGGTTGGTTTGGTTTATTTTGGAAATAAACCGGATTTATTTCTAGGGTTTAATTCAGTTTATTTAAACTTAGTTTTTAGGGCTTTAAAAATGCTTCCGGGGTCCAATAAATTCCTGGAAAATTACCCTATGTCTAGTTTTTCATTTTACACCATAAAATATTATTTTTATAATATTTTAATATTATTTAACAGCAATTAAAAATCATTTAATTTTAAAATACCTAGGTTTTAATTACAGAAAAATCCCAGAAAATTACAGAAAATTATGAAAAATTCAAATTAAAAATTCCTGAAAAATCAGGGGATTTACAATCTACCCCCCTTAAGAGGATTGCGTCCTCGCAATCAAAGAATAACCGATCAACAGAGATGACACGGTTGCAAATATTTGTTCGAAGCACATCACTATCAAGAAGAATCAAGGATGAGGGTTGTGAGAAGAACACGTAGGGAAAATCATTTCCCTAAGCATTAAAAGTTATGCAATCTCCCGTATGAAGGAGATCTAGAAGACTACAGTTCATTACTTATAAAAACATATTAGGT
Source organism: Iris macrosiphon (assembly GCA_036927795.1). Taxonomy (NCBI): domain Eukaryota; kingdom Viridiplantae; phylum Streptophyta; class Magnoliopsida; order Asparagales; family Iridaceae; genus Iris; species Iris macrosiphon. The sequence continues at coordinate 110,825,047 of JAYESA010000013.1, forward strand.
TATCAATTATAAAGATATTCTAGGTTATTAGCAAGTTCAACATTACTAGGTTATGGCTGAGGTCACGAACCAACAGGCACGAGCTAAAATAATACTAGAAACGAATAACTACGAATCACTTATGCGCATTAGCTACTCCATGAGTCTGCGTGTTCTCCAAGGTTATCGCCAGGGCTTGTCCGCGTCCTTTCAGTCGATTCCTCTGCTGCTGTTGGGCCTGCTGGAAGAGTGCTGCTTGTGGTGCCAAGGGTGGCCACGGCTGATTCCCTCCTTGGGCTGGTGGTAGGACTCCTTCAACTTCCGTTTGCGGTGCTCCCAATACTGGATAGGTTGGCCTCGGTACTAGTAACGCTTGTTGGTGAACTATTGGTGCTCTTTTTCGGCGCTCAGGGCATTCCCTCAATGGATTCTGACTGGATCCGCAAGCTAAATAGACTTTTCTTTTTCGTCTACACTCGTCCTCAATATGGCCTCGCTTGCGACAATATTGACAGATAGGTAGTGCCTGTGGAGATGCTCCTGGTGGCTGGTGTATGTGAGGTCTCTTTGTAGCTTCTTTTTGTGGTGCTCCGGCTGGTGCTGATGTGGATGATCGCTTCAGACTGGTCTCTCTCCTGATGATGCGCTTCATGCGTTGGGCTGTAGCAAGGACGTCTGGGTAAGATTTAGGTGTAACGGATCCAATTAGTTTCTGTATCTCAATGTTTAATCCGTCGAAGAACTTCTCAGCCTTCTCTTCTTCTGTCAAAATCAAGGTTGGGGCAAAGTGACTCAAACGAATGAATTCTGCGTTGTATTCTTCTACTGTCATACTATCTTGAGTGAGGCGATTAAACTTATCGCGAAGTTCTGATCGAGCGATAGCTGGAATATACATCTCCTGAAAGAGTCTGGAAAACTCTTTCCAAGTGACTCGGTCTGGTCCGAGCCGTATCTCCTCAGATAGCCACCAGTGATGTGCATTGTCCGTCAACTACATTCTAACGGCAGTCATCCAACGTTCTCTTGGAAGCTCGGCTGCTTCTAATTGATGTTGTGTGTTGGTGAGCCACTCATGAACCTTAGTGGGCTCCTCCTTGCCTGAGAAGATACGGGGCTTCAGCTGGCAAAAATCGGTGATAGAGCCCGTCGTTGGTCGTCGTGCTAGTAAATCTGCCTGCTCTAGTGTGGTTACTAGGCTGCGACTCAAAGCCTCTTGTTGAGCTTGCATTATTGCATAAATCATTTAAAACATCTACTGTCCGTCCATAGCCTGCCCTTGTAGAACGGTAGGCATCGGTGGAGTGAACTTCGTCGATGGTGGAATGTCATCTTGCTGGATTCTCGAGGCATGATTTGCTTGACTGCATTGTTGAGCGGATTAACCTTCTTCTACTGGTGTTACTTCCTCTTCATTGGTTACCAAAGCATTCCGTAGTGATCTTGCAGGAGTCTCATCGTTTGATCGTGAATCCATAACTCTGTAACCAAAATAAACAATAAGAGGCGTATAGGAATCAAGGCAGGATGCAAGTCAAGAAATAAATTCGAATCCGATAGATGTCAAGAACGTTTCTAGTAAGTGGATGAGATCCTAAAAACTTATCCTATTCTTATTGCAGGCTTGCTCGGTCCCTAAGTTGAAACCGAACAATTTAGTTATCGACCTGCATGGGCCCCCACAAAAACCATGTCATGCCCCAGTCCCAAAATATCGAGGGACCGGACGCGTGATAATGGCCAACAGCATACTCCGATGGACAAACCCAATTTAATGGATCCATCGGGGCATACTTAAGCTGTAGTACAACAATAAGGGTCTAGATATACTAATCTCATCCACAGAATAAATACAACAATATCAAAATCATAAAGCAAGATCAATCTCAATAAAATATAAACTCGGAGAATAACCCGATAATGAATCTGATACATCTGTCAAGATACAAGAATAAAGATAACCACAGCAATACTGAGTATGGCACAGTATATACTCAGAAGATAACCTCGGTGATCACTCGTCTACTGAATCTGGTACTGCTCCAGCGCCTGCTCCTGTTCCTGCTTCTGCTCCTGCTAATGCTCCTATACTGTATAACTCTGGGTGGATCTCCTCTGCTAATCCTGGGGACATAATCCGGATCCAGGTCCTCAGGGGACATAGCAAGGTACAAATAATACAAGCCATAATAATGCAGTAAAATATTCAATGAAATAAACAGGGTAAATATGTAACCAATTATGTGAAATATAAGTGAGAATATCACCAGTACTCAGGCTGAGACTACTACAAGCTCTGTGTCGGGGAGCCGGTAGCAGTGATATCATGTAGTTGTCTAGCTCGGAGAGAGACTGAGACGCCAAAACAATATAGTCAACCTGTAGCCTATGTGTCTCTCCAGCAATAAATGAAACAATAGGGAAACACTAAATAACCGGCTAAGTGATATGCAAGATGAGAGCAGCACTAGAACTCAGGCTGAAACTACTACAAGCTCTGTGTCGGGGAGCCGGTAGCAGTGATATCATGTGGTCGTCTAGCTCAGCGAGAGACTGAGACGCCGGCATGATATAGTCAACCTGTAGCCTGTGTGTCTCTCCCCACCCAATGTAATCATACGTCTTATGTCCACGACGTCTCATGTACATGTCACGCAAGATCGTATCTAATACAACCAGTCATATAATATCTATGAATATAATATCTATGTCATAAAACCTGTATCCTATACAGAATCACCATGAATATCTCAGGAAGATTCTGTCTCATGAATAGTGTCAAGTGTCCTGGGTTATGTCGTACTTGATAATGCAAGCACGAGAAATATAGGGTCTCGGTATCCATGTCTATATGACAATACACAACGCCGCGTATGGTGTTGGCACCCGACTATTAATCGGACGCTAAGTAAGGTCACACAGTCCAAGGTCAAGCATGTACCATAATATATATATATATATATATAAGCCAAGGAAATAAGTAACAAGAACTGCAAGTTTTGGCAAGGTACACTTGCTTGAGGTTCTGGCTCCAACTGTAGCTCTGGTCTCAGTGGCAATTATAGGGACTACTCCGGTTGCTGAAATAAACATCACCATTAGATTCAAAAAATATTAAATAGCTAGAAACACCCGTCCTTGAGTCCAATTTGGACACAGGGGCAAAAATGATAGTTTTTGGTCAAAGCGGGGTCCACATGTGGCCCGCTTCGCACCGAAAAATGTGTCAGGGTCAAAGGTCTCCAAATTCGTCTAAGTTAGTGTCAACAAGTCAGGAACGATGATACAAACCCAACGGAACTTCCAGAATTGGATTCCGATGACCCGCTAAGGTTAGGTTCGGTTCAGGTGAACCGGGTCTGAGTTGGTTTGGTTTATTTTAGAAATAAACCGGGTTTATTTCTAGGGTTTAATTCGGTTTATTTAAACTTAGTTTTTAGGGCTTTAAAAATGCTTCCGGGGTCCAATAAATTTTCGGAAAATTACCCTATATCTAATTTTTCATTTTATACCATAAAATATTATTTCCATAATATTTTAATATTATTTAACAGTAATTAAAAATCATTTAATTTCAAATACCTAGGTTTTAATTACAGAAAATCCCCAAAAAATTACAAAAAATTGTGAAAAATTCAAATTAAATATTTTTAAAAAATCAGGGGGTTTACAATAAGTATGTGTGGTATGTCAATGTAAGACACCCTCATAACGTATTTTTATAGTGGCATGGCACGTATTTTGGGAGGTATTCTGATATTTCCCTAGGACCCTGACACTTCTTACTTACAACAAAATCATGATTGGTGCGTGTTATCGTAACCGACTGGCTATCGGTGCGGTCGACACTTATGTCAGTACTGTACATAGTTTTGGCATTAGAATAATTGACTGGCATGGTAGATATGTGATGTTCATGTTGTGTATATGACTTGAAAATATGCATTGGGTGGAAAGGACAACTAGTAGGCGTATGAGACACACAACATCGATAGCTGTAGTGTCTATGGATCTACAGAGATTAATGACTATCCTTTAGTAGATGCCGCTTTCGATGATAAATTAGGCTTATATATATATATATATATATATATATATATATATATATATATATATATATATATATATATATATATATATGCATCCTACTAGCGTTCTTCGGAGCGTTGGTGTTTATTTAGTCGAAGCCGCGTTCGATGGGACATTATGGCAGTTATCTATGCCTACGCCTACCCATACGTACCAAAGTTGTCCTCAAATTTTATTCACATAGAGGGTTAGATTATCCTATTTATTTTGTACATTATTTACATTTGGACATGTACCATTTGTATCTTGTTACGTCCTATTGATGACCTGGTCCCCTGCCAGGTTAGCTGAGTTGGACACATAGATCTTTTGCTGGATGGTTGGTGAGTGCTCATTTCCTTACAAGTATTATCCTTTCGTGTATATGTATATGCTTTGTCCTATTATTTGTATCTGCTTTATTTTTGTAGACTCTTGCTATTTACTTCGAGTCTATTTAGAAAGTATGATTATTAGACTGCAGACTAGTAGTCATATTTATCTTTTTTTTATTCCTGTCATATGGATTGAGATATAGATCATTGATAGATATAGATAATTAGCTTCATCACTTGACCATGGACATCGTAAGTGCACTTTGTTAGGTCCATTAAATTGATAAATCCTACGGAGTCGTACCAGCTGGCCATTGCCACGTGTTTGGTCCCGCATATTTTACGACTGGGATGTGACATTGAGACTAATATGTATTCTCTTTATGCAAGTTTTACCACCCTTCGCGGTGGCCATGATGGAGTATGGAAGGATATCATAGAACCCGTTATTCAAAGAGAATGCCAACCTTACGCGACAATTTTTTGCCAAGAATTGATCCAGGAGATGAGGATAAACATCCTGCATCATACGTGAAGCTATCACTATTTATATAGCGTTCTAGCTGTATTTCTCCCCTTTATGTGGCTTGCTACTAGCTGGGGGCCTGCGGTGTGGATGACAGGATTTAGACTAATTATTATTCCTATCTTCGGTCTCCTGCATGGTTGTAGAGCGCCTGCTCCTGCTCCTCCCTTGCTATCCATCAGTATGGATTCTTTTCCATATATTGAGGTTTGCACTATAGAGAGTTGATCCAGAAAGCTTTGAGCCTTACTGCTGGATCTACTTATGTCGGTAGCAACAACAGCACGGAGGGGCACTTCTAATAAAAAAGGTTCCCATCAGACAGACTTTATGAAAATCCTTCAAATGGGTTTCCATCATATGTACTCATGACCTTGAATACTAATAAAAGATGGATTTCCATCATATGTACTCATGATCTCGAATGTTAATCAATAAAGTCTCTCATTTTCTAGAAATTTTTCTTTGTATTTGTCTTATTGCATGTTGTGGACTTTGGGTATTATGCTAGAGTTAATATGGACATATCACAATACCGTAGTTTGTTAAGGACGTCCCACTGGGGAATTTTTGGTGGACCTTATTACCTTTTGTGCACTTAGGTCAAAGTAATAAGTTTGAGACAAGCCCTGCCAGAAGTGATATAGACGCGACAGGTTTTATGCACTTAATACCACTAGTGTACTTAGAGTTAAGTACTGGAGATAAGTTTAGATTATGATTGATATTAGAGGTATCATTGACGTGGCAATCGATAGTCAAATAGAGAGGTTTTCTCCGAGGTAAAAATGGACATGACAAACTCTAATAGGGAGGATGTGAGGACGATAGTTAAGAGGTCACGTGGATGTGAGCTAATCGATAGTCATATCGAGAGGTTAGGTATGATCCTGGTATTTTTATGAAAGAAAAAAGATATGAGCCAGAGGTAATATGGACATGGTTGTTTCCTTTGGATGGAAAAATAGGCAGCTCATAGTTCAGAGGTATTATGGACGTAAACTGTTTACTTTTGTTGAGGACATCCCACTATGGGATCTTTGATAAACCTATTACTTCTTGCGCACCAGAGTACAAGTAATAAGTTTAAAAGAAAACCCTATCAAAGGTGATATGGATGTGATAGGTTTTATGGACCTATTACTTCTAGCTCACCTGAGTGCAAGCAATAGATTTGAGAAAAGTCCTGCCATAGGTGATATGGACTTGGAAGGTTTTGTGGACTTAATACCGTTGGTGTACTTAGAGTGAAGTACGGGTGATAAGTTTAGATGACGTCTGATATTAGAGGCAATAGACATGATAATCAATAGTCATGTAGAAAGGTTTTCTCAGAGGTAAGAAGGACATGGTAAACTCTACTGGGGAGGATGTAAGGACGATAACTCAGAGGTAACGTGGACGTGAGCTAATCGATTGTCATACCGAGAGGTTATGTACGATCCTGGTATTTTTGTGGAAGAAAAAGGAAATGAGCCAGAGGTAATATGGACATGGCTATTTTCTTTGGATGGAAAAATGGGCAGCTCATAGTTCAGAGATAATATGGACATAAACTGTTTGCTTTTGTTGAGGATATCCCACTGGGGGATCTTTGGTAGACTTGTTACTTCTTGCTTACTGGAGTGCAAGTAATAAGTTCAAAATAAAACCCTATCAGAGGTGATATGGACGTGATAGATTTTGTGGACTCATTACTTCTTACGCACTTGAGTGCAAGTAATAGATTCGAGACAACCCCTGCTAGAGGTAATATGAACGTGGCAGGTTTTGTGGACTTTAACACCGCTGGTGTACTTAGAGTTAAGTACAGTTGATAAGTTTAGATGACGATTGATGTCAGAGATATTATGGACGTGATAATCGATAGTCATACATAGAGGTTTGCTCAAAGATAATATGGACATGGCAAACCCTGTTGGGGACAATCATTAGGACAATAGTTCAGAGGTAACGTAGATGTGAATGAATGCCTAAAGGAACTGATTATGAGTGGTCTACCCGAAAGTGTGGATAGACCTGAAGTTAGCTCCATTGGGGAGCTTTTTGAGGATCTACAATCTGTTGCGTATTCAGGATTCTTTATTACAGCTAATGGTTTTCATCAAACTTTTCTGGAAAGAAAGTGCATATTGTGCTTACACACTTACTGGAGATGAACAACGGAGAACGTACACTGTAAATTTTGGTTATCCAGCTGATAGTAAAAGTAGTACAAGTCTAGCTTAGACATAGTACTTTTTGAGGAAGTTGTCATTGATAGGCATCATAAGCAAGTCGCCATTAGATTTTGTAAGACGATAGGTGCTGTTGGAGAACACATACTCCACAATGAATGGGCCCTCCTATTTAGGTTAGAATTTACTAGCCATCTTGTGGGTCATAACCATCGGTCTTCTTACTGTCAAGACGAGGTCACCCACTTGGTAAGTCCTCTTCTTGACCCATTTGTTGAAGGCTCCTGAGAGGCATACTTGGTATAGCTCAATGTGCGGTTAACCTAAGAGACACTTCTCGTCGAGCGCTTCCAACTCTTGGAGTCGTTGGCGGTGATTGTCGTCAATGGTCAATCAGTTGGAAAGTGCCACTCGGAGTGACAAAATTTGGATCTCGAGTGAGAGGATCGCTTCACTTCCGTAAATCAAGAAGAATGGCGTACTGCCAGTAGGTGTCCGGACCGTTGTGTGATAGGCCTAATGATATTCACCCAGCTTCTCATTCTAGTCGCACTTATTGGATGACACAAACTTCTTAAGTAGCTTTATAATGGTCTTATTAAATACTTTCGTCAGACCATTTGCTGCTGGGTTGTAGGTAGTCAAGACTACATTTTGGATTCGATTTTTGTCACAAAATCGGTATAAAGTATGACTTGCAAATTATGGACCATTGTCGTGGATGATCCTCACTGGCAAGCCGAAGAGGTACATGATGTGATGCTTTATAAAGCTGATAATGTTTGAGGTCTTGACTTCAGCGAGTGGAATAACTTTTGCCTATTTGGAGAAGTAGTCGATGATCGCCAAGATGAACCGATGTCCCTTAAAAGAAGGTGGACTAATTGGTCTAATAATGTCAATTTCCTACACTTCAAACAACCAACATGCTACTGTTGGGTGTAGGAATTCGGAGGGCTGGTGGATAATATCTGCGTGGATTTGGCACACTTGGCACTTCCTCGCATAGTCAACAGCCTCTGATACCATTGTCGGCCAATAGTAACCTATTCTCAAAAGATGATCCTGTAACTTGGGTTCAGGCTGTTGGGTACGGCAAACCCCATCATGAGGCTCGCGGAGAGCCTGCTTCACTTTTGTATTCGATAGGAATTATAGCAGAAGACCGTCGTAGGAATGACGATATAATATTTTGGTCGCCGTATCGTAATAGAATCGGAGGGAACGTCTTCTGATGGAAGTGGCTTCCTTTGGGTTCTCGGAGAGAATTCCATAGACCGCGTAATCAATGAATGATAGTCTCCACTTTTGGGAGTCGGTGTTTATCTCTACTGAGTAGCTCAGGCAAAGATCGAGATTATTTTTCAGGCAGTCCAGCTCTTGATCGACCATTATGATCAGCTGATGGATTTTGACCGGGACTGCCAGGGAGGCAGCGAGGCAGGCCAGGGCATCAGCCTCGATGTTTTATAGTCGAGGGACATGCTCTATAAAGAACCCCTCGAAGGTGGATATTATTCTAAGCGTGGCTTGGTGGTAGGGAATTAAGTCCTCGTGCCGGACCTCGTATTCGCCCCGGACCTGACTGACTATCAACTTGGAATCGTCGTAGGCTTCCAGGTAGTCTACTCCCACCTGTTTAGCGAGTTAAAGCCCAATGACAAGGGTGTTGGAACATGGCTTTGTGAGGGAGTAAGCGCGGTTTACTCCAACAATGTGCACTCTGCCACATTATTGTAACATGGTTTTGTGAGGGAGTAAGCGCAGTTTATGACCAAATTGTATGGGAAAATCAGTACTATCCTGACACCATCGACAATATCGCCTTTGGGCCCTGTTCTTGAAGCACCGTCGAAGAATATTCGCCAGACGACTTTTGCGCTTGTGGTCATGTTTGAGTCCGCTACTTCATCTGGGATCTCCTCATAGAACTTCGAGGTTTTCGGTACAGGATGGGCTGCTAGGAAAGCTGTCAATGCTTGGCCTTTGCCCACCTTTTGTGGGACAAATACCATGTTATACGACGATGGCAGTACTACCCATGTGGCTCGGTGAGAGTTGAGCTCTCCTGGTTTAGTCATAAGCACCCTAAGAGGATTAATATGCGAGATTATATGGATGGTTTGTGCTGCCACATAATATCAGGTCTTCTGAATGGCGAAGACCAGAGTGAGGCACTCATTCTCAATGGAGTTTTATCTATGCTCTGCAACGGCTATCATTCTTCTAAGATAGTAGATGGCATGTTCGTTACCTGCATCACTTTTCTGGGCTAGTAGTGCTCCGAGGGAGTAATCCATTGCCCGTACATATAGCAAGAATGGTCTTCCCACAACGAGGGCCACTAATACTGGGGGGTTCATGAGATACTCTTGATGTCATCGAAGACATTCTTCGTTCCAGACAAAGGAGACTCCCTTCTTCATAAGCTGAGTGAACGACTGACAACGCCGAGAGAGGTTTGATATGAACCTCATGATGTATGCTAGTCCTCCTTAAAGGCCACGAAGTTCTCTGAGGTTCTTCGGCAGGTGTATTTTAAGGATTGCTTTAGTCTTGTCGGGGTCTACATGGATACACTTCGAAGTTATGACAAAATTCAAAAATTTGTCGCTAGAGACTCCTATGAAGTATTTGGTAGGATTCATCTTGAGCTGGTGCGCACGCATCAGGTCGAACACAGTATTCAAGTCTCGGAGGTGATCATCTTTAGAGCGACTCTTGAAAGTGATATCATCAACATAACACTCCAATGTCTTGAGCTGATGTTCACGGAAGATGGTGCTCATATCTCGCTAGTATGTAGCACCTGTGTTCTTCCGACCGAAGGGCATGACTGTGTAGCAGTATACTCTTATCAGTGTTCAAAATGATGTAGGCTTCTCATCATCAGGAAATATCTTCATTTGATTGTAGCCTGAGAATCCGTACATAAAGGACGTGGGCTCGAAGCAACAACTGTTGTCGATCATTATGTTTCTGATTGGAAGGAAAAACTCGTCCTTAGGGCATGCCGCATTCAGATCTCAGAAGTCAATACTGATCCCGATACTCTTATTCTTTTTGATGACGGACATGATGTTGGCTACCCAATTCGGATGTTGTTCCTCGCGGGTGAAGCCACTAGCTATCAGTTTATTGACTTCAACTTCGATGGCATTCATTATGTCTGACTGGAACTGTCGTTGTCGTTGCTTGACCGGCTTAGCATTCGACAAGATATTGAGTTTGTGGACCATGATTTGGGGGTCCAATCTCGGCATGTCTTCGTAACTCCAGGCAAAGTCATCGATGTATTCCCTGGGAGCTGTAGTAGGGATTTCCGATCCTCATCGGATAGACTTTTGCTGATGAAGATAGGTTTAGGGAAGGATTGGTCGTCTAGATCGATTTGTACGACTTCGTTCTTAGTAGGAGGTTCACGTTGCTCGAACCGCATCTCCCATTGTGCGTCTAGGCGTTGGGCCCATGGTTCTACTTTAAAGAGTTCAGGTGGATCCTCGTCGTCTTCCTTACGGTTAGCTGACACCATGTTGGCAGACAATGTTTGTTTGAGCATCTCCCCAATACTGACATCGGAGTCCTAAGAGGAAGATTCTGAAGAGTGAGAGTGTAACTCATCTTCTTTATCTGATCCTTCGAGGGTAGTGGGAGGCATGACATAGCCTAAGACATGCTTCATCTTATGATAGTAATCATCAATCTTGCTTGCGGGAGCATGCAGACGCAGAGGCAGCCATCGGCCTTTGCCATAATTTAAGCCCCTAGCGGCTTTTAGGTCATACCCCTTCTTCTGGATAAGGTTCTTGGTTTGAGAGATGTACCGGTGAAGTAGTATTTTGCAGGTGTCGAGTTCTGGCTCCAGTTCCTTGGGAACAGAGGATTGGGGACTTTTTACTCTGTCGAAGATGATGAGTTTGTCTCCCCTCTTCCTTGCCAGAACTTTGAAGTAGGAGTTTTGACTGGGGAGAACTCGGTTCACTGCATAGGTGGAAGTCACCTTTGTATGCAGGTACAAGCCTAGACCGTGCTCCATAGAATATAATGTGCTGAGATGTACAACATCTGAGTAGATTAAATATAGCCCTTTATTCATAAAAAAGGTATATTATCCTCATGAATTACATCGTCAAGAGAAGGGACATTAGCATGAGCGGCTACGTAGTCCTCTAGTTCTTTCGTCTCGAGATCTAACCATAGTGCTAGCGATGGCTCCAGAGGTCTCCTGCGCAGCTTTACCACTAGGGGTTCAAAAGTCGTAGTAGGTGCCGCATCTTCCTTCAGCGGTCGAATCGGTCTACAAAGGATAACAACCAGAGGTTTGGGTGCTCTTTTATGCAGTTTTACCATGAGGAGAGGGGCTACGTCGGAAGCGCATACTTTGAGATGGACTCTCAAGGGCTCATCCAATGTTGTCCCAATCTTTGCCTCATCGTCGGCATCATTACCACCTTCATCTTGGTGGACTTGCTTGTAGATGATTGAGTCAGAGTAATAGGCCTCAACCCTTTTAATGGATCTACGTTGGCAAATTTTGTCTTGAGAACGCCATAATCATCCACGTACTTCAAGCACCAGTGCAAGGTCGACGATACGATCATGTAATAGTGATACACGGATGTCCCAATAGGATATTGTAGGATACGTTTACGTCTATGACGTAGAAGGTGACCTATGTTTTCAAATCGCCGATCTAAAATTTCAATCGAATCTTGCCCAGAGGGTAGCTCCTCCTTGTGTTGAAGCCACTAATGACAGTATTGGTTACTGCCAGGCAATGCATCAGGATATCCAAGGTCTGAAGAAGACTCTGCGGGATAATACTGATTGACGAACCGAGGTCGATGTGCATCCGGTCCACCTTAATGGCGCCGATGTACCCTATGTAATACATAGGGCGATCGTGCCAATTATTCTTTAGCAACATATCTTTTTATGATAATGTGACATTGGGTATCGCCTCCATCATATTATTGCAGTGGGGGCATGCAGCATGATCCTCAACTGGCTGCTTGACCTGCGCCAGGTAGGTGTCGGCATTCTGCAATGCCTTACTCCGAGCAACCCGAGTATCTTTGGAGAGTCGAAGAAGATCGAATAGTAACAACTTCACTGGGGTATTGGCCAGTTATGCCAAGATATCGAAGTTGTAGGGCTTCTTAAACCCTGATCGATATCTTTGTGCAGTGGTTTGTCGAAACTAGTTTGTTTCTACTTGGACTTGTCCGCTTCTGGAGGTTGGAATAGACCCAGATCAGATGCGGTGATTAGGAGTGCACCATCGTCAGGAATGTCATAATGTCGTTTGTTCGCCAGGCCTGACCTCGTTGTTCTTGCTATAGCTTCTTCAGAAGGGATAGCAACTGTGTAGCAGAACTTGGACTTCTTACCCTTGGACTTGGTGGCGGGAGGTGTTGCCTACTACATTAAGTATGGAGCAAGATCTGGATAGACCAACTTGACCTCCTCACATGATATGGTGAGAGGTATTAGCTCGATTGTTTGGTCATGAGCTGGCGGAAGATTGACAACCTCCATTCTTGCCTTGGGGATCAGGATCACTCCGTCTTGGACTTCCGTTATCGAAAAGTTACCGAACTTGAGAGTTACCATGTTAGGGCAACTGTTTTGTCATCGAAGTCCAAGCTTAGGTTCTTGGTGTCGAGCAGATGCTGGATGTACCGCTTCAGTATATCGAAATCCCGTGTTGCATGGTGGACGTATCGATGGTAGTGGCAATACTTCTAATTATTCACATCGACTGCCTCAACATGGCGCTTGATGTTGGAGAGCCAAAGATTATTTTCCTTCATTAGCACGTCAAAGATTGCCATGATGTCATCATCTTCGAAGGAATAAGTTTCCTTCGATTTTGGTTCCTTTGCAGGCTTTTGCTTGGGCTTCTTGGTTATATTGGCGACAAGATCCCGCTTTTCCTTGCCATCGATGACGCTATTGTCGTTGTTGTTGTTAATATTGTAAGGGCATTTTCCTATTTCATCAGCGACGGGGATCTGTATTCCTAAGAGTGGGGTGTCCTTTACTTTCTTCTCAGCACAGATATCATTTATAATGAATGTTGTCCTGTCTTTCAACTGAGAGTCGCCCATCTAGAGTTTGACTATGGGGAGGAAATTTCTCCTATATGTGTCTATCAGCGTGGACTCAGGGTTACCGAGGGGTAACTTTAGTGCCGCTTGCCTGTACCGCTCAATGTATTCCTGTACAAACTTTTTCTCCCTTTGTGTGATGTCCATTAAAGAGGACATCGTCATGTCATTTTCTCCGTCGTAGAACCAAGCAAGGAAAAGACTTTTGAGGTCGTCAAACGACGAAATACAATTATCCTGGAGGCTGCAGAACCAATCGAAATCTATTCAAGACAATGTCCCGACAAAAAGCTTGGTTAATAGGGCATCATGGAGAGGCAGATGCCCTGTTGCCATCTCGATGTAACTCATGCATTGATGGGGAGATGTCTTTCCATCAAACATAGTCAAGTTAAAGGACTTGTACTTGGGCGGGTACGGTACGTCTCTCCACTCGAGGGGATACGATTGTCAAATCCCGAGCTCGCGTAATGAGTCCCGATTGTCCATTGAGTCTAGGCGAGCCTGGAGTTCTTGCACCTCCCGTATTGCTTCCCAAGCCTCATCGACTATGGAAGGAGGAGATGCCACGGGAAGGGAAAGATTACCACCAGCAGGTGGAGTGGTTGCATTTGAATCCCCGTTGGTTCTGGGGTCCATTCTTGCTTGACTTGAGGCCCTTGCTAGTTATGAGGCTATATTGGCCTTGATCTCTAATATTTTCTGGGTCAAGGCCTGTATTGACATGCTCATGGTTTGCATCATGGCCTCGAGGGTTTTGAGGCGCTGTCGATCGTTGTGGCCCTCTTGATCGTCCCCTTCCATGTATGCTATTCTCACATAGAAAGAAATGGATGGGACGGTAGAGTCGCACTTTCCATCTTAGACTCTTACCGTGAATAGTCATCCAAAAAAGTTGGTAGTGCCGCATTCTCTTCAGACTCGGTGGGAACACTACCCCCCGCATAGGAAGATGCATCCACTTGACGAGGGTGGCTTCCCCCAGGGATCTCAGCATCTTCTCCTTGGGAATCACCGTCTTCTGAGAATGCCGGATTGTCATAGAGGTCCGAGGGATTACAACTCTAGCTTACTTAGCCACCTGGGGTCCTAAGGAAGAACCACCCCCAGGGGTTGACAGTTTCTTCTTTGAGAGGGTGCCCAGGAAAACACCTTCCGCGGGTTCCGCTACCTGTCCTTCTGGGACTCATCTTCTTGATCTGCTGGCAGAGAGCGACAGACTGGAGGTGCTAGAATTCTGATCTTTACTTATGGAGGGGGCCTTCCGAGAATAATAATATTAGGCGAGGGGCAGCTCCTCTGCCTCTAGTGCTTACACCTGTTCTCTGGGTTGTAGCAGGGTGGGTACCTTTGGTTGTAGCCACAGGAATGTCGACTGCCTGTTTGTGGGTACTGCTACTTTGTTATAGCAGTAGTTGATGATAATGCTGGCATAGTGATGCCCAGGGGAAGATACTTCATATGTCGTAGTTGATTCCCTCACTTTGCGATTGTGATTGATCACGTTGTGCAGGTCAAGCAAGGGCTGATTCACCTTTGCACCATTCTTATAAGCCCGGGTAGACCGATCACATGGGTGCGTAGGTGTTGACTTTGCTTCCTGACCTGGGGTTTATACAAGAACTTTTCCCATATTGTTGATGGAAGACTCTTTTGACTGACCCTGTCCAATTGCCACTACCAGCTGGACGTATGGGTCAGTTTTGTTCAACTTTTTGTCAGGGGCACGAGTTATACTTAATGGCGTCTGCTGACGGTCGATCGAATGTGCAATTGCTTGAGCTTGACGAGCTGTCATTGTCCTAGACATTTTCATCCTAGAACGCGCCGGTGCGTAGTATGAAGAGTCCAAGTTTACATCTTAGCCTTTCTCAGCATGGTACATGGAGTCAGCGCTTCAAGAGATTCGGTCGAAGATAAAACTTATGTTGTTGTCCTGGCCGCATGTGGCCATCTGGCTGCGGCTACCGACTGTGCCGCTGCAGACTCCCTATGCAGCCTTTGACTTGGCCACATGGAATGTGTCTTAGCGCTCGAACTCCTGACATCATTGTATTTTCTTCTGCCAGAGCTAAAGTGTCGAGCATTTTCCTTGTTAAAAGAGGTTACCGCATGAAAGGCGTCAGCTCGTGTGGACACGTGATGTACGTCTCCTGCGGCAGGAAGAGAGACGGGGAGCGCATGCTCCGTAGTTGGGTGGGGCACAGTGGCCTTTGCAATCCATGTCCTATGGTACTTCTTAGGATTTTCTAGCCTTGGAGAAGTGCCGCCCTCAGAGAGCATTTCCTCAAAGTCTTGCTGGTCGAAGAGTACAACCAGCATTATCTGGGTCAAACCCAGCTTCGATGCGTACCCAGCTTCGACGCGTCAGACTGCATCACGACCTTTTCATCAGAGGAGAAGGAAGTCCATAGAAGAGTTGCCACTTTGTTTGCGGAGTCATCATGGGTCTTGGGGAAATATCACCTATAAACTCCCTCACCCAAAATAGGTATTTTGTGTATATTTTATATTATTATATTTATAATAGATGTTGAATTTATTTAGAGTATTCTCTTAGTTAATTAGAAAATAAATTTTTTAGTATATTTACTTATATAAATATTTATTTAAAATTATTTTAGGCTATTTTAGATTATTGGAATTTTTTCCATAATTTTTAGTTAATTAAAAACTAGTAACACTAATTTTTTAGAACTTTGAAGAATTTATTTTATGTTCAAACTTAACTAAAAATATCCAAAAATTTTATTTTAGGTTCTAAATAGTCACATATATTTTCTAGAATTGTTTGGAAATTTTTTGAGTATTTTTTAGTATTTATTGGGAGTAATTAGGCTAATAACTAATTTTTAGGAATTGTAGAATTAATTGTGCAATCTCAAGAATATAGAATGGACCCACGTTATTTTCTAGGATTTATAATATTATTATATATTTTCTGGAATTATTTTAGAATTTTTGGAATAATTTTAGTATTTATTTTTAGTTATATGGGTAAAACTAATGTTTAGAGCTTCTCCTAATTATAGTAGAAAAACTATGAACATAAAATTATCCCAAGTATTTTTCAAGGGTTTCTGGATTCAAAATATATTTTCTGTAATTTTTCTAGATTGTTATGATTATTTTTAATATTTATTTGGAGTTATTTAGATTTAAAAAGACTTAAATAATATTTTGATAAAGGCAAATCAAAAATAAATAATATAAATAAAACTATCAAATCAGATTCTGACACGTGTCAGCCTATAGATATCCATTCAGCCGCAGGTACATCTCTATATATATATAATATGATAACCCTAATTATCCCATTATTTAGAGAGAGAGATTTTGGAGAATTGCCATCTAGGGTTCCTTCATCTTCCAGAAGCCATTGCGCATAGCTCCGGACTCCAAACGAGGCCTAGTTTCTTGCATCAGAAAGATATTGAGGTTAGCTTTCTGATTAAATAAATTGTTTTTTGAAATTATTAATATTAAATTCTGGAAAATTTGTAGAGCACAACATGTCCAAAAATAGACGTATTTTGATGTTTTTGCAATTTCGGGAGAACCCGAAATCAGAATCATGAACCGTTTAAAGTTTTGTAAAGCTAATGTCGAGATCATCGACATATATTTTTCTCAGAATTTAATTCGAAGTATTTACATACTGTTAATTCTATAGAACTTCTAGGTTAGAATTTAACCATCGGTGCACAATACAAAATTTGTATATGCCATAATTCCCAAACGAATTTGAATTCAGATGAGCCATAAATTCTAGCATGTTTTTGACGCTGAAATCAAAAGGAAATCATGCATGAAAGTTGAGTTTGTGTCGATTGACTTTTCGGTCAACAGATTGCCTCGATTTGCGTGCCATGAGTCTCGAGTTGATAAAATTCAGTTCTTTGGACAAAATTAGGGTTTAAAAATAAAATTAGATTATAATAAGATTAAAATACTATTTTAGATTATTTTATTCAGAATTAAAATAGATTAAATGGAGGAACCTATTTATCCACTTTTGTAACCTAACTTGTTTAATTTATGTGACGGGTAGATCGGACGACGCCTTGAGTTGGGACTTCATCCTTTTCAGACCAGGTAAGATACCTTGCCAAATTGCTTACAGTATTTTGCATGCTTAGTATATTTCTTTATATTTATTGCATTTTTGTTTATTTATTGCATGTGTAGTTTCTTTCAGTCATACTATATATTAGATATGTTGACACACACATGGCACCTAGTACATGAGAGGACAATCATTAGGCGTATGGGCTTTTAACCACTCTGGTAAACCGTAGTATATAGTTCGCACTACGGGCGTGTGTCGCACTGGTCGCTACCCCTGCGGTATGTCAATTTCTGGAGTCTCGCTGGTCGCTACCCCCGCGGTATGTCGATTTCTGATGTCCATTGACGTGTGTGTGGGTTGTGAGGTAGATCGAGTAGCCTACCCTTGCCCATACGTCGAAAAGTTTTCCTCATTTGCATTCATATAGATGTCTTGTACAGCGTACTTATTTATTTTTAAATAATATGCATGTTTACTGTATTCAAGTTGGCTCACTTTTCTGTATCTTGTTACGTCCCTCTGAGGACCTGGTCCTCTGCTAGGTGTATCTGTTCTTGAGTATTTGCAGGAGCGCAGATTTGGATGGTTATATATGTTTCGTGGATGTCCTCTCTTCAAGCCCGTGATTGCTAGCTGGTATTCTTATATGGTGTTGTTGTGTTGTACTTATTTTGTATTTGCTCATACATTCGAGTTGGTAGTGGATTTGTTTCTATCCAACTATCATCCTTAGATATTTATGTTGAGATCTAGTTATATAGATGCTGGTTATTCATTTATATTGATTTTCTGTGGATGAGATTTTGATTGTACCCAGTGACTTGTGACATATATTTATACCACTTGTGGATTTTATATTCATATTACAGCGTACGTACGGGTTTGGTTTCCATATATTGGAGTTGCCATATCCATGCGGCTGGCATGCTTACGTATTCCTAGTCCTACGTATTTTGGGACTGGGGCGTGACATCACCCCCGGCTTGTAAACCCCCTCACCCAAAAAAAATTAGGCCTACTTGGCTTAGATAGAGAAATTAGGGCTAATTAGAATCTGACTAGATATAGAACACGACATTTGATTTAGTTATACAATATTTATAACACCTAGCGTGCCTTACCGTTGCTTCGATAATTAGAGCACTACTCTAGCTGTTGCTTTCCTACAAATTTTATAACCTTGTCCTAGACGTGCCCGCCTACCATTCCGACCTTTGGGTAATTATAATTATGCTCTCTTATGCTACATTTTAGTCGCACAACATTCGTCGCAGACATTATTAATTAATTCTAAATAATTCCAACTTTGTACCCCTGTGCGTTCCAATCAAAATTGGAGACACATTTCGTACAACCAAATTTATGATAAAATTATACTCTGAGCCCTCTATGCCCATGACACTTGTGTCCCACCTAATTTTGATCCCATGTACTTTTAATTAATTTCAGAATACCTTGCGCAATAATTTTAATCCAATTTCCATATTTGTGCAATTTTTCTAATTGTTGGGCATTTTTATGCAAAAATGCATTGAGGTGTCCACACCATTAGACAATACATGAAGAAACCCAATTTTCCCTTCATATGAACTTTTTTTATAATTTTTGGAATGTGCAACGCGCACATCGCCCCCTCAATTAAACCTATCCTTACATTTTTAACAATGTAAATTATAGCCCTCCCACATCCTCATGTGAGCCCAAGTCCCAAGCCCAAGGGTGTTGACCAAGCCCAACCACTAGGACAACATCAAACCCTAGTTGCACATGTATATGTATAACTTTTTTCTTTCGTTTCTTATCTTTAATTTCTATTCCACATCAAAACCCATCCCCAACCCTATTCCTCAGCCGACCCCTTTACATTTACTGTTCTCCTTCTACCCCCTCCTCCCCGTCGCCGGAGCTCCGGCCACCTCGACCTCCCTCCGGTGAGCCACCCGCCGGATCCTCCTCCCTACTCTCCCCTTCTTCCTCGCCTCGTCCTCGACTCCCTGAACCCGACCGCACCATAGCAAACTGAGCCGCTGCCATGGACGCAAGCCCTACTTGAACCCGAGCACCGCCATCGACGGAGCTTCCTTGCCGGAGCAGCCGACTCCTACCACCCTTCTAGTTCATCTCCTTCCTCCCCACCTCGCCATCCCAGCCGCCTGCACTCGCCTAGCCGAGACCTCACCGGAGTACGACCCCGAGTCCCTCCTCTTCCATCTTCACCTTCTTCCTCTTCCTCTTTCTCCCGCTGCTGGAGCCCGAGACTCCGCCTACCCCCGATTCCGACGCTGCTGCACCCCAGCCCCTCGACGGATCAGCCCGTCACCACCAGTACCCGACCAAGACACCACCCCCACCTCTCCTTCCTCTTCCTAACTCATCCGCTGCCATCCCCGACTTTGCACCTGCCTGCACGACAACCACCCGCCGCCTGCATGAGCCGTTGTCTTCTCGTCGACGACCATCACACACGCCTAAAGCCGACCCCCTAACCACCAGTGGACTCCTCTCCCACTCTTCTCCTCCTTCCTCCTCCCTGCCACCTTCCCTCCCCTGGCCTGAGCTCCTCCTCCTTGGCCGGACCCTGGCCGGAGTTCAGTCACTACCACCTACATTATCAACACCACCACCATTACAAACATCATCAACCTAGTCATCATCATCATCCTCGTCACCACCATCATACACATCATTATCCATATCATTAACCTAGTCATCATCATCATCCTCGTCATCACCATCATCCACATTATCGTCCTCGTCATCACTATCGCCCACATTATCATCTTTGTTATCACCATCATCATCATCAATCACCACATCATCACCCCTGCACTATTATCATCCACATCATCACCATCATCCTAGTCATCATCCACGTCACCACCATTATCATCATTTCTGTCATCATTACCATAATTATCACCATTATAATCATCATCACTATTATAACCCCTCATAATTAATATAACCACCATCATAGGCATAATCATTACCTTAACCATAACCTAGTCATCTCATCATCTTTACCCTCGCCATCGTCGTCATCACGAACCCGTTACCCTTGCCAGACAAACCGCAGTAGTCACCCCCGATTCCCGTGCTTGTGCCCGCTGACCCTGAAGATCTATTAGATTATTCTGCGCGACTTCCGGAGCAGGTTATTGGGACTACATAGCTTTCTTGCCAGGCAAGTATACCTTGCCTTTGTTGTACTATTTAAATTCAGTTATTATTTAGTTGCATGTTTATTTATTTTAAACTATGCGCGTCCGAGAGCGACTCGGGTACAGTCAACGAATGCGTTGACATTAGGACTTGTGTCTGACCTAGTGTCTAGTAGACCCACCTAAAGTTGTAGAGTTATTGGTATGACTCCCCAGGCCGTAACATATTTCTTACACGTGTTGTGAGTCTCATGTAGGGTACGGGCTTGCGTACGTGGTTGGCCACCTATACGTGTAGGCGTGTGACGGATAGAGAATAACTGCTATTAGCAATGCATGTTAGAAGACTTAGCAGTTATTCGTAGTCGAGCATATACTATCGTGGTACAATGGTCCAATCCTTGTCCTTGTTTGGTTGTAAGGTTGGGCTATTGTTCTAACGATAGACTATGAGCCAGAGTTACGACGCCTCGGCGTAGTGGCTGAAGCGTGTTGTGGATACAATATGCATAGATCATTGGGCGGGGAGGACGACTAGTAGGCGTATGGGACACCCCACTTCCTTTATTCAGATGCCACACTCGACGGAGTGATATGGACATTATATACTATGCAGATTCTACGTTCTTCGGAGCGATATGGACGTTATATACTATGCAGATTCCCCATTCTTCGGAGTGGTAGGACATTATTATATTATATTATGCCCTTGTATTGGGGTCATATATGGCATATACTAGCCAGTTGTCATGATTGGTGAATTACGTCAGCATATGTCTAGCCTACACTTTCCCATACACTCAAAGTTGTCCTCAAAAATGCATTTCACTTAGATGGTTAGCGCACCCCTTTTATTTATTCAGTATTTACTTTATGGCATGCTTCTATGTATCTTGTTATGTCCCTCTGAGGACCTGGTCCCTTTCCAGGTGTAGATGTTCATGAGTATTCGCAGGAGCGCAGATCCGGACTTGCTACGTATATTTTGAGGAGGTCTTCTCTTCGAGCCGTGATTGTTAGTTGATATTCTTATATTGTATTTATCTTGCTCATTCTATATTCTAGTTCGGCAGTGGATTTGTTTCCATCCAACTACTATCATTAGATACTTTAGATTATGATCTAGTTTCATAGATAGTGGTTATTTATGTCTATTTAATTTCTGGGGATGAGATTTAGATTATGCCTGTGACTTGAGATATTTTATACCACTTGTGAATTGTTATTCATAATACAGCGTACACATATGTTATTGTTTCCATATATTGGAGTTGCCATATACATGCGGCTGACATGCTTACGTGTCCTAGTCCTACGTATTTTGGGACTGGGATGTGACACAGCGGATGATAATTTTGTCCTTCAGCGGGTGCCCAGGAATACTCCTTCTCCAGGCACCGCTACTTGCCTCTGGTTCCTCAACACGTTGGCTGAGAGTGGGGGGGTTGGAGGTGCTAGACTTTCGACCTTCCTTTATAGAAGAAGACCTCCAAGTGGAATAATATGAGGTGAAGGGAAACTACAACACCTCTGGTATTTGTACCTGTTTTTTGGAATATTGTCGGACGGGTGCTCTTAGTCACAGTCGTTGGAATGTCGACTGCCTGTCTGCAGGTGCTGCTATCTTGGTACAACAATAGTGGATGATGTTGGTACATTGATGCCCTAGAGAGGATACCTCCCATGCCGTAGTTATTTTTCTCGTTTTACGCTTGTGATTGATCACGTTGTGCAAGTCAACCGAGGGATGCTTCACCTTTACACCCTTATTATAAGCACGAGTAGACCGAGCACATGGGTTTATGGGTGTTGCCTTTGCTCCCTGGCCTGAGGTTCGTACAAGAACTTTTTCCAGGTCGTTAGTGTTTGCCATTGAAGTAAGTTTGGGAAACCTTCGTTTAATAACAAATAAAAATTACAAAGAAATTCTAGATAGAAAATCTAAGTAAAATATTTTTGATCTGGGTAATGTGACGATGGAGATCGAGTACTACAACGAATCTTTTATTACGTTGACAGTCCAACGAGGGAATATGGATGCTCTCTTCTTTCTTCTCTCTCCTGAGCTTGTGTGCACTTACGTAGCTCGACTAGAGCGGTATGGTCTCTGAAGTAGAAAAACTATCCCTTGGAATGTCCAAGTTGCTCCTATTTATAGCAATCATGCTGATGGACTATAGGTACCACATGTGCTTTTGTTTGGTCACCGCCGGGGGCTCCTTTAATAGAATACTATTGCAACTGTAGGCGTATGTTATGGGTAGTTTATCACGTGTACATCCTTAACATGATGTAGTTGAGTCCAGGCCGAGATTCCACGTAGACGTTTGTTGCGATTTATTATTGTTGAAGATCTGGACGGTTCTCATCTTTTGTTTTTGCGACTTGGTCATCTTGACACATGGCCTACATTTAGTTGGGGAGAATCACTTCAGTCGCAAAAGAAAGATTTTGTCTCAAGGAACCCTGCCACGTTGGACGTATGGAACACATGGAGTATAGAACACATGGAACCAGATACGCATGGAACGCATAGAGTTTGGAATATATGGGGTCAGAGATGCAAGGATTTCATAGAGTCTGGAATGCATGGGGCAAGAGGCGCATGGAACGCATGGAGTCTGGGACGTATGTGGCCTCATACACGTGGTGTTGTATGCCTGTCAGGAGTAAAGTTCATGCTGACGTGAGGATCTGTCGTTTAGCATTCTCACTTCTTTTAAGACGTTCATAAAGTTCTTTTTGTGAGAATTCTGTGTCAGACATAATCTTTGTGTTAGGCCTTTATGTGACTAGTATTGGGTCGCATGGATGCTTGAAAAAGTAGTGGCGCATGACACTATTGGCGCATGTGTA
The DNA here is from genome assembly GCA_036927795.1 of Iris macrosiphon. Lineage (NCBI taxonomy): Eukaryota > Viridiplantae > Streptophyta > Magnoliopsida > Asparagales > Iridaceae > Iris > Iris macrosiphon. The sequence continues at coordinate 110,848,328 of JAYESA010000013.1, forward strand.
TACTAGTTACTTAGTGGCGCATGGCACTATTGGCATATGGGAACACTAGTTACTTAGTGGCGCATGGCACTGATGGCACATGGGAATACTAGTTATGAAGCGGTCGACGCATAACACTAGATCATTATGGCACCGGGGGCATGATCACTGCGGTGCTTGGCCTTTGATTACTGTTGGCTCATGATAGCTGCTTTTCTAGGCCACATAGTCATTCTGCGGTCTAATTTCTTATGAGTCGATCTTGGGGTGCATGTTTGTTGGATGCAAGGATCTAGATTTTCTATGCTTCTACAGCGGTGACGCTACCAGCACCGGATCGATGCGGTCGCTGGCCTGGGGCGGTGCGAGGGTCGAAGAAGGGTGATGGTGGTAGTGGTGTTGTTTAGGGTTAGGGTTAGAGTTCTTATATAGGTATAGAGAGATAAAGTCGGGTAGCTGTTAGGCTTGAGGGGTTCTGGGCCGCGGGGTCGGGGGAAATCTGGGTAGAGTAGGTGTCACACCCCAGACCCAAAATACGTAGGACTAGGAATATGTAAGCATGCCAGCCGTATGCATATAACAAATCTAATATATAGATACCATAATATACACGTACGTTATATTATGAATACTAATTCACATGTGGTAAAGATTTATGTTATAGGTTACAGGGCATAACTAGATCTCATCTACAGAATCAAATAACCAATCAACTATATAATTGAATCAAGTATAAAATGCTTGATAAGAAAAAGTAGTTGGGTGGAGACAAATCAACTATCAAACTAGAATATAAGAGAAACCAAATAAGTACATCTAATGAACAATGAGACTCGAAGAGAAGACCTCCTTGAAAGAGAGATAAGTAGCAAATCCTGATCCGTGCTCCTGCAAATAGTCATAATCGTCTACAATTGGAAAGGGACCAGGTCCTCAGAGGGACGTAACAAGATACATAGAAGCATGCCAATTGAATACAGTAAAATATGCATAATAGACAAAAAATATGTAAGTACACTGTACTAGACAATCTATATAAAACTGCATAATGAGGACAAACTTTTAACGTATGGGTAGGTGTAGGATACTCTATCTATCTCACAACTCACACACACGTCCATGTACATCAGAAGCTGTCATACCGCGAGGGTAGCGACCATCGTGACACCAGAAGCCGACATACCGCGAGGGTAGCGACCATCACGACACAACTCCCGTAGTGCGTGCTAGTTACTATTGTTTACCAGAGTGGATAGCCTATACGCCAACTGATTGCCCTCCCCTCCCATGATACTATGTGTCAAGTGTGTGTCAACATATATAGTATATAATTATGACTGAAAGAAAATACATATATAATGAATATATAAAAATATAATAAGCATGCAAAGTACTATAAGCAATTTGGCAAGGTATCTTGCCTGGCAAGAAAGCTGCGAAGTGTAAACATCGAAACGTCAAGCATAAGGGATCAGAACTATGGCATCAGAATAAACGTCTCCGGATGCTGAAATAAATATCACCAACATTCCCGAAATAAGCGAGAGAGCTAGAAAATACTACCCTTTCGTCCAATTTGGACACAGGGGTAAAACGATAATTTTAGGTCATAACGGGGTCCACATGTGGCCCACCTTGCACCAAAAAGTGTGCCATAGGTAAAGGTTCTAAATGGGACAAATTATCGGTCAAACAAATTCTAAACGTCGATACGAACTAAACGGTATGTCCAGTTTTGGATTCTGGTGAGCCGATCACAAATTCGCCCTTCAAGTCAAACCGTGGGGCCCACAAATAGGCGGCTTAGTCAACTTTCTCAGAATCGAGTAAAACTTGGGTCACAGGACCAGTGTGATATCACGAATCTAAAACTTTCTTTATATCCCGACGAGCGTACACAAAAATCATGATACGGGAACTTTTTTCAGATACGGGTTGATTCCGACACGCACACACGTCCGAATCAACTTTGGCAAAAGCCCACACGCCAAGATATACCATACGCACCTTTCGGTGCAATTGGTACGCGACGAGGTAGTTCCATTTGGCAGGGTGCACTCTGTATCACAAAATTTTAGCTTTATAATGTTAATTTTTTATCATTTTGGAGGTCAAATAATTTAACAGATAAAATAAATTAATAAAAAGTAAAAAACAGTTAAATTCTCGGTTATATAGAGAAGAAAACTCTTTAATTATATTTTGAAAATATTTTACAGGTTGGTGGCAAATTGGACATGAACATGAGGGTTTGGGTTGAAATTCTGGACTATTTTTGATCATCTTTTCGGCCAACTTCCGGTCGATTTTTCGACCAATCTAGGGCACGAAAACTCGTCCCACTTGAAGGAAATCCTACAGGGTTAGGTTATGAACGTACACGGATAAACCACTCGTAAAAAGAATTAGAGATAAGGGAGATATCATACCGTGGCGCGGCCGATCGGCGGCGGCGGCGATGGTCTCACGGCTGTCCGACGGTGGTCAGGACGCGGCGACGACGCTGGGGTGGAGAAGGTAGTTAGGGTTAGGGTTTAGATTTTTTGTGTATGTAATATATATATATATATATATATATATATATATATATATATATATATATATATATATATATAGAGAGAGAGAGAGAGAGAGAGAGAGAGAGAGAAAGAAAGAGAGAGAGAGAGAATCGGCTGGGGGGGGTTCCGCTGGGTTCACGGGGAGGAAGTTCTGGGTTCTGGGGTAGGTTAGGAATAGGTTAGTTAGGTTTAGTTTTTAGGTTTTGTGTTTTAGTTTTTTTCTATTTTTTTTTGCTTTTCTTTTCTTTTCTTTTGTTTTATTATTACTATTACTATTACTATTACTATGACTATTATTATCATTATTATTATTATTATAATTATTATTATTACTATTACTTTGACTATTACTATTATTATTATTATTATTATTAACTATATATTATTAATAACTATATATTATTTACATATATATATATATATATATATATATATATATATATATATATATATATATATATATATATATATATATATATATATATATATATATATATATGGATGGGGTTATAAATCCAAAAATATTTATACACAAAATAAATTCTAAAAATCTATCATCCACTAACAAAGATTCCTAAAATAATAAAAATATATTTTGTGGAATAATTATAAATGAGTATTTATCTAAGTAATTAAATCAATAAAATTTATTTTCTAATTAACTATGAAAATCAATAATTTAATAAAAATACCTAAAATAAAATTTAAAATTTTTAGGGGGCTTACAGTAGGTTTTAGTTTAGGTTTTGGTTTTGGGTTAATGTGTTTACTTTATTTTCTTTTTTCTCTTTTTCTTATTTCTTATATTTATTTATATATATATATATTTATACTTATATAGATAGCTATATACATATACACATGATTAAATTTTTAAAAGAAGATATGTTCATGGAATAAACTCTGGGAGAAATTATAATATTTTTTAACAAATAATTTCACACAAAAATATTTTATTGTCACTTAAGCTTATTTACTAAATATATATAAATATTCATATAAGTTATTAAATCAATAATTTTTATTTTCTACTTAGCTAAGAAAATAACCAAAATCCCTATAAATAAATTAAAAATAATAAAGTTTCCAAATCCAAAAATTGAGGCAGTTTATACCTGCCATTCGAATACAATTCACACCTCCCCATTCTTTGCCAATTCTTGCTCAATAATTCTCACAGAGTAGTTCCAGCTACAACGAGGGCGGGAGAGTGATATGTTTTTTTAGATTTAATCTAGGCTTTTCTTTAAATTCGATCCAATGGATAATATACAGATGATAATAGGGGTAGACAAAGAGGGGTGAATCTGATCCCTCCTAATACATACATACATACATACATACATACATATATATATATATATATATATATATATATATATATATATATATATATATATATATATATATATATATATTATTCTGTTTCAAGTTATGTGTAGCAGAAAATATTTGATTATGAAAAAAAATGTCATGGTTAATGACGAATTAGTGATGAAACTACGACTAATTAGCGACGTGTTAGCCACGACCTAGTGATGAAAATCTGAATTTTTTTTGTCGTGAAGTCTGATACACAAATTGTCTAAAAAACAGTCGTATTTCTGTCGGTAGTTTGTAGCTAATTTTTTGTCACTATTTCTATCGTTGATCCATCACAAGACGTTGTAGCAACATAAATTTATGGTCGTTATTCCGTCGCTATTACTGTTTAGGAAGAAAAAATGTTATATAGCGAACGAAATTTTGGTCCCTATTTTACTATATATTTGTAGTGCAAGCCCTAGAAAGAACACTACAAAAATACTAGAAAATAGCAACGGATCTTAGCGACAGAACATAATCTGTTGCTACATCAACAACGGATTATCGACGGACTAACAAAAAAATTATTTATGTAGAAAACATATATAAATTTTCGTCGCTAGTTCGTCATGGAAATGTCAAATTTTCCTCAGCGACGGACTAGCGACGAAAAATCCGTCGCTGTGAAATATTAAATTCCCTGGCACGTTTTATTTTTCCCCCATTCCCAACTCTCACTCTCTCTCTTCCCTCTCGCTCGAACCCTTCTCTCTCCTCCAACGACGCGCCCCCTCCTTCACGGCGGCCCCCCTCCTCTGACGACCCGCCCACTCCTTCGCTGCGGCCCCGACCCTGACCCGCCCCCTCCTTCGCGGTGACCTCGATCCCGACCCGGCCCCTCCTCCGATGACCCGCCCCCGTATCCTTCCTCTCTCCGGCGACCAGCCACCCCTTTCCTCTCAGATCCTCCTCCGGGAGTCTAAGGTAAACCCTAACCCTCATTTTAATTTTGTTAATTATTGCATTTGGATTTTGGGTGCTGGACACATATAGAAATGATATGTTGGACATGGACACGTACAGATGTGATACACTAGACACAGATCCGTATGAACACGATACAAAATCCTAGCTTTAGCTAATAGTTATTTTCTAAAAATGTATAACAATGCATAAATGTACGGTCACAATACAAGATACTAGTATTCATTTTGAAACATACTAGACACGGAACCGTACGGGCACGATATGAAACACTAGTATTTATTTTCAAAAATACTAAGAAACAACATAAAAAATACTCAAAATTATGCATAAATGTATAACATATATTTTCTAAAATGTTAATAATTTGCTAATAGTTATTCGCTTTCCGATAAAAAAAATTTGATACTCCAATCCGAACGCGTCGATACTACCGATTAGTTATTTCTTAGTACTCACCCTTGCCGATTAGTTTATATGTGATATATAAGTTTATTTTTTACTTGCTTTTACAACCTTACTATGCTAAGGCATGTATCGGCCATATTCGAATGAGTGATGAGGAAGTATGATTTTGGATACGTGTAAAACAAGTATCATTACTCTACCTTTTACAATATTTAGTTCTTTATGAGACTTCTTCATCAAGTATCCTAACTAACTAATCCTTTAGCAAATATCTTAACTTATCTTGAATCTAATTAATCCATACTGTTTGAATTAATATATATGGTATATGCAGAATCAATGAGTAGATACTTAGTTGACCAATCATGGATGTACAATCGACGACATGAGAGTAGGATTGGTTTCACAGATGATTTTATGGTGAACGTTGAGGAATTTCTCAAATACGCCCGTAGTCAACCTCATTTCATGGATGGGAGGCTCATCAAGTATCCTTGTGTCAAATATCGTAATATACCATTCAAAGAGGTGGATTTCGTGAGGGAGTATCTCTACAAGAAGGGTTTCGTACCCAACTACAAGGAGTGGACGGCTCAAGGAGAACCTTTATTTTTGTAATATCATCATTCTCCCTTCAATACGGTGGTATAAGAGTCCACTCTCAAAGATAACTTTGAATATCGACCGTGAAACTGGGCGCGTGAGTTGGTATTTGATGCGGCCGGTCCAAGTTTTGATCCGGAGGATCCTAATCCTGATGCAAAGAAATTATATGATATGTTCACGAATGTTGATACTCCGTTATACCCGGGTTGTGATTCACATTCTGTCATGTCAGTGGTGATGCGACTGTTGAACCTAAAGTCTGATTTTAACTTGCCGCAGGAATGCTACGACCGGATAATTAAGTTTGTTAGAGAGTTGTTGCCAAAAGGATCGAAGGAGTTTCCTGAAAACCTTTATATGTCGAAGATGATGATACGAAAACTCAGATTAGGCTACGAAAAGATAGATTGTTGTCGAAACGTTTGCATATTGTACTACGAGGAGAACAATAATAAAGATAAATGTAATTTCTGTCATGTCGATCGGTACAAGCCAATTCGGGATAAAAAAAAGTCTACTGCCCGAGGAATGTTGCATCCCTATAAGTACATGCAATTTTTATCGATCACAAAGAGGTTGCAGAGAATGTATATGTCTGAAAATATGGCACAACACATGACATGATATAGAAAGGAACGAAAGATGAATGAAGGACAATTATCTCATTATTTCGATGGAGAGGCATGTAAACATTTTGATCTGTGTCATCCTGAATTTGCTGCGGAGCCCAGGAATGTCCAGATGAGTTTATGTTCTGATGGATTCACTCCTTTCGGACAGTCGAGATCTCAGTACTCTTGTTGGCCGGTGATTTTGACTCCTTACAATCTACCATCGTATATTTGTATGAAGACTCCTTACATGTTCTTGACACTTATCATACCCGGTCCAAAAAATCCAAAGAAGAACATCGATATCTACTTGCTTCTGTTGGTAGATGAGTTGAAACAACTATCACAATTCGACGTTCGGACATATGATATATCGAAGAAGCAGAACTTTAAGATGAGAGCGTCTCTCATGTGGACCATCAACAATTTTCTAGCATATGGGATGTTATCGGGCTGGAGTACTAATGGTACTTTTTTGTCCGATATATATGGAAAAGAGTAAGGCATTCTGTCTCCAGAATTGAGAAAAATTATACTTTTTTTATTGTCACCGTCAGTTCCTTCCTGCGTCGCATTCGTGGAGAAGGAACATATATGCCTTTAGAGATGGTAAACATGAACTATCTTCTCCCCCGTTGAGACTGACAGGAGAGAATTTTGGAAAAAGGTAGATGGATTACCGACTGTGATGGAAGATCCGATATCGGTCGATCATTTTGAAGGGTTTGGACATAGGCATAATTGGACAAAACAGAGTATCTTTTGGGACTTACCTTATTGGAAGGACAATCTCATAAGACACAATCTTGATGTCATGCATATCGAAAAGAATATATTCGACAACATCTTCAATACGGTGATAGATATCAAAGGAAAAATGAAAGACAATGTCAAAGCAAGAAAGGACTTAGAAATTATTTGCAGGCGTTAAGATTTGCACCTAAAACGAAGTGGCAACAACAATTAGGTCAAGCCTCCAGCGCCATTTACATTAAGTAGGGAGGATAAATTGAAAATATGCAACTGGATTTCAAATTTGAGATTTTATGATGGCTACGTGTCAAATATGGCAATATATGTTGATCTCAACGAACACAAGCTGACAGGGATGAAGGGTCATTATTGCTATGTGTTTATGGAGAGGTTACTACATATTGCTCTAAGAGAGATATTGCATCATCAAGTATGGACTCTGTTGGCCGAATTATCTATATTCTTAGAGATTTGTGTTCAAGCAAGTTGACGGTACAACATATAATAAAACTTGAGGAGAATATTGTATTGACATTGTGTAAGTTAGAAATGGTGCTTTCTCCCAATTTTTTTTATAGTATGGAGCATTTGCCGATTCATCTTGCATACGAAGTACGCGTCGGTGCTCCCGTCCATATCGATGGATGTATCCATTTGAGAGGTATAAATTCTTTATACTAATAATTTCTTTATTCAAATAATTCTATGATTAAATATATTATCTATAGGTATCTACTTCACCTGAAGAAGAAGGTTGGCAATAAGGCTCATGTAAAAGCTTCGATATGTGAAGCATATATCATTGAAGAGGTTTCAAAATTCTACTCCATCTACTTTGATACTTATGTCAGAACAAATCGCAATAGAGCCCCAAGGAATGATGATGGTGGGGTTGATGCCCAGAATAGTGTAATCTACACTATCTTCAATATGGGAGGGAAGCCTACAAGTGCTACTAAAGTATGTTAGTTGGAGGATGATGGGTTTGAAGCCGTTCATCCGTATATATTGTTAAATAGTGGTATAAAAGGGATGCAAGATATTGAGAAATAAGCGACGCATCTTTCCTAGATATTTTAATTTTGTATATACTTGGAAAATAATTGCTCTAACTGATCTCCTTATTATCACAGTACTTTTAGAGCTGAGGTAAAAATGGAGAGACCTAATATTAGTGAAGATGATCTTGTACAGAGTTTGATAAAAAATTTCTATCGTGGTTCCATAATTATGTACGGATCCTAAACATTAAGCATTTGAGAGTATGTGTTGGGATGGATACACCATCAATGGATTCAAATTTAGAACCACAAATAAATCTATTAATCAATCATTTATCGATGAGGAGACTAATTTTATGAAGAATTTGAGAGTATGTGTCACGACCTGCACCCGAATTTTGGGGCACGAGGACGTGGGTACGTCTAGCCTACGCCGCAACATCGACGGTAGAATGCTGTCTAGGTCATTATGCTATGTAACCAATATCACACGAGCATCCAACTCCATAAGGAGACACGGATATCATAATATAATATGAATAATATACTCAATCATATAACTACATCACGATAAGATATCGAAGAAATAAGTAATCAAAATGTAACACAAGTCTAAAATAGAAATAATCTAACTCAACAATAATATTCAAGTCTCAACTAAATATGCCGGAGACAAATCCGGTACCAAAATCTGTTAAAAAAAACTAACTAAATAACTAGTAATCCCGGCTAGACCTCCCGGGAATCACACCTGCTACAAAGTCCGAGTCTACAGCTACTCTCCCTGTGGCCCATAATATGTCGGACACTAGCCTCTAAGGCGCAGTCTGGAAAAATATTTCCAGTCAGGATGGAGCGAAGTACAACTCAAATAACAGTTCCAGTTAATTGATAAGGACTATAAAATAATAAATAGATGATGCAATATACTGAGAGAAACAATAAATAGATGCAATGACAATAGTAAAAAGAACAGACAACAGGCAATATGGCAATATGGTATAGTTAGTGCATATATAAAATAAAAAGAATGAGGTACAATATCATATACGGGTGATGTAGTATATGAACTAAAATAGAGAACTGTAACTATTCTAAGTGTTTGAAATAGTAGTTTCAAAATATTATCGGCTTGGAAACTTGTACGATAGCTACATGGCCTGGCTAATCATACGTGAGGCGTATGATTAAAACTAACAATATCTACACTTGTACGATAAGGATTTGATCACATCTCTCACTAGCAATTTCCTCGCCCCCAACTAGTATTGTGGATCCAACCATGACATGTCACGATACACGATCAATGTCCAATATATCATGTACAATATCTAATATCAATGTCTAATATCAATGTCATGTACAATGTCAATACGATAACCAATGTAACATCTCATGACTGCAGATCCAATCTATATACTAGTCCGTGTAGCACAGTGTCAAGAATCAGATGTAACATTTCTAAATACTGGAATTATAAAAATTATCAATAACGGAAATTATCATAGAATATACTTGCTTGTGGTCCTTAGCTGGCAATACTAATGTCATGTTTCCAAAGTATTGTCTGAAAGATCCAACAGTCTTATAGACATATCATATAATACAATATTGCATCAGACATTACACTAACACACATAATCAACACAATGAACTCAGAGACTATGCTAGGGGTGTCACGTCTGTAGTTGCTATGCATAACAGACAGTCAATGATACGGGTATTGCCAGTACGTCAGTGTACCTATGGCAGTCTGCTAACATGTTACATGGTCACATGTTAATGTAATCTATGGGGTATCTGTAATTATACTCGGGTCATCTAGCACATAGACATATTATTCATATTATTAACTAATATATACATTAATACTCATTAATTACATATATAATAGATATATGTATATACACTTAATAGAATTTATACTATGTATATATATATATATTAAACATATACTAGGGAGACATATAAAATACATATACATATGTATATATACTAATTGAGAGATATACTATATATATATATTCCAAAATATATTTAAACATATACTAATACATGTACCATACATATATACCAATTAGGTTCATATATATATATATATATATATATATATATATACCAATTATATATTATACATATACTAATACATATACTAACACTACTATGTACATATATACATACTACCCATAAACCAAAATATAATACGCGTATACATGCGTACACAACAATCACAAGAGAAATTCTCCTCACCTTGGCTTCGGCGTGCACGTGCACGAGATCGGCGATGATGAAGCCGACGACAATGTTGATGACGACGATGACGACGACGTTGATGACGACGATGGTGTTGATGACGACGCTGATGACGACGATGATGAGGTAGGGTAGCCGGAGGGAGAGGGCAGTGGCTCGCCGGAGTAGAGGGCTCGAGGCGGTAGAGGAACTCAGGCGAGGTTGAGGGGTTCTGGCGAGTATGGTGGAGGAGCTGATGATGGCGGGAGATGATGGTGGTGGTGCGGGTGGTTGCAGCGGGTCACTGGTCGACCGAAGTATGTATCAGTCGAGATGGAGGTTTGGAGGGGTCACAACCTGCACCCGAAATTGGGGCACGAGTACGCGGGTACGTCCAGCCTACGTCGCAGCATCGGCGGTAGAACGCTGTCAAGGTCATGATGCTATCTAAACAATCTCACACGAGCATCCAATCTCCATAAGGAGGCACGCATGACACAATATAATATGAACAAATACTCAATCACATAACTACAGAATGATAAGATATCGAACAAATAAAATTAAATACAACACATGTCTAAATGTAATAATCTAACTCAACAAATATCCAAGTCTCATAAAAAATGCCGGAGACAAATCCGGTACCAAATAGTTTGCTAAAAGAACTAACTAGAAGATTAGTGATTCCGGCTAGACCTCCCGGAATCACAATTGAACTACCAAGTCCAAGTCTGCAGCTACTCACCATATGGTCCATAAAGTGTCGGACACCGGTCCTCTAAGGCATAGTCTGGAAAAATATTTCCAGTCAGGAAGAAGCAAAGTACAATCTCAAACAACAGTTCCATTTAATTGATAAGGACTATAAAGCAATAAACAGATGATGCTATATACTGAGAGAAGACAGTGAATAAATTCAATGGCAAATAAAGAGACATGCAATGTAAAGAGACAGGCAATGTAAAGAGACAGGCAATGTGATACAGTCAGTGTAGTTTGATTGTGTGTTAGTGTAGCATCTGATACAAGTGTTATATTGTGATATGTCTATAGGACTGTTGGTTCATCCAGGCGATACTCTGGAACACGACATCAGTATTTACCAGCTAAGGACCCAAGGCAAGTACATTCTCTGATAATTTCCAATTCCTTGATAATTTCTATAAGTTCAGTAATCTAGAAATGTTACATCTGAATCCTTAACACTGTGCTACACGGACTAGTATATAGCTTGGATCTGCAGTCATGAGATGTTACATTGATTATCATATTGACATTGTACACGACATGTATATTAGACATCGTACATGATAGATTGGATATTGCTCGTGTATCGTGATGTGTCATGGTTGGATCCACAGTACTAGTTGGGGGCGGGGAAGTAGTTAGTAAGAAATGTGATCATACCCTTTATACAGGTATAGAACAATGTAAGTGTTAATCATGCTCTTCATATATGATTAGCCAGGCCCTATAGCTCTTGTACATGTTCCCAAGCCGATCACATTTTGAAACTACTATTTCAAACACTTAGAATAGATTACAGTACTCTATTTTTATATACAATATAAAAATACCCAATATACATACATATACATATACATTAATTAAATACATACTTATACAATTAATTAAATACATACTTATACAATTAATTAAATACATACTTATACAATTAATTAAATACATACTTATATAATTAATTAAATACATACTTATACAATTAATTAAATACATACTATACTTTACACTAATTATACATAGACTAAATATAATACAGTGAAGGAGGGGAAGGAGACTCACCGGGGTCGCTGTCGGGCTTGGCCGGAGGGAGAGCTGGCCGCACTGGTGATGGTGGTGGAGTATGATGATGATGGTGGTGGCGGTGATAGTAGATGGTGGTGGTGATAGATGGTGGTGGTCGTAGTTGAAGGTGGTTGTGGTGATAGGTGAAGATGGTTGATAGGTGGCCGGAGCCGGAGTACAGCTCGGGATGGGTCAGGAGGAATGCAACAGGGGGTCATGGAGGAGGAGCGGGGAGTTACAGCGGGCTCGGGGTGGCTCGTCGTCGGCTGGAGAGAATGGATGGGGAGTGGCCGAGCAGCAGGCCGGCGGGTCGGTGAAGTCAGCCGGAGTAGGAACGAGCCGGAGTCGAGTGGTAATGGAGTAACGTGGACTCGGCGGGGAGTTCATGGCCGGTGCCGGAGTCGATGGCCGGCCGGGTGGACAGCTAGGGGAGATGGTCAGGAAGTTGGCAGTGGGAAGAGCCGGGCCGGCGGGAAGCTAGGAGGATGAGGTAGGGCTTGGGAGATGGAGGGAGATGCACGGGCTCCGGCTCGAGTCGAGGAGCTGCAGGACGAGCTTGGCCGACCGGAGAAGACAGGGGGCCGCCGGGGGATGCCCGGGAACAGTGGGGTGAGTGTTTCCCCCCTTTTGAATTTCAAAAGAAACTAAAGGAAAGAAAAAGAAGAGAAGAAGAAGGAAAAAGAAAAATAAAAAAGGAAGAAGAGAAGAGAAGCTACGGTTGAGTGTGGGGCTTGTGAGGAGGTGGGGAAACTTAGGTTTTTGGGAATTAGGGCTTTTCTAGGGATGCGGGGATGATGTGACTTTAAATAGGGTAGTGTGTGGGAATGAAGGGTTATGATGCACCCATTGAATGGATGGCCTAGATTTGTCATGAGGGATTCTTCATGTGGGGATGAGGGTGAGAGACTTAATCAAATATTAGGGCTCCTTCATTGGTTTGAACAAATGGGGTGTTGACACCTACTACAAATTTGTAAATTAGTCCCCCTAAATTTGGGTATTTGCACAGATGCATAAAATGATAAAAATTTGGTGGGCGATTCGGTGTTCGGTGTTTTGTAGGGTGAGGGGGCGTTGTGTGTTTGGTATGGGCTCAATTAGTAGGGCACTGGAATTAAATCGGGATTTACGGAATTAGTTAAAATGGTATCCTCAAATTAATTAGAAATAAATGCAAGCTGTGTTCTAAAATTAATTAGGAGGACATGGGGCCAAAATCAGGTCGGGTCATCAATACCATTAGTGAAGAAGACTTAGAACAGAATATTACCCTAATTTGGGTCACACGAAAAAATAGGTCAAGATTGCCTCCAATTTCGATTGAAACGCACAACGATACAAAGTTGGAATTTATTTAGGAATTAAATAAACGTCCGCGATGAATATTGCGCGGCTAAAAATAAAGCACAAAGAGCGTAATTATGAGTTGCAAAAATGTCAGAATGGAAGGCGGACATGTCTAGAGCAAGGTTATAAAATTGTTGGAAGGCAAAAACCAGGGTAGCGCTCCAAATATCGAAGCAAAGGCAATACGTAATAATTAAATAAATTACGGTAGTTAATTACTACCTCCAATAATTTAATTCTAAATAAAACAATTAAATACAAAATCCCATAATTCGGCCAGGTGTTCGACTAGTGGCTTCTAGGTCAAGTCTACCAGCTCAAACATAAATAAACACTGTATATAATAATATATTAAAGTACACATCTCACACAGTTATTTAATTTAAATATATACTATTCATGAAATCATTTAATTGTAACCACCACAATATTAATAATTATAAAAAGTCAAAAATACCCCTGTTTTTGGAATGTAGTAGTGACAAGTCTACCCTCCTTAAAAGAATTTCGTCCTCGAAATTTAAAATCCTCATAGTAGTGTTTATTCATACACATTGTTATTTTCCCTCAAAGTTTAAATTCATCAACCACGAAATCAGGTAATAATCCACAATGTCTTTTCACAATTTTTTTTTAAAATTCTGTAATTATCTTATTCCTGAAAATCCTCGAATAAAAAAAATCAAAGTCCATTTTTATCACAATTTCCTCTGAATTTTTAAGTTAATAATTCAATACTCGAAATTTAATATTCACTCCTCTAGTTTGATTTTTATCAATGTATATATATATATAATTTAAATCTCGTCCTAAAATTGAATTCAAACACTAATCCATCCATGATCTTATTCCTCGGGTTCCTTTTCCTCAAAGTACTCAACAATGCGATACTTATGGATTCTCCAAATATCGTCCATAATATAAAATTTAAAAATTTATAACTTGCAGTCAAATAAATATAATGATAATCTCCCAAATTTTCTAAATTTTAATAACTAATTTAATCATATCATAATCTTTCTGGAATTAATAAACCACCAATTATGCCATGTTAATTTCTTAACCCTTTATTTAAATAGATGTTTATCCTCAAATTTTAATCATCTTGTCTCTCTTGTCAAGTCATAACCCCTTCATGAATCTTCGTCATGGTCAAACCCCAATAATCATGGTCTGAGAAAATTCTACCTACAGTCATACAACCTGTAATCTAAGAAAAATGTGTACAGTCATGGTATCTTTTGTCATGGTATTACAGTCTCTGTCAGGGTGTACTACTAACTACATTATAACAAGAAAATCATGCATACAAGCTACGGTACTAAGGTATCAGTCAATCAATCAAATAGATAAGAACAGAAGGAAGGAAAGAACAGAACCTGCTATCACATTACCTGCAGTATCGGTCTCCTCGACAGTCATCGCAAATGCCCCGCCCTGCTGGGGTGGTTCCCTTCGCGGGTGCTGAGCAATATACGGTTCCACAGGTAGCCTAACTGGATCTCTATAATCTGAAGCTGCGCACTGGCCGGGAAGATAAGGGGCTAGAAGACAATCCCTTACTCGATGTCCCGCAGCGCCGCAGTGCAAACAAAGTCCTAGTCTCGTTCTACAGCTCTTCCAAAGGTAACCTAGCTTCTTACAGAAATGACAAGTCTGTTTTGTCTCTCTCGGAGGCTGCTGCTGATCCTGCTGAACACGAACTGGTGCCTGGTACTACTGTTGATACAGATATGCCCATGGATGTTGCTGAATATGAACTGGTGCCAAGTACTGCTGTGGATGCTGAATACGGGGACGCTTGGCCGGTCCTGCGCTACCATTCGTATCTCCAAAAATATTGTGACTCCTCTTAGGCCTGAGATCCAGATCCTCTTCTACAATCTGGGCATCCATCAAGATACCCTCAAAGGTGGCGGTACGACGACCAGAAGTGCGTGACCTAATCTCTTTCGTCAGTCCCTTTCGAAACTTTCGGGCTCGATCTCCTGGGTCCCGAATCATAGACGATACAAAATGGCTCAATCTACAGAATTCTGCAGCGTACTTGTCGACCGACATGTTTCCTTGAACCAAGTCATGAAACTGACTTTCCAAGGCTCGCAATGCCACGTCGGGAAAGAATTCTCCTTGAAGAGCTCCTTGAAGGTCTCCCAAGTAAGTCCTTGTGCAGTAAGTCTCGGCTCCGTGCAATACCACATGAGTACGATATCGAACATTTGACTGCCAGCGCCTTCTATCTGCAAGCTCTCCGGAATCTGGGTCAATCGCAAGCTCCTCTCTATATCCTCTAGCCAGTCGTCTGCGTAGAGTATCCCTTCGGTGCCTTTGAACTCTCGAGGCACCATCCTCTTAAAGTCCACTATAGTGCCTGATCTCTGCTGCTGCTGGCCAGGAAAGTGCTGGTATTGTGCTACTCTCTCCAAAGCTTGGAGAGTTACTTGATGAGCATTCTCCATGCTTTCTCTCATCAGCTCGGTTTGTGCCTGGTGCACTTCTGCTTGCACCCTTTGAGCCTCAGCTTAAACTCGCTGAGCGTCTGCCGTCACTCTCTGGGCATCTACCATGCCCTGGATCAAGGTAAACATCTGTGCCCCGTCAATGGGCAAACCTCCGGAAATCGGAGTCGGTGGAGGAGGAAGGTTGTCCGTCACAGCTGTGGCAATCCTCTGGAGAAGTGGGGGAGGAGGTTCCCCGAAAAGTGCAGATACTCCCACATACATCGGAGATGTAGAAGGAACTACGACTGTCTGTCCCTCAGGTGGAGAGGTGGCAGACCCCTCTAAGGCTGATGCTCCCACTCTCATAGACCGTGTTTTCGGCGATATCCTGAAGACAGATCCAAAGAATCAATTAAGGCAAAGATGTGATATCACCAAGGAAGGACAGTAAAGTTCTAAAGAAGCAACATTCAAGATAAATGGATTAGAATAATCCTAGTTGTGGTTGCACAGGTCAAAGATGCATCCAAGGTTTGATACCTCTATCCCTCTAGGTACCAGAGTTTTACTAGAAGCACACTCACTGCTAGCTTTCTTACCTACTGCAATCGCTGATACTAGTTATTCTTATCACTCAAGTGCATATCAAATGCAACACAACATATATACCAATTAGGTTCATATATATATATATATATATATATATATATATACCAATTATATATTATACATATACTAATACATATACTAACACTACTATGTACATATATACATACTACCCATAAACCAAAATATAATACGCGTATACATGCGTACACAACAATCACAAGAGAAATTCTCCTCACCTTGGCTTCGGCGTGCACGTGCACGAGATCGGCGATGATGAAGCCGACGACAATGTTGATGACGACGATGACGACGACGTTGATGACGACGATGGTGTTGATGACGACGCTGATGACGACGATGATGAGGTAGGGTAGCCGGAGGGAGAGGGCAGTGGCTCGCCGGAGTAGAGGGCTCGAGGCGGTAGAGGAACTCAGGCGAGGTTGAGGGGTTCTGGCGAGTATGGTGGAGGAGCTGATGATGGCGGGAGATGATGGTGGTGGTGCGGGTGGTTGCAGCGGGTCACTGGTCGACCGAAGTATGTATCAGTCGAGATGGAGGTTTGGAGGGGTCACAACCTGCACCCGAAATTGGGGCACGAGTACGCGGGTACGTCCAGCCTACGTCGCAGCATCGGCGGTAGAACGCTGTCAAGGTCATGATGCTATCTAAACAATCTCACACGAGCATCCAATCTCCATAAGGAGGCACGCATGACACAATATAATATGAACAAATACTCAATCACATAACTACAGAATGATAAGATATCGAACAAATAAAATTAAATACAACACATGTCTAAATGTAATAATCTAACTCAACAAATATCCAAGTCTCATAAAAAATGCCGGAGACAAATCCGGTACCAAATAGTTTGCTAAAAGAACTAACTAGAAGATTAGTGATTCCGGCTAGACCTCCCGGAATCACAATTGAACTACCAAGTCCAAGTCTGCAGCTACTCACCATATGGTCCATAAAGTGTCGGACACCGGTCCTCTAAGGCATAGTCTGGAAAAATATTTCCAGTCAGGAAGAAGCAAAGTACAATCTCAAACAACAGTTCCATTTAATTGATAAGGACTATAAAGCAATAAACAGATGATGCTATATACTGAGAGAAGACAGTGAATAAATTCAATGGCAAATAAAGAGACATGCAATGTAAAGAGACAGGCAATGTAAAGAGACAGGCAATGTGATACAGTCAGTGTAGTTTGATTGTGTGTTAGTGTAGCATCTGATACAAGTGTTATATTGTGATATGTCTATAGGACTGTTGGTTCATCCAGGCGATACTCTGGAACACGACATCAGTATTTACCAGCTAAGGACCCAAGGCAAGTACATTCTCTGATAATTTCCAATTCCTTGATAATTTCTATAAGTTCAGTAATCTAGAAATGTTACATCTGAATCCTTAACACTGTGCTACACGGACTAGTATATAGCTTGGATCTGCAGTCATGAGATGTTACATTGATTATCATATTGACATTGTACACGACATGTATATTAGACATCGTACATGATAGATTGGATATTGCTCGTGTATCGTGATGTGTCATGGTTGGATCCACAGTACTAGTTGGGGGCGGGGAAGTAGTTAGTAAGAAATGTGATCATACCCTTTATACAGGTATAGAACAATGTAAGTGTTAATCATGCTCTTCATATATGATTAGCCAGGCCCTATAGCTCTTGTACATGTTCCCAAGCCGATCACATTTTGAAACTACTATTTCAAACACTTAGAATAGATTACAGTACTCTATTTTTATATACAATATAAAAATACCCAATATACATACATATACATATACATTAATTAAATACATACTTATACAATTAATTAAATACATACTTATACAATTAATTAAATACATACTTATACAATTAATTAAATACATACTTATATAATTAATTAAATACATACTTATACAATTAATTAAATACATACTATACTTTACACTAATTATACATAGACTAAATATAATACAGTGAAGGAGGGGAAGGAGACTCACCGGGGTCGCTGTCGGGCTTGGCCGGAGGGAGAGCTGGCCGCACTGGTGATGGTGGTGGAGTATGATGATGATGGTGGTGGCGGTGATAGTAGATGGTGGTGGTGATAGATGGTGGTGGTCGTAGTTGAAGGTGGTTGTGGTGATAGGTGAAGATGGTTGATAGGTGGCCGGAGCCGGAGTACAGCTCGGGATGGGTCAGGAGGAATGCAACAGGGGGTCATGGAGGAGGAGCGGGGAGTTACAGCGGGCTCGGGGTGGCTCGTCGTCGGCTGGAGAGAATGGATGGGGAGTGGCCGAGCAGCAGGCCGGCGGGTCGGTGAAGTCAGCCGGAGTAGGAACGAGCCGGAGTCGAGTGGTAATGGAGTAACGTGGACTCGGCGGGGAGTTCATGGCCGGTGCCGGAGTCGATGGCCGGCCGGGTGGACAGCTAGGGGAGATGGTCAGGAAGTTGGCAGTGGGAAGAGCCGGGCCGGCGGGAAGCTAGGAGGATGAGGTAGGGCTTGGGAGATGGAGGGAGATGCACGGGCTCCGGCTCGAGTCGAGGAGCTGCAGGACGAGCTTGGCCGACCGGAGAAGACAGGGGGCCGCCGGGGGATGCCCGGGAACAGTGGGGTGAGTGTTTCCCCCCTTTTGAATTTCAAAAGAAACTAAAGGAAAGAAAAAGAAGAGAAGAAGAAGGAAAAAGAAAAATAAAAAAGGAAGAAGAGAAGAGAAGCTACGGTTGAGTGTGGGGCTTGTGAGGAGGTGGGGAAACTTAGGTTTTTGGGAATTAGGGCTTTTCTAGGGATGCGGGGATGATGTGACTTTAAATAGGGTAGTGTGTGGGAATGAAGGGTTATGATGCACCCATTGAATGGATGGCCTAGATTTGTCATGAGGGATTCTTCATGTGGGGATGAGGGTGAGAGACTTAATCAAATATTAGGGCTCCTTCATTGGTTTGAACAAATGGGGTGTTGACACCTACTACAAATTTGTAAATTAGTCCCCCTAAATTTGGGTATTTGCACAGATGCATAAAATGATAAAAATTTGGTGGGCGATTCGGTGTTCGGTGTTTTGTAGGGTGAGGGGGCGTTGTGTGTTTGGTATGGGCTCAATTAGTAGGGCACTGGAATTAAATCGGGATTTACGGAATTAGTTAAAATGGTATCCTCAAATTAATTAGAAATAAATGCAAGCTGTGTTCTAAAATTAATTAGGAGGACATGGGGCCAAAATCAGGTCGGGTCATCAATACCATTAGTGAAGAAGACTTAGAACAGAATATTACCCTAATTTGGGTCACACGAAAAAATAGGTCAAGATTGCCTCCAATTTCGATTGAAACGCACAACGATACAAAGTTGGAATTTATTTAGGAATTAAATAAACGTCCGCGATGAATATTGCGCGGCTAAAAATAAAGCACAAAGAGCGTAATTATGAGTTGCAAAAATGTCAGAATGGAAGGCGGACATGTCTAGAGCAAGGTTATAAAATTGTTGGAAGGCAAAAACCAGGGTAGCGCTCCAAATATCGAAGCAAAGGCAATACGTAATAATTAAATAAATTACGGTAGTTAATTACTACCTCCAATAATTTAATTCTAAATAAAACAATTAAATACAAAATCCCATAATTCGGCCAGGTGTTCGACTAGTGGCTTCTAGGTCAAGTCTACCAGCTCAAACATAAATAAACACTGTATATAATAATATATTAAAGTACACATCTCACACAGTTATTTAATTTAAATATATACTATTCATGAAATCATTTAATTGTAACCACCACAATATTAATAATTATAAAAAGTCAAAAATACCCCTGTTTTTGGAATGTAGTAGTGACAAGTCTACCCTCCTTAAAAGAATTTCGTCCTCGAAATTTAAAATCCTCATAGTAGTGTTTATTCATACACATTGTTATTTTCCCTCAAAGTTTAAATTCATCAACCACGAAATCAGGTAATAATCCACAATGTCTTTTCACAATTTTTTTTTAAAATTCTGTAATTATCTTATTCCTGAAAATCCTCGAATAAAAAAAATCAAAGTCCATTTTTATCACAATTTCCTCTGAATTTTTAAGTTAATAATTCAATACTCGAAATTTAATATTCACTCCTCTAGTTTGATTTTTATCAATGTATATATATATATAATTTAAATCTCGTCCTAAAATTGAATTCAAACACTAATCCATCCATGATCTTATTCCTCGGGTTCCTTTTCCTCAAAGTACTCAACAATGCGATACTTATGGATTCTCCAAATATCGTCCATAATATAAAATTTAAAAATTTATAACTTGCAGTCAAATAAATATAATGATAATCTCCCAAATTTTCTAAATTTTAATAACTAATTTAATCATATCATAATCTTTCTGGAATTAATAAACCACCAATTATGCCATGTTAATTTCTTAACCCTTTATTTAAATAGATGTTTATCCTCAAATTTTAATCATCTTGTCTCTCTTGTCAAGTCATAACCCCTTCATGAATCTTCGTCATGGTCAAACCCCAATAATCATGGTCTGAGAAAATTCTACCTACAGTCATACAACCTGTAATCTAAGAAAAATGTGTACAGTCATGGTATCTTTTGTCATGGTATTACAGTCTCTGTCAGGGTGTACTACTAACTACATTATAACAAGAAAATCATGCATACAAGCTACGGTACTAAGGTATCAGTCAATCAATCAAATAGATAAGAACAGAAGGAAGGAAAGAACAGAACCTGCTATCACATTACCTGCAGTATCGGTCTCCTCGACAGTCATCGCAAATGCCCCGCCCTGCTGGGGTGGTTCCCTTCGCGGGTGCTGAGCAATATACGGTTCCACAGGTAGCCTAACTGGATCTCTATAATCTGAAGCTGCGCACTGGCCGGGAAGATAAGGGGCTAGAAGACAATCCCTTACTCGATGTCCCGCAGCGCCGCAGTGCAAACAAAGTCCTAGTCTCGTTCTACAGCTCTTCCAAAGGTAACCTAGCTTCTTACAGAAATGACAAGTCTGTTTTGTCTCTCTCGGAGGCTGCTGCTGATCCTGCTGAACACGAACTGGTGCCTGGTACTACTGTTGATACAGATATGCCCATGGATGTTGCTGAATATGAACTGGTGCCAAGTACTGCTGTGGATGCTGAATACGGGGACGCTTGGCCGGTCCTGCGCTACCATTCGTATCTCCAAAAATATTGTGACTCCTCTTAGGCCTGAGATCCAGATCCTCTTCTACAATCTGGGCATCCATCAAGATACCCTCAAAGGTGGCGGTACGACGACCAGAAGTGCGTGACCTAATCTCTTTCGTCAGTCCCTTTCGAAACTTTCGGGCTCGATCTCCTGGGTCCCGAATCATAGACGATACAAAATGGCTCAATCTACAGAATTCTGCAGCGTACTTGTCGACCGACATGTTTCCTTGAACCAAGTCATGAAACTGACTTTCCAAGGCTCCCAATGCCACGTCGGGAAAGAATTCTCCTTGAAGAGCTCCTTGAAGGTCTCCCAAGTAAGTCCTTGTGCAGTAAGTCTCGGCTCCGTGCAATACCACATGAGTACGATATCGAACATTTGACTGCCAGCGCCTTCTATCTGCAAGCTCTCCGGAATCTGGGTCAATCGCAAGCTCCTCTCTATATCCTCTAGCCAGTCGTCTGCGTAGAGTATCCCTTCGGTGCCTTTGAACTCTCGAGGCACCATCCTCTTAAAGTCCACTATAGTGCCTGATCTCTGCTGCTGCTGGCCAGGAAAGTGCTGGTATTGTGCTACTCTCTCCAAAGCTTGGAGAGTTACTTGATGAGCATTCTCCATGCTTTCTCTCATCAGCTCGGTTTGTGCCTGGTGCACTTCTGCTTGCACCCTTTGAGCCTCAGCTTAAACTCGCTGAGCGTCTGCCGTCACTCTCTGGGCATCTACCATGCCCTGGATCAAGGTAAACATCTGTGCCCCGTCAATGGGCAAACCTCCGGAAATCGGAGTCGGTGGAGGAGGAAGGTTGTCCGTCACAGCTGTGGCAATCCTCTGGAGAAGTGGGGGAGGAGGTTCCCCGAAAAGTGCAGATACTCCCACATACATCGGAGATGTAGAAGGAACTACGACTGTCTGTCCCTCAGGTGGAGAGGTGGCAGACCCCTCTAAGGCTGATGCTCCCACTCTCATAGACCGTGTTTTCGGCGATATCCTGAAGACAGATCCAAAGAATCAATTAAGGCAAAGATGTGATATCACCAAGGAAGGACAGTAAAGTTCTAAAGAAGCAACATTCAAGATAAATGGATTAGAATAATCCTAGTTGTGGTTGCACAGGTCAAAGATGCATCCAAGGTTTGATACCTCTATCCCTCTAGGTACCAGAGTTTTACTAGAAGCACACTCACTGCTAGCTTTCTTACCTACTGCAATCGCTGATACTAGTTATTCTTATCACTCAAGTGCATATCAAATGCAACACAACATATATACCAATTAGGTTCATATATATATATATATATATATATATATATATACCAATTATATATTATACATATACTAATACATATACTAACACTACTATGTACATATATACATACTACCCATAAACCAAAATATAATACGCGTATACATGCGTACACAACAATCACAAGAGAAATTCTCCTCACCTTGGCTTCGGCGTGCACGTGCACGAGATCGGCGATGATGAAGCCGACGACAATGTTGATGACGACGATGACGACGACGTTGATGACGACGATGGTGTTGATGACGACGCTGATGACGACGATGATGAGGTAGGGTAGCCGGAGGGAGAGGGCAGTGGCTCGCCGGAGTAGAGGGCTCGAGGCGGTAGAGGAACTCAGGCGAGGTTGAGGGGTTCTGGCGAGTATGGTGGAGGAGCTGATGATGGCGGGAGATGATGGTGGTGGTGCGGGTGGTTGCAGCGGGTCACTGGTCGACCGAAGTATGTATCAGTCGAGATGGAGGTTTGGAGGGGTCACAACCTGCACCCGAAATTGGGGCACGAGTACGCGGGTACGTCCAGCCTACGTCGCAGCATCGGCGGTAGAACGCTGTCAAGGTCATGATGCTATCTAAACAATCTCACACGAGCATCCAATCTCCATAAGGAGGCACGCATGACACAATATAATATGAACAAATACTCAATCACATAACTACAGAATGATAAGATATCGAACAAATAAAATTAAATACAACACATGTCTAAATGTAATAATCTAACTCAACAAATATCCAAGTCTCATAAAAAATGCCGGAGACAAATCCGGTACCAAATAGTTTGCTAAAAGAACTAACTAGAAGATTAGTGATTCCGGCTAGACCTCCCGGAATCACAATTGAACTACCAAGTCCAAGTCTGCAGCTACTCACCATATGGTCCATAAAGTGTCGGACACCGGTCCTCTAAGGCATAGTCTGGAAAAATATTTCCAGTCAGGAAGAAGCAAAGTACAATCTCAAACAACAGTTCCATTTAATTGATAAGGACTATAAAGCAATAAACAGATGATGCTATATACTGAGAGAAGACAGTGAATAAATTCAATGGCAAATAAAGAGACATGCAATGTAAAGAGACAGGCAATGTAAAGAGACAGGCAATGTGATACAGTCAGTGTAGTTTGATTGTGTGTTAGTGTAGCATCTGATACAAGTGTTATATTGTGATATGTCTATAGGACTGTTGGTTCATCCAGGCGATACTCTGGAACACGACATCAGTATTTACCAGCTAAGGACCCAAGGCAAGTACATTCTCTGATAATTTCCAATTCCTTGATAATTTCTATAAGTTCAGTAATCTAGAAATGTTACATCTGAATCCTTAACACTGTGCTACACGGACTAGTATATAGCTTGGATCTGCAGTCATGAGATGTTACATTGATTATCATATTGACATTGTACACGACATGTATATTAGACATCGTACATGATAGATTGGATATTGCTCGTGTATCGTGATGTGTCATGGTTGGATCCACAGTACTAGTTGGGGGCGGGGAAGTAGTTAGTAAGAAATGTGATCATACCCTTTATACAGGTATAGAACAATGTAAGTGTTAATCATGCTCTTCATATATGATTAGCCAGGCCCTATAGCTCTTGTACATGTTCCCAAGCCGATCACATTTTGAAACTACTATTTCAAACACTTAGAATAGATTACAGTACTCTATTTTTATATACAATATAAAAATACCCAATATACATACATATACATATACATTAATTAAATACATACTTATACAATTAATTAAATACATACTTATACAATTAATTAAATACATACTTATACAATTAATTAAATACATACTTATATAATTAATTAAATACATACTTATACAATTAATTAAATACATACTATACTTTACACTAATTATACATAGACTAAATATAATACAGTGAAGGAGGGGAAGGAGACTCACCGGGGTCGCTGTCGGGCTTGGCCGGAGGGAGAGCTGGCCGCACTGGTGATGGTGGTGGAGTATGATGATGATGGTGGTGGCGGTGATAGTAGATGGTGGTGGTGATAGATGGTGGTGGTCGTAGTTGAAGGTGGTTGTGGTGATAGGTGAAGATGGTTGATAGGTGGCCGGAGCCGGAGTACAGCTCGGGATGGGTCAGGAGGAATGCAACAGGGGGTCATGGAGGAGGAGCGGGGAGTTACAGCGGGCTCGGGGTGGCTCGTCGTCGGCTGGAGAGAATGGATGGGGAGTGGCCGAGCAGCAGGCCGGCGGGTCGGTGAAGTCAGCCGGAGTAGGAACGAGCCGGAGTCGAGTGGTAATGGAGTAACGTGGACTCGGCGGGGAGTTCATGGCCGGTGCCGGAGTCGATGGCCGGCCGGGTGGACAGCTAGGGGAGATGGTCAGGAAGTTGGCAGTGGGAAGAGCCGGGCCGGCGGGAAGCTAGGAGGATGAGGTAGGGCTTGGGAGATGGAGGGAGATGCACGGGCTCCGGCTCGAGTCGAGGAGCTGCAGGACGAGCTTGGCCGACCGGAGAAGACAGGGGGCCGCCGGGGGATGCCCGGGAACAGTGGGGTGAGTGTTTCCCCCCTTTTGAATTTCAAAAGAAACTAAAGGAAAGAAAAAGAAGAGAAGAAGAAGGAAAAAGAAAAATAAAAAAGGAAGAAGAGAAGAGAAGCTACGGTTGAGTGTGGGGCTTGTGAGGAGGTGGGGAAACTTAGGTTTTTGGGAATTAGGGCTTTTCTAGGGATGCGGGGATGATGTGACTTTAAATAGGGTAGTGTGTGGGAATGAAGGGTTATGATGCACCCATTGAATGGATGGCCTAGATTTGTCATGAGGGATTCTTCATGTGGGGATGAGGGTGAGAGACTTAATCAAATATTAGGGCTCCTTCATTGGTTTGAACAAATGGGGTGTTGACACCTACTACAAATTTGTAAATTAGTCCCCCTAAATTTGGGTATTTGCACAGATGCATAAAATGATAAAAATTTGGTGGGCGATTCGGTGTTCGGTGTTTTGTAGGGTGAGGGGGCGTTGTGTGTTTGGTATGGGCTCAATTAGTAGGGCACTGGAATTAAATCGGGATTTACGGAATTAGTTAAAATGGTATCCTCAAATTAATTAGAAATAAATGCAAGCTGTGTTCTAAAATTAATTAGGAGGACATGGGGCCAAAATCAGGTCGGGTCATCAATACCATTAGTGAAGAAGACTTAGAACAGAATATTACCCTAATTTGGGTCACACGAAAAAATAGGTCAAGATTGCCTCCAATTTCGATTGAAACGCACAACGATACAAAGTTGGAATTTATTTAGGAATTAAATAAACGTCCGCGATGAATATTGCGCGGCTAAAAATAAAGCACAAAGAGCGTAATTATGAGTTGCAAAAATGTCAGAATGGAAGGCGGACATGTCTAGAGCAAGGTTATAAAATTGTTGGAAGGCAAAAACCAGGGTAGCGCTCCAAATATCGAAGCAAAGGCAATACGTAATAATTAAATAAATTACGGTAGTTAATTACTACCTCCAATAATTTAATTCTAAATAAAACAATTAAATACAAAATCCCATAATTCGGCCAGGTGTTCGACTAGTGGCTTCTAGGTCAAGTCTACCAGCTCAAACATAAATAAACACTGTATATAATAATATATTAAAGTACACATCTCACACAGTTATTTAATTTAAATATATACTATTCATGAAATCATTTAATTGTAACCACCACAATATTAATAATTATAAAAAGTCAAAAATACCCCTGTTTTTGGAATGTAGTAGTGACAAGTCTACCCTCCTTAAAAGAATTTCGTCCTCGAAATTTAAAATCCTCATAGTAGTGTTTATTCATACACATTGTTATTTTCCCTCAAAGTTTAAATTCATCAACCACGAAATCAGGTAATAATCCACAATGTCTTTTCACAATTTTTTTTTAAAATTCTGTAATTATCTTATTCCTGAAAATCCTCGAATAAAAAAAATCAAAGTCCATTTTTATCACAATTTCCTCTGAATTTTTAAGTTAATAATTCAATACTCGAAATTTAATATTCACTCCTCTAGTTTGATTTTTATCAATGTATATATATATATAATTTAAATCTCGTCCTAAAATTGAATTCAAACACTAATCCATCCATGATCTTATTCCTCGGGTTCCTTTTCCTCAAAGTACTCAACAATGCGATACTTATGGATTCTCCAAATATCGTCCATAATATAAAATTTAAAAATTTATAACTTGCAGTCAAATAAATATAATGATAATCTCCCAAATTTTCTAAATTTTAATAACTAATTTAATCATATCATAATCTTTCTGGAATTAATAAACCACCAATTATGCCATGTTAATTTCTTAACCCTTTATTTAAATAGATGTTTATCCTCAAATTTTAATCATCTTGTCTCTCTTGTCAAGTCATAACCCCTTCATGAATCTTCGTCATGGTCAAACCCCAATAATCATGGTCTGAGAAAATTCTACCTACAGTCATACAACCTGTAATCTAAGAAAAATGTGTACAGTCATGGTATCTTTTGTCATGGTATTACAGTCTCTGTCAGGGTGTACTACTAACTACATTATAACAAGAAAATCATGCATACAAGCTACGGTACTAAGGTATCAGTCAATCAATCAAATAGATAAGAACAGAAGGAAGGAAAGAACAGAACCTGCTATCACATTACCTGCAGTATCGGTCTCCTCGACAGTCATCGCAAATGCCCCGCCCTGCTGGGGTGGTTCCCTTCGCGGGTGCTGAGCAATATACGGTTCCACAGGTAGCCTAACTGGATCTCTATAATCTGAAGCTGCGCACTGGCCGGGAAGATAAGGGGCTAGAAGACAATCCCTTACTCGATGTCCCGCAGCGCCGCAGTGCAAACAAAGTCCTAGTCTCGTTCTACAGCTCTTCCAAAGGTAACCTAGCTTCTTACAGAAATGACAAGTCTGTTTTGTCTCTCTCGGAGGCTGCTGCTGATCCTGCTGAACACGAACTGGTGCCTGGTACTACTGTTGATACAGATATGCCCATGGATGTTGCTGAATATGAACTGGTGCCAAGTACTGCTGTGGATGCTGAATACGGGGACGCTTGGCCGGTCCTGCGCTACCATTCGTATCTCCAAAAATATTGTGACTCCTCTTAGGCCTGAGATCCAGATCCTCTTCTACAATCTGGGCATCCATCAAGATACCCTCAAAGGTGGCGGTACGACGACCAGAAGTGCGTGACCTAATCTCTTTCGTCAGTCCCTTTCGAAACTTTCGGGCTCGATCTCCTGGGTCCCGAATCATAGACGATACAAAATGGCTCAATCTACAGAATTCTGCAGCGTACTTGTCGACCGACATGTTTCCTTGAACCAAGTCATGAAACTGACTTTCCAAGGCTCCCAATGCCACGTCGGGAAAGAATTCTCCTTGAAGAGCTCCTTGAAGGTCTCCCAAGTAAGTCCTTGTGCAGTAAGTCTCGGCTCCGTGCAATACCACATGAGTACGATATCGAACATTTGACTGCCAGCGCCTTCTATCTGCAAGCTCTCCGGAATCTGGGTCAATCGCAAGCTCCTCTCTATATCCTCTAGCCAGTCGTCTGCGTAGAGTATCCCTTCGGTGCCTTTGAACTCTCGAGGCACCATCCTCTTAAAGTCCACTATAGTGCCTGATCTCTGCTGCTGCTGGCCAGGAAAGTGCTGGTATTGTGCTACTCTCTCCAAAGCTTGGAGAGTTACTTGATGAGCATTCTCCATGCTTTCTCTCATCAGCTCGGTTTGTGCCTGGTGCACTTCTGCTTGCACCCTTTGAGCCTCAGCTTAAACTCGCTGAGCGTCTGCCGTCACTCTCTGGGCATCTACCATGCCCTGGATCAAGGTAAACATCTGTGCCCCGTCAATGGGCAAACCTCCGGAAATCGGAGTCGGTGGAGGAGGAAGGTTGTCCGTCACAGCTGTGGCAATCCTCTGGAGAAGTGGGGGAGGAGGTTCCCCGAAAAGTGCAGATACTCCCACATACATCGGAGATGTAGAAGGAACTACGACTGTCTGTCCCTCAGGTGGAGAGGTGGCAGACCCCTCTAAGGCTGATGCTCCCACTCTCATAGACCGTGTTTTCGGCGATATCCTGAAGACAGATCCAAAGAATCAATTAAGGCAAAGATGTGATATCACCAAGGAAGGACAGTAAAGTTCTAAAGAAGCAACATTCAAGATAAATGGATTAGAATAATCCTAGTTGTGGTTGCACAGGTCAAAGATGCATCCAAGGTTTGATACCTCTATCCCTCTAGGTACCAGAGTTTTACTAGAAGCACACTCACTGCTAGCTTTCTTACCTACTGCAATCGCTGATACTAGTTATTCTTATCACTCAAGTGCATATCAAATGCAACACATCATACTAAGTACTGCTCTCTCTAATACAACCCTAGATGAAAACCCAAGCCAGTTTGTAGTGAAATCTCAATCATGCTCAAGCCAGCAGATCCTTACACATGTATCTCATCTACTTATATACTAATATATCTCTCACTTTAAGATTTTATCCTCCAAATAAAGTCCTCAAAACTAACTCCTCGAATAATTTAAAGTAAATGCACATACCTTCCTCAAAGTCAAATATTCAAATACTGAAACAAAAATTTTATCAATTCCAAAAATCCTTACAGCTTTTCCTAGGTTCATTGGTTTGAATCTGAATCCTCAAAAATTTTAATAACAAAATATCTCAACTCCTCAAAATTCTTAAAAATTAAAATTCATTTTCAATCCTCAAATAAAAATTTAAATCCACCTTTTGTAGTCCAATAGCTCTAATGTTAATCCTTCTCACTGTCCTCATCGACATGCGTCATCAGATAATACCATAAATTAGTCTGTAAATTCATCTTGGTATGAAATCAAACTCTACCAAGAAACCAAGATCCTAATTTAATACCTGATCAACAAGAATCAAATATAATATCAACAAGTAAGAATGGACGAAAATAAGGGGAAATATTTTAAATTGGAATTTATAATAAGATTCTCAGGGGTCATCCCAGGAATCTCTCAAGGAATTGTGATTGAGTATTCGCTCTCATCCTAGTATCCTATGTCCTATATCCTATCGCAGGCACACAGTAGTACAACAAAGATGTCGCACTACCACGACATCGCACAACTTGCGAAGTCTGACCTGCATGGGCCACCACTAAAAACGTGTCACGACCCGCACCCGGAATTGGGGCACGAGTACGTGGGTACGTCCAGCCTACGCCGCAGCATCGGCGGTAGAACGCTGTCAAGGTCATGATGCTATCTAAACAATCTCACACGAGCATCCAATCTCCATAAGGAGGCACGGATGACAAAATATAATATGAACACATACTCAATCACATGACTACATCACGATAAGATATCGAACAAATAAAATTAAATACAACACAAGTCTAAATGTAATAATCTAACTCAACAAATATCCAAGTCTTATCAAAAATGCCGGAGACAAATCCGGTACCAAATAGTCTGCTAAAAGAACTAACTAGAAGATTAGTGATTTCGGCTAGACCTCCCAGAATCACAACTGAACTACCAAGTCTAAGTCTGCAGCTACTCACCATATGGTCCATAAAGTGTCGGACACCGGTCCTCTAAGGCATAGTCTGGAAAAATATTTCCAGTCAGGAAGGAGCAAAGTACAATCTCAAACAACAGTTCCATTTAATTGATAAGGACTATAAAGCAATAAACAGATGATGCTATATACTGAGAGAAGACAGTGAATAAATGCAATGGCAAATAAAGAGACAGACAATGTAAAGAGACAGGCAATGTAAAGAGACATGCAATATGATACAGTCAGTGCATATATGAAATAAAGAGAACAAGGTACAGGATCATATACGGGTGATGTAGTATATGATCTAAATAGAGTACTGTAATCTATTCTAAGTGTTTGAAATAGTAGTTTCAAAATGTGATCGGCTTGGGAACATGTACGAGAGCTATAGGGCCTGGCTAATCATATGTGAAGAGCATGATTAACACTTACATTGTTCTATACTTGTATAAAGGGTATGATCACATTTTTTACTAACTACTTCCCCGCCCCCAACTAGTACTGTGGATCCAACCATGACACATCACGATATACGAGCAATATCCAATCTTTCATGTACGATGTCTAATATACATGTCGTGTACAATGTCAATACGATAATTAATGTAACATCTCATGACTGCAGATCCAAGCTATATACTAGTCAGTGTAGCACAGTGTTAAGGATTCAGATATAACATTTCTAGATTACTGAACTTATAAAAATTATCAAGGAATTGGAAATTATCAGATAATGTACTTGCCTTGGGTCCTTAGCTGGTAAATACTGATGTCCTATTCCAGAGTATCGCCTGGATGAACCAACAGTCCTATAGACATATCACAATATAATACTTGTATCAGATGCTACACTAACACACAATCAAACTACACTGGCCTCAGGGCTATGCCAGGCATGGCACTAGTCAACTATGGTCATCTAGTAGAGATATATAAATATACATATCTTTAACTAACATATATACTTACAATATATATATACACCAAATTAAATACATATACAATATATATATATTAAAAATATACTAAGGGTTTATACAAAATATATATATACACATACGAATTAACAAATACATACATAGACTAATTATATATACACATATATACCAATTAAAAATACAATACTATATACTTGTATATAAGTACATATATACATATATATATACCATTCACTAATATTAGTACATACTAATACACTAATTTAATTTATACTAGTATACTTTATTAAATACAAATTATAAGAAAATACCAATAAACATACATATATATATATATATATATATATATATATATATATATATATATATATATATATATATATGAATACATACATAGAATTAATTTATATACTATATAAAAATACCCAATATACATACATATACATATGCATTAATTAAATACATACTTATACAATTAATTAAATACATACTATACTTTACACTAATTATACATAGACTAAATATAATACAGTGTAGGAGGGGAAGGAGACTCACCGGGGTCGCTGCCGGGCTTGGCCGGAGGGAGAGCTGGCCGTACTGGTGATGGTGGTGGAGTATGATGATGATGGTGGTGATAGTAGATGGTGGTGGTGATAAATGGTGGTGGTTGTAGTTGAAGGTGGTGGTGGTGATAGGTGAAGATGGTGGTGGTGATTGGTGAAGATGGTTGATAGGTGGCCGGAGCTGGAGTACAGCTCGGGATGGATCAAAAGGAATGCAGCAGGGAGTCGTGGAGGAGAAGCGGGGAGATGCAGCGGGCTCGGGGTGGCTCGACGTCG
Source organism: Iris macrosiphon (assembly GCA_036927795.1). Classification (NCBI taxonomy): domain Eukaryota; kingdom Viridiplantae; phylum Streptophyta; class Magnoliopsida; order Asparagales; family Iridaceae; genus Iris; species Iris macrosiphon. The sequence continues at coordinate 110,880,854 of JAYESA010000013.1, forward strand.
GCTGGAGAGAATGGATGAGGAGTGGCCGAGCAGCAGGTCGGCGGGCCGGTGAAGTCAGCCGGAGCAGGAACGAGCCGGAGTCGAGTGGTAATGGATTAACGTGGACTCGGCAGGGAGTTCGTGGCCGGTGCAGGAGTCGATGGCCGGCCGGGTGGACAGCTTGGGGAGATGGTCAGGAAGTTGGCAGTGGGAAGAGCCGGGCCGGCGGGAGGCTAGGAGGATGAGGTCGGGCTTGGGAGATGGAGGGAGATGCACGGGCTCCGGCTCGAGTCGAGGAGCTGCAGACCGAGCTTGGCCGGCCGGAGCAGACAGCGGGCCGCCGGAGGGATGCCCGGGAACAATGGGGTGAGTGTTTCCCCCCCTTTTGAATTTCAAAAGAAACTAAAGGAAAGAAAAAGAAGAGAAGAAGAAGGAAAAATAAAAATAAAAAATAAAGAAGAGAAGAGAAGCTATGGTTGAGTGTGGGGCTTGCGAGGAGGTGGAGAAACCTAGGTTTTTGGGGATTAGGGCTTTTCTAGGGAAGAGGGGATGATGTGACTTTAAATAGGGTAGTGTGTGGGAATGAAGGGTTAGGATGCACCAATTGAATGGATGGCCTAGATTTGTCATGAGGGATTCTTCATGTGGGGATGAGGATGAGAGACTTAATCAAATATTAGGACTCCTTCATTGGTTTGAACAAATGGGGTGTTGACACCTACTGCAAATTTGCAAATTAGTCCCCCTAAATTTGGGTATTTGTATAGATTCATAAAATGATAAAAATTTGGCGGGCGATTCGGTGTTCGGTGTTCGGTGTTTGGTATTTTCTAGGGTGAGGGGGCGTTGTGTGTTTAGTATTGCTCAATTAGTAGGGCACTGGAATTAAATCGGGATTTACGAAATCAGTTAAAATGGTATCCTCAAATTAATTAGAAATAAATGCAAGCTGTGTTCTAAAATTAATTAGGAGGACATTGGGCCAAAATCAGGTTGGGTCATCAACACCATTAGTGAAGAAGACTCAGAACAGAATATTATCCTAATTTGGGTCACACGAAAAAATAGGTCAAGATTGCCTCCAATTTCGATTGGAACGCACAACGATACAAAGTTGGAATTTATTAAGAAATTAAATAAACGTCCGTGACAAATATTGCGCGGCTAAAAATAAAGCATAGAGAGCATAATTATGAGTTACAAAAATATCAGAATGGAAGGCGGGCATGTCTAGAGCAAGGTTGTGAAATTGTTGAAAGGCAAAAACCAGGATAGCGCTCCAAATATCGAAGCAAAGACAATGCGTAATAATTAAATAAATTACGGTAGTTAATTACTACCTCTAATAATTTAATTCTAAATAAAACAATTAAATACAAAATCCCATAATTCAGCCAGGTGTTCGACTAGTGGCTTCTAGGTCAAGTCTACCAGCTCAAACATAAATGAATACTGTATATAATAATATATTAAAGTACACATCAAACACAGTTATTTAACTTAAATATATACTATTCATGAAATCATTTAATTGTAACCACCACAATATTAATAATTATAAAAAGTCAAAAATACCCCTGTTTTTGGAATGTGGTAGTGACAGGAGGAGACGCGGTGGTGAAGGTGGTGAAGGGTGGTCGGATGGATGGAGGTGGGTCAGCAGCTGGGTGGCTCGACTCTTATCGTGGAGGGACGTGGCAGTAGCAGCCGGGGAGGGGGAGGTTGTGATGGCCGCTCGCCGGAGTTGCTGGGCCGGTCGGGCTGGAGGTGACGCGGCCGAAGCAGCAGTAACAGCCAAGAAGAGGAGCTCGGCAGGTCGACTGCGTGCAGAGATCCGCCGGAGTCCAGTCGGGTTCGGTTGAACCAAGCTAAAGAAGAGGTAAAGAGGAAGAAGAAGAAAGGAAGAAGAAGAAAGGAAGAAATGGAAAAAAAAGGAAGAGGCTACGGTTGTGGGTTTGTGAGGAGGGAGGAGAAATAAAGTGAGAGGGGGTTTCCCTAGGTTTTGGGGATTAGGGCCTGCTTGGGGAAGTGTGTAAGAAGACATTATATACGGAAGGGTGATGGGGAGTGTGTGGTGATAATGAGACCTCATTTGAATGAGTGGCTCAGATTCATCATGGAGAAATATACATACAAAGGAGGGAGAGAGGAGTGAGGTTGACTAGTCAATGAGTTGAGGGTTTCTCCATTTGGTTTGAACCAATAAGGTGATGACACCTAATGCAATATTTGCAAATAAGCCCCTTAAATTTGGGTATCAGAACAAACACATAAAATAATAAAAAATTGGTGGGGGATTTGGTGTTTGGTGTTTTTGTAGGGTGAGGGGCTGTTGTGTGTTTTGTATGGGTTTAATTAATGGGGTATTTGGATTAAATTGGGGTTAAAATAGGATTAGTCAAAGTTGGTATCCCCAATTTAATTAAAAATAAATGTAAGTGGTGTTCTAAAATTAATTAAAAGTACATGGGACTAAAATTAGTTGGGACACAAGTGTCATGGTCATAGAAGGCTCAGAATAGAATATTATCATAATTTGGGTTGCACAAAATGGATCGAGATTGTGTCTCAAATTTTGATTGGAACGCACAAGGATACAAAGTTGAATTTTTATAGAATTAAACAATAAACGTCTACGACAAATATTGTGCGACTAAAATGAAGCACAAGAGAGCATTTTCATGAGTTACACAAAGATCAGAATGGAAGACGGGCACGTCTAGGACAATGTTGTGAAATTTATTGGAAGGCAAAAGATAGGGTAGCGCTCCAAATATCGAGAAAATGGTAAGGCACAACAATTAAATAAAATTACGGTAATTAATTACAACCTCCATAATTAAATCCCAAATAATACAAATTAAATTCATAACCCTATATTTCGGTCAGGGGTTCATCTAGTGGGATTCTAGGTCAAGTCTACTAGCTCAAACATTAGAGAACACTATATATAATATATATATATAAATATACATATCATGCAATTATTTAAAATAACTACACACAATATTAATAATATATAAAAAGTCAAAAATTCCCCTATTTTTAGAATGTGGTAGTGACAAGTCTACGCTTCTTAAAAGAATTTCGTCCTCGAAATTTAAGATCCTCAACAGTTGTATTTATTCATTATATTATTTTCCATCAAAATTTAAATTCATCAAACCATATAATCATGAATTAATCCTTATTTTTATTCCACAACTTTTCAAAATTCTGTAATTATCATATTCCTAAAAATCCTTGAAATAAAAATCAAATTCAATTTTTATTACAATCTCCTTCAAAATATTGAGTTTAATAACTAAATACTAAAAAATTTAATATCCAATCCTCTATTTTAAATCCAATCAAAGCATATATAAAAAATCTAAAATCCTATCCCAAAAATTTGATTTCAAACTCTAATCTATTAGCGATCTTACTTTTCTATTCTTTTCCCACACAATAATCAAATAATATAAGACTCGCAAAATCTTCAAATACAACATTCAAAATATAAGCTTAAATTTATATCTTCTAGCCAAATAAATATACTGATAATCTTCTTAATTCCTCAAAATTTAATGACAAATTCAATTATATCATAATCTTCATAAAAATTAATGATTTAACAAAATTGTCAATTCTGTCGTATTGGATTCTCAACTCTTTATTTAAATCAATGCTTATCCTCGAATTTTACGCATCTTGTCTCTCTTTGTCAAGTCATAACCTCTTCATTAATCTCTACTACGGTCAAACCTCCAATAATCAAGGTCTAAGAAAATCCTACCTACAGTCATTCAATATACAATCTAGAGAAAACATACATGGTTATGATATCTTTTGTCATGGTATTGCAGTCTCTGTCAGGGTGTACTACTAACTACATTCTAACAAGAAAATCATGAATACAAGCTACGGTACTAAGGAATCAATCAATCAATTAAATAGAAAGGAACAAAAGGAAAGAAAGAACAGAACCTGCTAACACATCACCTGCAGTATCGGTCTCCTCGACCGTCATCGCAAATGCCCTGCCCTGCTGGGGTGGCTCCCTTCGCGACTGCTGAGCAATCTGCGTTCCACAGGTGGCCTAACTGGATCTCTATGATTTGGGTCTGCTCGCTGGACGGGAAGATAAGGAGCTAGAAGTCAATCCCTCACTCGATGTCCCGCAGCGCCACAGTGCAAACAAAGTCCTAGCCTCGTTCTACAGCTCACCCAAAGGTGACCTGGCTGCTTACAGAAATGACAAGTCTGCTGTGTCTCTCTCGGAGGCTGCTGCTGATCCTGCTGAACACGAACCGGTGCCTGGCACTACTGTTGATACTGAAATATCCTCGGCTATTGTTGAGTATGGGGACGCTTGGCCGGTCCTGCGCTACCGTTCGTATCTCCAGAAATACCATGACTCCTCTTAGGCCTGAGATCCAGATCCTCTTCTGCAATTTGTGCATCCATCAAGATATCCTCAAAGGTAGCGGTACAACGACTAGAAGTGCACGACCTAATCTCTCTCGTCAGCCCCTTCATAAACTTCTGGGCTCGATCTCCTGGGTCCCGAATCATAGACGATGCAAAATGGCTCAAATGATAGAATTCTGCGGCATACTCGTCGACCGACATATTTCCTTGGACCAAGTCATGAAACTGACTTTCCAAAGTTTCCAAGGCTATGTCGGGAAAGAACTTCTCCTTGAAAAGCTCCTTGAAGGTCCCCCAAGTAAGTCCTTGTGCAGTAAGTCTTGGTTCTGTACGATACCATGTGAGTGCGATATCGAATATCTGACTGCCGGCCGCCTCTATCTGTAAGCTCTCCGGAATCTGGGCCAATCGCAGGCTCCTCTCTATATCCTCTAACCAGTCGTCAGCATAGAGTATTCCTTCGATACCCTTGAACTCTCGAGGCATCATCCTCTTAAAGTCCACTATAGTGCCTGATATTTGCTGTTGCTGCTGTCCAGGAAATTGTTGGGCAACTCTCTCAACTGCCTGTAGTGCCATCTGGTGAGCTTTCTCCATTCTCTCTCTCATCAGCTCTGTCTGTGCCTGGTGCTCCTCGGCTTGCACCCACTGAGCCTTAGCTTGAACTTGCTGAGCGTCTGTCATCACTCTCTGGGCATCTATCATGCCTTGGATCAGGGTAAACATCTGTGTCACGTCAACGGGCATACCTCCGGGAAGTGGAGTTGGTGGAGGAGGAAGGTTCTCTGTCATAGCTGGGGCAACACTCGGAACAGGTGGGAGAGGAGAAACTCCAGATGTCTGTCCGTCAAGTGGAGAGGTGGTAGACCCCTCTAAAGTTGATGCTCCCGCTCTCATAGATCTTGTCTTCGGCGGCATCCTGAAGCCAGACCGAAAAGAATCAATTAAGGCAATAGATACGATATCATCAAGGAAGGATAGTAAAATTCTAAGGAAGCAACATTAAGAAGAAAAATAAGGATAACAAGATAAATAGATTAGAAATATTCCTAATTGTGATGGAGTATTCACTCTCATTCTAGTATGCTATATCCTAGATCCTATCGCAGGTACGTAGTAGTATAACTAAGTCGTTACACCACCACGTCATCGCACAACTTGCGAAGTCTGACCTACATTGCCACCACTAAAAATGTGTCATGACCCACACCCAGATTTTGGGGCACGAGGACGTAGGTACGTCCAGCCTACGCCGCAGCATCGGCGGTAGAACGCTTCTAGGCCATAATGCTATCTAACCAATCTCACATGAGCATCCAACTCCATAAGGAGACACGGATATCACAATATAATATGAACAATATACTCAATCACATAATTATAGCACGATAAGATATCGAAGAAATAACTAATCAAAATGCAACACAAGTCTAAAATAGAAATAATCTAACTCAACAATAATATCCAAGTCTCAACTAAATATGCTGGAGACAAATCCGGTACCAAAATCTGCTAAAAGAAACTAACTAAATAACTAGTGATCCCGGCTAGACCTCCCGGGAATCACACATGCTACAAAGTCTGAGTCTGCAGCTACTCTCCCTATGGTACATAATATGTCGGACACAGTCCTCTAAGGCGCAGTCTGGAAAAATATTTTCAGTCAGGATGGAACGAAGTACAACTCAAATAACAGTTCTAGTTAATTGATAAGGACTATAAAATAATAAATAGATGATGCTATATACTGAGAGAAACAATAAATAGATGCAATGACAATAGTAAAAAGAATAGACAACAAGTAATATGGTAATATGGTACAGTCAGTGCATATATAAAATGAAAAGAATGAGGTACAATATCATATACGGGTAATGTAGTATATGAACTAAAATAGAAAACTGTAACTATTCGAAGTGTTTAAAATTGTAGTTTCAAAATATGACCGGCTTGGGAACTTGTACGATAGCTACATGGCCTGGCTAATCATACGTGAGGCGTATGATTAACACTAACAATATCTACACTTGTACGATAGGGATTTGATCACATCTCTCACTAGCAATTTCCCCGCCAACAACTAGTATTGTGGATCCAACCATGACATGTCACAATACACGATCAATGCCTAATATATCATGTGCAATATCTAATATCAATGTATAATATCAATGTCGTGTACAATGTCAATACGATAACCAATGTAATATCTCATGACTGCATGTTCAATCTATATACTAGTCCATGTAGCACAGTGTCTAGAATCAGATGTAATATTTCTAAATACTAGAATTATAGAAATTATCAATAACTAAAATTATCAGAGAATGTACTCACCTGTGGTCCTTAGGTGGCAATACCAATGTCCTGTTTCAAAGTATCGTCTGAAAGATCCAACAGTCCTATAGACATATCATATAATATAATATTGCATCAGACATTACATTAACACACACAATCAACACAATAAACTCAGAGACTATGCTAGGGGTGTCACGTCTGTAGTTGCTGTGCATAACAGACAGTCAATGATACGGGTCTTGCCAGTACGTCAGTGTACCTATGGCAGTCTGCTAACATGTTACATGGTCACAGGTCAATGTAATATACGGGGTATCCATAATTATACTCGGGTCATCTAGCACATAGACATATTATTCATATTATTAACTAACATATACATTAATACTCTTTAATTATATATATAATAGATATATGTATATACACTTAATAGAATTTATACTATGTATATATATATTAAACATATACTAGGGAGACATATACAATACATATACATATGTATATATACTAATTGAGAGATATACTATATATATATATATATATATATATATATATATATATATATATATTCCAAAATACATTTAAACATATACTAATACATGTACCATACATATATACCAGTTAGGTTCATATACTATATATATATATATATATATATATATATATATATATATATATATATATATATATATATATATATATATATGTATGTATATATATGTATATATATATATATACCAATTATATATTATACATATACTAATACATATACTAACACTAATACGCACATACATACATACTACCCATAAACCAAAATACAATACGCGTATACATGCATACATAACAATCACAAGAGAAATGCTTCTCACTTGGCTTCGGCATGCACATGCACGAGATCGGCGATGACGACGCTGACGACGATGTTGATGACGACGATGACGATGACGTTGATGACGACAATGACGATGGTGTTGATGAAGACGCTGATAACGACGATGATGAGGCAGGGTAGCCGGAGGGAGAGGGCAGCGGCTCACCGGAGTAGAGGGCTCGAGGTGGTGGAGGAACTCAGGCGAGGTCGAGGGGTACTGGCGAGTGTGGTGGCGGTGCTGATGATGGCGGGAGGTGATGGTGGTGGTGCGGGTGGTTGCAGCGGGTCACTGGTTGGCCGGAGTATGTAGCAGTCGAGATGATGGTTTGGAGGAGATACGGTGGTGAATGCTGGTCGGATGGATAGAGGAGGGTCAGCAGCTGGGTGGCTCGGCTCTTGTCATAGAGGGACGTGGCAGTAGCAGTCGGGGAGGGGGAGGTTGTGATGGCTGCTCGCCGGAGTTGCTAGGCCGGCCGGGCTGGAGGTGATACGGTAGAAGTAGCAGTAGCAGCCGGGGAGAGGAGCTCGGCTGGTCAACTGCGTGCAGAGATCCACCGGAGTCCGGCCGGGTTCGGTTGAACCAAGCTAAAGAAGAGGTTAAGAGGAAGAAGAAGAAAGGAAGAAGAAGAAAGAAAGAAATGGAAAAAAGGAAGAGGCTACGGTTGTGGGTTTATGAGGAGGAAGGAGAGAGAAAGTGAAAGGGGGTTTTCTTAGGTTTTGGGGATTACGACCTGCTTGGGGAAGTGTGTGAGGAGACATTATATAGGGAAGGGTGATAGGGAGTGTGTGGTGATGATGAGTCCTCATTTGAATGAGTGGCTCAGATTCATCATGGAGAAATATACATACAAAGGAGGGAGAAAGGAGTTAGGTTGACTAGTCAATGAGTTGAGGGTTTCTCCATTTGGTTTGAACCAATGGGGTGATAACACCTAATGCAACATTTGCAAATAAGCCCCTTAAATTTGGATATCTGTACAAACACATAAAATGATAAAAAATTGGTGGGAGATTTGGTGTTTGATATTTTGTAGGGTGAGGTGGTGTTGTATATTTTGCATGAGTTTAATTAATGGGATATTTGAATTAAATTGGATTTAAAATAGGATTAGTCAATGTTGGTATCCCCAATTTAATTAAAAATAAATGTAAGTGGTGTTCTAAAATTAATTGAAAGTACATAGGGCTAAAATTAGTTGGGACACAAATGTCATGGTCATAGAAGGCTCAGATTAGAATATTATCATAATTTGGGTTGGACAAAATGGATCGAGATTGTGTCTCCAATTTCGATTGGAACGCACAAGGATACAAAGTTGAATTTTTATAGAATTAAACAATAAACGTCTGCGACGAATATTGTGCGACTAAAATGAAGCACAAAAGAGCATTTTCATGAGTTACACAAAAGTCAGAATGGAAGATGGGCACGTCTAGGACAAGGTTGTGAAATTTATTGGAAGACAAAAGATAGGGTAGCACTCCAAATATCGAGGCAACGGTAAGGCACAACAATTAAATAAAATCACGGTCATTAATTACAACCTCCATAATTAAATCCCAAATAATACAAATTAAATTCATAACCCTACATTTTGGTCAGGGGTTCATCTAGTGGGCTTCTAGGTCAAGTCTACTAGCTCAAACATTAGAGAACACTATATATAATATATATATAAATACACATATTATGCAATTATTTAAAATAACTACACACAATATTAATAATATATAAAAAGTCAAAAATACCTCTATTTTTAGAATGTGGTAGTGACAGTATGTGTGTGGGGTTCAGTCTACAATGCCAATTCAGAATTTGACTATTACTGTGTACTAATAGATATCGTGGAGCTGGATTACTCTTATGAGAAAAAAATTATGCTATTAAATGTGATTGGTTCGACACAACACCTAAGCAGAAAGATATATAGGTTTTGATCCATTTATGTTGGTTAGTCAAACGATTCAAGTGTATTATACGACCTATCCTAGTCAACGATGCAATAATAAATATTGGTGGGCTGTATGCAAAACTAAAGCTAGAAATACATATAATGTTGGGGATCTAGCATACCAAGAGGATGAGGTGGTCATGCCTCAACTTGCATATATGAGTTCGGCCGGTGTTGATGGTATGGGGGTTGACGTTACCGTAGAGGATGATAGTGTTGACAAAGAGATTGAGATAGAAGATTTATCTCATATAGAGGATAGCTCTGAAATGGAGGTATCGAGCAAGGAACAAGAATTGGAAGATGAAGGTGATAGTGATAGTGATAGTGGAAGTAAAAATGAAAATAAAGAAGTAGAAAATAAAGACGATTTGGAAAATATTTCGAAAGATGATGACGATTTGGAAGATGAAGAATATTAGTACGTACATACATATGCATTAGCTTAGATATTTATTTAATTATTTTATGACCCAATTATTATTTATTTTATCATCATACTAGTATTTACTTATTTCACCACACAATTACTTTATGATTATCTATTTGATGACACCATTTTTTTATTTGCTGCAGATTTACCTATAGTATGGCAGAACGAGGACGAAGACGGGGACAACGACAAGTTCAGAGAGGACCATCTTCGCAACATCCTCCGTCAACTACGCCTGCTACCCCAAATTCTCGCACACGACCTGAAGACAAGTTCGTAGATGCGACAGATGGTTAATCCTCGCTATATACTCGTTCTTCAGTAGGAGGAGCTACTCCATCTCCCGGATTTTCATTAGCTGCTACCCCTTCTTCTACTATAGCCACTACCGGCACTACAACACCGGCTACTCCACCAGTTGCTCCCACAGGAGCAAATCTATTTTTAGGCCTTCTTATGGACAATGGAGTATATCTCCGCTATACAGGATTTGTAGACCCCCCTTCTCTACCAGAGCGACAAACCAATATCTGTTGTCCCGAGCTATGGACCGATGGAGCGACATAAGCATTTATTTGTCAATTCACACATTTATTTTATAATTTTTATTCTAATTGTATATTGTCTACTTATTTTAGATTCTTCCAGATCAATGCTGGGAATAATCTTGGGGAGATCATGCGGGGCTACTTTAATGGCCCTTATATCAACTTCATTGACATCTCGCTCGATCAACGATTTACTTGGTTGAAAAAGCTTGGGATATGTATATGAATTTTATTTATAATAATATATATTTTTTGATTATAATGATAAAAAATATTCTTCTAATTTGAAGAGGTTGTACTGGTGGCCGGATCATAGAGACAATAATATCTGGAAGTGCTACAAGGCCGCCGCCAGCAAGAGGTTGAGAGATATGATCAATGACCAGAAGGCACCGGCGTCACTTGGATCGGTTCACCGCAAGGAGTGGCTGAAGGCGGAGTAATGGAAGGAGATGAAGAAGAAGATGGATACCTCGGCCTACAAGGCCAAGTGCGAGAAGGCGAAGGCTGCCCGTGCTAAGGGTGGTCTCCATACTGTTGGATCCATTTCGACCATTGAACATTTTCGACGGATGGTTAGTATTAAAAAATTTTGCTAGATCAATTTTTTTATAATTTTAATTTTTTTGCTTATTTATTAGTTGCTAAATTTTTACAGTGCGACGAGGCCGCCAGAGCAGAAAAAGACCCCTAGATCGTTAACTTTCCATCAATCTTCCAGCGGTCCCACAAAAGAAAGAAGGATGGAAAGCTCGAAGATGAGCGGGTCGCCAAAGCATATATAAGTTGTCTTTATAATTTTTTTCAATTTAATTAGATTTTTTTATAATTTAATTAGATTCTAGGTTTCTAGGTCATAGGAATGGTCCAATACCGATTCTGATTCCAATACTTTGAACCTTGGTTAATATCCTATTTTAAGATATCAAGGAAATCAAATATAGCAAATATAACTCAAATTATAAACATATACTATGATATCTAGTATCTAATATAATACTTAACCAAAATCAAATATAGCATATATATAACTATAAAATTCTTAACTCTAAATCTATTTATATAAATAAATATAGGAGACGTATGAGACGTTAGAGGGGGGGCACTGAGAGCAGTACGCCGACTGAGAGAAAAGATCGGTGGGTACAAGCTGTCGGGAGAAGGAAAGGCGTCAGCGTGTACGGTACCGGATCGTTGGCATTGATGTCGTCGGTTCTTTCCAGAGCTCCTCCGACGGCTACTCCAGCTCCATCAGTGCCCGGCTCCGGCGTTCCTTCTGCTGCGATATCTCTGGAGCAGCTCACGACGACTGTGCATGAGCTACTTGGGCTGGTCCGACAGATGATAGAAACTCGTGATACTGTAGCACCTGCTTCTCCGACGGCTACTATGACGGCTCCTCTAACGGCTACTCCAACGGCTCCAACTCCTCCGACGACATTAATGGGTCCTTAAACTCCTTCGACGGTTCCTGCCACTGCTTTGTCTGTCGTTGCTCCTAATGATCTACATTATATCATTGCTATGTTGTGTATATGTAAACCCCCTGAATTTTCAAATTTTTAAATCTTGGATTTTTCCCAATTTTCTGGAATTTTCTGGGAATTTTCTGAAATTAAAATCAAGATTCTTAATTATTAAATGATTTTTAATTATTAATAAATATATTAAAATATCATGGAAATAACATTTTTGGGTGTAAAATGAAAAACTGGACTTAGGGTAATTTTTCTGGATTTTTCTGGGCCTCAGACCTATTTTTAAAATGCCTAAAAACTAATTTTAATTAATTATTTAATTAAATGATTTCTTTTATTATTATTTATTATTATTATTTATATTATTTTTATTTTATTTTTTTTCTTCCAGCCCAGCACCCTGGCCCATTGGGCCCAGCCCAGCCCCGCGGCCTAGCCTGACCTACCGGGTCGGATCGGGTCAGGCAGACCCGATCCGCCGCCGCCCGACCCGGCTGACCCGTCTCCTCCCCACAATCGAGTCCCCGCAGCGGCGCCGCGTTTTCCGCCGCCTCCGGCGGCCAGACCCCCACGACCCCCACTCTTCCGCTCCGCCCGGCCTCGACGCCACGTCCTCCGCCATCTCCGGCCGCCCAGACCCCTCTCCGCCCTATAAATGGCCCCCAAACCCCTCGACTCCGGCCATCCCTCCCCCAGAACTCCACCCGCCGCTCCGCCGCTCACCGCCACCCTCGCCAGCGCCGTGCCCAACTCTGCTACACCTAGCCCCGCCGTCCTCCTCTCCTCCAGCACCTCGCCACCGCCACAGAATCGCCCAGCCTCCTCCTCTTTTCCCCTCTCCTCCTCTTCCCTCGCCCGACTCCGGTCAGCCGCCTCCGGCCGCCCTCCGCTCCGTCACCGTCCAGAACCCCGACCCCGAGCTGCCCTAGCCCGGACGGCCGCCCCCGCAGCGGCGCCGCCCTTCTCCAGCCAAGCTCCAGCGGACCTAAACCCTAACCCTAATTCTTCGTGTCGGACACAGCCTGTGTCGTGTCGGACACGACACGGACACGAGAAATCCTAATTTCTCGAGCCCGGTTCAGATACATGTAACTTTTTGCTCGTAGCTCCGTTTTCGATTCCGTAAATTGCGTTGGGAAGCCTGTATGACCCTCTCGGTGTCCGGATAAACTGTTCGGGGCATCGCGTCCTGTGGTGATCGCACACCGCGATCCAAAAACAGAAAAAAATTAGACCCTGTTTCACCCCGGAACTGAGTGCGCCCCGCCAAACGGGACGACTTGGTCGCGTGCGGTCTTCACAGATACGTGTACGTCGTCGATACGGACGTGTGAGTTTTCACGGAAGCTGATTCGGATGTGCGTGCACACCGGAATCAACGCGTATCCGCGGATATCGCCCCGTATCCGACTTTTCGATAATTTGCCCTAACTTCTTGTACACTCGACAGATCGAGACAAAACTTGTGCCATCGGACTCGTAGCGATACGCTGGTCCTGTGGGTCAAGTTTGGTTCGATTCTGAGAACGTTGACGAAATCGCGTGTCGTGGGCCCCACAGGCCCCGCTCGACGGGAAATTTTGTGTTCGGCTCATCGGAATCCAAATCTGGAAGTTCCGTTCGGTTCGTATGAGCGTTCCTGACCTGTTGACACTAAGTTTGGTGAATTTGGAGACCTTTGACCCGGACACATTTTTTGGTGCAAAGCGGGCCCACCGGCGGACCCCGTTTTGACCCGAAACTGCCGTTTTGCCCTTGTCTCCAAATTGGACCCAAGGACAGGCATTTCTAGCTATTTGACATCTTCTGAGCGTGATGGTAATATCTATTTCAGCTTTTGGACTCACCTCTGGAAATTTTCCCCAAGAACCAATTAATCAGATCCAAACAAAAGGCAAGTACCTGCACTTCAAGTTAAATCTTTATATTGTGATAATTAATTCCCTGCTTTAATAGTACCCTTGATGATTACACCTAGTATTAGAAATGCTGGATTTTATGTCTTGAATATTGGAGTTCATGTCTTGTTTTTTCATGTCGGGTGGGAGAATACTAGAAGGCATGTAGTTTACCCTTCCCCTTGTCATGTTTAATAGCTGTTGGTACGCGACTGTACCTCAGCCGGATCTCGATTTTCCTTATTTAATAGCCATTTATGACGGCCTGATAAGCCTTATAAACCCCTACATGCCAACTATGTATTCTAAAAACAAACACAAGTTCACACAGATAGTTTCTGGTCATGTTATATTTCTTGCTGACTGTTGTAGTTCACTTCTTGTCTTATTTATTTCTGTTTTCTCATATTCCTGTTTATAGCATTAACTCTGAGATATTGATGTTCTTTTATGCAGTTTCTCAACATGATATTCATTTTAATTGTCATAAATATTTAGTTTAATCTTGTTGTGCACTGTGTACTTTGCTCCTTTCCTGACTGGATCTGTTGATTTAGGCGATGATGAGGACCTTGCCCCTACTTATTATGGTCCCTATGAGGGTACAAATGATACTTATGAGGAGCCAGATCCCACCCAGGAAACCCCTGCTGCTGAGTAGCTAGCAGTAGCTACCTTTTATTTCTGTTTCATATCTTATTTAATCGGGTTTGTCCCCGATTTTATTTTGAATTTCTGTACTAAAACATTTGAATCTGTTGTCGTATTTATTTCAGTTGCAATCTTAAGTTTTCTGTTCTCATTATTATCTTGCCTATGTAAATTGTGAATGAGCTAGTTTAGTAAATCTGGAATTGACCTAGACAACGTACTACCGCCGACTCTGCGGCGTAGGCTGGACGTACCCACGCACTCGTGCCCGAATTTCCGGGTGCGGGTCGTGACACATTTTTATGGTGGCCCATGCAGGTCCTATCCTAAAATAGGGTAATACCCTAGGACAGGGTATGGAATAAGATTGAGGATTCTAGGAAAAGCTCATTCACAGTATAGGGTCCTTATTTCAATTCTTGATATCATTTCTGCTCAATTTTCCTATCGCCTTTGATTTCCAAGTAATCTATTCTGATCTTCCTATCCCTTAATCTTTCAGAATGGTCAAGACAAAGAACACAGTAGGAGGCACATCAGAACCAGCTGAGCAGAATGTGCCCGAGACTCTTGCACTCCCGCCGCCTCCATCTGTACCGGCAGTTACTCTAGATGGGGCACAGCTACTTGGAGTGTTCCAGGGATTGGTGGAATCCCAGAAAGAACAGACTGCACTTCTGCGGACCAGCCTCTCAGAAGCTCTTAAGTCCCAGGAGTCGCCACTCAAGAGGCCAGGGAGTGCCAAAGACTTCAAAAATCTTAGACCCCTGGAATTCTACGGAACTGAGGGCATTCTCTACGCCGATGAGTGGATAGAGAATGTCGAGAGACTCCTGAAGACTGCTCGGGTCCCTGATGACCTCAAAGTGGAGTCCGCAAGCCTGCAACTGTTCGACATTGCTCGAACCTGGTTCAGAGATGAACCCCAACTATCTGCTCCTGATCTCACCTGGGAGGACTTTAAGAGGCTATTCAAGGAGAAATTCTACCCCAAAGTGGCTCGGGAAGCTCTCGAAAGCCAATTTGAGAGACTGGAACAAGGTAACCTGTCTGTTGATGAGTATACTGCTGAATTTCGTAGGTTGAGCCACTTTGCGGAGTACATGGTTCGTACCCCGGAGGACAGAGCCCGTAGATTCAAGAAGGGACTGTCTCCGGATATTCGCCTTGTTGTCACCACCAGCCGAGCTCGCACCTATGAAGAAATCCTGAGCGTGGCACAAGGCGTTAAGAGAGATATGGGGCATAAACTGAAATGGGAGAGAGATACCGAAAATGCGGGACCCAACAAATGCCCTTTTCTACAACAACAACAACAACAGCAGAGGGCCCCGCAGCAAACTCATCGTCCTCTCCCTCGAGCTCCAGCACCCCAACACCAGGCTCAAGGACAGAACCAACAAACTGCTGCTTGTAACTTTTGCCAAAAACCAGGTCATACTTGGCAAGTCTGCAGGAAGAGGCTAGGTGCCTACCTCTACTGCGGCTCAGCAGCACATCAAATGAGGGACTGTCCAGCTGCTCAAGGATGCACCGCTGCACCCAAGGCTCCAGTCCAGGCCAGGCCCCCAGCAGCACAGCAGAGGGGACCCCCGCTTCCAACACAACAACAACGCTTTGCTCAGCACCAACAGCAGCAACAGAGGAGTGCACCGCAGCAAGGCCGTGCTTATGCAATAACTCTGAAAGAAGTGGAAGCCACAGCAGACGTGATCACAGGTTCTGTGCTTATAAATTCAATACCAACTATTACTTTATTTGACTCTGGAGCTTCACATTCATTCATGTCAGTAGATTTCCTTATGAAGCATAGCTTAATCACTAAACCCCTTAGGAATTGTTATAAGATCATTACCGGTGGAGGAATCATCCCGGTTAGTGATGCCTGTAATAATTGTCCTATTACTTTATGTGGAAGAGAACTGTATGCTAGGCTACTCGTAATGCCAGTGCCCAGTTTTGATATTATACTGGGTATGGATTGGTTGAGTCAACATCATGCCACTATAGACTGCCACAGAGGTAGTATTATCTTCAGCCCCCCTGACAAGCCAGAATTTGAATTTGCTAGAGGTTCTAGAGAAATGGGTAATAATAAAATTTGTGGAGCCCTAGTAACAGAAGAATTGCCACTACCTATCATCTCTGAATATCTTGATGTCTTCCCTGAGGATCTCCCAAGCTTACCCCCAGACCGAGAAGTTGAATTCTCCATTGACTTAGTGCCAGGAGCAGCACCAGTATCTCAAAATCTCTACAGAATCAACAAGAAGGAGATAATAGAACTAAATGAGCAAATCAAAGAACTAGAAGACAAATGCTTCATTAGGTCTAGTGTCTCACCCTGGGGAGCTCCAGTATTATTTGTGCCCAAGAAGGACGGAACATCCCGAATGTGTATTGACTATAGGGCCTTGAATGCCTTAACAATTAAGAATAAGTATCCCCTGCCCAGGATAGATGACCTATTTGATCAGTTGAGTGGAGCTCGGGTATTTTCAAAGATTGATTTGAGGTCTGGTTACTACCAAGTAAGGGTGAGAAAGGAAGACATCCCTAAAACTGCTTTCAATACCCGGAACGGACACTACGAATTCTTAGTAATGCCGTTCGGGTTGACGAATGCTCCAGCAGTTTTTATGAACTTGATGAACAAAGTATTTCAGAAATATCTAGACAAGTTTGTAGTGGTCTTTATTGATGATATTTTGATCTACTCCAAGACCCCCGAAGAACATGAAGAACATTTGAGGTTAGCATTGGAGACTTTGAGGAAGGAAAAAACTTTATGGAAAATTATCTAAATGTGCATTCTTCCTAGACAAAGTAGAATTCTTGGGACATATTGTGACTGGAGATGGAATAGCAGTAGATCCTAAGAAGATAGCTGCAGTAGAATCATGGCCCACTCCAGACTCTGTAGCAGAGATTAGAAGCTTCCTGGGACTAGCTGGCTACTATCGGAAGTTTGTGAAGGACTTTGCAAGAATTGCTGAACCCATGAAAAAATTAACAAGGAAGGATGAAGAGTTCACCTGGACTGATGAATGTCAGCATGCTTTTGAGTAATTGAAGAAAAGGCTGACTACTGTCCCTATTCTGACCTTACCTTCCGGAACCGGAGGTTTCGCTATTTATAGTGATGCTTCTGGAAAAGGTCTAGGTTGTGTATTGGAGCAGAACAAGAAAGTAATAGCATATGCCTCTAGACAGCTTCGATCTCATAAAAAGAACTATCCAACTCATGATTTAGAATTGGCAGCTGTCATTTTTGCTCTTAAGCTATGGAAGCATTATCTTTATGGAGAAAGGATGGAAATATTTACGGACCATAAAAGTCTAAGATATATCTTCACTCAGAAAGAGCTGAACATGAGACAAAGAAGGTGGCTGGAACTAATGAAAGACTTTGATATCACCCTTCAATATTACCCTGGGAAGGCAAATGTAGTTGCTGATGCTCTAAGCAGGTATCCTATGGCGATGTACTTGACTATGGACAGACACCTGCTAGAGGACTTGGAAAGTTTAGGTATTGAAGTAATTATCCCAGGAAAAGAAGGCCAAATGATGAACTTGCAGATTCAGTCTACTTTAATAGACAAGATCAAGGAGACTCAGTTTCAAGACGAAGGCCTGCGAAGCCTTCGAGGACAAGTGCAAGCTGGATTAGTGGAAGATTTCAGAATTCATGAAGATGGATCACTGAGGCATGGCGATAGATTATGTGTACCTCAAGGAGACATAAGAGAAGAAATTATGCAAGAGGGGCACAGATCGCAATACTCTATACATCCAGGAGCCAACAAGATGTACAAGGACCTGAGGACGCATGTTTGGTGGCATGGCATGAAAAAAGAAGTAGCCAGGTTCGTATCTCGTTATTTAGTGTGCCAGCAAGTCAAGGCAGAAAGACAAAGACCTGGAGGGTTGCTTCAACCACTCCCCATTCCGGAGTGGAAGTGGGAACATATCACAATGGATTTTATTTCCGGACTTCCAAGGACACCGAGTGGAAAGGATGCAATCTGGGTGATAGTAGATAGACTGACCAAGTCTGCACATTTTCTACCTTTCAAAGTGGGGCTATCTACAGAGAAGCTGGCAGATTTATATATCAGACACATTGTCAGGCTGCATGGAGTTCCAGTAAGTATTGTCTCCGACCGAGATTCAAGATTCACCTCTCACTTCTGGAAGAGCTTACAAGCCAGCTTGGGAACTCAACTCAAATTCAGCACAGCTTATCATCCCCAAACCGATGGCCAATCGGAACGTACAATCCAGACACTTGAAGATATGCTTCGTACATGTGTTCTAGATTTTGGAGGATCCTGGGAAGACTACCTACATCTTGTGGAGTTCTCTTATAATAACAGTTACCAAGCAAGTATTGAGATGACTCCATTTGAAGCTCTGTATGGACGAAGATGTCGTACCCCGCTATCATGGGACGACGTTGGAGAAAGAGCCCTGCTGGGACCAGAGATGGTGATCGATTCAACTGAGAAGGTAAAGCAAATAAGGGACAGACTTCGAGTGGCTCAAGACAGGCAACGACATTGGGCAAATAGCCACCGAAGGCCCTTGGAATTTGAGGTAATTAAATTTATGAAATTCAAGTCAATTTAAACATTTTGATTATGGAACTAAGACTTGATTATGACTTTATTAAAGGTTGGAGAGCTGGTATTCTTACAGATTTCCCCGACACGTGGCACCATTAGGTTCGGAAGGAGTGGAAAACTCAGCCCAAGATTTATTGGACCTTTTGGCATACAGGAGAAAATCGGAGAAGTGGCATACCGACTGGCATTGCCACCCTCTCTGGATGGAGTCCATAACGTCTTCCACGTGTCGCAGCTGAGAAAGTACGTGTCAGACCCCAGCCACATTTTGGATCACTCAGAGCTCGAAGTAGGCCCAAGTCTGACTTACCAAGAGCAACCCGTGGAGATACTGGATCGATCGGAGAAAGTTCTGCGGAACCAGGTTATCTCTCTGGTTCGCGTAGCTTGGAAGCACCATTCTTCCGGCGAATCCACCTGGGAGCGAGAAGACGAGATTAGAGAGCGATACCCCTATCTTTTTGAACCCTGAGGTATATTTTATTTCTCGGCCTTTCCTTTCGTACCTTGTTATTCTTAAATTTCGAGGACGAAATTTTTGTAAGTTGGGTAGATTGTAAACCCCCTGAATTTTCAAATTATTAAATCTTGGATTTTTCCCAATTTTTTGGAATTTTCTGGGAATTTTCTGAAATTAAAATCAAGATTCTTAATTATTAAATGATTTTTAATTGCTAATAAATAATATTAAAATATTATGGAAATAACATTTTTGGGTGTAAAATGAAAAACTGGACTTAGGGTAATTTTTTGGATTTTTCTGGGCCTCAGACCTATTTTTAAAATGCCTAAAAACTAATTTTAATTAATTATTTAATTAACTGATTTCTTTTATTATTATTTATTATTATTATTTATATTATTTTTATTTTATTTTTTTTCTTCCGGCCCAGCACCCTGGCCCATTGGGCCCAGCCCAGCCCCCGGCCCAGCCTGACCTACCGGGTCGGATCGGGTCCGCCAGACCCGATCCGCCGCCGCCCGACCCGGCTGACCCGTCTCTTCCCCACGATCGGGTCCCCGCAGCGGCGCCGCGTTTTCCGCCGCCTCCGACGACCAGACCCCCACGACCCCCCCTCTTCTGCTCCACCCGGCCTCGACGTCACGTCCTCCTCCGGCCGCCCAGACCCCTCTCCGCCCTATAAATGGCCCCCAAACCCCTCGACTCCGGCCATCCCTCCCCCATAACTCCACTCGCCGCTCCGCCGCTCACCGCAACCCTCGCCAGCGCCATGCCCAGCTCTGCTCCACCTAGCCCCGCCGTCCTCCTCTCCTCCAGCACCTCGCCACCGCCACAGAATCGCCCAGCCTCCTCCTCTTTTCCCCTCTCCTCCTCTTCCCTCGCCCGACTCCGGTCAGCCGCCTCCGGCCGCCCTCCGCTCCGTCACCGTCCAGAACCCCGACCCCGAGTCGCCCTAGCCGGACGGCCGCCCCCGCAGCGGCGCCGCCCTTCTCCGGCCAAGCTCCAGCGGACCTAAACCCTAACCCTAATTCTTCGTGTCGGACACAGCCTGTGTCGTGTCGGACACGACACGGACACGAGAAATTCCAATTTCTCGAGCCCGGTTCAGGTACGTGTAACTTTTTGCTCGTAGCTCCGTTTTCGATTCTGCAAATTGCGTTGGGAAGCTTGTATGACCCTCTCGGTGCCCGAACAAACTGTTCGGGGCATCGCATCCTGTGGTGATCGCACACCGTGATCCAAAAACAGGAAAAACTAGACCCTGTTTCACCCCGGAACTGAGTGCGCCCCGCAAAACGGGACGACTTGGTCGCGTGCGGTCTTCACAGATACGTGCGCGTCGTCGATACGAACGTGTGAGTTTTTACGGAAGCTGATTCGGATGTGCGTGCACACCGGAATCAACGCGTATCCGCGAACATCGTCCCGTATCCGACTTTTCGGTAATTCGCCCTAACTTTTTGTACACTCGACAGATCGAGACGAAACTTGCACCATCGGACTCGTTGCGATACGCTGGTCCTGTGGGTCAAGTTTGGTTCGATTCTGAGAATGTTGACGAAATCGCGTGTCGTGGGCCCCACAGGCCCCGCTCGACGGGCGATTTTGTGTTCGTCTCATCGGAATCCAAATCTGGAAGTTCCGTTGGGTTCGTATCAGCGTTCCTGACCTGTTGACACTAAGTTTGGTGAATTTGGAGACCTTTGACCCGGACACATTTTTCGGTGCAAAGCGGGCCCACCGGCGGACCCCGTTTTGACCCAAAACTGCCGTTTTGCCCTTGTCTCCAAATTGGACCCAAGGACAGGCGTTTCTAGCTATTTGACATCTTCTGAGCGTGATGGTAATGTCTATTTCAGCTTTTGGACTCACCTCTGGAAATTTTCCCCAAGAACCAATTAATCAGATCCAAACAACAGGCAAGTACCTGCACTTCAAGTTAAATCTTTATATTGTGATAATTAATTCCCTGCTTTAATAGTACCCTTGATGATTACACCTAGTGTTAGAAATGCTGGATTTCATGTCTTGAATATTGGAGTTCATGTCTTATTTTTTTTCATGTCGGGTGGGAGAATACTAGAAGGCATGTAGTTTACCCTTCCCCTTGTCATGTTTAATAGCTATTGGTACGCGACTGTACCTTAGCCGGATCTCGATTTTCCTTGTTTAATAGCCGTTTATGACTGCCGGATTAGCCTTATAAACCCCTACATGCCAACTATATATTCTAAAAACAAACACAAGTTCACACAGATAGTTTCTGGTCATGTTATATTTCTTGCTGACTGTTGTAGTTTACTTCCTGTCTTATTTATTTCTGTTTTCTCATATTCCTGTTTACAGCATTAACTCTGAGATATTGATGTTCTTTTATGCAGTTTCTCAACATGATATTCATTTTAATTGTCATAAATATTTAGTTTAATCTTGTTGTGCACTGTGTACTTTGCTCCTTTCCTGACTGGATCTGTTGATTTAGGCGATGATGAGGACCTTGCCCCTACTTATTATGGTCCCTATGAGGGTACAGATGATACTTATGAGGAGCCAGATCCCACCCAGGAAACCCCTGCTGCTGAGTAGCTAGCAGTAGCTACCTTTTATTTCTGTTTCATATCTTATTTAATCGGGTTTGTCCCCGATTTCATTTTGAATTTCTGTACTAAAATATTTGAATCTGTTGTCGTATTTATTTCAGTTGCAATCTTAAGTTTCTGTTCTCATTATTATCTTGCCTATGTAAATTGTGAATGAGCTAGTTTAGTAAATCTGGAATTGACCTAGACAGCGTATTACCGTCGACTCTGCGGCGTAGGCTGGACGTACCCACGCACTCGTGCCCGAATTTTCGGGTGCGGATCGTGACAGTATATAACATTTATACATGTTTGTGTGGGTTTTATTAGTTTTTGTGGAATTTGCTTGTGTAAAATTTATTTGTGTGAAAATTGGTAAATGTATAACTGGTATATGCTCAACAGAAATTGATTTATGAAAAAAATATTATCTTTAGCGACAGACATGCGTCGTAATAGCGACGGAATATCTAGAAAATCTCAGGTCAGCGATGGATTTTCAATGAAAAATCTGAAAAATCTCAGGCCAGTGACTACCCAGCAACGAAAATTTTCGTCGCTAAAACGTCTGATACACACAAAATATGTCAAATATGTATCAGAATCCGTCGCTAAAATTCGTCGCTGATCCGTCACTAGAACTCTGTGAGTCCTGAATATGCAAAACCTTTTGAAAAATTTGGCAAATTTTGTTTTACAAAATCCGTCGCTAATCCGTCCGAAAGTTTAGCGACGTAACTTATACGTCGCTGTACGTCGTTGGTTTTATGTCACTCAATCCGTCGCTAATCCGTCGATATAGCGACGGATTAGCGACGGAATTTTCGTAGCGACGTTAGTTATTCTGACGGAAGCTTTCCGTCGCTAATCCGTGGCTAAATGCAAAAGCAAAAAAAAAAAAAAATTTAGCGACGGATAATTTCGTCGCTAAAACAATATATTTTTTTAGTGGAAGTGCATGAGGCTGTTGGAATGGCTTTGGATTTCTCACTTTCAACGGTTCTAGGTCTTCTTTCAAGCCAAACAAAAGTAAAGAGACTATGAGTGAGAGAAGATGTAGATTTGATTCCCTTACATAATTTTGGCGGTTCAGGGCTGTCAGCTCCTCCCATCCATCCCCACTAAACACATATAAGATGCTTGTGGTTAACGCAAGAAATCCTCAAGCCAATTCACAAGTCATCACAGTCCAACCCATTCCATCTGTTTTCCATTTCTGTTCCCTTTTATTTACAGTACTCCGGCAAGGGTTTCCTATTTTCGGCAAGGTTCTTCTCTCTCTCCTGCTCTCTCTCTCTCTCTCTCTCTCTCTCTCTCTCTTTTGATATTTCAATCCATGTACGTCTGTGGCAAGTTGCCAAGGTCATAGGCAATTAAAAGTGCTGTGCTTTTTAGTCACCATGGATTGTGATGTCTAACTGTGAATCTCTCTCTCTTGTTTTATACCTATATTTATACCTCCTACTATAGCAAACCTTACATCCACCACTCTTCTCTCCTCTCCTCTCCTCCTTCTAAACTTTCTTGCTCCATGGAATTATTCCTTCTTGTTAGCCTTGTTCTAATTGCTTTCTTTTATATGTTTTCCTGAATATTATCAATTTTTTTTTCTATTCTCAACTTACTATATATGGTTTCAACCAAAATATTGGTCTTTTTTCTTCCTTCTTGTTATATAGCTTGGTCTATCCGCTTTCTTTTCTATATATATTTATTTTTGTTATCATATATATTTATTTTTTCTTTTTGCAATGTTTTGACAAAAAAAATTAGCCTTATTGTGTTTTACAAGTAGTAAGAAAACCAGAGTTAGGGTTGCGTGCTTGTTACATGCACGAGAAGATGGATCATTTTGAAGATTAAGTCTAAAGTAACCAGTCATTGTTTGCTGGTTTAGCACCATCAAGATTCACTAGCTTGCATAAAGTTGAGAGAATCTTGATGATGCTGCATCGGCCATAAATGGCTCTATTTTTTTTTGTTATATCTCGAGTTTCCAGTAGCAGCAGGAGTTCCTGAACAGATGTATAACTGAACCCTAGATAGCTTCTCTCTTTTGCTGATGCAAATTTCTAACACTGCTCTAAGTATTATATGTGGCAGGTGGAATATTTGAGAACACCAAGAAACATTATTCAAAGGATCCTGATATGTGCATGCATGGCCTACATAAAGAAGAACGACGACCGCGAAAGTGGTCGACGGATTTGGTCCACCCACCACGTGATCCACCTCCATTGACAGATAAATCGGTGGTGAAACCAAACAAATATGGAGAGTACCACACGGAAGAACTGGCCAAACCAGCGGCCCAATTCCGCGGACAACTTAGCATTTTCCAAAGAAGAAAATCCCTTTGTGTTTTAATAGGGATAAGCTTTACTTCGATTATGCATCCCAGAAAGTGGTCTTGTTGGCAATCATTTTATGCTCCGTACTATAGAATCATGCGCTCCTTTTAAAGTTTTTTTTACTTTTGCCAACCAAGAATCATTTGTTTTGTTCTCTGTGCTTCTTGTCTGTGTTGGTAACATATGGTTTATCATACCAAGTGAAACCAGATCATGGTTTACTAATGCAGTATTTATATATCTAAGTCGGGTTGATCAAAACAAATAACATTGGTCCAAGAGTTGTTATATATATATATATATATATATATATATATATATATATATATATATAAAACGGTAATGTCAAGAGTACATATGGGGGAGGTCTAGGTAACTGTAATGCCAAGGGCACATATGGAAGAGGCACACAAATATATATATATATATATATTTTTTTTTGACCTCTAAATATTATTGGGTTGTTCGGGCTCACCAAGTGGCATGGGTGAATGGTGAGTCCGGCCAATCAATATTTGACACTTGACAATTTAAAAAAAAAAAATATATAAAAAATACAAATTGACATAAAATACAAAAGAAAAAAAATATTATATTTTTTTTTCAAAACGGTTATAAAAATTTCTTTTTTCGTTAAACAAATTATTGAGTTTATATGTTTTTTTTTTTTCAATTTTATGTATCAAATATTGATTGGCCGGGCTCACCATTTATCCATGCCACTTGATGAGCCTGGAACACCCTATAATTTCTCACCTCTTTTACAAAATTTAACTGGTCGTTTTCATTTTTAATTATATTAGGCTGAATTTTTTTGCTCTCTAAATTTCTAAACTTGAACTTAAGCATGTTTGAATTTTGTAACTACGATAGAACTTGTGCTTGAAAAAAATGGCTTGGAAATATTTTATTATATAATATGGGGACTAATTCGAAAGTGCAAACTCCACCTGTCGTGTACAAAATAAAACCCCAAGTTACAAAATTGATAAGTTGGACATGAGATTTGGGAGGAAGCAAGCGATATGGAGCAGGAGAGTTGAGTTTGCAAAGGGAAAAAAAGGAAAAATTGTATAGAAAGCTTGTAGAAGATCAGTTTTATTTTGTAAAAGACACAAAGTTTAAAAAAAATTAGATACACCCCTAATACGTCCTTTTAAAAGGCATAATTGTAATTTTAATTTTGACAATTTACGTCAATGGCGTAAATTTTCCTTCAGACTTTTTAAAAATCTTTTTTGTGCAATTTACGCCATTTCTAAGGGTGTAAAATTTGTATATTAACTTTTTTTCTTTGGAGAATAGTGTTTCTGGGACCATGAAAAATGTAAAAAAAAATTGCCAGCAAAAGTCCATTTTTACCACTAAAACTCCAAGTTTGTCACTAAAACCATTTTTGTCACTGAAAGAAAAAATTCGTCACTAAAAATTTTTGCAGTTAATCTTCTTTCAAGATAAATAAATAAAAATAAAAAATTTACGCCCTTCGTCAACACTAAAAATACACCCTTTAGTTGGCCCAACTATGCTCTTTGGTGGATAGTTTGTTTTCAAATCGTTCGTTAGAAAAATCTAAATAGATTCTAACATACCAGATCTACCATTATTATTTTATAATTGATAAAATCTTGATAAAAATTTACATACATTTTTTCTCTCCAATTTGGAATCTTAGTAAGATCTCACTAAATGTCACCAGGGATTTGTTGGGAGTCCAACCTCAATTCAAGGTGAACCGAAAATACAGTCTGGAGTATCATGTAGTGTCGACGACAGTTGCAGTGAAGACGACGGAGGAATCGGTGAATGACCGAGGTTCGTTCACTGTATGGGTTATCTAATGTAGGAGATTTAACCCAACTTCTTTTAACTTATCAAAATATTATGTTAGATAATTTACACAATCTTATTATTGAATATTTTTCTATCAGGTATGAATTTTTTTTAAGGCACTTTTTTTTGTATACTTACTTTTTTATTATTTGAAGGTGAAGAAGCATGGAATTTTGTTGTTAAAATTAATTTATAATCACCAAATATAAATATTTATGTTACTCCATCATTAACAAGATTTGATAATATAAGTAGTCAATGTACTTTTAATAATAAAAAAATGTTAATATTGGTCTTAGTTCTTATAACCAAATTATTGTATTTACTAAGCAATAACGTATATTAAATTAAGGTAATGATGATGATGATTAAATAGTGATAATTTTATTAAAAGTTTAGATAATGAGTTAGATGATAATGTCGATGATTATAGGCACTAGCAGAAAAATACTTTTTTATGACTACCAAAAAATGTTATAAACAAAATTTTATGAAACTTTTTAGCTTGCATCAAAGTGTTATAAATACCACTATTATAAATTATTAAAAAATGTTATAAGGGATGTGTTAAAACAATGATTTAATACAGTTTTTGATTTTATAAATCGATTAAGTTTAGTATTATGAAATCATTAATGATCATGTTATCACTATATTATTAATACTTAAAGTTGGCATATCCTCTTTCTACTATGTATATTACTTTGTGCATCCAACATTTTTATAAAAATGGTATAAGCATGATTAACGAAGGAATTATGAAGAAATCATGCTAGACCAAAAACAACGTTAGTCCAAAAAGCTCTTTGAATAGCTTACGACATTTCAGGTCAGACGAACTCAGGAGTTCGTCTGACCTAGAGGAACTGCCAACATTCCAACAAAGAAAGAAGCGAAGCTATTAAGACCTACGACTTAGTGTAATATTCCATTATCTTTATTCACTAGGATCAATTGTAACTCAATACGTAACGACAAATGAAAGCTAAATATGAAACCCTCTTAATCACACATAATTGTAGGGCAATAGTAAACTGACATTGTATTATCCGTATACTGACAAAATTATGTCAGTATACTATGTGAGAACTTTTATTTTCCAGAAACTTGTCTTTCTATCTCAGTTTTTTGCCCACTTAATATCAATAGAATACAGACATAATTTTGTTAGTATTACTATCTATATATTAACAGTATTATGTCAACATTATATGTTGATAAATTTATTTTCTAGCACCTTTCCAAGCTTTTAGCTACACTCCATCTTGCCTAAAACAACATATTAACATTATATTGTCTAAACTTTACCCTCAAATATGCGATTAAAACTATTATGACTAGTTTTCCAATCGTTTTAGACCCATTATTAGACGGGCAATATACTTGCAGTATATTGTCTACACAGTAACAATTCTAGTTTGAGAGCTTGTGTGCATGTGGAATATAAACTCCATTTCCTTCATTTGTTCCCTAAGTTCTTGGAGCCTTAACTTTTATTATTATATATACAAAATATATCCATATACACGTGCTTTCATTTACCAAATCTAATTGAGATATAGTTGAATACAGTTTTGAAGTGAGATCTTAATATATTTTTTGACAAGATCAAAACCATTCTTTTTAAAGGTTAAAATCTGTAAGCCTTCTTATCAAAGCTTGTGTAGAAGTCCGTGAGTCTTTTAAATTAATGCTCGTGTGTAATAAGTCAACAAGTCCTTCGGATATAGCTGGCAAGTATAACTATTTATATAATAGTGAATTAAACTCTTAGAAAGTTTCCGGATTGGAGTGTCTCACGGAGGATACCATGATAATTGGGTGTAGGTATATTATCTTAATTCTTGTACATATTTTAAATTACCTTTAAAATTCTTAACTAGTAAATTACATTAGGTGTCAGTATTTATATCATTCTATTTCTCCTCTGATAAAGAAGGTTTTATCTTTATTAGTATAAACAATCATGTTTCTTCTAAATGCAAGAAATATTCTAATAGAGAACATGATTGCTCGAAGACTCTCATTCTAAAAATGATGAAGTTTTGAAAAATATTGTTTATTTAGAAGAAATAAATGAGTTGTTAAGAAATATGAATAATAAATGGTTATCTATGATTGATTCTCGAAACTCTTCTTATGTTTATTTGAAAAGTTTAATTGAACCATTGATTTAGAAAATCAAGCAACTCACTCTAGTAGAAGAAATCAAAAGGCAAAAACACGAGTTAACATTGTTGCATGATTCTTTTATTGATTCTTTAAATAATCAAAATGATAACTTTATCTCTAAAATTAGTTTCCTTGGAAAAGATATTAATGTTTTAAATGCTAAAATTGTGTCATGACCCACTTCTAAATATTTTGGTACGAATTGGGCCACGTCCAGTCTACACTATTGAGAACTACGGTAGTCATTTGTCTAAACCTTATTTTTTAGAAAAACATGAATATTTAATCAAACTCATCACAACTAGTCTATGTCGTACCCGATACTATACGATCACCACATTTTTTTACTATTTATTATATTTTCTTTTATAATGGATTTGCAGAGACAAATACGATAAAAGATCTAATGGCAACAATCCTCAAATGAATAACTACACAGCGCATCCACAATCATAACACAACACAACACAACCCAACACAACACAACAATCATATATGGTGAACTATACAATGTGTCCTATATCTTCTCCAGATAAGCTTCCGGTCCTGAGTAGCCTCCAGACTAGCTCTCCTAACATGTCTTCCTATGGGCCATCGTAGGTAGGATGGTCCAAGTCATCCTCATATGCTATATTTATCCAATCAAGAAAGTAGCAAAGTAGCATACATCTCACAGTACCATACTATATATTATGATGCAATAAAATACAAGTAATGAACTATAAGTAAAACATGAAAAGTGTATGAGAAGTACCTATCAACATGCACTATCTACATTATCGGAAAACTAGCAAGCATGTAGGGTCTGATCGAGAGTAAGTCATATTATGAAATAATATGCTAGCAGTCACGCATGTAATGGACATAAGGCATGCACATCTCACGACAGTGCGATAAATTGAATGCCATAATAGTGTCCTCCCTCCCGACACGATACGGCAAATAAGACATGAACAAGACATGTCATAATGTGCAGAAATAATTATGGAATGAAATACTGTAAGGAAAGTAAGGGTATTTACTTGCCTCAATCCAAGGGTAAAAATAAAGCTAAGTCCACCTAGAAGCAATATACAATAGTTAGATCGTTAATCAAAAATATGTTCAAACTAAACCCAAATTTATTTAAAATTTCTTGTCTTAATCAATTCTTGATTTTAGTTAATAAATTCTACCTAAAAATTCTTGATTAGTCTAGTTATGTTGCTAACTAATTCACTATGCTATTAACTAATTAATTACTATTCTAACTAATATATTATTCCGTCAGCAATTTACCGAATCTAAATTCTAATAATACATTAATGGACGACCTGTTTACTGTTTTATCATTAATTCAACATACACAATGGGCCCAGCCTGCTCTATATCCTGAGAAAATTGGCAAGATTTCTCCAGAGCCGGCCCATTCTCTAATTCTCCTAAAGGGGTATTAAGTTCAAGTAGGAACTAACATTTCAAATGTAACCATTTGTTTTGAACTCTGATTCTAACCTACAAATCCTGCCTGATCTATCTAAAACTGAGTGTTAAATTAACTTTCAGTTAATGCCTAAACAAACAGAGTTCAATTTTTCTGTTTGAATACAAAGTGTATGTTCTAGAGAGACAAGTCCTGTCACTGTCTAAATGTTATACTAGTCAAGAACACAGTCATAATCTTCGTGTCATGCTAATCTGCACAACTTGAGTGTCCCAGACACATAAGTGTCAACACTCTATTTTGTGTCCAAAATTGACACTCCTTCTAAATGATTATCAAGAAAAGAAATAGGTGTTCAAATAATATAAATCTAGCGAAAGGAGAATAAAACCTGCAGTGTTTCTAAATGGAAATTGTGTCCGAGTTACTCGCAGACACAATCTCTAACCCATCAGAGTTATTGATTGTGAAGTCGACATTTCATCGAGCTCATGATGTGAAGACAATAAAGATCTCGAGCTCATTGTTGACGCTTGAGAACACACTTTAATGATCTTTCTTGATTTCTAACAGTCTGAAAAGTTAAGAAAATAAATAAAAAATTGAAGGGGAGAAGTTAGACGTTGTGAAGAAGTTATAGGAGATAATATAGGTATTTCTTTCATAATGATATTACATATATATACATCCACATATCAACTTGGGGCCTAAGTCACATGGCCAATCACCATAAACACAATTTAATACAATATAATCCCAATACCCCAATCACCATATATAGCCAGCCAATTACCATATATAGCTAATAATCATAAATGCAATTTAATGATACAATTTAATCCTAATACCCTATCTTAAGTTGAAGCATGCAAGTCACAAATTCCCAACTTGCGCAAACGAAACTCGAATTATCGTTTTCCCAAAGCTTTAGTAAAAATATCTGCCAGTTGTCCATCCGTTGGCACATGAGATGGGCAAATAACTCTAGCAAGAACATCATCCCTTAAAAAATAATAATCCACCTCATTGTGTTTTATGCGCTCATGAAAAACTGGGTTCTGTTCAAGATGTAAAGCAGATTGACTATCACAAAATAAATCCATAGCACACAAATGTTGCACCCTAAAACTGCCAAGCAACCCCTTAAGCCACTTAAGCTTGCACGTGACCGCCGCCATCGCACGGTACTCCACTTTCGTCGAAGAACGGGACACCGTCACCTATTTCTTTATCTTCCAAGAGGTGGGAGAATCACCAAGAAAAACCAACCAACCAGACAAAGAGCATCGTGTGATGGGATAACTCGCCCAATCAGAATCACACTCAGAGCATAGAAGAATACCTTGACTAGGATAACCCTTCAGATATCTAATAATCCTCAAAGTCCTATCCTAATGATCATGCCGGGGCTCATGCATAAACTGCGACAAGTTGTGAACAGCATAAGCCAAATCTGGCCGAGTAAACGAAAGATAAATCAGCCGTCCCACAAGCCGTCGATATGCTTCCCCATCAAACAAAAGTGGACTTGTAGAGCGTGATAGTTGATGATGTTGTTCCATGGGAAAGCTTACAGATTTTTCCCCCAACAATCCTGTCTCAGAGATAATGTCAAGGGTATATTTTCGATGACACAAAAAAGTACCTTCCGCACTTCGAGCTACCTCAACACCAAGAATAAACTTCAACGCCCTAAGGTCCTTCATGTGAAAGCATGTACTCAAATAATTCTTAAAGGCAGTAAGAGCAGCAGAATTATTGCCAGAGAGAATTAAATCGTCGACATAGACAAGAACATTTATCTGAACATCGCCCTTATGAAGAGTAAAAAGCGAATAGTTAGAGTATGATTGGCAAAATTCGTACTCCCGCAAAGAAGATGCCAACTTCGCAAACCAACAACGAGACGCCTGTTTAAGCCCATAAAGAGATTTTGGAAGCCGACATACCTGACCAGGGTGTTTGGTTTAGAAACCAGGTGGTAGTTTCATACACTTCTTCAGTAAGGTCTCCATGTAGGAAGACAATGTGAACATTCATCTGATGTTGTTCCCAATTCTTTGCCGTGGCTACAGCTATAAAGGCACGAACAGTAACCATTTTTGCAACCAGAGCAAAAGTATTAGTGTAATCAATCCTTTCAACCTGATAATTTTCAAAAACCACTAAACGTGCTTTAAGCCGCTCAACACTCCCATCAGAGTTATATTTTATCTTGTACACCCAACGGCTCCCCAAAGCACGTTTTTCAGCCGGAAGCATCTCCATGGTTCAGGTACCACTATCCTCTAACGCCCGTATTTCTCTTTACATAGCTTTACGCCACCCTGGATCTTTAACTGCCTCTTTAAAGGAGTTCGATTCTGTACCTGCAGTTTCATCTGCAAAAAAATTCCTGTGTCCCAAAGAAAATCTATCACAATTCAAAAAATATGCTATAGAATAAGGAGTACATGAGGAGTGATTAAACGTGGTAGAATGTTGAGAGAAATGACTATGGGATAACTTTCGTATTATATTTATAACAAAGTCACAGAGCTTCACAGACGAAATCTTGGATTGCATGCCACGCCCTCGTGCACCCTCACCATTCGACACCACCACCGCCACCTCATCCTCTGTTGTCGCAGCCGCCACAGCTGCCTCCGCCACGACGACCTCCGTTGCTGCATCTTCTACGACGGCCTTGGCCTCAACTGTGTTGTCCTCCACGGCGGCCTCAGCCTCCACGACGGCTATCCCATCTATCTGAGGTAGATCAAACCCCAAAGCATCATCGCCCAAGACAAGGAGAGCGCCAGGTCTGGAGGAGCCATATCACCACGATCATCTTTAACATAATAGGAAAACTCATTGTCATAAAATTTAACATATCGAGAGACAAAAAAATTACAGTAGCTAGATCATACAATTTCCAACCCTTCTTGCCATGGGGGTATCCTACAAAAATACACTTTCGACTGCGAGGAGCAAACTTATCCATCTTACCTTTTTGGTTGTGGACAAAACAAAGACAACCAAAAACACATAATTCATCATAAGAAGGAGGAGCACCAAATAATATTTTATAGAAAGTTTTAAAACCAAGAAGGCTCGAAGGAGTTCGATTGATCAAATAACCAACCGCCAAAATACACTCACCCCAAAAAGAAATTGGCAAATTTTCCAAAAAACGTAAAGCACGTGCCACATTCAAAATATGTCTATGTTTTTGTTTGACCCTCCCATCCTGCTGAGGTGTACGTACACAAGATGTCTGAAATAAAATACCATTCTGTACAAAGTAGTCGTGCGGGCAATTAAATTCAGTACCAGTATCACTTCACATAATGCGAACTTTGGAATTAAATTGCCGCTCAATCATAGAAAAAATGACGAGAACATCTTGTATACTTTAATCTTATTAATCAACAAAAGTATTAAAATAACACGAGAAAAATCATCCATAATCATCAAAAATATCGAGCTCCACACGAAGAAGGCGTAGGATACGACCCCCATAGATGACAATGTATCAAATCAAAAATTGCAACACCCTGAGAGTCACTGACAGGAAAGATACCTCAAGTTTGCTTTTCCCGATGACAAACTTCACATGCCTTATTCACTGAACTACTAGAGCTAATAACAACATGAAGTGACTTTACTACTTTATCAGAAGGATGCCCAAGTCGTTGATGCCAAATGTCCAAAGAAGTCGTCCCAGTCACTGACAAGGCCTGAGTCTTCGGTACAATACGAAAGTAGTAGAGTCCGTCCCGTCGTTCATCGACGCCAATTAGGGTCCTCAAATTGGGGTCCTGTATCACACACAAATTTTTAGTGAATTATACAACGTAATTTATATCATCAATAAGATGGGCCACAAAAATTAAATTGTAATATAATTAAGGTACGAATAGAACATTCATGAGAACCACGCCTGGTGCAAGAGAAACACGCCCGTAGCACGAGGCACCACAGTCCGTCAGTCTGGGAGTCCAACCGGACACTCCTCCATTGATGTCACCCCCGACAATAAATCTAAATTTCTCGTAACATGATTCAAAGTGCCTGTATCAATAATCTAAGGTGCAATGTACTTACCCACCATACGATCCTCCTGAGATTTGGCCAAAGAATTACCAAGCATAAAAATAAGTTATTACCATTGGTCCAGATTCAATCCCGGCACACCGCCGCCGCATGCACCATCATCTTCTATTCGCGGATTTGCAGCAACGAAGCCACGTCCTGCCACCGCCGTACACAATTTCACACCCCATCTACGTCCACCACCAGCCGCATGTCTGCTAAATCGAATATTAAGTGAATCCTATAATGGTTTTGCCTCCTCAAAGTATGGTATTATCTTCTTCACCGAAGCGTTGATAGGATGCAAAATCTACTGCACAAGCATTGATTGGACGCAATATCAATCCTCCAATTGATCCTTCTTCGAAGGTTTATTGATAGACCCATCAATAAACCCAAATTTTTGTATATCCTGTAGAGAAAGCTGAATAGATCTCTCATAATTTTTCCCACGAAATACCACTTTCATAATTTTATTACCCGGATTTTCATTAGAACCAAGGTAATACAAAAATGTTGGATCGATCCACGATGCCGCCGGCATAGAAGTTCCGCCACTACTCGTCGTGTCACCATCACCACTCGACATACCACCGACACCGTCGCTCGAAGAAAACCTGCCCTAGCCATCAGGTTCTGATCCCATGTGAAGAAGTGATAGGAGATAATATTCTAGGTATTTTATTCATCATGATATTACATATATATATATATCCACATATCAACTTGGGGCCTAAGTCACGTGGCCAATCACCGTAAATATAATTTAATATAATGTAATCCCATTACCCCAATAACCATATATAGCCAGCCAATCACCATATATAGCTAATCACCATAAATTTAATTTAATGATACAATTTAATCCCAATAGACGTCTATCAATTTTGTCTCGAGGTCGTTGTTGACGATCGAAGGACTTTTGAACTCGTCATCACCTCAAGAAAAAAGTATCAAAAAGGAACAAAATTATAAAAATAAGAACAAAACATTGATCGATCAAAAGCTTTGAAGGAACTTACAGTTTGTTCAAATATCCCATCGTCGATTTGTCCAGTCGAGCTTACAAAGCACTAGATCGATTACCAATGTGTCAAGTTCATCGACACAATATTCAGTCAAAAGAACATTAAATATAATGGAGAGAAAAAGGAGGAGAAGAAGAAGAAATCAGTGATTAGAAGCTTACTGATTGATAATCGGAGATCAACTTCGTCGTCGTCCAAAAATTTGCACTCGAATCGATCGACTCGACCGATTAAAATCGATCTCGCCAGTGGAGATGAGGCAAGATATGGTTGATCTCCGCCTTAGATCATCGTCACCGGCATAGGCTCAACGACAGAGAAGAAGCCTTACTTATAGGATCGTCGTTGCCAGAAATCAAGGTTGTTAGGCCATTAGAGAAGCCGCTGGATTTCTTGATTGAGCGAGAAATTTCAAAACAAAGAGAGGGACTTCTCTCAAACTGAGTTTTAACTCAGTAGAGTTGGGTCGAGCTCAGACTTAGAAAGGAACAGTAAGAAAATGAATTGATTTCGTAAATGATAATTTTGAGTATGGTTTGTGTGTAGGAATTAGGTCCTATTTATAGGGCTTTAGGAGAAACTTCTAAGCCTAGTCAGTTGAGAGTCAGTTACAAGGTGGTAAGGGTCTTGATAAATATCTTCTCCAAAAATATTTAGGACTTCTAATTAATAACCAAAATGCCACCCCTTTTCATAATAGTTGTTTGCTAATAAATAAATATCTAAATAAATTATTTTTACAAAATTTATTTTGAGGAAACTTGTTATTATTGATTTTTAGTATTTTAGAAAAAGGAAAGTTATAAATCTACCCTTCTTGAAAAATTTACCCTCAAAATGTTAGGAGTACAAAAATAAGAAAATAAAAGTACATCAAACTTCAAACAGATATGGGTACTTCTCCCTCATCTCATCCTAGCTCTCTTTCTCTCCAGGTAGACTCTCCTAGGGAGTGGTACCTCCAAACAACTCTAACAAGAGGAATGGTCGGATTGTGCAGCCTATTCTTTCCATGATCCAGGATATCTACTTGCTTCTCTTAATAGGTAAGACTGGGTCCAAACTCAAGCTCGGAATGATATAACACATGGCTAGATTGAATGCTTCTACCAACCCATATGGTTTTTATCACAAAACTGGGAGAAAATATGACTTGTAAACTGCAGACTATTGTTGTAGATAATCCTCCGTGGCAAGTCGAAGCGGTATATGTAGTGATGTTTGACGAAGTTGATCACGTTTGACATTTTTTACTTCAGCGAGTGGAGCAGCTTCTGCCGATTTGGAGAAATAATCCTTTTTAGCAAGGATGAACCGGTGCCCCTTAGACATGTAGCGCCCCGTTCCCCCGGTGCGGGGAGCGCGGCTAAGAAACACAAGACGGTATCGTTCGATCGGGATAGATTGAATTAAGAACTCGTCCTCGTTATGGATTTGTTTCTTCGGAATCGATTCCCATATTCAGTGGACTGCGCCCCCGGGATTGGCTTAGCGGCAGAGTCAGGAGGGACCTCTCCGCTGCTATCTTTTATTGCCTCGGTTTTCGATGTCGCTTGTTGCTTTCGTGCTTTGAGTTGGTTTTGGGATTTGCTTGTTTTCCTTGAACGGTTTCGATGGTTATCATTGTTTTCGTTCATTGACTTGCACTTCAATTCCGAGATTGGAAAGAGAGGAAGAAGTATTAATCGAGCTGTTCGTGTGCAGGTGAACGAGCAGTAGGCGGCTTGCGAGCGGAGTCGTGAAGCGCCTCTTTCCTTCTTCTTTCCAAAATCTAAGTGAGTGGCTACCAACCCGATTAGCTAGTCCTGCTTCCAAGCTTCACAGCTAATCAATCTACACTCTTCTTGCCCCGATCAAACGATACCAAATAATAATAAAAGAAACCAAGATAAAAGACAAATATACTTGGTTATTTTGCTTGTCAATCAAACCTGTGAACTGTTGCCTTATCGTATGCTTGTTCGTGCAAATGTTCTATAAACGTGCTAAGTAGAATACATCTTGTATATGCATAAATGTTCAGGGAGGCTATGCAAAATAAATCATGCAATACTGCTTGTCGTGTACTCGTGTTCTTGCATTCGTGTTGCCTAAAATATATGACTGTTAACTTGTTCATCGTGTTCGATCATGGACAACTTGTGCACAAGGTATTGGTTCTGCGGACGGTCGCTGGGGCACTGGCACCGATCCGATCCGGGCGGAACTCGTGTGTAGTCGTTGTGTTCGGGACTGGATAGCTTGCAGCGCAATCGTGTTCTCTCGTAGCATGCTATCCTTGTCCTCGGCTACGTCCACTATGGCAACCATGCCAGTGATCATCGTGTATATTTAAACCTGTTGCATACTAACTTGTGTCTCCGTGGCAGGGAAGGCATGGTAAGTATTGTGCAGGTAATTCAGACGGTCAGGTAAAATCCACCTAACGGTGGCACGTTCATTTCAGTAAATTCAATATGCTGCTTAACTGTAAATGAACTAAGGCAAGATAGAAACCAACCAAATATGCATGCTTCACTAAACAACGTGTTGATTGGTATAGTCAGGCTAGCTCGCCTTCACCAGCATGTTTCGATATGCTGACCCTCGTTGAAACAGGTTCTCCGCACTAAGGCGAACCGAGCGAGGAGCCGAAGTTGTCTTCCCGATCCAGTCCAGCTGTTAGCGCGTCTTCAACGCGCCTCGAAGCCTTCTGAAGTCCGAAGCCTGCAACTCTTCATACACAAATGCAGCTTCGTGGCAAAGCGATCCTCCAGCCTGGAGGTCTTTATCGTTTGAGTTTATAAAAGGATGTAATGTACAGGACTGCTATCTCATTTTGAGTCAACCCTTTTGTAAGCCGTTCGGCATATTAGCTAACTCGTTCAAGAGTTTGTAATAGATGTTCATTATCAATAAAGAGAACTTTTCTATGTTTCAAAACTGTGTTTCAATTTATCTGCGTACTCTGAATACGTGCTTGCTATGCAAATCATTTAAAAGCCTTGTGCGGGCGCAACTCCAGGCCCGCACGGCGGTCACGACTCGGGGGACGCCTCGGGGCGTGACATAGTGGTATCAGAGCACAGATTCAAAGTTCCTTAGACTTCGTGCTGGAAAAGTTCCCTTAACGATCAAATCCCTGTGCGAACTCTTGAACTCGCTAGGCCAAAATGAGATACGTTCATGCAATAAGTCCATAATACATTATGATCCTAATGTAATTTACCTTCTTTTGAAGGAATGAATCCTGCGCAATCTGCAGCGCAAGTCCCGGACGAAATGCAACGCCAAGGGAGTAGTTCGGGCACTTCGGGAAGTTCAGAAAGCCAGCGAGCCACGCCAAGCATCGATCCCGTTCAGCAAATATTGCGGATGTTGGGGGAAAACCAACAAAGGGACGAGGCTCGCCATGAACGGGCCGAGAAGCGAGCGGAAGAGAGTCAGCTCAAGTTTCAAGACAATATAGAAGCACGATTCTCAGTCCAACAGAAGCAGGTAGATACCCTGCATCAGATCGTTCAGACTTTGGCTGCCAACCATTCCGCCGCAACAACAACGATTCCGGTGGAGCAGCCCGTGCTTGAAGTAGAGACACCGCAAATTCCAAGAGCGAGGGACGTGACTGCCTTCGACTTTGGCCGCTTCAAGAAAGTCTGCAACACCCCATTCAACGGGACTGAGGACCCAGTCGTAGCTCTAGATTGGTTGGCCGAACTTGAAGATCACTTCGCTCTGTTAGAGGTCCCCGAAGATAAGCGCGTCTCCTGTGCGCAACTACAGCTCCGCCTCAACGCACACGATTGGTGGGACGTGCATCGACGATCTCTCCAATTTGATCACGGAGAGGAGGCGATCTCGTGGACGACTTTTCGTGCCGCGTTCGAAGAGGAGTATGTACCCCCTCCAGTCCAACGTCAGATGGAAAATGACTTCGTGCAGCTGCGGCAAGGCAGCATGACAGTTAAAGAGTACGCCGCCGAATTCAACCGACTCTCCAAATTCGCTAGGGCCTATTTACCTGATGCAGCGAGTCGAGCTAGAAGGTTTGAAGGTGGACTACGCCCTGTCATCCATTCGCACGTAGCCGTTCCTCAGTATCGGACAATGCGTGAAGTCATGAATCACGCCCTGTCGCTCGAACCACACTATCCTCACGTTCCTGCCGGCGCT
The DNA here is from genome assembly GCA_036927795.1 of Iris macrosiphon. Taxonomy (NCBI): domain Eukaryota; kingdom Viridiplantae; phylum Streptophyta; class Magnoliopsida; order Asparagales; family Iridaceae; genus Iris; species Iris macrosiphon. The sequence goes on from JAYESA010000013.1 coordinate 110,920,078, forward strand.
GTGCATACATCCAGTCACAAACGCCAAAGCAACGACAGAGGAAACAATGCTACAAAGCGTCCGTACAACGGTGGCAAGCATTGGAGCAATAAGTGTCAATTCTGCAAAAAGCTTGGACACGATAAGAAAGACTGCCGCATGAGACTTGGGTTATGCCTCGCTTGTGGACGATCAGGCCATGCTATTAATTCCTGCCCGAACCTTCCTGATCGTCGTCCTGAACGCAATAATCCCTAACGGTAAGTTCTACCTTAAGTTTTGGGACGAAACTTCCAATTAGTTGGGTAGGATGTAGCGCCCCGTTCCCCCGGTGCGGGGAGCGCGGCTAAGAAACACAAGACGGTATCGTTCGATCGGGATAGATTGAATTAAGAACTCGTCCTCGTTATGGATTTGTTTCTTCGGAATCGATTCCCATATTCAGTGGACTGCGCCCCCGGGATTGGCTTAGCGGCAGAGTCAGGAGGGACCTCTCCGCTGCTATCTTTTATTGCCTCGGTTTTCGATGTCGCTTGTTGCTTTCGTGCTTTGAGTTGGTTTTGGGATTTGCTTGTTTTCCTTGAACGGTTTCGATGGTTATCATTGTTTTCGTTCATTGACTTGCACTTCAATTCCGAGATTGGAAAGAGAGGAAGAAGTATTAATCGAGCTGTTCGTGTGCAGGTGAACGAGCAGTAGGCGGCTTGCGAGCGGAGTCGTGAAGCGCCTCTTTCCTTCTTCTTTCCAAAATCTAAGTGAGTGGCTACCAACCCGATTAGCTAGTCCTGCTTCCAAGCTTCACAGCTAATCAATCTACACTCTTCTTGCCCCGATCAAACGATACCAAATAATAATAAAAGAAACCAAGATAAAAGACAAATATACTTGGTTATTTTGCTTGTCAATCAAACCTGTGAACTGTTGCCTTATCGTATGCTTGTTCGTGCAAATGTTCTATAAACGTGCTAAGTAGAATACATCTTGTATATGCATAAATGTTCAGGGAGGCTATGCAAAATAAATCATGCAATACTGCTTGTCGTGTACTCGTGTTCTTGCATTCGTGTTGCCTAAAATGCATGACTGTTAACTTGTTCATCGTGTTCGATCATGGACAACTTGTGCACAAGGTATTGGTTCTGCGGACGGTCGCTGGGGCACTGGCACCGATCCGATCCGGGCGGAACTCGTGTGTAGTCGTCGTGTTCGGGACTGGATAGCTTGCAGCGCAATCGTGTTCTCTCGTAGCATGCTATCCTTGTCCTCGGCTACGTCCACTATGGCAACCATGCCAGTGATCATCGTGTATATTTAAACCTGTTGCATACTAACTTGTGTCTCCGTGGCAGGGAAGGCATGGTAAGTATTGTGCAGGTAATTCAGACGGTCAGGTAAAATCCACCTAACGGTGGCACGTTCATTTCAGTAAATTCAATATGCTGCTTAACTGTAAATGAACTAAGGCAAGATAGAAACCAACCAAATATGCATGCTTCACTAAACAACGTGTTGATTGGTATAGTCAGGCTAGCTCGCCTTCACCAGCATGTTTCGATATGCTGACCCTCGTTGAAACAGGTTCTCCGCACTAAGGCGAACCGAGCGAGGAGCCGAAGTTGTCTTCCCGATCCAGTCCAGCTGTTAGCGCGTCTTCAACGCGCCTCGAAGCCTTCTGAAGTCCGAAGCCTGCAACTCTTCATACACAAATGCAGCTTCGTGGCAAAGCGATCCTCCAGCCTGGAGGTCTTTATCGTTTGAGTTTATAAAAGGATGTAATGTACAGGACTGCTATCTCATTTTGAGTCAACCCTTTTGTAAGCCGTTCGGCATATTAGCTAACTCGTTCAAGAGTTTGTAATAGATGTTCATTATCAATAAAGAGAACTTTTCTATGTTTCAAAACTGTGTTTCAATTTATCTGCGTACTCTGAATACGTGCTTGCTATGCAAATCATTTAAAAGCCTTGTGCGGGCGCAACTCCAGGCCCGCACGGCGGTCACGACTCGGGGGACGCCTCGGGGCGTGACAAGACAAAGGTGGATTAATCAGTCCGATGATGTCCATACCCCATGCTTCGAATGGCCAAGATACAACCGTTGGGTATAGGAACTCGGAGGGTTGGTGGATGAAGTCAACGTGAATTTGACACATCTTATATTTCCCAACATAGTCGACGACATCCACTACCATTGTCGGTCAATAATAGTCTATACGTCGGAGACGATCCTGTAGCTTTGGACCTAGTTGATGGACACCACAAACATCGTCATGAGCTTCACAGAGTGCCTGTTTTACTTTTATATTTTATAGGCATCGTATCAGAAGTCCGTCATATGAACGACGATACAGCATTTTGGTAGCTGTATCGTAATAAAATTAGAGGGAACGTCTCCGGATGGAAGTGGCTTCCTTCAGATTCTTGGAGAGAATTCCATAGACTGTGTAGTCTATGAAAGGGAGTCTCTAGTCTTGGGTGCTGAGGTCTATCTCCCCTGAATAACACAGACACATGCATATATTATTTTTCAGGCAGACCAGTTCTTGACCGACTACTGTGATTAGTTGATGGATGTTAACTGAAATGCCAAGGAAGCTATAAGACTGGCGAGAGCGTCAGCCTCAATATGTTTTAGCCGCAGCTCGTGCTCTATGAAGAACCTGTCGAAGGTGGAGATTATGTCGAGTGCATCTTGGTGGTAGGATATCAAGTCCTTGTGCCGGACTTCGTACTCGCCTCAAACCTGACAAATTATCAACTTGGAGTCGTCATAGTCCTCTAAGTAGTCAACCTCCACTTGTTTAGCGAGTTGGAGACCAATAACGAAAGTATTATACTCTGCTACGTTGTTGGAACACGGCTTTGTGAGTGAGTAAGCACGGTGGATAACCAGATCATCAAGAGAAATTAATACTACTCTTAATCCAGCAATAATATCTCCTTTGAGCCCTGTTCTTGAAGCACCATCAAAAAATATTTGCCAAATGGCCTTTGTCGTTATCACATTGGAGTCTGACACTTCATCTGGGATCTCATCATAAAGCTTCAAGGTTTCTGGCATTGGATGTACTGCCAGAGAGTCAGCCAATGCCTGGCCTTTGATCGCCTTTTGTTGAACAACCACCATAGTATATGGTGATAGCAGTATTATCCACGTAGCCAAGCGAGAATTAAGTGCCCCGGGCTTAGCATGAGGACCCTGAGAGGATTGACTCATGAGATCACATAAATCATTTTTTCAGTCATGTAATGTCGGGTTTTCTAAATAGCAAAGACCAGAGCGAGACATTCCTTCTCAATGGGGTGGTACCTATGCTTTGTACCGACCATCATTATGCTAAGATAATAGATGGCCTGCTCATGAACTATATCACTCTTTTGGACTAGTAAAGCACCGAGAGAGTGATCTATTCCACGTACATAAAGCAAGAAGAGTTTTTCCACGACCGAGGCCACCAACACTGGGGGTTCGAGAGATACTTCTTGATTTAGTCGAATGCTCACTGGCATTCTTCTGTCCAAATGAATGATACTCACTTCTTCATGAGTTGAGTAAATAGTTGGCAACGTCCAGAGGGGTTTGATATGAACGTCCTGATGTATGCCAATCTTTCTTAAAGGCCATGAAGTTCTCTGAGGTTCTTTGGCGGATGCATTTCAAGGATTTCTTTGGTCTTGTCAGGGTCTATGTGGATACCCTTCCAAGTTATAAGAAAACCTAAGAACGTTCTGCTGTAGACTCCCAGGAAGAATTTGGTTGGTTCATCTTGAGCTGGTGCGCACGCATCAGATCAAATACTGTCTTTAGATCATGAAGATGGTCATCTATGTTGATACCCTTCCAAGTTATGACAAAACCTAAGAACTTTCCGCTGGAGACTCCCATGAAGGATTTGGTTGGGTTTATCTTGAGCTGGTGCGCACGCATCAGATCAAATACTGTCTTTAGATCACGAAGATGGTCATCTTGGAAGTAACTTTTAATGGTGATGTCATCAACATAACACTCGGCTGTCAGATGTTCACAAAAGATGGTACTCATAGCTCGATGATATGTCGCACCCATATTTTTTAGACCAAAGAACATGACTGTGTAGCAATATACCCCTATCGGTATTTAGAGTGACACATGCTTCTTGTCGTCAAAAAATATCTTGATTTGGTTACAGCCCGAGAATTCGTCCATGAAGGACATACGCTCAAAGCCACAAGTGTTGTCGATCATTTTATCTATGATTGGGAGAGAAAACTCATCCTTTAGGAATGCTGTATTTAGATCAAGAAAGTCTATGCAGATTCAGATCTTTCCGTTCTTCTTGACGGCAAGCACGATGTTGGCTACCAATTCTGAACGTTGCTCCACAAGGATAAAGTTGCTTGCTATCAGTATGTTCACTTCATCTTCAATAGCGTTCCTGCTATTCGTATGGAATGCCATTGCTACTACTTCATTGGCTTAACATTTGGCAAGATGTTGAGTTTATGGACCGCAATATGGGTGTTCAATCCTGGCATATCTTCATAGCTCCAGGCAAAGACAACGATATACTCCCTTGCGAGCTGTATTGGGGATTCACGATCTTCACTGGATAAAATTTTGCTAATGAGGATAGATTTAGGGGAGGATTCATTTCCCAGATCGACTTGTATGACTTCGTCCACAGTGGAAGGTTCTCATTGTTCGAAACATAACTCCCATTTTAAGTATAAGCGTTGTGCCCATGGTTCTACCTCGAAGAGTTCGGGTGGGTGGTCATCATCTTTATTTGGATGAGCAGACACCATGTTGAAAGATAGCATTTGTTTGAGCATATATTCGATACTTATATCGGAGTCCCATGCGGAGGACTCTAAAGAGTGAGAATATAATTCATCCTCTTCTTCTGACCCTTCGAGAGTTGTTGCAGTATGACGTACCCTAGGCCGTGATGAGTTCACTGGTAGTAGGTCTCAGACTTGCTTGCAGGAGCGAAGTATCGCAGAGGTAGACATCGTTTTTTGCCATAATTTAAGCCTTGGTCGCACTTTTGGTCATACCCCCTATTTTGCATTAGGCGTTGGGCTTTTGAGTTGTAATGGTATAGTTGTATTTTATCGCTATCACGTTCTGGTTCTTCTGTGGGGAGATCTCGATGACCCTCTAGCTTCCTGAAGATGATGGGTTTGTAACCCCTCCTTGTGGCCGACACTATAAAGTAGGTGCCTCGACTTGGAAGAATTTAATTTGTGGTGTAGGTGGTAGTTACTTTTGTGTGTAGTTGTAACCCTAGACCGTATTCTAAAAAATACATTGTACTTAAATGTGCAACATTAGAGTAGTTTAAAGACAACCCTTTATTAATAAAGTAAGGTTTCTTGTCTATAGGGATTATATCATCTAGAACAGGGATGTCAGCATGAGCAGCTACGTATTCTCCTAGTTTATCTCTCCTAAGATCTGCATCCAGTGTGCGTGACGGCTTTGGAGGCCTCTTACGAAGCTTTACGACCAGAGGTTCGAAAGTAGTAATAGGTGATGGATCCTCCTTTGGTGTCGACTCGATCTCCGTAGGCGAATGATCAGAAGTTCTGGCGCCTCCTTATGAAGTTATACCATGAGGGAAGTGGCCGTATTTAGGGCCCGTCCTTTGAGAAGGACCCTCGTGGATTTGTCCGATGTTGATTGAACTTCTGCTTCATCATTGACGTTGTTACCACCTTCACTTTGGTGGACTTATTTGTACAAGATTAAGTCGGAGTAATATGCTTTGACTCCCTTGAACGGATCCATATCGGCAAACTCCGTCTTGACGATGTCGTGATCATCAACCTACTTCAGGCATTGGTGCAGAGTTGATAGAACAATCATATACTCATGTATCCATGGATGTCCTAATATGACATTATAGGAAACGTCTACATCTATGATGTAGCAAGTAATCTATGTTCTTAAGTCACCAATCTGATATTTTTGGTAAACTTTCCCAAAGGGTAGCTTCTTCTAGCATTGAAGCCACTGATGGTAGTATTAGTTGCTGCCAGCCGGTGCATTTGGATTTCAAACGTCTGAAGTAGACTCTTTGGGATGATGCTGAGAGATGAACCGGTGTCGATGTGCATTCGATCGACCTTGATGGCTTCGATATACCCTATGTAGTAAAGAGGAAAATCGTGCTTGTTATTTTTTAGCAACATATCCTATTGCGAGAATGTAATGTTCGGTATTGCCTCCGTCATATTGTTACAGTAGGGGCATGAGGCAGGATTCTCGGCCAGCGGCTTGACCTAGGCCAAGTAGGAATTGGCGTTCTGCAATGCCTTACTTAGAGCATCACATGTGTCCTTGGAAAGCTGGAGGAGCTCGAAGAGTGACAACTTGGCGGGAGTATTGGCAAGCTGTGCCAATATGTCAAAGTTATATGGCTTATCTAGCCCTTGAGTCTTGTCCTTTCGCAAAGGTTTGTCAAAGTGAGACTCCTTTTTTTTTGCTTATCCATTGCAGGAGGTTGGGACGGACACAAATTCGAAGCGGGAGCGACTGATATATCGTTGGAGGCACATTATTCTCGGTAGTCACCACATAGCCATGCTGGTAGTTTATGCCCAGCCTGGTTACCCCTGCCAAGGCTTCCTCGGTGGTGGAAGAAACCATGTGGCAGGCTTTGGACTTCTTTCCTTTAGACTTAGAAGTAGAAGGTATTGCTTGCTGCATCAGGTTCTGAGCAAGTTTTGAGTGAACCAATATGACCTTGCCCCGTAGTATATTAAGAAGTACCAGTCTGGCTATTTAGTTGTGAGATGAAGGGAGATTAACAACCTCTATTATTTTCCTCGGTATCGGGACAACACCATATTGGTCCTTCGTTACTAGAAAGTCACAAAACCGGAGAGACACCATGTTGGCCGTGATCGTCTTGTCCTCAAAGTCCAAGGTGAGTGCTTTAGAGTCGAGAAGACGCATTATATATCGTTTCAATACGTAGCAATCCTATGTTGGATGGTGAACATACCTGTGGTAGTGGCAGTAATTGGGGTCATCGACCATGTCTGCCTCATCGGAGTATTTGATGTCGGGAAGCCGAAGCTTATTTTCCTTTATCAGTACGTCTAAGATTGCCATCACGTCATCATCGTCAAAAGATGTCACTCCCCAATCCCAAAATATGCGGGACTGAGCCACGTGACAATGGCCAGCTACGTCTACCGTTGATTCTTGTCCAACGGTAAACGTATAAGCTGTCTATATTTGGGTATTCTAGCATGCATATCCTTTGGTTGGCCTATTACTTTATCTTAATCCACAAGGATAATGAAAGCAAGATAGAACATATAATACTAAAGTTGGCCACCCGATAGCATTTATGTTCGAATATGTCCAAGACACAAGAACATGGGCATATAAAAACTAAACTCATAAGAGTAGAATACCATGGGTAGCACATATTGCTCCTCATGAAAAGATATGAAAAGTAAATATGAAAGATAAAGATAACGATACGAGGTGAGGGTACCCACGGCTGCACAGGTACTAGCGCCTTATCCTGACTCCTCGGTGGCGTCGTAGCTAGATCAATCCTCTGTCACTCACTTCCCTGAAACTTGGATACACAAATCTAGCCCATAAATTCGAGGAGAGCAAGGGTCCAAAGAAAGCTGTAATCATAACAGTACATCAAACACAAATATATACATAGGTATGTAACTAAGTCTATCCTATCAATTAAATCATAACAAGAGCAAGCTATAATAAGTACGGGTATGAAGTAAATACAATGTACTAAAGACATGAGTTAAGAGATTTGGTAGGAGGTTTATACCTGCGTGCGGATATGCCTGCATATGAGTTACATAAAAATAATACATATACACATAATGACGGTAGATAAGAGAACATCCAAGTATCGCAGTGATACACCAAAGTACAAACATCAAAAGTAATTTAGTTATCACAAAATAATGAAATCAAGATGTTCTAAAGATGCAAGTCAAGCAAGCTGTTCCAGAATATAAGTCAAAAAGTTGTTCAAGTCAAGTCAAGCAAGCTGTTCTAAATCAAGTCAACAAGCTGTTCCAAGTCAAGTCAAGCAAGCTGTTCTGAATCAAGTCAACAAGTTGTTCCAAGTCAAGTCATAAAAGTTGTTCCGAATTTAAACTAAAAGTTTCTAAAATTTCGGCAGAGTCTCCTTTGTAATTTCCATGTTTCCAAACCTGCAATCACACCACTTTACACAATATTTCACCCCATGTCCAATCTACATCTATGGCACAACCCGCCAGACTCACAAATATATCCACAAGATAACCATCAACGGTACAACCCACCGGGTACAAAATAATATCTCAAATATCATCTATAATGATACAATAAAGATAATAAAGCAACTAACAAGAGCAAGTATGGATAGTCTATCTAACATGATTGTGACTAGTAATACAAGAAAATAAATACTAGCCACGTCAATTCTAATCTACTGCCACCCCTATGTAAATATGTTACAAAAGTGTAGATATGGGAATGGGATTACTCAAACATTCAAGTTAATTAAGTGTGTTTATACATAATTGGTGGTCTAGGAACACAGGCTATGCTAACCACTATAAATCAAATTAAAAATTAATTATCATTAAATAAATAACACTCTTTAATCAGTTAACTTTAGATAAACTTATGGTTGCAATTAAAAGTACCAATATAAACGAAGGCACTTAAAGCCATAGTTATGAATTAACTTAATTAATCGATCAAGATAATTGGGTTATTTAATCAAGTTGAGGGAAATTAAATTAAACAAAGCATGCATTTGATTTATGTTTGATTTACTAGTGATGAGTTGCGAGTGAACACTAGCCTGAGGGTGATGATACTGAATCTGCTCGCGGTCACAATGCTCAAGTCTACTCTATGACATACCCGTCCCAATATACTTTATCAAGCACCATGCAACCTGCTCAAACAACCTAAATCCTCAAGCTGCAAATACCAAAATCCTGCTCCCGAAGCCTCGCCTGAACGATCCAACGAGCCTAATAATAATAATAATATAATATCAAATTAGTCATTATGCTAAGGTACGCTAAGTACGTACAAAAGTACATCTATACATCTATCCTAGAAACTAACTCAAGTAAGGTGGTTCTAACTAGGTTAATAATAAGGTTGGCTAGGCAACAGTCTAAAAAGTGCACAAGTATCAAGTCTCTCTAATCTCAATATTAACCTCAATGTTATATCACCACTTTAGTGCATTGATCTTATGTTATGGTAGGTCCAAATATAATCATGTAAACGCTACATACTTTACCATTAAGTTCAATGATCCAAACTCCACAAATATTCTATGTATCAACTCCATTTGGAATGACAAAAGTCATGTGTTCCCAAGTTATTCAAATATGGATATTATGTATATTAGGTGCAAAATATTATATAAACCATGGTATTGCATTTTTAGAACCTAAACATCAACACAACACATCTAGGCATTATACCCTCCATTGATGTTGTCTTAAAACATGTTATATAGCATGAAACAATTAACTTTCTTCTCATTAGATGCTAAAATTATCAAACTCGAACAATATTAACCAAAACTAGTCCAATCTCATAGTATCAAACATTAAAAATCTAAGAATAAAAGAGTCCTTAATATAAGCTCAAAAAAAAAATCATAGTTGATGAGTGTTCAAACAATGGTACTAAGGGGTGTGTGTTCTAGTGATTATGATACACAAGATAAAGAAAATGGAGAACATGAAAGACAAAAACAAAAATAAAGAGCATATATATATATATATATATATATATATATATATAGAGAGAGAGAGAGAGAGAGAGAGAGAGAGAGAGAGAGAAAGAGAGAGAGAGAAAGAAGAACAAGAGGAAGAAGTAGAAGAAGAAGAAGAAGAAAGAGGAGGATGATGAGTTACCAACACGAGAGAAGGAGAGGGGGAGGCTCGGGTGGAGCTGCTGCCGGCTGCTCCAGTCGCCAAAGCTGCTGTCGGTAGGCTGGAGGAGGTGGGGGTCGAGGTGGTGGTGGTGAGGGCTGTTACGTTTGTAAACCCCCTCGACCAATTTAGGGTTCAATTTAAATTAAATATAGGGACTTAGAATTTATTGGATACAACTGGAATAAATGTGCAATAATTATTTGTCTTAATACACCTTACCGTTGCTTCGATATTTGAAGCACTATACTAGTAGGTACCCTCAAACTAATCAAATACACATCTCCTAGACATGCCAGACTACCCACCTGACCCTTGTATAACTTTTAGATACTCAATATTGTGCTTTATTTGAGCTGCGCAATAATCGTTGCAAACGTCTAAGTATTATTTCAATAAATCCAAATTTCTCCAGATTGTCCATTCCTACTTGAAATTATGGCACAACCACAACCAAATTTCCTATAACCCAAAATTAGGGTATTAGCCTACACCAAGCCGGCCACGCCCATGCCTTTTGTGTTCCATTCGAATCTAGTTCCATGTGTCTTCGATTCATTATGGAATGCCGCGCACATTATTTTTATTTGAATTAATTTAAGGCAAATCTCACCTTAAGAAGAACCGAACCAAGCCCATGAATACCCTACACCCTTCCATGTAGACAAGCTTCCCACCTCAAAGAGCCTAGACAGGCCCAAACCTCGAGGCCAGCCCACAAGTTCCATCACCTATATATATATATGCATTCTTTCAATAGAAACCCTAAGACTTAAAACACCATCACCACCCCCATAAACCCTAGCTGACTCCTCTCTAACCGAACATCCCCGCCCTTCCCAACCGGACCCCGTCGCCGGACCACCCCATAGGCCGCCATCCCTCAACCACCTTGCCGCCTGTCACTACTCCCCCGACGCCAACCACCACCATCGATACCCTGCACCGCCTCGACTTTTACCATTAGCACCATCCCCACCATAGCCAACCCGACCCCGACCGCTCTGAACCGCCTCTAGCACCGCCAACCGCCCCTGACCAGCGGAGAACCACCTCCCCCGCGGTCGACAGTCAACCCGCGCTGCCTCGACCAGCAACCGCCGCTGCCTAGAGCTGCTGCTGCTGCGACCACCTGCAGTTACTGTTGTGAGCCGCTGTCGCCGCTGCCTTGCTCGCTGACCACTGCCGGAGCACCGCCCTACCGAAAGATGACCAGGCTGCGAGGAGACCCTCGTCGAACCATCTAGGTAAACACCTATATACTCCCCTCTCTCGTATCGTGTCCTTTTATGATTATCGTGTCATCATGTCTAGCATCATAGTCCTGGACACAACCCAGAGTTTACGAACACGAGGATTATATTAACAAAAGATTTAACAATTATTTTACAACTAGTAATTACCTTAATAATATGACCTGTGATTAAGACTTAAAATCCACCTGGAGGCATAGACATTTACCTAGTGCATTTAACCTGGAAATTAGAGGGCGAGTAATTCAACAAGTGCGAAGTAAGTTCGTAAAACCGTAAACCTAGTAAGTATTATCTTAAGACACGCGTTGACCAAGGGCAGAACACGTGTACATCCTAGCTACGTGCACACGTGACGCTGTCTTCGACCAACCATGAACTTGAGATAGTTTCTAAGAGCAACGTAGTGTCTTCACATTTGGTCTTAGTGTCTGATATAGATTTCTATATTATATTGTGTGTTAGGATCATCGAATTAGCCAGGAGACATCGCAGGAGCAGGCTATTGGCATTCACAGCTTAAGGACTCAGGCAAGATACCTTGCCATATTTACTATCTAATTTAAATTATGCATATGTTGTATTGTATTCTTGTTGTTTTTCTTTTTATACAACTGTGCGCGTCCGAGATTTACTCGGGTGCAGTCGATGGATACGTCGATGATTAGTGTACTTGACCTAGTCAGTAGCAGACTCACCCCATTGGAGGATATTCTGATATCTTTCGTGACCTGACACTCTTACACGTATCACTATGACAATTTATATTGGGATGCGGGTTCACGTACTCGACTAGCTATCGGTGCGTGTGACTTACATCACAGTTAGTACGTAGTTCAGGTTATATTTTAGTGTTAGAGACTGGCATATAGATACGTGGTATGCACGTCGAGTATTTGACTTGTGTATCTACATTGGGCGGGGAGGACATTAGTAGGCGTATGGGATACACCCATTGGAGTTCGTAGTATCCAGAGGAGCCACGGATCCAATGACTCCCTTTATACTGCTGCCACGTTATTCAGAGCGATATGGACAATATACTGTACTGCTGCGACGTTCTTCGAAGCGATATGGATGATATACTGCACTGCTGCCACGCTCTTCGGGGTATTGGACGTTATGCCTATACCTACCCATATGTACCAAAGTTGTCCTCATATTGCATTCACTTAGATGGTTAGCATACCCTTATTGTATTTATTTTATTTAGTATTTATATATGGCATACTTCTATGTATCTTGTTATGTCCCTCTGAGGACCTGGTACCTTTCCAAATTTGGACGAGGCATATTACCCCACAGTGTACGGCCCAGGACAAGAGACGAGGTTCGCTACCGCAGAGGAGCTAGAGGTACTACCGTCGGAGTTTCCGTGATCACTTGGTAGGCCTTCTGCCTAGGATTGGGAGCATCATTATCTAGTCAGCCGATGCCCTAGTTATTATCTTTTGCCTATCATTTCAGTATTTTATTTCGTCATAGTAGTGGGTTTATTGCCACCATACATTATTGGTTGTACTATGATATCTTGAGATTGGTGTTTATCTACCAGCAGTTTATTTAGTACTTCTTGCTATTTATTATTGTGGATGAGATTAGTTTACCTATTGTTGACTGATGTTGGACATGTTAGTATTTTAGGATAGCGTAGCACTCTTTATTAGGATCCATTAAATTGGGATATCCTCGGAGACGTGACAGCTGGCTATTGCCACGTGGCCTGGTTCCATGTATTTTGGGACTGGGGCATGACATGGTTTTAGTGGTGGCCCATGCAGGTCTCGACTTTTCGCTCGTGGTTTGGTAACATGCCCAACGAGCCTGCAATAGGATAGAAATTTCTAGGTCTCATCCACTTTGATTGCATCTTTGAACTTCCTTCATATTACTTCTAAATATTTGCATCCTGTTTGCTTTATTTCGTACTCTTTTAATAAAATCCTGTCTCTTGCATCAAGATGAACTTGTGCAGTAGACGAGGAGCACCCAGTGCCGTGGTGCCAGACAACACCACCCAAGAAGAAGAAGTACCCCAGGGACTACCTGCAGGGCAACCACCGCCACAGGCCCCGCTGATTCATTGGCACGAGACTTCTCAGGGCGATCCTACACAGCAGCCAGAGGGACAGACTTTCCAGACGATCCCCACACAGCATTTTGATGGCCAAACTTCAGGAGCTACACCGATGCCGCAGACCGAGAGGCCGACATCTGAGGAGACACCTACCACACAGCCAGAGGTTCCACTACTACCACCTCCACCTTATACACCATAGATGCCACAGCTAGATGGATAGCCACAGATGCGTCAGTTCTTTCAGACTATGATACAAGCACAGTGGCATCAGACCGAGACGTTGAGACAGAGTTTGATGGCAGTACTAGAGAGGAAACCTGTCACAGCACCAGTACCAGCACCTGCACCAGCCCAGACAGGTGGCACTGTAAGATGGTTCCGACAGATGGGACCAGATACCTTGTCAGGCAACGAGACAGTAGAGCAGATCTCCGATTGGGTCGCCAACACGGAGATGCTACTAGAGGCTTCATAACTACATCCAGACCTTTGGATGACCGCAGTGAGGGTCCAACTAAAAGGAAACGCCCATCACTAGTGGTATTCTATTAAGCGTAGTGTAGGCAAGAACCAGACTTGGAAATAGTTCTTAGAGTACTTCATCCGAAGTATTTCTCAGCCACAGTCAGAAATGCCCTGTACTCCCAGTTCCTACATATAGAACATGAAAATATGACTGTTGACGCCTACGACGCGGAGTTCAGCCGCCTTAGCAAATTTGGTGCCGTCCTGATACCCAACGATCTAGAGAAGGCCCAGAGATTCCATCACGGCCTCACCTTCGATCTACAGAGATATACCATCACACATGTACGAATTTCATATGAAGAGGTTATTTCAGAGGCGAGAGTCCAGGAGGCCATCTGCAAAGGAGCAAGACGTTCCAACACAACTGCACCAGCCAGAGCCGAGCCCGGAGTAGGAGGACCGATCCGTCGTCTCGGAGCATAGACACAGCAGAGGTCAACGCCATACCAGCAAAAGGAGCTTCCGACTTGCTACCACTGTGGTAAGAGAGGACATTACGAGAAGGACTGCAGAAAGATACTGAGGACATGTCTGATTTGTGGGTCATACCAGCACCAAGTCTGAGACTGCCTACAGCGCAGAGAGGCAGTACCGCCGTCCGGACAGAGACCAACAGCACAAGTTCCGAGGATACTACCGTCGCCAGGAGGTCAACGTCCACCAGTGCACCGAGGATTTCAGAGGGGACCACCCTTGGCCCCACAGGAGGCACAGTTTGACCGAGCTCGACAGCAGACCAGAGGGCAGAGGCACGGACAGGCCTTTGCACTAGCAGCTACAGAGGAGAAAACAGAAGGGGAAGCCATCACAGGTACCATTTTAGTTGCATCATTACCTGCGACTGCATTATTTGATTCTGGAGCTACCTTATTATTCATATCTAGTAGATTTGTAGCTACTTCTCCCTTACCTAAGAGTTGGAAGATTCTTATCGGAGGAGGTATCGTGTCGTTTACCAGCACTATTAGAACGTGTTCGGTAGTCGTATGTGGTAGAGAAATGAGAGCATGATTCTTGGTATTACCCATGCCGTACTTTGACGTTGTGCTAGGCATGATCTGGTTAAGCCAGTATAACGTCGTACTGAATTGTCGGAAGGGTAGCGTCACTTTTAGACCCCCAAATCAACCGGAGTTCGAGTACATGCGAGGGACTGTCGAGCAAGGAGTAGGACAGACAGCTGGAACTTACTTGGCTATGGAGATTGTACCCCCACCGATAGTTGCAGAATTCGGGGATGTGTTTCCTAAAGAATTGCTAGGCTTACCGCCAGATAGAGACGTAGAGTTTACTATTGAGCTAGTACCCAGAGCAGCACCGGTATCTTCTAATGGGTACCAATTGGCGAAGAAGGAGTTAAATGAGCTGAAACTACAATTAGAGAAGTTACAGAGCAAAGAATTTGTCCGTCCTAGTGCATCACCCTGGGGAGCACCAGTGTTATTTGTTCCTAAAAAGGATGGAACAATATGCATGTGCATTGATTACAGAGCCCTTAATGCTTTGACTATCAAGAACAAGTACCCCCTGCCGCGGATTGATGATTTATTCGACCAGCTGACAGGAGCAGTAGTATTCACAAAGATCGACTTGAGATCGGGTTATCATCAAGTAAAGGTGCAGAGAGAAGACATTCAAAAGACAGCATTCAAGACTCGTTATGGTCACTACGAGTTCTTAGTGATACCTTTTGGACTGATGAATGCGCCAGCTGTATTTATGAACTTGATGAACAGAGTATTCCACCAATACTTAGACCGGTTCGTGGTAGTCTTCATCGACGACATTTTGGTGTATTCGAAGAGCCACGAGGAACACGAAGAGCACTTGAGACTAGTGTTGGAGACCCTGAGGAGAGAGAGGCTTTATGCTAAGCTGAGCAAGTGCGAGTTTCTCTTAGATCATGTCACTTTCCTTGGACACGTCATCTCAGGAGATGGAATTTCAGTAGATCCGGAAAAGATTTCATCAGTAGAGACATGGCCAACACCTACCAATGTCTCAGAGGTGAGGAGTTTCCTAGGACTTGTCGGATATTACCGGAGGTTCGTGGAGAACTTCGCGAAGATCGCAGAGCCGCTGACCCGTTTGACTCGTAAGGAGCAGGAGTTCACTTGGACAGAGGAGTATCAGACAACGTTCGATGAGCTGAAGAAGCGCCTGACTACAACACCCATCTTGACCATACCATCTGGACCCGGAGGATTCGTGATCTATAGCGATGCATCCGGGAAAGGATTAGGATGTGTCTTGATGCAGCATGGAAAGGTTGTAGCCTATGCTTCTAGACAGTTGAGAACTCATGAGAAAAACTATTCCACCTACGACTTGGAGCTTGTCGTAGTGATTTTTTCTTTAAAACTTTGGAGACACTACTTATATGGAGAAAGAGTAGAGATATTTACTGACTACAAAAGCTTAAAGTACGTCTACACTCAGAAGGACCTGAATTAGAGACAGAGACGTTGGCGTAAAAGCCAAATAGCTGTTCTGATGGCGTAAAAGCCAAGTAGCTGTCATGTTGGCGTAGAAACCAAGTAGCTATCATGTTGGTGTAGAAACCAAGTAGTTATCATGTTGTCGTAGAAGCCAAGTAGCTGTCATATTGGCGTAGAAGCCGAGTAGCTGTGTAAAGCTTGATGTTGCACGGATAAGTAACCAGCATAAAGATAGCCGGTTATTCCTCCTTAACTGAGGTCTTGAGCATAATCTGGGCCGAATAGCCTTACCACGCACCTTTGCAAATATAGCCTGGATTGGCGTATTTCGAGGAGGTAGCATACAGCGTACTCCTATATTTGAAAATAACCAGGTTGGCGTATTTCAAGGAGATAGCGTACGACGTGCTCCTATAGCTAAAAATAGCCCGGTTGGCGTAATATACAGGGATGGTGATATGGATGTATTAGCCCTAATTATAGCTCACCCAGTCATTAAAAGTAAAACCAAATCTCGTGCATTGAATGCAGAGATCTGCCCCCATCTCGCGCATTCATTGCAGAGACGTGCCTCGAGTTCTGTATGAAGAACAACTTTTGACATGGCTGTTGGTTTCGTCTTATCCTGAGCGTAAAGCTCATGTCTGCCTGTGTAGAATAGGCAGTGTATTCCTTGAATGCGTAAACGACGTCTTATATCAAGGGTTATGTCACTAGACGACAGTCTGGGGCTCTATGCAGAATTATCATTACAGCCGTCCTCTCGATCGCCGTGCAGTACTCTTTGTCAGGAGTCAGGTTCACTGCTTTAACTGACAGGTTCATTCGAGGAATACCAAGAGTTCCTCGTACAACTTTCTGCTGCATTAAAAGCAGACAGGTTTTACGCCGAAATAATGATATAGCAACCTTTTTACGCCAAAGCAGTCTGGAAATAATGCATTACGTGGGTTATTCTGGAGCTATGTTTTACGCTGAATAGCGTTGAAGCTCTGATATAGCAACCTTTCGTGGGGACTGTTTTGGACGCGTGTGCGCGCCGGAATCAGGCCGTATCCGCGAACACATTCCGTGTCGCCACTTTTGTGGAACTCGCAAGTATTTTGTGCACGCTTGTCAGATTGTGACAAAATTTGTGCCACTAGACTCGTGGTAACACGCTGGTCCTATGACCCAATTTTCACGCATTTCTGAGACGGTTGACCAGATCGCCAATTGGCGGGCCCCACAGTTGACTTTTTGGACCAACTTATGTTCGGCTCATCGGAATCCAAATTTGGACATACCGTTGGGATCGTATTGACATTTAGAATTATTTGACCCATAGTTTATCCCATTTAGAGACTGTTACCCTCGGCACACTTTTCGGTGCAAAGTGGGCCACATATGGAACCCTCTTTGGCCCGGAAATGACCTTTTTGCCCTTGTGTCCAAATTGGACGTAAGGATAGGCGTTCCTGGTAGTTTGATACCTTCTGAGACTGTTGGTGATATTTATTACAGCTTTCGGAGTAGTACCTACCGGATCCACCGATACCAGGACGACAGTTGATATTCAAACATCAGGCAAGTGTACCTTGCCAACTCTGCAGTTTATTATCTATTTTCTTATCTCATTATATTACTGTGCATGCTCAACCTAGGGCCGTTTGACATACTTAGCGTCCGATTATCAGTCGGGTGCCAACATCGTACGCGGTGTTGGGTAATGTCATCTAGATATGGACATACGTGACACTTTATCTTCTCGTACTTGTTATACCAAGTACACTTGACCCAGGATACTTGACACTGATCATGAGACAGGATCTTCCCGAGATATTCGTGGTGATCCTGTGTAGGATGCAGGACATATAGAGATACTATAATCTAGATACATTATGACTTGTGCATTAGTTATGACCCCGCTGACATGGACGTGAGATGTTATGTTCATGATTTGTGTGGTTACATTGGGTGGGGAGAGACACACAGACTACAGGCTGATCATATATATACACCCCTATTATTGTGAGGCACAAGACTCTATAGCCGAGCTTGGCCCATTACTCATTACTACTGCTACTACCGGCTCTCCTACACAGAGCTTGTAGTATGCTTCAGCCTGAGATCTAGTGCTGCTCTCATCTTGTATATCACTTAGCTGGTTATTTTAGTATTCCCTTATTGTTCCATCTATGGCTGGAGATACCCACAGGCTACAGGTTGATTATGGTATGCCGGCTACTCAGTCTCCCGCTGAGCTAGACCACCTCTTGACACCCCTGCTACCGGCTCCCCTGCACAGAGCTTGTAGTAGTTCCAACCTGAGTACTGTTGATATTCTCTCTTGCATTTTATACAGATGTTACATACTTACCCTGCTTACTTCATCATTTGCTGCACTGTATTTATTTTGGCATGAGCTTTCTTGTACCTTGCTATGTCCCATGAGGACCTGGATATAGATTTTGTCCTCAGATTTTGCAGACCAGGTTTACCCCGAGGTTTACGGGACCGCAGTAGGAGGAGCCGATCCAGGAGCCGTACCACCATCTGAGGGCGAGGTCTTAGCTGAAGACTTCTCTTGAGCATCCATGTTCATGCTCATATTTATTATTTATTTTCGTCTTTTCTTTTCTGGTCTGTTGAACCATTGTACTAGATATTTATCGGGTTGTTCCCCGAAGTACTTTGTGAGACTTGCTGATGATTTACATTCCTTATTTATTCTGTGGATCATATTTTATATCTTGTGTGGATGAGATTAGTTGTGCCATGATTGTCGTAGACTTGTTTTACAGCTTAAGTATGCCCTAATGGATCCACTATATTGAGTTGGTCCATCGGTGCGTACTGCTGGCCATTGCCACGTGTCTAGTCCCACGGTATTTTGGGACTGGGGCATGACAATACGTATACCAGCTAGCAATCACGGCTCGAAGAGAAGACATCCACGAAGCATATAGAACCATCCGAATCTACGCTCCTGCAAATACTCAAGAACAGATACACCTGGCAGCGGACCAGGTTCTCAAAGGGACGTAACAAGATACAGAAAATACGAGCCAATTTGAATACAGTAAACATGCATATAATTTAAAAATAAATAAGTACGCTGTACAAGACAATCTATATGAATGCAAATGAGGATAACTTTTTGACGTATGGGCAAGGGTAGGCTACTCGATCTAATCCTCACAACCTCACGCTCGTCAGTGGACATCATCAGCCGACATATCTCTGGGGTAGCGACCCTCGGACTCCATCAATCGACATACCTCTCGGGTAGCGACCATCGGACATGATCCACCATAGTGCGTGCTAGTGACTACGGTGTTACCAGAGTGGTTAAAAGCCCATATGCCTAATGATTGTCCTCTATGATACTAAGTGCCATGTGGGTGTCAACATATCTAATACATAGTAATGACTGAAAGAAAACTACACATGCAAGAATAAATAGAATGCAATAAATATATAGAAATATACTAAGCATACAAAATACTGTAAGCAATTTGGTAAGGTATCTTGCCTGGGGTCCTGCTGCTGGTATGAATCAGAGTCCAAGTCACAGTCCAAATAGCCTATGTATTACAAATTTATCACGTCAAAAGATAATTTATTTTAATTTATTAATTCTAGAATAATTACTCTAAAATCCTATTTTAATCTTATTATTCTAATTTTTATGTTAATTCCTAAATTTTGTCCAAAGAAATTAAATTTTATCAACTCGAGACTCATGGCACGCAAATCGAGGCAATTTGTTGACCGAAAAGTCAACCAACACAAACTCAATTTTCATGCATAATTTCCTGTAGATTTCAGCGTAAAAAATATGCTAAAATTTATGGCTCGTCCGAATTCAAATTCGTTTGGGAATTATGGTACATACAAATTTTGTATTATGCACCGATGGTTAAATTCTAACCTAGAAGTTCTACAGAATTAAAATTATATAAATACTTCAAATTAAATTCTGATAAAAACATATGTTAATTATCTAGACATTAACTTTCCGAAACTTCAAACGGTTCATGATTCTAATTCCTAGTTCTCCCGGAATCGCGAAAACATCGGAATACGTCTATTTTTGGACATGCTGTGCTCTACGAATTTTCCAGAATTTAATTCTCATAATTTCATAAAATAAATTATTTAATCAGAAATTTAACCTCAATATCTTTCTAACGCAAGAAACTAGGCCTCGTTTGGAGTCCGGAGCTATGCGCAATGGCTTCTGGAAGATGAAGGAACCCTAGATGGCAATTCTCCAAAAATTGGCACAAAGAAAACCCTAAAAATTAATAACTAAACTAATATATATATAGAGGAGAGAGAGTGCAGCCACGGCTCGGAGAGTGCCACATGGCAGCAATCCGTGCAGCCCCACCCAGATCGAACGATCGCAGTTCGATGCGGCTCGGCTCAGCTGAGTCCGAGTTGAACTCGGTCTCGGCTCGGCTCGAGGTCGGCTCGGCTCGGCTCGCACCCACTCAGCGGTCACTGACAGGCGGGCCCGGCATTGTTCACTACTGGAGGCTGACAGGTGGGCCCCCTGTCTGTTGACTGGGCAGAATTAATTACTTTTTGGGTTTTCTTTTTCAGAAATTAGTTTTTAATTCAGTTTTTCATAATTAACTCAAAATAAATGCTAAAAATAATCAAAAAATTCTCAAAAAATTCTAGAAAATATATTTTATTATTTAGAACCTAAAATAAAAGTTTGGAATATTTTTAATTAAGTTTGAACATAAAATAAATTATTTAAATTCCTAGAAAATTAGTGTTACTAGTTTTTAATTAACTAAAAATTATGGAAAAATTCCAATAATCTAAAATAGCCTAAAAATAATTTCTAAATAAATATTTATATAAGTAAATATACTAAAAAAAATTATTTTCTAATTAACTAAGAGAATACTCTAAATAAATTCAACATCTATAATAAATATATAATAATATAAAATATACACAAAATACCTATTTTGGATGAGGGAGTTTACACACTTAGTCATTAGTATTCTTGTTCATTATCATATTGCTCATTATTATATTATTCCAGTATTTTCTTATTATATATCTCTTATATCTATTATGCATCTTGTATATTCACATCTATTTACTGTTAAATAGTTTTTATTATTGATTAGAACAGCTGTTAGAGATGTACTCTGCTCCTTTCCTGACTGTATATATTTTCCCAGATGACACTGAGGAGTGGTACCCTACACATTATGGACCTTAGGATGTTGTGGGTTTAGAGTCAGAGACCCTGGCTCAGGTAGGACATATCCCGACTGAGACAGATGACCCAGGACTTGTAGCTTCTTAGTATTCTTTTGTACTGGATTTGTCTCCAGCTTATTTTTTCAAACTCATTGATGTTATTATTTTAGACTCATTAGTTGTATGTGACTATTTTATTCTTTATCATATTCGTGCTCATTTCCATCTTAGATCTGTGATTGAGTATATTATTATTGTTGGTGGTTTATTATATTGCTAGATAGATTACCTAGACAACGTTCTACCATCGATTCTGCGGGGTAGGCTAGGCATTGTTTTCGACTTGCATCCCTATATCGGATGCTGGTTATGACACATTTTTAGTAGTGGCCCATGCAGGTCTATTCAAGGTCGCAATTAGTACGATTCGTAGTGGTGCTCTGAATTGAGTACTATTACGAGCCTGTGTCAGGATATAGGATATAGGCTATAGACTGAGAATACTCAATCACATCTTAGAAAAATTATTTTGATTCATTCAACTATTCTCATTTGATATTGATACTTGATCTTTAAACTGTCCTTTCCTTGAGTGTCTTACATCATGTGCCATATTGATTCTTTCTTTCACTTTATCTCAGTATGCCGCCTAAGACTAGATCATAATAGGGGAGAGCAGTTTCTGAGATGTCTTGCGATATCCTGAGGGCCTACACCAGTCACTTCTCCAGTGATTGGAATGTCAGCTGCTTTCAGACGTCCACCACATACCCAGGGGACCGTGCCAGCTGTATCTGAGGGGCTTCCACCTCCACCTTCCAATGCCAGCAGAGGCGACATAGATGTTTACAATATTTTGTGAGATGCTCGAGGCACAGAGGGCTCAGTCTGAGGAACATCAGAGGCAGACCGACATTTTACGGCAGGGCATCGAGAGTGCTCATCAGCTTGCTCGTGCCGTAGTAGAGAGAGGAGTTCCGATCCAGCAACAAGTTGTTCCTCAAGTTGCTCAGCTTCGACCAGGCAACATTTAGGACTTCAACAAGCTGGAGCCTAGGGTCTTCAAGGGGACGGAGGGCATCATCTATGCTGATGATTGGCTCGAGGACATTGAGCATCTTATGAGGGTATCCCGTCTTTCTGAGGATCTGAAGGTTGAGGCGGTAGGACTTTAACTGTTCGACGTCGCCCGCACTTGGTTCAGGAATGAGCCGATTCTTATTGACGCATGACAGTCTTGGGAGGTATTCAAGGACCTCTTCAAGAAAAAGTTCTTCGCTCGGGCAGACAGGCCAGACTTGGGAAGACCGTTCGAGAGTCTCATTCATGGGAGCATGTCTGTGGAGGAATACGCTGCAGAGTTTGGTGGGTTAAGCCGATTTGCAGAGTATTTAGTGAGAGAGCCGGAGGTTCGGGCTATTCATTTTTGTGAGGGTCTAAACTGGGAAGTGAATATCCTTATTCCGTCTTTTTATGAGACATACTCAGAGATACTTGCGGAGGCACGCAAGGTTGAGAAGGAGTTGGATTTGAAGCCCAAGAGAGACCGTAATTCTTTTCTGGGGGCAAACAACAGTGCGATCTCTGCCAAACATCCTCATTTCTAGTCCAGGCCTTTCTAGCAGCCACAGCAGCACCAGACTCCAGCTAGGGCACCATTTCACCAGGCACCACAGCAGCAGAGACAGTTACAGCAAGCTTCTTTCCACTGCTACAAGAAGCCCGATCACATCTGGGAAGTTTGCAGGAGGAGTCTAAGAGTTTGTTTGTATTATGGTACTAAAGGGCATCAGCTGAGGGAGTGTCCTTCCAATCCTCATCGTGTAGTTCAGGAAGCAGCTTCAACTCTGAGGGTACAGACGAGACCACCTGCAGTACAGCCGAGGGGGCCGCTTTCGACATAGCAGCAGCTGTCACCCCCACTTTTTGGGATTAGGGGTAATTTCGTTTTTTCGTAATTAATGAGTAAATGATTGTATGATAATCAATTTTCTTTAATTTATAATGACCTTAATTGATTGTATACATTATCATTATTCAATAACTAGGACGCTAGCCTTGTCTTCCATTGGATTCGAACCCCTGTCCTGGATACGCCGGACCATTAATTAATGCTCGTGTCCTACGTAAATCCATTCCTTGTACTCCTATGAAATTATAGAACACCTCCTTGCATCTAATTTATATTTAAGCAAACAATAAACCTATTTCGTGCAAATTTTCGTAAATTTATTAAACCCATTTTCCCTTTCATTATATTTCTTAATTCTTGGGAATATGTAATTTAACAGCAACTCCTTTGAAACCATAGCTTCAAACCCTTGAACCAATACATTCTAGAAATTCATTTTAATTTATTTGAAACCCTAACCATCGAAATTATCCATGGCAAGCCAAATCGCAATAGGGCCTTGACCAAACTTAATTCTAGGTCAACCCAAGTCTACTACCTATATATATACATAGTATTACTTTTTCCTTTTCCTTTAACCTAAAATCCTAAAACCTCAGCCGACCCCTTCCCTTACCCATCTCCACGCCGAGCAAACAACTGAACGCCGAATGCCGGAAGTCTCACCCCACGACCCGCGGGCTCTCGCCTTAACCGCTGAGCCATTCCGGCCGAGCCCCGAGCGCTGATCCCTGAGCGCTGAACGCCGAGCGCTGAACGCCGAGCCCGAGCCCCGAGCGCTGAGCGCTGCCGACCGGAGTTCCCGCGGAGACCGACGCTGCCGACCGAGGAGATCTCACGGAGACCGACGCTGTCGACCGGGAGTCCAGCACGGACTGACTGCTCGACGACCGGAGTCGACGACCGACCCTGCACATCGACCAGCCTTCCCTGTTCGTGACCATCGCCTCGTAATCGTCGTCGTGCCGAGTGCAGGTTAGCTCCTGTCCACGTCCCCATCATTTTCTGCGATGATATACAAGTAACTAGGGACGTATGTATATACGTACTTGCATACGTATTGGTATATTAGTGTATATATATAATGTTTCCAACTAATATCTATATACTTGCGTATAAGTAATGTGTAGGTATTCGCTAGCTATATCTACCGGTGACCATGTAGCATGATAGTAGAATGCCATATGTACATTGACGTACTGGCAAGACCGTACCATTGACTGTCTGTTATGCACAGCAATTACAGACGTGACCCCTAGTATGATCCTTGATCATTCTGTTGATCGTGTATTAGTGTGATATCTGATACAGTATTGTGTTTATGATATATCTATAGGACTGTTGGATCACTCAGACGGTACTTTGGAACCCGGACTTTGGTATTGCCAGCTAAGGACCACAGGCGAGTGCATTCTCTCACAGTTTTTGTTATGTTGATTATCTCTATAATTGTTGTTGTATAGCGTACATGACACTGACATTGTTCTTTACACGAGTTGGCATCATTGAGACCTATCACGAGGAGTCGTGATTGGAATCCATCGTGCTAGCTGGGGAGAAACGGGAAAGTATTAGTAGTTATGTGATCATACCCCTTACATGCAGCATTAGCTCACCCACATTTCACGTCGGTACAGCCTTACCCTTATATGCCTCATCACTGTTACATTTCGGTTAGCCTGACCTTTTGGGGATGATCACTAATCCATGTAATGAGTCATATAACCCAAGCCGATCACATGATATACTGATGTTTCACACACTTAGATAGATGATTCTTGACTTGTATCTTGATAGACTGATCTTGTATTTCCACATGTTCTAGTTGTTGTTCTTATACACACTTACATACCAGTTTTTCATACTTGCGTATACTTGTAGTTTTATTTCTTGTCAGATGCATATCGATGATGATGTTCTAGTATTATTTCAGCATTTCTTATTTCAGTATCTTATTTCCAGTTATTCATATCTGTCTTGTATTTCTTTACACTGTGTTATAGTTTTTGTCAATATATGTGGAACTACTGTTAGAGGTGTATTTTCGTTCCAATCCTGACTGAATATTTTTTTCAGAGAACCTTGAGGATTTCTGTACCACGCACTACGAACCAGGTATAGAAGCAGACTATGCACCAGAGATCCTAGAAGAGACTATGCTTCTAGATGAGACTTTGCCTACAGCTATTTAGATAGTATTTATTTATGCTTGAGACTTATGGAGGATATTGCGGTTTATTTTTAGACTTATGTTAAGTTTAATTGGAGACTTGTGTTGGACAGTTAGACTGTGAGTTATCTTTATGTTTGAGACATGGTGTTTAACTATGTCATTTCCTTTTATCTTTTATCATGCCTTATAGTTGTGGTGATTGAGTTATATTGTGAGATCATGGAGATGTATATTATTGACAGGTGTTTAGTTAGTTAGTGTTACTATGACCCAGACAGCGTTCTACCGTCGATACTGTGGCGTAGGCTGGACGTACCCACGCTCTCGTGCCCCTATACCGGGTGCGGGTTATGACATATTTTTAGTGGTGGCCCATGCAGGTCTAGTCTCGCAAGTTATGCAATACCGTAGTAGTGCGACAACTTAGTTGTACTGCTGCGAGCCTGTGCTAGGATATAGGAAATAGGATCTAGGATAAGAATATGCTCAATCACACTAGGAAATTCTGAACTTCATATTGCTATTCTAATAGATTGCTTCCTTTAGCGCTTTAGTGTCCATTCTTAATAATATCATATCTATCACCTTAATTGATTCTTTGATCTGTATTCAGGATATCACCGAATACTAGATCCATGAGAATGGGAGCAGCCAATTCAGAGAGGACTGCCTCCTCTCAACCTGATGAACAGATACCTGGAGATTCTCCTACATCTCCTGTTCGTGTGGGAGTGTCTGCAACTAACGGGATTCCTCCTCCACCTATAGAGAGGATTGCCCCAACTATGACAGACAATCTTCCACCACCACCGATTCCCGGAGGAGTGCCCGCTGACGGGGCACAGATGTTCGCACTGATGTAGGGCATGCTAGAGACCCAGAGAGTAACAGCAGAGGCTCAGCGTGTTCAAGCTGAGGCTTAGAGAATGCAAGCTGAAGCACACCAGGCGCAGACCG
This sequence comes from Iris macrosiphon, assembly GCA_036927795.1. Taxonomy (NCBI): domain Eukaryota; kingdom Viridiplantae; phylum Streptophyta; class Magnoliopsida; order Asparagales; family Iridaceae; genus Iris; species Iris macrosiphon. The sequence goes on from JAYESA010000013.1 coordinate 110,946,532, forward strand.
AACTGATGAGAGAGAGCATAGAGAATGCCCATCAGATGACTCTCCAGGCTGTGGAGAGAGTAGCACGACAACCGCAACATCAAGGTCAGCAACAACAGAGGCCCGGTACCATAGTGGACTTTAAGAGGATGATGCCTCGAGAGTTCAAAGGCACAGAAGGAATACTATATGCTGACGAATGGTTAGAAGACATAGAAAGGAAATTGCGCTTATCACAGATTCCAGAGATTCTTCAGATAGAGGCCGCTGGCAGTCAGATGTTTGATATCGCACTGACGTGGTATCGTACAGATCCGATACTCACCGCTGAAGGACTTACTTGGGAGGACTTTAAAGAACTCTTCAAAGAGAAATTCTTTCCTGACGTAGCCTTGGGAGCTTTAGAAAGTCAGTTTCATGACTTAGTCCAAGAAGGCATGTCAGTCGACGAGTATGCTGCCGAGTTTTGCCGATTGAGTCGATTTGCGCCATCAATGATTCGAGACCCAGGAGACAGAGCTCAGAAATTCAGGAAGGGATTGAACAGGGAGATCAAGTCTCGTACTTCGGGATGACGTACTGCTATATTTGAGGGTATTCTGATGGATGCCCAGATTGTCGAAGACGACTTGGACCTCTGGCCCAAAAGAGGACGCGATACATCTGGAGCAACATGAGGTAACACAGGACCAGCCAAGCGCCCACACTTTCAACAATAACATAGGCCGTACCAGCAACAACACCAACAGCAACACCAGCAACAGGCACCAGTTCGAGGACATGCTCAACAACAGCAACCACAAAGACATAATCAGCTCGTTACCCCATGTTCGTATTACGAAAAGATGGGACATACAAGAGACATCTGCAAAAAAAGGTTGGGCACCTGCTTATCGTGTGGATCAGCAGCACATCAGCTGAGGGATTGCCCAACTATTTAGAATCGCCAAGAAGGAGTAGCAGCTCAGAGAGGACCAGCCAGAGCACCTATTGTACCAGGAGGCCAGCAGAGAGGACCTCCACTTCCAACACAGCAGGAGAGGTTTGCTCAGCAGTAACAGCAATAGAGAGGAGCACCACAAGGACGAGCTTACGCCATGACCACTGAGGAGGCCGAGCCAGCTGGAGACGTGATTTCAGGTTCAGTTTTACTCGATTCTATTCTAGCACTTGCATTGTTTGATTCTGGCGCTACCTATAGTTTCGTATCTATATCTTATGCCCTTAAACATCATTTAGAAATGGGACCATTAGATAGGACTTGCAAGATCACGACAGGAGGAGGCATTATCCTAGTCCGTGATTGTTGTAAGGATCGAAGAGTGTCATTGGAAGGCCGAGAGTTGAGCGTGAGTTTACTCGTTATGCCACTTCTGGATTACGATATTGTACTCGGAATGGACTGGCTGAGTAAACACCATGCTTCTATAGATTGTCACGGAGGTAGAGTAGTATTTCGACCACCAGGAGATTTAGAGTTTGAGATTGTCAGAGGAACAGAGGAGCGGAGCAGAGGCACTTTTTGCGGAGCCAGGGTGGAAGAAGGAGAGTTACCACATCCACTTATAGCAGAATTCCTGGATGTATTTCCAGAGGAGTTGCTAGGTTTGCCACCAGACAGAGACGTTGAGTTCTCTATAGACTTGATACCAGGAGCAGAGCCTATTTCACAACATGTCTATAGAGTTAACAACAACGAATTGGTAGAACTAAAGAAACAAGTTGAGGAGCTGCAAGACAAAGGTTTTATTAGATCCAGTTCATCACCCTGGGGAGCACCGGTATTATTTGTATCGAAGAAGGATGGCACGGTACGTATGTGTATCGATTATAGAGCTTTGAATAACCTCACTATCAAAAATAAATACCCGCTGCCGAGGATAGATGATCTTTTCGATCAATTGAGCGGGCGAAGGTGTTTTCAAAAATAGACTTGAGGTCAGGCTATCACCAGGTAAAAGTGAAGAAAAAAGACATACCGAAGACTGCCTTTCGAACCAGATATGGCCAGTTTGAATTTACAGTAATGCCATTTGGTTTAACCAATGCACCAGCAGTATTTATAAACTTGATGAACAAGGTGTTCCACCAGTACCTTGACAAGTTTGTAGTGGTGTTTATTGACGACATTCTAGTATATTCAAAAACCCCAGAAGAGCATGAAGAGCACTTGAGAATAGTCTTAGAAACACTCAGGAAAGAGAAATTATATGGAAAGCTTTCAAAGTGTGAGTTCTTTCTTGAAGAGGTTGGATTTCTTGGACACATGGTGACAGGTGACATAATTTCAGTTAACCCAAAGAAGATAGAGGCAGTGAAGTCATGGACTACCCCCAGCACGGTAGCTGAAATCAGGAGCTTTCTCGGACTAGCAGGATACTACAGAAGATTTGTACAAGACTTCTCCAAGATTACAGAGCCAATGACTAGGCTGACCAAGAAAGATGTGGAATTTGTCTGGATAGAAGAATGTCAAGCCGCATTCGATGAGCTGAAAAGGAGATTAACGACAGCGCCAGTTTTGACGTTGCCATCAGGGACAAGTGGATTCACTATCTATAGTGATGCTTCGGGAAAAGGGTTGGGATGCATTCTTCAACAACACGGGAAAGTAATTGCCTATGCTTCAAGACAATTACGCCCTCATGAAAAGAACTACCCCACTCACGATCTAGAGTTAGCAGCAGTTATCTTTGCCCTAAAGCTGTGGAAGCACTATCTGTACGGAGAGCGTGTAGAAATCTTTACAGACCACAAGAGCTTAAAGTACGTGTTTACACAGAAGGAGCTAAATATGAGACAGAGAAGGTGGTTGGAATTGATGAAAGACTTCGATATCTTATTACAATATCATCCAGGGAAAGCAACATAGTCGTGGATACCTTGAGCAGGTACCCAATGGCTATGTGTTTGACTTCGGATAGACACTTATTAGCTGATCTTGAGAGCTTAGAAATTGAAGTATTAGTTCCATGAGCTAAAATTCAGATATGGGGACTACAGATTCAATCAGAGCTGATAAACAGAATTAGAGCTGCGTAGTACGATGATGAGACTCTAAGAAATATTAGGGCACAAGTTCAGGCAGGATTGATAGACGATTTCACTATTGCGGATGATGGATCCTTATGACATGGCACGAGGATGTGTGTGCCAAGTGGAGAGCTGCGCGAAGAAGTTTTACAGGAGGCACACTGCTCTCAGTACTCGATGCATCCCGGAGCCAACAAGACGTATCAAGATTTGAGGAGGCATGTATGGTGGTATGGTATGAAGCGCGAAGTAGCACGCTTCGTATCCCGATGTTTAGTGTGCCAACAGGTGAAAGCAGATCGACAGAGGCCAGGGGGATTGCTTCAACCTTTACCCATTCCAGAATGGAAGTGGGAGAACGTGACTATGGACTTCGTTTCAGGACTTCCTCGTTCTCCAGGAGGAAAGGACGCAATTTGGGTCATCATAGATAGGTTAACCAAATCAGCACACTTTTTGCCTTTTAAAGTGGGTACTTCGACGGAGAAGCTAGCTGAGATGTACATACAGCAGATTGTCAGATTATATGGAGTTCCTGTGAGTATTGTCTCAGATCGGGATAGTCGTTTCACTTTCCATTTCTGGAGGAGCCTGCAGTCTAGCTTGGGCACTCAGCTCAAGTTCAGTACCGCATATCACCCACAGACAGACGGGCAGTCTGAAAGGACGATTCAGACCCATGAAGATATGCTACGCACTTGCGTATTGGATCTCGGAGTTTCTTGGGAGGATCATCTACACTTGGTAGAGTTTGCTTACAACAACAGCTACCAGGCCAGCATTGAGATGTCACCATTCGAGGCTTTATATGGACGGAGGTATCGTACCCCTTTATCTTTGGATGATGTTGGAGAAAGAGCCTTGTTAAGGCCAGAAATGGTCGTGGATGCAGCAGAAAAGGTAAAACTTATCAGAGACAGACTGCGAGTGGCGCAGGACAGACAGCGGCATTGGGCCGATAGCCACCGTAGACTCTTAGAGTTTCAGGTATTGTTTTGATTATTTTATTTGGTTTGTGATTGTCTCATTTAGATTGCATGATAATATCGTTGTTCTAGGTTGGCGATTTGGTGTTCTTACGGATTTCTCCGACACGAGGCACGATTCGTTTCGGCGGAGGAGGAAAGCTTAGCCCACGATACATCGGGCCCTTCAGTATTCTTGCAAGGGTCGGTGCAGTGGCCTATAGACTAGACTTGCCGCCTGCTCTAGATGGAGTACATAAAATGTTCCACGTGTCGCAGCTGAGACGGTACGTGGAAGATCCTAGTCACGTATTAGATCACTCGGAGATCAAAGTTGGACCGACACTCAGTTATCCTGAACAACCAGTGGAGATCTTGGATCTTAGAGAAAAGATATTGCGTAACCAGACTATTCCCTTGGTTCATGTTGCATGGAGGAATCACTCTCCAGGAGAATCAACTTGGGAGAGAGAGGACGAAATGCGCGAGCGGTATCCATATCTCTTCGAGACTTGAGGTATAATTTATTAATTGATTGCTTGCTCTTGTGCTAGTTTATTTTAATTTTGAGGACGAAATTCTGTAAGGAGGGTAGACTTGTCACCCCTACTTTTTGGGATTAGGGGTAATTTCGTCTTTTCGTAATTAATGAGTAAATGATTATATGATAATCAATTTTCTTTAATTTACAATGACCTTAATTGATTGTACACTTTATCATTATTCAATAACTAGGACGCTAGCCTTGTCTTCCATTGGATTCGAACCCCTGTCCTGGATACGCTGGACCATTAATTAATGCTCGTGTCCTACGTAAATCCAGTCCTTGTACTGCTATGGAATTGTAGAACACCTTCTTGCATATAATTTAGATTTAAGCAAACAATAAACATATTTTGTGCAAATTTTCGTAAATTCATTAAACCCATTTTCCCTTTCATTATATTTCTTGATTCTTGGGAATATGTAATTTAACAGCAACTCCTTTAAAACCATAGCTTCAAACCCTTGAACCAATACATTCTAGAAATTCATTTTAATTTATTTGAAACCCTAACCATCGAAATTATCCATGGCAAGCCCAATCGCAATAGGGCCTTGACCAAACTTAATTCTAGGTCAACCCAAGTCTACTACCTATATATATATACATAGTATTACTTTTTCCTTTTCCTTTAACCTAAAATCCTAAAACCTCAGCAGACCCCTTCCCTTACCCATCTCCACGCCGAGCAAACACCCGAACGCCGAACGCCGAAAGTCTCACCCCATGACCCGTGGGCTCTCGCCTTAATCGCTGAGCCATTCCGGCCAAGCCTCGAGCGCTGAGCCCTGAGCGCTGAACGCCGAGCCCGAGCCCCGAGCGCTGCCGACCGGAGTTCCCGCGGAGACCGACGCTGCCGACCGAGGAGTTCCCGTGGAGACCGATGTTGTCGACCGGGAGTCCCGTACGGACTGACTGCTCGACGACCGGAGTCGACGACCGACCCTGCACATCGACCAGCCTTCCCTGTTCGTGACCATCGCCTCGTAATCGTCGTCGTGCCGAGCGCAGGTTAGCTTCTGTCTATGTCCCCATCATTTCCTGCGATGATATACAAGTAACTAGGGACGTATGTATATACGTACTTGCATACTTATTGGTATATTGGTGTATATATATAATGTTTCCAACTAATATCTATATACTTGGGTATAAGTAATGTGTAGGTATTCCATTCTCTGACAGTTTTTATTATGTTGATTATATCTATAATTCTTGTTGTATAGTGTACATGACTCTGACACTGTTCTTTACACGAGTTGGCATCATTGAGACCTGTCACGAGGAGTCATGATTGGAATCCATCGTGCTAGCTGGGGAGAAACGGGGAAGTATTAGTAGTTATGTGATCATACCCCTTACATGCAGCATTAGCTCACCCATATTTCACGTCGGTGCAGCCTTACCCTTACATTCCTCATCACTGTTATATTTCGGTTAGCCTGACCTGTTGGGGATGATCGCTAATCCATGTAATGAGTCATATAACCCAAGCCGATCACATGATATACTGATGTTTTACACACTTAGATAGATGATTCTTGACATGTATCTTGATAGACTGATCTTGTATTTCCACATGTTCTAGTTGTTGTTCTTATACACACTTACATACCAGTTCTTCATACTTGCGTACACTTGTAGTTCTATTTTTTGTCAGATGCATATCGATGATGATATTCCAGTATTATTCCAGCATTTCTTATTTCAGTATCTTATTTCCAGTTATTTATATCTGTCTTGTATTTCTTTACACTGTGTTATAGTTTTTGTCAATATATGTGAAACTGCTGTTAGAGGTATATTTTCGTTCCAATCCTGACTGGATATTTTTTCCAAAGAACCTTGAGGATTTTTGTACCACGCACTACGGACCAGGTATAGAAGCAGACTATGTACCAGAGATCCTAGAAGAGACTATGCTTCTAGATGAGACTTTGCCTACAGCTATTTAGATAGTATTTATTTATGCTTGAGACTTATGGAGGATATTGCAGTTTATGTTTAGACTTATGTTAAGTTTAATTGGAGACTTGTATTGGACAGTTAAATTGTGAGTTATCTTTATGTTTGAGACATGGTGTTTAACTATGTCATTTCCTTTTATCTTTTATCATACCTTATAGTTTTGGTGATTGAGTTATATTGTGAGATCATGGAGATGTATATTATTGACAGGTGTTTAGTTAGTTAGTGTTACTGTGACCCAGACAGCGTTCTACTGCCGATGTTGTAGCATAGGCTAGACGTACCCACGCTCTCGTGCCCCTATACCGGGTGCGAATCATGACAGCAGCGTTATGGCCAACATCAGCAGTAGGGAGGTGCGCGTCAGGGACGATTGTTTGCTATGACCGTCGAGGAGGATGAACCCACCGGAGATGTCATCGCAGGTTCTATTCTTCTTGATTCCATTTCAGCTTTAGCTTTGTTTGATAGTGGTGCTTTCCATAGTTTTGTATCTATTTCTTTTGCTCTGAAGCATGGTTTGGTAGCTGAGTCTTCGCTTAGGACTTGCAAGCATGAACGAGGGAGGCGTTATCCTAGTTAATGATATTTGTAAGGATCGAAGAGTTACTCAAGGAGGCCGAGAGTTGTGTGCGTGTCTACTTGTAATGCCACTTTCGAGTTACGATATTTTACTCGGGATGGATTGGTTGAGTAGGCACCATGCTAGCATAGATTGTAGAGGAGGTAGAGTTTTGTTTGGTCAGCCAGGAGAGCCAGAGTTCGAGTTTGCTAGAGGAACTGCAGAGCAGGGAGAAAGCATTATTTATGGAGCTATAGTAGAAGACAAGGAGTTGCCGCATCCGTTGATAGCAGAGTTCTTGGATGTGTTTCCTGAGGAATTGCCAAGATTGCCGCCAGATCGAGATATTGAATTCTTTATAGGCTTGGTGCCAGGTGCAGAACCAATTTTGCAACATGTCTATAGAGTAAACAACAACGAGATGGTCGAGCTAAAGAAGAAGGATGGAGCAGTGCCATGTGCTTTGATTATAGGGCATTGAATAATCTCACTATCAAGAATAAGTACACTTTACCACGGATTGATAATCTGTTCGATCAGCTGAGTGGTGCCAAGGTATTTTCTAAGATAGACTTGAGATCAGGCTACCACCAGGTAAAGGTGAAGCCGGAGGACATACCGAAGACTACTTTTAGAACTCGGTATGGTCAATAAGAGTTTATGGTGATGTCGTTTGGTTTGACTAATGCACCGACAGTATTTACGAACTTGATAAACAAGGTATTCCATCAGTACCTTGACAAGTTCGTGGTGGTGTTCATCGACGACATACTCATATACTCGAAGACTTCGGAGGAGCACGAGGAGCATTTGAGGATTGTGTTGGATGTGTTGAGAAAGGAAAAGCTATTTGGGAAGCTGACCAAGTGTGAGTTCATCATGGACAAGGTGGAGTTCTTGGGGCATGTTGTGACTGGTGATGGTATTTCAGTGGATCCGAAGAAGATCACAGCAGTAGAATCTTAGAAGACCCCGAGTTTGGTAGAAGAGATCAGGAGTTTCCTGGGATTGGCAGGCTACTACAGGAAGTTTGTACAAGATTTTTCGAGGATTGCCGAGCCGATGACCAGACTCACCAGGAAGGATGTAGAGTTTGTTTTGATGGGGGATTGCCAGGTTACTTTTGAGGAATTGAAGAGAGGTTGACGTCTGCTCCTATTTTGACGTTGCCATCAGGGTCTGGGGATTTTACTATTTATAATGATGCATCGAGGAAAGGTTTGGGTTGTGTTCTTTACAGGAATGAGAAAGTGATTGCCTATGCATCCAGGCAATTGCGTTCTCATAAAAATAACTATCCTACCCATGATTTGGAGTTGACAGCAGTTATCTTTGCCCTGAAGTTATGGAAATATTTTTTGTACGGAGAGCGTGTGGAGATCTTCACAGACCACAAGGGCTTGAAGTACGTTTTTACGCAGAAGGAGTTGAACATGAGGCAGCGTCGGTGGTTTGAACTGATAAAGGATTTTGATATATCTTTGCAGTATCATCCTGTGAAAGCTAATGTAGTTGCCGATGCCTTGAGCAGGTATCCGGTAGCTATGTTCTTGACGCAGGATTGATATTTGTTGGAGGACATAGAGATCTTGGGCATTAAGGTGGTACTTCCTGGTTGTGCGATGCAAATATAGGGATTGCAGATACATTCAAAATTGATGGACAAGATCAAGGTAGCACAGTATGAGGATGTATCTCTTAGGAGCATCAGAGCCCAAGTGAGAGCAGGATTGGAGGATGATTTTACCATTGCTGAGGTTGGATCTTTGCGGCATAGAGTTAGATTGTGTGTGCCTAGCGGGGAGCTACATGAAGAGTTATTGCAGGAAGTGCATCGCTGTCAGTGTTCCATACATTCAGGTGCCAACAAGATGTATCGGGATATGCGAGAGAGTGTGTGGTGGTATGGCATGAAGAGGAAAGTGGCACAATTTGTATCCAGATGCTTAGTGTGTCAGCAGGTAAAAGCTGAGAGGCAGAGGCTAGGAGTTTTACTTCAGCAATTACCCATTCCTGAGTGGAAGTGGGAATATATTACTATAGATTTTGTGTCTGGACTTCTACGATCTCCAGAAGAAAAAGATGTAATTTGGGTCATCATTAATAGGTTGACCAAGTCGGCTCACTTTTTGCCTTTCAAGATGGGTTTGTCTACGGAGAAGCTGGCAGAGATGTATGTGAGACAGATCATCAGGATACATGGAGTTCCCATCAGCATAGTGTCAGATCGGGATAGTCGTTTCACTTCTCATTTCTGGAGGAGTTGTAGGAGAGTTTGAGCACTCAGCTCAAGTTCAGTACTGCATATCATCCCCAGACAGATGGGCAGTCAGAGAGGACTATTCAAACTCTTGAGGTTATGTTGCGCACTTGTGTACTAGATTTTAGGGGTTCTTGGGAGGACCATCTCCATTTGGTAGAGTTTGCTTACAACAACAGTTACTAGGCTAGTATAGAGATATCACCTTTTGAAGCTCTGTATGGTTGGAGATATCGTACTCCCTTATCATGGGACAATGTTAGAGAGAGAGTTTTGCTTAGGCCAGAGATGGTTGTAGATGCAGCGAAGAAGGTTTAGTTGATCAGAAACAGACTTCGTGTGGCGCAGGACAGACATCGTCATTGGGCCGATAGCCACCGAAGACCTTTGGAGTTTGAGGGATTGTTTTATATTTTTGTTTTGTGTTTGTTATTGGTTGTTTGTTATAGATTAAGTTCTTAAGGTTGTGTTTTATTATAGGTGGGTGGTTTGGTGTTTCTGAGGGTTTCTCCGATACGAGGCACGATTCGCTTCGGTGGAGGCGGGAAGCTTAGTCCGCGATTCATCAGACCTTTTACTATTCTAGAAAGGGTCGGTGTAGTTGCTTATAGACTGGACTTGCCACCTGCATTGGTGGGAGTGCACAACGTGTTCCACATGTCACAGTTGAGATGGTACGTGGCAGATCCTAGTCATGTATTGGATCACTCGGAGATAGAGGTGGGCCCTAATCTTAGCTATCCAGAGCAGCTAGTTAAGATTCTGGATCGGAAATAAATGGTGCCGAGGAACCAGACTATTCTTTTGGTACGCATTGTATGGAGGCATCACTCTCCGGGGTAGTCTACACGGGGGAGAGATGATGAAATGCGAGAGCGTTATCCATATTTGTTTGTGCCTTGAGGTACATTCTTTCATAATTAGTTCTGTTCTTTAGTTCTGTTCATTTGCTATGTTCTGTTATTTTCTGGGGTAGTTTCATCTTTAAATTTTGAGGAAAAAATTATTTTAAGGAGGGTAGACTTGTCACTACCACATTTTCTAGGAAAGGGTATTTTAGTAATTTTATAATTAATTAAATATTGTGCTTGATAAATAATTATTGTTGTATTATTTAATTGTTGTTAGATGTTATTTATTTATTTTGGAATTATGTTAGTGGACCTAACTAGTTTAGTTTAGACTAAAGGATCAACATGTATTAATTGTTAGATTTTAGCCCAATTAAAAAGCCCATTGATTAGGAGGATGATTAATTTAATTAAACCATTAGACTGGAAGCTTCCCTCCTTAATTATTTTTTCATTAGAGGCCCCAAGGGATATAATGGATATTATATAGTAACTTGAGGAAGGGGTAAGGGTCCGGCCTATTAAAGAGGGGGGAAAATGTTTCTCTCTCCTCTTTTCATTTGCAAACTAGATCTAAAATTTTCCTCAACCAAATTCCTTCATTCCCATATCATTTACCTACCGAATTTTATCCAAATTTCTTCCCAAATCACTATTGGAGGCTAGTGGAGCAAGGATCTAGAAGGAGGAAGCAATGATCTACAAAGAGGAGCAAGGATCTACAAGTTGGAGGCCAATTTCATCACATTTGGAGGTTGCATTAGGAAAACATCTTCTACTAGGTATAATTTAATTTTTCCCCTTAAATTAGGTTCTATATCTGAGATTTAACCATGAAAAATCAACCCATATGCATAGGCTACCCATAGGATTTGGTTTTATGTTTATAGGAGGCCTATTGTGAAAGTTATGGTACTTTTTGTGTCAATTTTGGAGGAATTGTGAGATTGACATTTGTTGTGTGTGTCAATTGGTCCTATAGATCAATTTGGTATGTGTCTATGTGTTTGGGGCTAGTGTTGTGTCCACAATTGGGTACGTGTAGGTCATATCCCAATAATTTGGTGATACGTATTGATTTGGAGGTTTTTCCTCCGATACGGGACTTTGAGCATGTCATATTTTGACACGGACACGTAGATTTTTGTTTGTCTCTTCGTTTTATTCATAAATAATATATTAGACTTGCACGTGTCCTTCATGGTACGTATGGATGTGTAGTGGACTCATATCGCAAGCGTATCCTAGATCTAATGGGATACGAGTGTGATACACTCCATGTGTTGTGCAATTTAATTTTGTGATATATTTCTCTTGTGTTCTTAGTCATTGTGATGTGTAATTATATATATATATATATATATATATATATATATATATATATATATATATATATATATATATATATATATATATCTATGTATTGATGTGTCATAGATCTATGTATCTATTTTACCTATGTGTATATATATATTTATGTAGCTATTATTATACATATGTTAGAGCTATTTAATGTTGTTATATATATATACTTATATGATATATGTATATATATTATTGTATGATTATATATACGTATACGTTTATGTGTTGTTATATATATGATATTATATATATATATGTATGTTATGTCATATGTAGTTATTATGTACATATATATGTATGTGGAGGAGTATGTGTGTATATATATTATTAGTTGTGTTATATATGTTAGTATATATATATATATAAGAGATGAAAATTTGCAACAGTAGCTTTAGTGAAAGTTCTTTGTCACGATAACAGCAGTAGCAAAAACATAGCACAACAGCCGCAGCAGCTATAGCGACAGCAGTAGCGAAAATAGCAACAACAGCTGCAGCAGCAGTAGCGACGGTTGCAGCAACAATAGCGACAGCAGTGCAGCAACAGCGACAGCAGTGCAGCAACAGTGACAGTAGTAGTTCAGCGACAGCAGCAGGATTTTGTCACAAAAATAGCAGTATAATCAGCAATATCAGCAGCTATAGCGACGGTCAGCAGGGGTCTTTAGCGACAGATCTACATTTTTGAATAGTTATTATATATTTAATTATAATAGTTATATATATGTATATATATGGTATTAATATATATGTACAGATGTTCCTAATTGCTAATTGTGTTTTGTATACTATAATTATTATATTTAGTTGTTAGCATATATTTATTATTGGGTAGTTAGTATAAACAAGGTATTGGATATTACCTTGAGATACCAAGATAAGTATCAAGGTATTTTAGGATACCCAAGTATTGGGTTTGGGTATCAAGATTATGGTTTGGTGTTGTGATACCAAGTTGGTACAAAAATAAGGTATCCATTTAATGTTATAATTAGGATTATATATATATTAATATTGTTTGACATATATATGTGATGCTTTACCTATTATTTTACGTATCCTGAGATACGGTATCCTAGTATCCTAAGATATAGCTTTTATGACCTAGACTCTAGTATTTGAAACCAATATCTTTGAGATAGACTCTTGCAACCTAGAAATACGTAGTTTGACATATTTGACCATAGTTTGACCATAGTTGACCTTAGTTTGATAATAGTTGACTATAGTTTGACTTTTGACTTAGAGATGTGTCACGACCCGCACCCGGTATAGGGGCACGAGAGCGTGGGTACGTCGAGCCTATGCCGCAGCATCGGCGGTAGAATGCTGTCTAGGTCATGATACTATCTAATCAATCTCACATGGATATCCGACTCCATACAGAGACACGGATAATCACAATATAATATGTACAACCTACTCAATCACATAACTATAGCACGATAAGATCTCGAAGAAATAAGATAAATGCAACACAAGTCAAAAATAGAAATAGTCTAACTCAACAATAAATCCAAGTCTCAACAAGTATGCCGAAGACAAATCCGGTACCAAAAATAATCTGCTTAAAGAACTAACTAGATAACTAGTGATTCCGGCTAAACCTCCCAGAATCACAACTGAACTACCAAGTCCAAGTCCCAGCTACTTACCCTATGGTCCATAAGTGTCGGACACCAGTCATCTAGGCATAGTCTAAAAAATATTTTCCAGTCAGGAAGGAGCAAAGTACATCTCAAATAATATTTCCATTTAATTGATAAGGGCTATAAAACAATAAACAGATAATGCTATATACTGAGAGAAGACAGTGAATAAATGCAATGGCAAAGTTAAGAGACAGGTAATGTAAAGAGACAGGCAATATAGACAATATGAAACAGTCAATGCATATATAAAACGAAGAGAATGAGGTACAATATCATATACGGGTGATGTAGTATATGATCTAAAATAGGGAAATGTAACTATTCTAAGTGTTTAAAATATCAGTCTATCATGTGATCGGCTTGGGACAAGATCAGGCTAGTTATATATGATTTGCTATAATTCATGTAAGGTCAGGCTAACCATTTGGTTAGCTATGATGCTAGTAGTGGTCAGGCTAATCATATATAACAGCTTTGAGGCATATAATGGTCAGGCCGCACCCGACGTGAGATGTGGGATGAGCTATGATGTATGTAGAGTTGGGTATGATCACATAATCTACTAATATTTCCTCTGCCTCCAACTAGTACAGTGGATCAATCACGACACGTTACGTTACACAAGCAATATCCAATATATCATGTACAGGGTCTAAATATCAATGTTGTGTACAATGTCAATAAGATAATCAATATAACATCTCATGATTGCAGATCCAATCTATATACTAGTCTGTGTGGCATAGTGTCAAGAATCAGATATAATATTTCTAGATACTGGAATTATAGATATTATCAAATAATTAGAAAAATTATCAGAGAATGTACTCGCCTTGGGTCTTAAGCTGGTAACACCAACGTCCTATTCCAGAATATCGTCTGGATGATCCAACAGTCTTATAGATATATCATAAAACAATGCAATACTATATCAGATACTACTCTAACACACCTTTATAAATACACTGGAATCAAGGCTATGCTAGGTATGATACTGGTCAACTAGGGTCAGTGTGCGTCAAGTTGTACGGACGTCGCGTCTGTAATTGCTGTGCAATCAGACAATCAATGATACAGGTCTTGCCAGTACGTTGATGTACATATAATAGTCTGCTAATAGTTCACAGGGTCACAAGGTCATGTGTAGTTACGGGATATCCATATTTACACTCGGGTTCCCTAGCAGAGGTATATATTTAAATATACAAAGTACACTCATAATATTTACCAATTAAATACATACACAATATATATATACACTGAATGAATTTATACTATTATATATATGTACACATATACATACTAATCAAATTATACTATGTACGTATATACAAATATTAAAAAGGTACTAGGGATGCACGTACAATACGTATACATATGTATATATATATACCAGTTCGAGAAATACATCATATATATATATATATATATATATATATATATATATATATATATATACCAATAAAAATATATACTATATACTATATACTAAATACGTATATAAGTACATATGTATATTATGCTATGTATATATATATACCAAAAACACGTTTTTACCAACATATACTATATATATATGTGTATATATATACCCAAAATACATCTTTACCAACATATACTATATATATATATATATGTATATATATACCCAAAATACATTCATATATACCTACATACATACGTACATGAGGGGGGAGGACCGTACCTGCGCATGACGACGGCGAAGATGTCGACGACGACGTGGTGGTGCTTGGGACTGAGGGGGACCACTCGACGTGGAGGAGATGGAGGAGGAGCTGGGTCGGGAAGGGCTGTGTGGTCGAGCGGGTGTCGGCTCGAGGGGAGTTGGGTGGAGAGCAGGGAGGAGATAGCCAGACTGGGGCTGATGAGGATGGTGGAGCTGTGTATTGGAGGAGGTGGAGATCCGACGAAGTTCTGCAGGGTGGTCGGAGTAGAGGCAGCGGGAGGAGGAAGCTCTGGAGGAGTCGGAGAGAGCTTCTCGGGGTGTTGTGGGTTCGTGGAGAAGCCGCCGCAGCTCGGTGGTGAAGGTGATGCGGCCGGGAAAAGAGCTAAGAGCAGTGGCCGAAGTTGGAGGACAGGTCAACTGGAGGAGGAGCTCTCGTCGGTGCAGTGGCGGAGCAGCTCGGCTGCAGGGGAGCTCGGCTCGATGGCCGTCAGCGAGTGGGGTGAGAGAGGAGAGGCCGATGTAGGACTTCGGGTTGCCGGGCCGGAGCTAGTTGGTTATCGGAGAAGAGGCTGAGGGATGAGGGAGTTGTGGACGCTCGGGGATGGAAGTATGGCGGTTCAGGGGATCCCGTTGGGAAGACGAAGTCGAGGGTGGAGGAGCTTCGTCGGGGTGGAGCTGCAGTGCTCGGCGGGAAGAAAGCAGACCGGGGAGATGGAGGGAAAGTGGTGGAGCCGTGCCGGAGCAGCAGGCCGACGACTATGGGGTTGGAGCTTGGCTCGACGGCCGGGTCGGGTGAACAGGAGACAGGTTGGTATTCCCTCCTTTTAATTTTAAAAAGAGAAGAAGAAAAAGAAGAAAGAAAGAAGAAGAAGAAGAAGAAAGGAAATGAGAGATGAAAAGAAAGAGGGTGGCTACGGTTGAGTGAGGGGGAGGATGATGGGGGCTTCCCTAGGTTTGGGGATTAGGGCTTTCTTGGGAAAGAGGGAGGAGATGTGACATTAAATATGATAGGGTGTGTGGGAATGAATGGTGTTGATGCACCCATTCTGAATGGGTGGTCAGGATTTGACATGGAGGAATTTCTTCATGTAAGGATGAGGGTTGTTAACTAGTCAAATATTTGGGCTCTCCATTTGGTTTAAACCAATGGGGTGTTGACACCTAATACAATATTTATAAATTAGCACCCTTAAATTTGGGTATTTGCACAAACACATGAAATGATAAAAAATTGGTGGGCGATTTGGTGTTTGGTGTTTAGTAGGGTGAGGGGGTGTTGTGTGTTTGGTATGGGCTTAATTAGTGGGGGTATTTGGATTAAGTCGGAATTAAACGAGATCAGTCAAAATGGTATCCCCAATTTAATTAGAAATAAATGAAAGCTGTGTTCTAAAATTAATTAGGAGTACATGGGCCAAAATTATGTTGGGACACAAATATTATTAGTGAAGAAGACTCAGAACAGAATATTTCCCTAATTTGGGTTGTACGAAAAATGGGTCGAGATTGCCTCCAATTTCGATTGGAACGCACAACGATACAAAGTTGGAATTTATTTAGAAATTAAAATAAACGTCCGCGACGAATATTGTGCGGCTAAAATGAAGCACAAGAGAGCATAATTATGAGTTACAAAAAGGTCATAATGGAAGGCAGGCACGTCTAGGGCAAGGTTGCAAAATTTGTTGGAAGACAAAAGCTAGGGTAGCACTCCAAATATCGAAGAAGCGGCAAGGCGCAACAATTAAATAAAATTACGGTAATAATTACAACCTCAATTAATTAAATCCTAATTAATACAAATTAATACACAATCCTATAATTCAGTCAGGTGTTCATCTAGTAGACTTCTAGGTCAAGTCTACCAGCTCAACATTAATGAACACTGTATATAATATTATAAATACACATCTCATGCAATTATTTAAATTAAATACATGCAATATTAATTTTATATAAAAAGTCAAAAATACCCCTGTTTTTGGAACGTGGTAGTGACAAGTCTACCCTCCTTAAAATAATTTCATCCTCAAAATTCAAGATCCTCAATAGTAGTATTTACTCGTTATATTACCTTCCATCAAAATTTAAAACCCACATAATCAATCCACATTGTCATTTCAATATTTTTCAAAATTTCGTAATTATTGGATTCCTCAAAATCCTTAAATTTAATCATCGAATTCCATTTGTATCATAATCTCCTCAGAATATGATGTTAGTAATTAAAACCCAAATTTGATATCTAATCCACTAATTCAATCTAAACAATGCATATTTATATAAAAAAATCTTATCCAAAAGTTTAAATTTAAATACTAACCCATTAATCATCTTACTCCTCAAATTTTGGGTAAATTACTAGATACAATTTACTATCCAATCCTTAATTTTAGTCCAGTCAATGCATATTTATAAAATTTAAATCCTCATCCCAAAGTTTAAAATCGCACACTAATCCGTTAGTGATCTCAATCCTCAATTTCCTTTTCCACACCAAAAACAATAATGTAATAGTTATAAAATTTTCAATACCACATTCAATATAAGTTCATAACTTGCAGGCCAATGAATGTAATGATAATCTCCTTAATTTCCTCAATGTTAGTGACATTCAATCATACCATGATCTTCATAAAATTTATGATTTAACAAATCGTCAATTCCGTCATGTTAGTTTTCACTCTTTATTTAAATTCATATTTTATCCTCGAAATTTAAGGCACCTTGTCTCTCTTTGTCGAATCATAACCTTTTCATTAATTCCTTTACTACGGTCAACTCTCAACAATCAAAGTCTAAGAGAATCCTACCTATAGTCATAAAATACGCAATACAGAAATATGCATGGTCATAGTCTCCTTTGTCATGGTATTATTGTCTCTATCGGGGTGTACTACTAACTACATTCTAGCAAGGAAATCATGAATACAAACTACGGTACTAAGGAATAAATTAATCAATCAACAGACGAAAAAAGGAACAGAAGGAAAGAACAGAACATACTCTTCTAACCCATTACTTGGATATCTTCATCCTCTAATATACACTCAACTCTGGCACATTCCTTAACTAATTCCTATCCTTGTACACTGGTACCCGTATCAACTAATCATTAGTCCACAACATCCATGAATACATCCATATTGCACACATCTGTCTATTGATACCAAAATCTGATACCAAGGGCCTCTCAATATTATCATTGGTCAATGATGCATGTAAAGTTTGATACCTCTATCTCTTTAGGTACCACAGTTCTACTACAAGTACACCCACTGCTAGTCCTCTTTCCTACTACAATTGTTCATACTAGTTGTTCTTATCACTCAAGAGCACACTAAGTGCAACACACCATACTAAGTACTGTTCTCTCTAATATAACTTTAGATGGACACCCAAGTCTGTTTGCAGTGCCATCTCAAACATGCCCAAGTCAACCGATTGTTACGTATGCACTTCATCCACTCATATACTAATATATATTTCTTACCCACCGTAAAAAATTAATCCTCAAAATAAGATCATCAAAGTTTAACTTCTTGAACAATTTAAAATAAAATGCATATACTTCCTCAAAAGTCAAATACTCAATATCGAAATAAAATTTTAATTGCTTCTAAAAATCTTTATAGCTTTGACTATGTTTATTGAATCAAATTTGAATCCTTAAAATTTCAATAACATAGAATCTCAACTCCTTAAAAGTCTTAAAAATTAAAATTCATTTCCACTCTTCAATTTCAAATCCACAATTATACCTATAAATGCTCACGGTCTCTAATACTCAAGGTGCACTCAAATACACCCATTGTCTACAACTCTCAACTATGTACTAAAATTTGTACTGCCCGAATTACTTGCACTATTACTTCCAAATGATCAAAGTTATCATCACACGTATTTTCTCCAATGAGTTTCTATCTATATTAACTGGTATATCAGTCTAATTATCATCACACAAAGTGCTTACTGTTATTAGCATCATTCTCGACTTATCCTCGATATATAATTATTAGCACTCTTGGTATGATAACACTAGCTTCATTATTGGATCATCTCATCAAACTTATTAGAACTCACGGTTACTTGCACCTTCTATAACACCCATGTCTCACTTTACTCTCATGGGTAAGTATATGGTTCCTCATCTCGATTGATGTATATGTATTTCCCTTTTATCTTTTACAGCCTGTTAAACTAATATGTGATACGCTTCACCACTTTTATTACCAATCCTGATATTTCTCTACTCATGACATCTCATTTTAACTCTTTATGCGTATACATTTCTTTATTTTGAATACACCCAAGTATCAATCATCCAGTTGAACATCATGCTTCCATTAATTCTTAACACAATTCCTTGATACTTAATTGTTTACATAGATCACTCAATTACATAATTATGATTATCCAAGATGGGTATGCTGGCCCTGATACTAACTCTTGGAATTATCACTGAGACTCTATACTCTCCTTCTACTTATAGTACTATAATGACACCTATCCTAGAGCTATTGCTATGAGGTACTATGCTACGGGTTAACTCTAGATTAATGCCTACTGTTCACCTGTCCAACTAAGAAATACTTATAACGAACAGGTCACACTCAGACAACACTAATACAAGACACAGACATAATTACAAGTCACTAATTATCATACTTAACAAGGAATCCTCCAAGAATATAAGCTAAAAAGTAACTGGATTGAGGACTGAAGGTATTGCTACCGCTAGCAAGGAAATGATGGAACAACGTCCTGTAATAACAAAAATAGTTAAGTGTTGAGATGATACTTTAAGAACCAATTTAAGATACAACCTGATAATCATACACGTCTGTTGTAGAAGCATAAAAAATATGCTGGATAGCTATACGCAGAATGTTGATGCATGGCAGCGTAAACAGAGGACCTCAGAGCCATCAAGACCTGCAACAGAGCTTTTCCTCCGAACACAGTGTAAAATATAGGCTCAAGGACCATCCGCGTAATACGATGTACCCAGGCTGCTTCAGCGTAAAACAGGTGCTTCATCGCCTTTATGGCGTAAAACTCATCCGCTTTCAATGCAGCATTGAAGTGTACGAGGAACACTTCGTGTTCTTCAAAATGAACCTGTCAGATCATGCAATGAACCTGACATCTGGACTCTTGACAGAGAGTACTGAATGACTCCCCAGGCGACGGGTATCAAGATGGCACAGCACTGCAACCCAGGCTGTCATTTACTGCCATTCCTTTGCGTAAACCACTTTTACACATACGAAGGAAAATGCTGCCTTGTTTTACACAGGCAGATATGAGCTATTTACGCTCCGCAGAAGACAAACAGTCTGCTACGTCAAAAGCTGCACTTCGTACAGGGCTCGAGGCACGTCTTTGCATTTAATGCGCAGAGCGGTGACAGTTTCTTGAGGTACGTCTCTGCATTTAAAGTGCTGAATACTGACAAATGCCCGAGGCACGTCTCTGCACTTAATGCACAGAATGGTGGCAGGCCTTCAAAATACGTCTCTGTATTTAATGAGCAGGATAATAGCGGATCTCCATATTTAATGCAGGAGATTTGATTAAATGTCACCGAACCGTCGTTTAGTGGCATCCCCTCTACGTAAACTACTCTTACGTATATAAGGGAATACGCTGCCCAGTTTTACACAGGCAGACATGAGCTTCTTACGCTACGCGAAGGCAAACAGACCGCCACGTCAGCAGTTACTCTTCGTACAGGATTCGAGGCGCATATATGCATTTAATGCACAGAATAATGGCAAATCTTAAAGACAAGCCTCTGTATTTAATGTGCAGGATGGGGGCAGATCTCTGCATTTAATGCAAGAGATTTGATTATATCTCCAAGAGCCATAATTCTGGCTAAAACGTTCACATCTCCAAGAGCCATAATTTTGGCTAAAACGTCCACATCGTCTCGGCTTCTATGCCTGCTCAGCTTTTACGCCTGCTCGGCTTCCACGCCTACTCGGCTTCTATGTCCACTCGGCTTCTACGCCTGCTCGGCTTCTATGCCCACTCGGCTTCTATGTCCACTTGGCTTCTACGCCTACTCGGCTTCTATACCTACTTGGCTTCTACGCCTACTCGGCTTCTATGCCATGGTGATAGTCATTGGCTTCTACGCCAACCTCTTCTACACAAGGGATAACTACCTACGTGGCTTCTACGCCGTGATCTTCGCAGCAGATATACGCGTTCTGTCCCTTAGCTGGACGCGCATCACATGCTCATTCAAAAGGTCATCTATACGCAGGCATTGGTTATTTTAAACCATCGTGTAAAAGGGTGCTGTACTTTCTACTACTCCGTTTCTACGCCGACTGTGTGGTCACTGTCACTAAAAACTCTATAAATAGAGACCTCTATCAACATGGTGGGAAAATTGGTCGAACGGGAAAAATTGATCAAGAGATCCAGTATCAGATCCAACGGTCGCAAAGATCAAAGGTCAAACGGTCAAGAGAGAGAGAGAGAGAAGAATCCAGAGCTCAGGTATAGAGAAGGGATCGACGACTTTGGCATCGGGCATCCACCCTCTTTAGCAACCTTCGAAGCTATTTTCTGTCTTCCATGACACTTCTTCAACATCGTGTGCTCCAAGGGCTAAAGTGATCGACTGCAGATCAGACACCTATAGTAATATTTACCCAGATTAAATAAATTATACTTAGTCATCCTCGTTTTCCATATTATCAATCTTTTCCATTAACATAAAAGAATGACAGGTTTTCGTATAAGACCTCATTTTCCACATTATCAATCTTTTCCGTTTATTATCCTAAACATCTGTCAGAAATCATGACACTTAGAATCCTCACCATGCCAGTAAGCATAGGTGCGATAAATGACAAGTCCCGTAACTAAGGTATGCAACTCTATAATTATGTCATCTAGAATCTTTGCCACGCCAACCGGTATGGCTGCGAGAGACTCTAAATTTTATAACTAAAGTATGTACATCCAAGTCAGGTTCCTACGTTCTCATCACGACAGCTAGTATGGCTGCGATAAACTCTAGGTTCCATAACCAAAGTAGATATTTTACCTTTCTCACTGTTCTCATTAATGTATGTCGTCAGATGATACCATAAAGTTTAGTTCATAAAATTCATCTCAATATAAAATTAACTCAACAACGATACCAAGAATTTAAATTTAACAACTGGTCAACAAGAATCAAACATAATATCAACGAATGAGGACGGACGAAAACAAGGCGAAGGATTTAAATTGGAAATTGTAATAAGATTCTCAAGGGCTCATCCCAGGAATCTCTCAAATAAATTATGATTGAGTATCTTTCATCCTAGTATCCTATGTCCTATATCTTATCACAGGCACGCGGTAGTACAACTAATACGTCGCACTACCATGACATCGCACAACTTGCGAAGTCTGAACTGCATGGACCACCACTAAAAATGTGTCACGACCCGCACCCGGTATAGGGGCATGAGAGCGTGGGTACGTCCAACCTACGCCGTAGCATCGGCGGTAGAATGCTGTCTAGGTCATGATACTATCTAATCAATCTCACATAGATATCCGACTCCATACGAAGACACGGATAATCATAATATAATATGTATAATATACTCAATCACATAACTATAGAACTATAAGATCTCGAAGAAATAAGATAAAATGCAACACAAGTCAAAAATAGAAATAGTCTAACTCTACAATAAATCCAAGTCTCAATAAGTATGCCGGAGGCAAATCCGGTACCAAAAATACTCTGCTAAAAGAACTAACTAGATAACTAGTGATTCCGGCTAAACCTCCCGGAATCACAACTGAACTACCAAGTCCAAGTCTCATCTACTTACCCTATGGTCCATAAGTGTCGGACACCAGTCCTCTAGGCATAGTCTAGAAAATATTTTCTAGTCAGGAAGGAGCAAAGTACATCTCAAATAATATTTTCATTTAATTGATAAGGGCTATAAAACAATAAACAGATAATGCTATATACTGAGAGAAGACAGTGAATAAATGCAATAGCAAAGTTAAGAGACATGCAATATAAAGAGATAGGCAATATAGATAATATAAAATAGTCAATGCATATATAAAACGAAGAGAATGAGGTACAATATCATATACGGGTAATGTAGTATATGATCTAAAATAGGAAACTATAACTATTCTAAGTGTTTGAAATATCAGTCTATCATGTGATCAGCTTGGGATAAGATCAGGCTGGTTACATATGATTAGCTATGATTCATGTAAGGTCAGGCTAACAATTTGGTTAGCTATGATGCTAGTAGTGGTCAGGCTAATCATATATAACAGCTATGAGGCATGTAATGGTCAGGCCGCACCCGATATGAGATGTGGGGTGAGCTATGATGCATGTAGAGTTGGGTATTATCACATAATCTACTAATATTTCCTCCGCCCCCAACTAGTACAGTGGATCAATCATGACACGTCACGTTACACGAGCAATATCCAATATATCATGTACAGGGTCTAAATATCAATGTCGTGTACAATATCAATATGATAATCAATATAACATCTCATGATTGCAGATCCAATCTATATACTATTTCGTGTAGCATAGTGTCAAGAATCAGATGTAACATTTCTAGATACTGGAATTATAGATATTATTAAATAATTAGAAAAATTATCAGAGAATGTACTCGCCTTGGGTCCTTAGCTGGTAACACTAATGTCCTGTTCCAGAATATCGTCTGGATGATCCAACAGTCCTATAAATATATCATAAAATAATATAATACTGCATCAGACACTACTCTAACACACCTTTATAAATACACTAGACTCAGGGCTATGCTAGGTATGATACTGGTCAACTAGGGTCAGTGTGCGTCAAGTTGCACGGGCGTCGCGTCTGTAATAGTTGTGCAATCAGGGAGTCAATGATACGGGTCTTGCCAGTATGTCGATGTACATATGATAGTTTGCTAACAGTTCACAGGGTCATAAGGTCATGTGTAGTTATGGGGTATCCGTATTTACACTGGGTTCCCTAGTAGAGGTATATATTTAAATATATAAAGTACACTCATAATATTTACCAATTAAATACATACATAATATATATATACACTTAATGAATTTACACTATTATATGTATGTACACATATACATACTAATCAAATTATACTATGTACGTATATACATATATTAAAAAGGTACTAGGGATGCACGTACAATACGTATACATATGTATATATATATATACCAGTTCGAGAAATACATCATATATATATATATATATATATATATATATATATATATATATATATATATATACCAATAAACTATATACTATATACTAAATACGTATATAAGTACATATATATATTATGCTATGTATATATATACCAAAAATATATTTTTACCAACATATACTATATATATATATGTATATATATATACCCAAAATACATCTTTACCAATATATAATATATATATATATATATGTATATATATACCCAAAATACATCCATATATACCTACATACATACGTACACGAGGGGGGAGGACCATACCTGCGCACGACGACGGCGAAGATGTCGACGACGTGACAACTGAGGGGGAGAGCTCGACGTGGAGGAGATGGAGGAGGAGCTGGGTCGGGGAGGGCTGTGTGGTCAAGCGGGTGTCGGCTCGAGGGGAGTTGGGTGGAGAGCAGGGAGGAGATGGCCGGACTGGGGCTGATGAGGGTGGTCGAGCTGTGTATTGGAGGAGGTGGAGATCCGGCGAAGTTCTACAGGGTGGTCGGAGTAGAGGCAGCGGGAGGAGGAAGCTCTGGAGGAGTCGGGAAGAGCTGCTCGGGGTGCTGCGGGTTCGTGGAGAAGCCGTCGGAGCTCGGTGGTGAAGGAGATGCGGCCGGGGAAGGAGCTAAGAACAGTAGCCGGAGTTGGAGGATAGGTCGACTGGAGGAGGAGCTCTCGTCGGTGCAGTGGCGGAGCAGCTCGGCTCCGGGGGAGCTCGGCTCGATGGCAGTCAGCGAGTGGGGTGAGAGAGGCGAGGCTGGGGTAAGGCTTCGGGTCACCGGGCCGGAGCTGGTTGGTTGCTGGAGAAGAGGCTGAGGGATGAGGGAGTTGTGGACCCTCGGTGAATGAAGTGTGGCCATTCAGGGGATCTCGTCGGAAAGACGAAGTCGAGGGTGGAGGAGCTTCGTCGGGGTGGAGCTGCAGTGCTCGGCTGGAAGAAAGCAGACCGAGGAGATGGAGGGGAAGTGGTGGATCCTGCCGGGGCAACAGGCAGGCTGTGGGGTCTGAGCTAGACTAGACGGCTGGGTCGGGTGAACAGGAGCACGGTTGGTATTTCCTTCCCCCCTTTTAATTTAAAAAGAGAAGAAGAAGAAGAAGAGAAGAAGAAAGGAAAGGAAAAATGAAAAGAAAGAGGGTGGCTACGGTTGAGTAAGGGGGAGGATGATGGGGGCTTCCCTAGGTTTAGGGATTAGGGCTTGCTTGGGAAAGAGGGATGAGATGTGACATTAAATAGGATAGGATGTGTGGAAATAAATGGTATTGATGCACCCATTCTGAATGGGTGGTCAGGATTTGACATGAAGGAATTCCTTCATGTAAGGATGAGGGTTGTTGACTAGTCAAATATTTGGTCTCTTCATTTGGTTTAAACCAATGGGGTGTTGACACCTAATACAATATTTACAAATTAGCCCCCTTAAATTTAGGTATTTGCACAGACACATGAAATGATGAAAAATTGGTGGACGATTTGGTGTTTGGTGTTTTGTAGGGTGAGGGGGTGTTGTGTGTTTGGTATGGGCTTAATTATTGGGATATTTGGATTAAGTTGGGATTAAACGGGGCCAGTCAAAATGGTATCCCCAATTTAATTAGAAATAAATGTAAGCTGTGTTCTAAAATTAATTAGGAGTACATGGGGCCAAAATTAGGTTGGGATATAAATATCATTAGTGAAGAAGACTCAGAATAGAATATTTCCCTAATTTAGGTTGTACAAAAAATGGGTCGAGATTGCCTCCAATTTCGATTGGAACGCACAACGATACAAAGTTCGAATTTATTTAGAAATTAAAATAAACGTCCGCGATAAATATTGTGCGGCTAAAATGAAGCACAAAAGAGCATAATTATGAGTTACAAAAAGGTCAGAATGGAAGGCGAGCACGTCTAGGGCAAGGTTATAAAATTTGTTGGAAGGCAAAAGCTAGGGTAGCGCTCCAAATATCGAAGCAACGGCAAGGCACAACAATTAAATAAAATTACGGTAATAATTACAACCTCAATTAATTAAATCCTAATTAATATAAATTAATACACAACCCTATAATTCAGTCAGGTGTTCATCTAGTGGGCTTCTATGTCAAGTCTACCAGCTCAATATTAATGAACACTGTATATAATATTATAAATAGATATATCATGCAATTATTTAAATTAAATACACACAATATTAATTATATATAAAAAGTCAAAAATACCCCTGTTTTTGGAACGTAGTAGTGACAAGATGGCTTGTTGACCTAGAAGTTGACTAGTTTAACTTATTTTCTTTTTGAAACCTTGTATTGATGTTATATTCCATATCTAGGTCTTCGAGACACCGTATCAGACATCAGTGAGACTATTCTTTGGACTTCAGGCGAGTACATTCTCTGATAGTTTTTCATTTATGATATCCTCTATGTTCATTGTATCTAGTGTAGATATCCATGTTTCTTGACACGATGGTTACACGGATTGGTATATCCGGATCTCGTTAAGAGATGTTATTCCTTGGTATATGGTGTATCTTGTGCAATACTTGTTTCATTGATTATCTTGTACATGTACAAACACTGATTCTCGGGAAGAGTCACTATCTTCTTGGGGAATCCCGTGCCATAGCATACCATGGTTGGATCCACTATACCAGTCGGGGTTGGGGATTATGTAGTGTAGATATGTGATCATACCCTCCTTGTATCAAGTCTTGTTCATTGAATAGTGTTAATCAGACACCGCACATATGATTAGCCAGGCCATAAATCTTGTATCATATTCCTAAGTCTATCACATGTTAAGCTAGTACTCACATACTTAGTCATTAGTATTCTTGTTCATTGTCATATTGCTCATTATTATATTATTTCAGTATTTTCTTATTGTATATCTCTTGTATCTATTGTGCATCTTGTATATTCACATCTATTTACTATTATATAGTTTTTATCATTGATTAGAACTGCTGTTAGAGATGTACTATGCTCCTTTTCTGACTGGATATATTTTTTCCAGATGACACTAAGGAGTGGTACCCTACACATTATGGACCTCAGGATGTTGTGGATTTAGAGTCAGAGACCCTGGCTCAGGAGGGACTTATCCCTACTGAGCCAGATGACTCGAGACTTGTAGCTTCTTAGAATTCTTTTGTACTGGATTTGTCTCCAGCTTATTTTTGTAGTATTCTTTCAAACTCATTGATGTTATTATTTTCGACTCATGAGTTGTATGTGACTATTCTATTCTTTTTCATATTCGTACTCATTTTCATCATAGATCCGTGATTGTGTATATTGTTATCATTGGTGGTTCATTATATTGCTAGATAGATTACTCAGACAGCGTTCTACCACCGATTCTGTGGTGTAGGCTGGACGTTATTTTCGACTTACCTCCCTACATCTAGTGCGGGTCGTGACAGAAGCCCAAAATATCCTGAGCCATATGTGCTAGAAGGGCTACGCCACAAGCTCCCCAAAAGCATGCGCCATTGTTTGTCACACGCGCTACTTATGTAAGACTCGATAGGGAAGACTCAGTTGCACATGCGTCGGATGTGGGTCGACCCTTTGAGCCTTTCCAAACCCACTTGGATGCAGCAGTTATACTAAAACAAAGTCGGGGAAAATTATTTTGATAACAGACCCATGCGCCCCGTTTGGCTGTGTGCATATAGTAGGTCTGTCTCACATCAAGTCTTCCACTAATGATTCGGTTGTTGTTTCTACAGAAGAACTGGGTCAGGAAGCAAATATTCTACTTTTACCTCCATGCGCAAGGCTTGCCCGAGCACATGAGATGGGTGCAAAAGTGAAGCTTCCATCGTCTAATTTATGCAACTTTATTAATCAGAAGCATAAGATGAAAGAGGCAACCCTTGCACATGACATATCCTCTCAAAGACACACTTATGCCAACATCATCATCAACTACTGCTGCATCGAGGCGTCAGTCCCTCCAACTAGATAGTCGACGTTCCAGCGATTGCAACCTACAATACCAACACGACGGCATCTTAGGGAATAACTACACAATAAGGAAGAATTTTTTGTCGCTTCATGTTTCTTAACGTAGAGGTCTCCTCCTACGAAGAAGATCTCGAAGAAAATGTCACCTAACCTAAGGTTGTCGGTTAGCACATGTAAACCCCCTCGATTTATTCTATAGATAGTCAGGTTTGGATTTGGAAAATTTTGGATTTAGCAGCAAATGTTGAGATTTAGAGTGGAGTTAAGTTTGTCTGGTATTTTAATTTATTTAATTAAAACCCTTGCCGTGCCCTATCATTGCTTAATTATTTGGAGCCCAATATCATCCCATAAATTCCATCGGATCATTATACTTCGGACTTGACCCGCCAAATTAGGCACTGGACTTTTCCGTTACTCAAAATCAGATTTCGTTGTGCTCTAAATTAATTATACAATTTTTCGAAACCGTAATCCATATTTAATTTTGTGTCGGACACCTGTGTCATTACCCTCAATTTTGAGATACCAACTTAACTAGTAGAGTCGGACCAACTAAAGGGTCCAAGACTGACTTCAAGCCCCCACCATTTTTGACCTTTGAGTCATTTTCGGATTTTGACCCCAAGTGCCCCCATTTAATTTAAAAGCACGGGACACTTTAATTCTATTTAAATCGGGGATACCAATTTTGTCTAATCCTATTTTAATCCTTAATTAATCCCAATGGCCATTAAATTAAATCCGTGCCTAACGCACAACACCCCCACACCATGCAAATCATCAAACGCAATTTTCTCCACAATTTTTGTATCATTTTATGTGTTCGTGCAATTTCCCAAAATTAAGGTGTAAGCCTCCTGATTTTCAGTAATTATTAAATTGGATTTTTCTGGATTTTTTCAAGAATTTTCTGATGATTAAAACTTAGGTGTTTGGTAATTAAATAATTTTTAATTATGGTTAATTTATATTAAAATATTATGAAAATAATATTTTATGGTATAAAATAGAAAACCAAACATGGGGTAATTTTCTGCGGATTTATTGGACTCCGGAAACCCGTTTAAAGCCTTGAAAACCGAAGTACATTTAAACCGAATTTAACCCGTGCCAACGCGCGACATTTCCATGAGAGCCGAAGCCAAGCCCAAGGAGCGTTGACCCAGCCCAAAACCTAGGACAAACCCTAGTCCAAATCCTGTATGTATAAATACATGATTCCCTAGGTTTTTCTCCACAAAAAAAAATAAAAAAAAAAGAATTACCAAAATTCCCCAAAATTTCCCTAATCCCTAATCCTAAACCTAACCCTAACCCTAAGCCGCCAATCCTCCGCCGCACCCGACCTTCACCTCCCCTGGCTTCCTCCTGTGTCACCTCGGCCGAGACGCACGAACACCTCCGCCGCCGTACCCTGATCGGCGCCGCCCGCTGCATATCCCCTCGCCTCACTCCTCCTCCGCCCGGACAACCCCACGACTCCACCTTCTCCCTCATCTCAGGCCGCTGCACCCATCGACCTCCCCGACCAGACTCCACAGCCCCACACCACCGCCCGAGCACACCCTTCCCCGCTCAACTCACCGTCGCTGACGCTGCTCCGCCCAGCAGCTGACCCGCACCCCTCCACAGCAGCGCCACCAGGCCACACCTTCCCGCTCCCCTCGACCTCAGCCATCCCCACGTCGTCAAACCCCCTGCCTCTGACCTCCCCCTCGGCTCCACCTCACCGCAGCACCTCCGCCACCTTCGGCCCCTTCGCTAGGACTCGCCCTGCCTCACCGCAACAGCTTCCTCCTCCGCTTCGACGAGCAACAGCGGCTTCCTCCTCCGCTTCGACGAGCAGCAGCAGCTTCCTCCTCCGCTTCGATGAGCAGCAGCAGCCGACGATGACTCCCCTGCCCTAGCCACCTCCGGCCGCCCACTGACACGGACACAACAGCCCTGAATCGGACACAAACAGAAACCCTAGTCTGGACACACAGCGGACACGAAGGAGACACTCGGACGCGGAGAAATTCGGTTTTCGGAGCCCTGTTTAGGTAACGCTTCCTCTCACCTTGTGATTCTGTTTTCAATTCTATCAGTTGCGTCGCGTAGACTCTATGACTCTCTCGGTGCCCGTGCAACCCGCTCGGTGCATCGCGTCCTGTGGTGATCGCACACTGCGATCCAAAAATAGGAAAACTAATGCCCTGATTCACCCCGGAACTGAGTGCGCCCCACCAAACGGGACAACTTGGTCGCGCACGGTTTTCACCGATGCGTGCTCGACGTTGATAAGGTCGTGTGGGATTTTGCAGAAGTCGATTCGGATGTGCGTGCACACCGGAATCAACACGTATCCGCCGACACCGCCCCGTATCCGTCCTTTCTGGAACATGCTGTAACTTTGTGTACACATGTCGGATCGAGACGAAACTTGCGCCATCGAACTCGTAGCAATACGCTGGTCCTGTGACCC
This sequence comes from Iris macrosiphon, assembly GCA_036927795.1. Classification (NCBI taxonomy): domain Eukaryota; kingdom Viridiplantae; phylum Streptophyta; class Magnoliopsida; order Asparagales; family Iridaceae; genus Iris; species Iris macrosiphon. Next base: position 110,977,095 of record JAYESA010000013.1, read on the forward strand.
AAGTTTGGTTTGATTCTGAGAACGTTGAGGAAATCGCGTATCGTGGGCCCTATAGGCTCCATTTGGCGGGCAATTTTGTGATCGGCTCATCGGAATCCAATTCTGGAAGTTCTGTTGGGTTCGTATAATCATTCCTGACTTGTAGACACTGAGTTTGAGGAATTTGGAGACCTTTAACCCTGACACGCTTTTTGGGGCAAAGTGGCCCACATGTGGACCCCGCTTTGGCCCAAAAATGTCATTTTTGCCCTTGTGTCCAAATTGGACCCAAGGACAGGCGTTTCTAGCTATTTGATATTTTTTGAATCTAATGGTGATGTTATTGCAGCAACCGGAGTAGTACCTACAGATCACACTGAGACCAGAGCTACAGTTGGAGCCAGGACACCAGGCAAGTGTACCTTACCAAAACTTGTAGTCCTTGTTACTTATTTCCTTGGCTTATATATATGTATATATTGTGGTTCATGCTTGACCTAGGGCCGTGTGACTTTACTTAGCGTTCGATTGATAGTCGGGTGCCAACACCGTATGCGGCGTTGTGTATTGTCATCTAGACATGGATACCGAGACCCCGATTTCTCGTACTTGTCCTATCAAGTACATCATGACCCAGGATACTTGACACTATTCATGAGACAGGATCTTCCCAAGATATTCGTGGTGATTCTGTATAGGATACAGGACTTGACAGAGATACTATATCCATAGATATTTATGAATTGTTGCATTTAGCTATGATTGTGCGTAACATGGACATGAGGCATCATGGACATGAGACGTATGATTACATTAGGTGGGGAGAGACACACAGGCTACAGGTTGATTATATCATGCCGTCGTGGTAGTCTTCTTTTTGATCTAGACTACCCACATGATATCACTGCTATCGGCTCCCCGACACAGAGCTAGTAGTGGTTTTAGCCTGAGTTCTAGTGCTGCTCTCATCTTGCATATCCCTTAGCTGGTTATATATTTACCCTATTGTTTCATTATTGCTGGAGAGATGCACCTGCTACAGGTTGATTATATTATGCCGTTGTCGTAGTCTCCCTTTTGAGCTAGACAACCCACATGATATCACTGCTACCGGCTCCCCGACACAAAGCTTGTAGTAGTTTCAGCCTGAGTACCAGTGATGTTCTCTCTTGTAATTCACCCAGATGGATACAAATTTTGCCTATATTTACTCATTTATTCTCTACACTGCATTTATTTTGGCATGAGCTTTCTTGTACCTTGCTATGTCCCCTGAGGACCTGGATTCGGATTATGTCCCCAGGATTTACAGACGAGATCTATCCCGAGGTATACGAGACCGCAGCAGGAGCTGATACAGGAGCTGTACCGACACCCGAGGATGAGATTGTGGCAGAGGACTTCTCCTGAGTATTGTCTGGTGATACTCATTTATTTCTATTTCCAGTTCCTTTATTTCCAGTCTATTGCATTGCTGTATCAGACTTGTTCGTGAATTGTTCTCCGAGACACTGTTATTAAGATTGTTAGTTATTTCTATTTACATTATTCTGACATTTAATCTGTGATTATCTGTTGTGGATGAGATTAGTTTAGACTGTGTCTTGTAACATTTGATCTATTTACTGTTAGACTACAGCTTGAGCATGCCCTGATGGATCCATTAAATTGGGTTGTCCATCGGTGCGTGCTGCTGGCCATTATCACGTGTCTAGTCCCTCGATATATTGGGACTGGGGCGTGACATAGTTTTTATGGTGGCCCATGCAGGTCAATGACTAAATTGTTCGATTTTAACTTAGGAACCGAGCAAGCCTGCAATAAGAATAGGATAAGTTTTTAGGATCTCATCCACTTGCTTGAAACGTTCTTGATATTTATATCGAATTCGAATTAATTCTTGACTTGCATCCTGCCTTGATTCCTGAGCGCCTCTTATTGTTTCTTTTGATTGCAAAATTATGAGACCACAAGCCGACGATGAGGCCCATCCAGGAACACCACGAGATGCTGTGGTAACCAATGAAGAGGAAGTAACACCAGTAGAAGAAGGTTAATCCGCTCAACAGCACAGTCAAGCAAATCACGCCCCGAGAATTCAGTAAGATGACGTTACACCATTGACGCAGTTTACTCCACCGATGCCTACCATTCCATAAGGGCAGGCCATAGACGGACATCAGATGTTTCAAATAATCTATGCAATAATACAAGCTCAACAGGAGGCTTTGAGTCGCAGTCTAGTAATCGCACTGGAGCAGGCAAATCTACCAGCACGACGGCCAACGACGGGCTCTATTTCTGATTTTCGCCAGCTGAAGCCCCATACCTTCTCAGGAAAAGAGGAGCCCACAGAAGTTCATGAGTGGCTCACCAACACACAACATTAATTAGAAGCAGTCGAGCTTCCAAGGGAACGTTGGATGACTGCTGTCAGAATATAATTGACGGATAATGCACATCACTGGTGGCTTTCTGAGGAGACACGGCTCAGACCAGACCGAGTCACTGGTGGCTATCTGAGGAGACACGGCACAGACCAGGCTGAGTCACTTGGGAAGAGTTCTCTAGACTCTTTCAGGAGATGTACATACCAGTCATCGCTCGATCAGAACATTGCGACAGGTTCAATCACCTCACTCAGGATACTATGACAGTGGAAGAGTATAACACAGAATTTATTCGTCTAAGTCGCTTTGCGCCAACCCTGATCCCGACAGAAGAAGAGAAGGCCAAGAAGTTCTTCGACGGACTAAACATTGAGCTACAGAAATTGATCGGATCTGTCGCACCCACTTCTTACTCAGACGTCCTTGTAGCAGCCCGACGCATGGAGCATGTCATCAGGAGAGAGACCAGTCTAAAGCGGTCGTCCACATCAGCACCAGCCATAGCACCACAGGAAGAAGCTATACAAAGACCTCATATGCACCAGCCACCCGAAGCATCTCCACAGGCAATACCTGCCTGTCCATATTGTCACAGGCGAGGCCATATAGAGAACGAGTACAGACGAAAAAGAAGATTATGTTTAGCTTGCGGATCCAGTCAGCATTTATTAAGAGAATGCCCTGAGCGTCGAGAAAGAGCACCAGTGGTTAACCAACAAGCGATACCAGTACCAAGGCCAGTCCATCCAATATTGGGAGCACCGCCAACGGAAGTTGAAGAAGTCCTACCACCAGCTCCAGGAGGGTATCAGCCGAGGCCACCCTTGATACCAAAAGCAGCACTTTTCCAGCAAGCCCGGCAGCAGCAGAGGAATCGACTACGAAGACGCGGACAAGCCCTGGCTATGACTTTGGAAGACGCGCAAACTCATGGAGTAGCTAATGCGCGTAAGTTTTTATAGTTATTCGTTTCTAATATTCGCTTTAGTTTATGCCTGTTGGTTCGTGACCTGGCCTTAACCTAGTAATTTTGAACTTGCTTATAATTGATAACTGTAGAGATTTTAGAGTCTTTTGTTATTGTGCTTATTTTGGGTTGTTTTATGAACTTGAATTAAGTTGTACCTCCTTTCATCATCATCTAGCGTACTTATATTGGTTGTACTACCTTGACTTATGCTGCTAATATAGCCTAGTTTTGTAAGCTTATTCTTTTATCGAGCTTGTTCATGACATATGTATTATTGGGTCGACACACGAATACAATTGTCTATTCAGAATCAGTGTATTACGGTCTGATCAACCTTAGTGCATTTTGGTTCGCTCTTCGCACGACTACATCATGTGGATTGAGATATATAGTTGACTAGTATACTTGCCCTCTAGATATGTCTGCGCATATTGTATCAGTTAAATAACTGTACCAACCCGAGCATGCCAACAAAGGATTACCATAACAGGATTTCAATCCACAATTGTCTTGACAAATCCTATTTGAATTCGTTAAACGCCTTGATCCTGATACTTCTATTCTATTACCTCACCCTTGAACTCTTTATTTTTGATCTTCGTCTTCCCTTATTTCGGAAAGACGAAACCTCGTGTTTAGTATAAGTTAGATATTTAGACAGTACTAGATATACCCCATAGGTCAATTGCATTATTAATGACCCTTTTATATATGATTAAGGGAATACCATAGGTGATATGTTTGGTGTTAAAGACTTGAGATTCAATAACATGATTAAATAAGTTGGGGCATAGCTTTATTGGATGTATAGCCTTAGATGATAGATGGGTAAATTCTAAGTTGGGTAGAGACCACAATGATCACTTGAGAGGAATCCTTTAGACTGTAATTAAGTGAGAATGGATAGAGAGAACCCTACCATATTTAATTTTGAGAATTTTTTTTTTATAAGTTGGGTAGATTGTAAGCCCCCTAATTTTTTGTAATTATTAAATTAGATTTTTCTGGATTTTTTAGGAATTTTTTGATGATTAAAACCTAGGTGTTTGGTAATTAAATAATTTTTAGTTGCGGTTAATTCATATTAAAATATTATAAAAATAATATTTTATGGTGTAAAATGGAAAACCGGACATGGGGTAATTTTCTGCAGATTTATTGGACTCCGAAAACCCATTTAAAGCCCTGAAAACTGAAGTACATTTAAACCGAATTTAAACCGTGCCAACGTCCGACATTCCCATTAGAGCCGAAGCCAAGCCCAAGGAGCGTTGACCCAGCCCAAAACCTAGGACAAACCCTAGTCCAATTCCTGTATGTATAAATACATGATTCCCTAGGTTTTTCTCCACAAAGGAAAACGAAAAAAAAAGAATTACCAAAATTCCCTAAAATTTCCCTAATCCCTAATCCTAAACCTAACCCTAACCCTAAGTCGCCAATCCTTCGCCGCACCCGACCTTCACCTCCCCTGGCTCCCTCCTCTGTCGCCTCGGCCGAGACGCACGAATACCTCCGCCGCCGTACCCTGATCGGCGCCGCCCGCTGCTGTAGAAGCATGAAAAAAATGCTTGGAAGATCTACGCAGCATCTTGATACAAACAGCATAAGCAGAGGCCTTCAAGAGTCATCCAGCATAAAATAGGGTTCTTCATCGCCTCCATGGCATAAAACCCAGCCGCTCTTAAAGCAGCGTTAAAGCGTACAAGGAACGCTTCGTATTCCCGAAAAGAAACTGTCCAGTCACGCAGTAAACCTGACCTCTGACTCCTGACAAAAAGTGCTGCACAGCTACCCAAACGACGGCTGGGAACGGGGGCAGACCCCTCGGGACGCGCTCCATAGTATGATGGCGGATCTCAGCATTTAATACAGAGGATTTGGTTAAAATATCACCAAACCGGCGCTTACTAAAATCCTCCGGCATAAACAGCTCTTTCGCGTGCAAAGAGAACACGCTGCCTTGTTTTACACAGGCAAACATGTACTGTTTTATGCTCCGCAGAAGACAAATCGCCAGCCACGTCAAAAGGTGCGCTTCGTACAGGGCTCGAGGCATGTCTCTCCGCCAAAAGCACACAGAGCGGTAACAGTGTCCCCTCAAGGCACGTCCCTCCGTCAAAAAGCACAGAGCGATGATAGTGTCCCCTAAAGGCACGTCCCTCCGTCAAAACGCACAGAGTGGTGACAGTTTCCCCTCAAGGCACGTCTCCGTATTTAATGCACAGGATGATGGCAAATCTCTGCCAAAGATTTGATCTCCAAAAGCCGTAATTCCGGCTAAAGACGTCCACATCAGCACCCTGGCACGGTACGCAGCGGCTTCTACGCCCATTCAGGATCTGTGCTCCTACGGCTTCCGCGCCCCCTCAGTCTCTACGACTGCTCGGCTTCCACGCCTACTCGGCTTCTATGCCTGTTCGGCTTCTATGCCTGCTCGGCTTCCATGCCTGCTCGGCTTCTATGCCATGGTGACGGACATTTGGCTTCTACGCCAACCCCTTCTACACAATGGATACCTACCTACGTGGCTTTTACGCCGTGATCTTAGTAGCAATTGTACGCGTTGTGTCCCCTTAGTTGGACCCGCGTCACCCGCTCATTCAAAAGATCATCTATACGTAGGCATTGGTTGCTTTAACCATTGTGTAATAGGGTGCTGTACTTTCCACTCCTCGGTTGCTACACCAACGGAGTGGTCACTGTCACCAAAGACTCTATAAATAGAGGCCCCTATCAATGGGGAACAAGGTCGGAAAAATTGGTCAAGAAACCGATATCAGATCCAAGGTCGACAATTTGGAAGATCGAACAAGGTCACCGAACCGGAGATCAGGAGACAGGGAGAGAGAGAGAAGAATACAGAGCTCTGGCAAGGAATAGGGAGGGATAACCTTCAGCATCGCCCATCCACCCTCTTTCGCAACCTCCGAAGCTGCATCCTGTCTTCCACGGCACTTCTTCAACATCGTGTAGTCCAAGGGCTAAAGTGATCGACCGCAGATCAGACACCTATAGCAATTTATACCCAGATTAAATAAATTATACTCCCGCATCCTCGTATAGGATCGAATTGTACAAGTTTGTTTGTAAACCAAAGGGCACGGGTCTCGTATAAACCCTGTCATTGAAATACACTTTCATTCTTTCGTTTAATACCACAAACAAGATGGCGGCTCTGCTGGGGACATCCTGCTCAACACGATGCGGTACCTGTAGGAACCGTGAAGAAGACACTGGTCGTTCATTTTGACCAGTCTGCCTACGAAGACATGCTTCGGACTGGGGGTAGCTCTCACTCTCTCTCCGTCCAAGACAACAGGAAGCTACGCAAAGTGTGGATGCCCAAGACATCCTCCGCCATTCCTGTGGACTCTCCGATCTCTCCGATCTCTCCGACCAATGAGGTGGTAGCATCGCTCCCTCCGTGCCCCGCACGTAAAATTCAGTCTCCCGCTACGCGCGGTACAGACAAAACTTCTGGTAAAGCCTCAGCGCTAACCCAGGAGTATCCACTGCGCTATACGCGTAGAAATCAGTCTCCCGCTACGCGTGGTACAGACAAAACTTCTGGTAAAGTCTCAGCGCTAACCCAGGAGTATCCACTACGCTATACGTGCAGAAACCAGTCTCCCGCTACGCGCGGTACAGACAAAACCTCTGATGGTGCCTTAACGCCAAATCAGAAGTACAGATCATGCTCCAGGCGCAGGACGACATCTGACCTCTATGGTGAACCAGATGAGCGCTGCGATCTCCGTAAGGGGAAGCAAGTGGGCGAATACTCAACTCCTCGGCCTTTACGCCAGCAAAAGAATGATCCGCCTATTCTCCGGATTACACGAGAAGCTAGTGGCCAACTGAGGGCTTGTCCAACTTTATGCCAGGCTGAACGAATCCCCAAGTTACGCCAGGCACAGTCCCTCGGCATAAAACAAGCTCAGATCGCGGAAAGACTCCCTCCCAGAAGATTATCCGCCGCCCAGATGGCCAACCTGTTGTATACAGGTGGCATAGGGGAAACCATGGTGCCCATCCTCCGCATACCCGCTGATAGGAACAGAAGAAACAAGCCTTCGTCTTATTCTTCTACAAAACCTACTGACCTGCGTACCTATTTGATCCAGAAAGACAAAGACAGGAGTCGTAAACAAGTTTTAGAACCCCTAACTGTAAAACGGGGAGCGATCGTATGGGAAGATGCAACAATATCTAATGTCATAATGATGTATGAACCATATGAAAATGATGCCTTTATTGTCCCTCCTACCCGCGACGATCAGCATCCGATAGTCTTCAAACACAAGCGGAGCGGTCCGGTTGAACAGGAAGAATTCTGCGAGTCTGAGAGTGGAAAAATACAAATCCACAGATACAGCCCACAGGCTTTGAAGATTATACAGAACATGGGTTATGATTTAAAATTAAAGCAAGACCTCAACTATGGAAAAGGCCGGCGAACACCATTGTAGAGTACTTCTCACCATCAATAAACTCGTTTCGGGTTGGGATATGCTGCAAAACCCAAAACTTCAAAATCTAATCCTGTACCACCCGAGGCAACTCCTGCTGAATCAGTTTCTTTGACCAGAGGCCACAGCGTGTCCGGGGGTAACTCACCTCGACGGAACAAAGCAGCGTCCAAGGCTAGGGACGGAAGGTCCTCGGGAGTCGGAGATGATACATCAACGGCAATCTTCCCGGAAGACCGTGAAACTCAGGCATCAGGAGCCCTGCGACCAAAAGGAACTTTCTCCTTCAAGGAAGATGACATAGTTGAAATCTTCAACATATTGAGAGAGGAACATAAGCTTCAGCTACCCGACATCAGGTACCCTATGAGGGTCGACAGAGTCGATGACCCAGATTATTGCCTCTTCCACCGGTACACTCATCACCCTACAAGGACCTGTTATGTGCTAAAAAGGAGAATTCAGGAATTAATCGATGCTAAGGTCGTCACTCTGCGTTTATAAAAAAAAAAAAAAAAAACTTCAGCAGGATAGCAGATGTGTGCCTCCGTCCCCGATGGAGTCACAATCATAAAAGTTTGTCATGTTCATATTACCTCTGAATAAAACTTTCGGCCGTCAATCATCATGTTCATATTACCTCTGATATTGATTGTCATCTACACTTAACATCCGTACTTAATTTCTAAGCACGCTAGTGATGTTAAGACCATAAAAAACTGCCATGTCCATATCACCTCTGAGCAGATGTGTACCTCCGTCCCCGATGGAGTCACAATCACAAAAGTTTGTCATGTTCATATTACCTCTGAATAAAACTTTCGGCCGTCAATCATCATGTTCATATTACCTCTGATATTGATTGTCATCTACACTTAACATCTGTAATTAATTTCTAAGCACGCCAGTGATGTTAAGCCCACAAAAAATTGCCATGTCCATATCACCTCTGAGCAGATGTGTACCTCCGTCCCCGATGGAGTCACAATCACAAAAGTTTGTCATATTCATATTACCTCTGAATAAAACTTTCGGCTGTCAATCATCATGTCCATATTACCTCTGATATTGATTATCATCTACACTTAACATCCGTACTTAATTTCTAAGCACGCCAGTGATATTAAGTCCACAAAAACTGCCATGTCCATATCACCTATGAGCAGATGTGTACCTCCATCCCCGATGGAGTCACAACCCCAAAGTCGAAACCGTTCAAGAACGACCCCTGGGCTCAACAAATGGATAGACAGTGGGAATTCTGCTTCGAGCAGAGAGAACCTCACACCAAGGACGAAGTTATCCAAGTCAATGTTGGGGGTGAGCTCTCACCAAAGCCAATATTTGTCAGTAACAATCTTCCCCCGGTCGAAAAGGAAGAGATCATACAGCTGATAAAGGAATATATCGACGTCTTTGCATGGAGTTATGAAGATATGCCAGGCCTAGACCCGAGGGTAGCTACTCATAAGCTCAATATTTCGACCGATTCAAAGCCAGTGAAACAACACCAACGTCGGTTTCGCCCGGATATGATGGACGCCATCGAGGACGAAGTCAAGAAGTTGATAACCTGCGGTTTCATCCGGGAAGAGCAACATCCCGACTGGGTTGCCAACGTTGTCCCAGTCATAAAGAAAAATGGGAAGGTACGTATCTGCATCGACTACCGAGATCTGAATGCGGCCTGCCCCAAAGATGAATTCCCCCTTCCCATCACGGACATCATGATCGATAACACCTGCGGCTTCGAGCGTATGTCTTTTATGGACGGGTTCTTGGGATACAATCAGATCAAGATGCATCCAGAAGACGAAAAGCACACTGCCTTCCGGACACTACTGGGGGTATATTGCTATACGGTCATGCCCTTCGGATTAAAGAACGCCGGGGCTACATACCAACGAGCTATGAGTAACATATTCCGTGAGCAGTTACGCAAGACAGTGGAATGTTACGTGGACGACATAGCTGTCAAAAGCCGACTCAAAGGTGATCACGTTCGAGACCTGAGGGCGGTATTCGAGTTAATGCACCAGCATCAACTCAAGATGAACCCTACAAAGTCCTTTCTGGGGGTATCTAGTGGCAAATTCCTGGGATTTGTCATTACCGCCAGAGGCATCAAAGTAGACCCTGACAAAGTCCAGGCGATCATAGCAATGCGACCACCCCATAATCTGAGGGAACTCAGGGGGTTCCAAGGATGTCTGGCTTACATCCGGCGATTCATATCCAACCTCTCGGGGAGATGTCAGCCCTTCTCTCACCTCATGAAGAAAGGTGTGTCCTTCATATGGGACGAAACCTGCCAGCAAGCGTTTGGGGATATCAAGCGCTACCTAACCAGTCCACCAGTTCTGGTGCCTCCCATCATGGGAAAACCCTTCTTGCTGTACGTTCGGGCAATAGATCATTCGCTAGGAGCTCTCCTTGCACAGAAGAACGATGTGGGTCATGAACAGGCCATCTACTACCTCAGCAGGATGATGGTCGGGGCCGAACACCGGTACAACCTAGTGGAGAAGGAATGCTTGGCTCTGATGTTCGCTGTCCAGAAGACGCGACACTACGTCGTCGGCCAGACTATTCATATCATCTCCAGGATCAACCCCCTCCGGGTGCTGATGAGCAAGCCAAGTGCCCTTAACTCCCGACTCACAACTTGGGCATTGCTACTGACACCATATGACATGGTCTACGTCCCATAAAAGTCCATCAAAGGCCAAGCACTGGCCGACTTCCTAGCAGCTCATCCAATCCTAGAGACCTCCAAGCTATACGAAGACATCCCCGATGAAGTTGCGGAATATAATTTTGCAAAGGAAAGGGACGTATGGCAACTATTCTTCGATGGCACCTCCAGAGTCGGTCCTAAGGGAAGCGTCGTTTCAGGAGTAGGAGTCGTCCTAGTTACTCTAGATCAGCTCGTCATCTACCGAGCATATTCTCTTAGCTAGCCCTGCTCCAACAATGTGGCAGAATACAACGCCCTGCTAATAGGGCTCCAAGTCGCTAAAGAGCTGGGGGTGGAATCCCTGGAAGCTTTCGGCGACTCTCTGCTCATCGTCAACCAAGTCAGAGGGATATACGAAGTCCGGAATCCAGACCTCATCCCCTATCACCAAGCAACGGTCGAGATAGCCATGACGTTCAAAAGGTTCTTCCTAGAGCATGTACCTCGAGCTCAGAATCTGGAAGCTGATGCCCTGGCCAGCCTAGCTGCGGACTTAGCTACCCCTATAAGAAGGCAGGATTCGGTAATCCTTCTTAACAGAGACTTATTCTGTGTGAAGAACAGCTGTCACCTAGAACGCAGCTACGCTGTAAACGCCGATCCTCCTACAAGAGATTGGACGAGTCCCTTCATAGATTTTGTGGCATACGAAATCTTGCCAGAGGACCCCAAAGAAGCAGTATCCGTCAAGAAACGATCGTTACGCTTCTACTTTGATGCATCTTCACAATACCTGTATCGCCGGACCTACGACGGACTGCTGTTAAGATGTCTCGCTGGCACCGAGGTACAACAGATTATCTATGAAGCTCACGACGGCGTGTGCGGAGCACATCAGCCCGGTCCTAAGCTGCAAGACCGCATCAGGAGAATGGGCTATTACAAGCCCACTATGATCACAGGCGCGATCAGTTATGCAAAATGATGTAGGGCCTGCCAGGTCCAAGCAGACTTCATACATCAACCGTCTGAATATCTACATCCTACGATTGCTTCCTGGCCCTTCGAAGCTTGGGGTATGGATATCGTTGGGCCCATTCACCCGTCTTCCTCCAGAGGCCACCGGTTCATACTGGCCATCACAGATTACTTTTCCAAGTGGTCCGAAGCAATCCCTCTGGCGGAAGTAAAGGCGTCTGATGTAATCAGCTTCATCAAGCACCATGTCATTTATCGCTTTGGGATTCCCCGAAGGATAATCCACGACAATGGACCTCAGTTCATCAGCCAAGCGTTTCATCAGTTTTGCGATAATAACCGGATACACAATATTGCCTCTACGACATATTATCCAGCTGCTAATGGTTTGGCGGAAGCCTTCAACAAAACCATTATCAAGCTCCTGAAGAAGTTCGTTTCTTCAAACAAAAGAGACTGGAACGAGAAGCTGGGCGAATGTCTCTGGGCATACCGCACAATGGTACGGACACCAACAGGTTGTACCCCCTTTTCACTAGTCTACGGAAGCGAGGCGGTCCTTCCTATCGAAATCCAGATCCCGTCACTCCGAATAGCCGTGACTAGTGAGCTGACTCGAGAAAAGAATGACCTGTTGAGGCTCCAAGAGCTCGAAGGATTAGACGAGAAACGCCTCCAAGCTCAGCAGCGCATCGCGCTCTACCAAGCACGCATTTACAAAGCTTTTAATCATAAAGTAAAGGAAAGAGTGTTCAAAGTCGGCGAGCTAGTTCTAGCCGTGAGAAGGCCGATGATCCTAACTCACAGAAGTAAAGGCAAATTCCAGCCCAAATGGGAGGGCCCTTATGTGATCGAGACAACGTTCTCAAACGGCGCCTACAGGATAGCCCAGCCCAACGGAGATCTGTTAATGGCTCCTATCAACGACAAATTCCTGAAAAGGTACTATGCCTAATCTCTCCTGCTCATAGAGGAAAATAACAAGGATCTCGATTCTGACAAAACTACTTCCAAAAACATAATTAGTTGGGTTATACTCTATCATGTCCGCATGACCTCTGAATAGATTTATTCCGCTAAGAAGTTTATCGAGAGTTTATCATGTCCATACTACCTCTGATATCACTCTCACCCAACCTGTCATTTATATTCCAAAATGATGGGTCCACAACAGTCAGAAAAGAGTCGCTGTTATTTATTCCCGAAGAAGGCAGAATTACATAGGAAGGGGTACATCAAGAAGAACCTATGCTCTTTCCCTTAGCGGAGGGGGTTTGTTTCGGCGCCATTTTTGAAAGACTCGAAGTGCTCGAAGAAAGAACGAAGAAAAACTTGAACAGTCGAAAGCTCTCTTTCGCAAAAGACAGATAAAGAGTTTTTCTTTCCAGAAACTGGGGATATATATACAGTCCGGGTCGACTCCTCGAATCCTCGGACGAACCCCTCGAGACCCTGACCAAATCTTGCAATTAATAGTTGGTTATGATTGGATGCTACGTCAGCCCACTACCCTTGGAAGACGGACAGTCAGCGAATTTGAAAGGTTTTTTCGTGCAAGACGGTTCAGCGGGTTCTACGCTAAATGAGCTTTCTACGCTCGACAGCAACGGATCTACGGTTTTACGCTCGCAAGCTACAAGTCTATGGTTTTACGCCCGGATGCCTTTGTGCTCGGTAGCTTTTATGCTCGAGAGGCGACAAACCTACGACTTTACGGTCAGCAGATACCAAATTGACGATCTCACGCTCGGTGGCGCTCAGTTTACGCTCAGCAGTAACAGATCCGCAAACCTCACGCTCGAAGAAATTTTCTTTTTAGGAGCTACAAATCAAACAGTTCTACGCTAAAGGAGCTTTTCTACGCTTGACAGCTACGAATCTAACGGCTTTACGTTCGACAGCTACAAGTCTATGGTTTTTTCTTGCCCGGATGCCTTTGTGCTCGGTAGCATTCTATGCTCTAGAGGCAACAAACCTACGACTTCACGCTCAGGAACCACAGGTCTACGATTTCTTGCTCGATGGTGTTCTACGCTCACAGGCTACAGATCTACAGTCCTACGCTAAAAGGAGCTTTTCTACGCTCGACAGCTACGAATCTAACGGCTTTACGTTCGACGGCTACAAGTCTATGGTTTTTTCTTGCCCAGATGCCTTTGTGCTCGGTAGCATTCTATGCTCGAGAGGCAACAAACCTACGACTCCACGCTCAGGAACCACAGGTCTATGATTTCACGCTCGATGGTGTTTTACGCTCAAGAGGCTACAGACATGATTTCCCGCTCCACGACTTTTCGCATATCCAAACAGTCCCCAAGGCGGTCAAGTGCAAAGAGTTCACACAGAAGATACTCGTTCTTAACCCCAAAGCATCCCCAAGTACCCGAAGTATGCAGAGTTCAAACATTGAGAAATTACTCCTCTCGGGTCTAGAAAACTGGAGTTTCATCCAGATTCCAGTCTGAACATCTCGTCTATCGAAGTGGAAACTCAGTTTGACAGCCAAAAACCTCGACCCTGTTCCAAGGGAGTTTCGAGAGATCATTCTTGAAGACGAATTCTGAACAAAATGAAATTCCGCTCATCAGAGAGGCAACAGTTCAGAAATTCTACGCAGTCCTAGCAACATGACAGTTCTACATGTTCAAAGTGCTCAGCAGCGTTCTATGGACTATCCGCTATGCATAAAGGACAGGGCCTAATACTCTTTCTATCAGAGTCAGCGTAGACGTGTCAAAGCTGCACATATTCAGACTTCACAAGCAACGTATGGTAAGACGATCATATGGAGAAGAAGACAATTTTATTAAAGGTTAAAATCATGATTACATATGAGGGAAATCCAGTCTACAAGGGTTTTTCTCTATTTCTCATGATTACATCTGAGGAAAACTCCGTCTACAAAGAAGATACCCCCTCGTCGTCCGGACGTCGCCCTCGAAAATCTGTTCTGACAGGTTCTGACATCGGCGATCTTCCTCTTCATCCAAGAAGATGATCAGTGGCAAGAGGATACAGAACTGGGCAGATGACCCATCCTCCAAACAGGAGGAAAATAGGGTAAAATCTACTTTCCTACAGACCACCGCCATGCTAGCCGGTCTGTCTGCCTCTCGTCACCAGAGGCATCGAGAGAAGGCACTGCTTGCGAGCCGCTGTGGTCAAATACGACCCCTCCTCTCTCCTGGGGCAACGCCATACAAAGTTGCTGATTATCCCGAGCAAGAGAGGCTAAGATGTCCTTCCATGATCCATCGTTGCAGTGGACACTTGCTCGAAGATGCCGTCTTTTATGGCTCCCTACATGCTGGAAGAACATGATCTTCTTCTTCCTCAGATCGATCCGACGAACTCCGGCGATCATCTCTGCATGACAATGGGAATGTGGTAAAGACAGATTCACCCCCCCAGCCTTTTATAGGCAAAAGAGATCACAGCGGTCCCCAATAAATCTGCCATAAAGTCAGCATCGACCGTTTTAACGCTCTATTCAGAAATGTTTCGAGTTACGAGAGGCCGTTCATGCTTTATTCAAAGCGTTTCAAATTCCGAGGAATTTAAAAGCTTTGAAGGGGTCTTGTAGAAGCATGAAAAAAATGCTTGGAAGATCTATGCAGTATCTTGATACAGAGCAGCATAAGCAGAGGCCTTCAAGAGCCATCCAGCGTAAAACAGGGTTCTTCATCGCCTCCATGGCATAAAACCCAGCCGCTCTCAAAGCAGCGTTAAAGCGTACGAGGAACGCTTCGTATTCCCGAAAAGAAACTGTCCAGTCACGCAGTAAACCTGACCTCTGACTCCTGACAAAAAGTGCTGCACAGCTACCCAAACGACGGCTGGGAACGGGGGCAGACCCCTCGGGACGCGCTCCATAGTATGATGGCGGATCTCAGCATTTAATGTAGAGGATTTGGTTAAAATATCACCAAACTGGTGCTTACTAAAATCCCTCGGCATAAATCACTCTTTCGCGTGCAAAGAGAACATGCTGCCTTGTTTTACACAGGCAAACATGGGCTGTTTTACGCTCCGCAGAAGACAAACCGCCTGCCACGTCAAAAGCTGCACTTCGTACAGGGCTCGAGGCATGTCTCTCCGCCAAAAGTACACAGAGCGGTAACAGTGTCCCCTCAAGGCACGTCCCTCCGTCAAAACGCACAGAGCGGTGATAGTGTCCCCTCAAGGCACGTCCCTCCGTCAAAACGCACAGAGTGGTGACGGTTTCCCCTCAAGGCACGTCTCCGCATTTAATGCACAGGATGATGGCAAATCTCTGCCAAAGATTTGATCTCCAAAAGCCGTAATTCCGGCTAAAGACGTCCATATCAGCACCCTGGCACGGTACGCAGCAGCTTCTACGCCCATTCAGGATCTGTGCTCCTACGGCTTCCGTGCCCCCTCAGTCTCTATGACTGCTCGGCTTCCACGCCTACTCGGCTTCTATGCCTGTTCGGCTTCTATGCCTGCTCGGCTTCCATGCCTACTCGGCTTCTATGCCTGTTCGACTTCTATGCCTGCTCGGCTTCCATGCCTGCTCGGCTTCTATGCCATGGTGACGTACATTTGGCTTCTACGCCAACCCCTTCTACACAATGGATACCTACCTACGTGGCTTTTACGCCGTGATCTTAGTAGCAATTGTACGCGTTGTGTCCCCTTAGTTGGACCCGCGTCACCCGCTCATTCAAAAGATCATCTATACGTAGGCATTGGTTGCTTTAACCGTTGTGTAATAGGGTGCTGTACTTTCTACTCCTCGATTGCTATACCAACGGAGTGGTCACTGTCACCAAAGACTCTATAAATAGAGGCCCCTATCAATGGGGAACAAGGTCAAAAAAATTGGTCAAGAAACCGATATCAGATCAAAGGTTGACAATTTGGAAGATCGAACAAGGTCACCGAACCGGTGATCAGGAGACAGGGAGAGAGAGAGAAGAATACAGAGCTCAGGCAAGGAATAGGGAGCGACGACCTTCAGCATCGCGCATCCACCCTCCTTCACAACCTTCGAAGCTGCATCCTGTCTTCCACGACACTTCTTCAATATCGTGTAGTCCAAGGGCTAAAGTGATCGACCGCAGATCAGACACCTATAGCAATTTATACCCAGATTAAATAAATTGTACTCCCGCATCCTCGTATAGGATCGAATTGTACAAGTTTGTTTGTAAACCAAAGGGCACGGGTCTCGTATAAATCCTGTCATTGAAATACACTTTCATTCTTTCGTTTAATACCACAAACAGCTGCATATCCCCTCGCCTCACTCCTCCTCCGCCCGGACAACCCCACGACTCTACCTTCTCCCTTATCTCAGGCCGCTGCACCCATCGACCTCCCCGACCAGACTCCAAAGCCCCACACCACCGCCCGAGCACACCCTTCCCCGCTCAACTCACCGCCGCCGACGCTGCTCCTCCCAGCAGCTGACCCGCGCCCCTCCATAGCAGCGCCGCCAGGCCACACCTTCCCGCTCCCCTGGACCTCAGCCATCCCCACGTCGTCAAACCCCCTGCCTCCGACCTCCCCCTCGGCTCCACCTCACCGCAGCACCTCCGCCACCTTCAGCCCCTTCGCTCGGACTCGCCCCGCCCCACCGCAACAGCTTCCTCCGTCGCTTCGACGAGCAACAGCAGCTTCCTCCTTCGCTTCGACGAGCAGCAGTCGACGATGACTCCCCTGCCCTAGCCACCTCCGTCCGCCCACTGACACGGACATAACAGCCCTGAATCAGACACTAACAGAAACCCTAGTCTGGACATAAAGCGGACACGAAGGAGACACTCGGACGCGGAGAAATTCGGTTTTTAGGGCCCTGTTCAGGTAACGCTTTCTCTCACCTCGTGATTCTGTTTTCAATTCCGTCAGTTACATCGTGTAGACTGTATGACCCTCTCGGTGCCCGTGCAACCCGCTCGGTGCATCGCATCCTGTGGTGATCGCACACTGCGATCCAAAAACAGGAAAACCAACGCCCTGATTCACCCCGGAACTGAGTGCGCCCCGCCAAACGGGACGACTTGGTCGCGCGCGGTCTTCACCGATGCGTGCGCGACGTTGATATGGTCGTGTGGGATTTCGCAGAAGTTGATTCGGATGTGCGTGCACACCGGAATCAACGCGTATCCGCCGACACCGCCCCGTATTCGTCCTTTCTGGAATATGCTGTAACTTTGTGTACACACGTCGGATCGAGACGAAACTTGTGCCATCGGACTCGTAGCAATACACTGGTCCTGTGACCCAAATTTGGTTTGATTCTGAGAACGTTGACAAAATCGCGTATCATGGGCCCCACAAGCTCCACTTGACGGGCGATTTTGTGATCGGCTCATCGGAATCCAATTCTGGAAGTTCTGTTGGGTTCGTATAATCATTTCTGACTTGTAGACACTGAGTTTGAGGAATTTGGAGACCTTTGACCCTGACACGCTTTTCGGTGCAACGTGGCCCACATGTGGACCCCGTTTTGGCCCGAAAATATTATTTTTGCCCTTGTGTCTAAATTGGACCCAAGGACAGGCGTTTCTAGCTATTAGATATTTTTTGAATCTAATGGTGATGTTTATTGCAGCAACCGGAGTAGTACCTACAGATCACACTGAGACCAGAGCTACAGTTGGAGCCAGCACCCCAGGCATGTGTACCTTGCCAAAACTTGCAGTCCTTGTTACTTATTTCCTTGGCTTATATATATATGTATATATTATGGTTCATGCTTGACCTAGGGTCGTGTGACTTTACTTAGCATCCGATTGATAGTCGGGTGCCAACACCGTACGCGTCGTTGTGTATTGTCATCTAGACATGGATACCGAGACCCCGATTTATCGTACTTGTCCTATCAAGTACATCATGACCCAGGACACTTGACACTATTCATGAGACAGGATCTTCCCGAGATACTCGTGGTGATTCTGTATAGGATACAGGACTTGACAGAGATACTATATCCATAGATATTTATGACTTGTTGCATTTAGCTATGATTGTGCGTAACATGGACATGAGACATCATGGACATTAGAGGTATAATTACATTGGGTGGGGAGAGACACACAGGCTACAGGTTGATTATATCATGCCGTCGTCGTAGTCTCCCTTTTGAGCTAGACAACCCACATGATATCACTGCTACTGGCTCCCCGACATAGAGCTAGTAGTGGTTTCAGCCTGAGTTCTAGTGCTGCTCTCATCTTGCATATCCCTTAGCTGGTTATATATTTACCCTATTGTTTCATTATTGCTGGAGAGACATACCTGCTATAGGTTGATTATATTATGCCGTCGTCGTAGTCTCCCTTTTGAGCTAGATAACCCACATGATATCACTGCTACCGGCTCTCCGACACAAAGCTTGTAGTAGTTTCAGCCTGAGTACCAGTGATGTTCTCTCTTGAATTCACCTAGATGGAAACATATTTTGCCTATATTTACTCATTTATTCTCTGCATTATATTTATTTTGGCATGAGCTTTCTTGTACCTTGCTATGTCCCCTGAGGACCTGGATCCGGATTATGTCCCCAGGATTTACAGACGAGATCTATCCCGAGATATACGGGATCACAGCAGGAGCTGATACAGGAGCTGTACCGACACCCGAGGACGAGATCGTGGCAGGGGACTTCTCCTGAGTATTGTTTGGTGATACTCATTTATTTCTATTTCCAGTTCCTTTATTTCCAATCTATTGCATTGCTGTATCAGACTTGTTCTTGGATTGTTCTCCGAGATACTGTTATTGAGATTGTTAGTTATTTCTATTTGCATTATTCTAGCATTTAATCTGTGATTATCTGTTGTGGATGAGATTAGTTTAGACTGTGACTTGTAACATTTGATCTATTTACTGTCAGACTACAGCTTAAGCATGCCCTGATGGATCCATTAAATTGGGTTGTCCATCGGTGCGTGCTGCTGGCCATTATCACGTGTCCAGTCCTTCGATATATTGGGACTGGGGCGTGACATAAGGGGCTAAGTTGCAATTATTTAATTTAGGTGCCCTCACCCTATTGGCCATGACCAAATGGAGAGCCTACCTTGTGTTGACCGCAGTCAACATTTTCCACCCCCTCCTTTGTAAGAAGAAACCAAGTCTTCATATGGAATCTTAGCCCTCTATTTTGAATGGGCTAATCTACACCCTCCATCCAACAACCCCACTCCCTATAAAACCATCATCATCACCCTCACAACTCCCCAAGCAGGCCCTAATCACAAGGAGCCTAGAAAACCCCCCTCACTCTCTCTCCTTCTCCATATTTCTCCATAAAAGAAACCTCCTCCCTCCCTCCATTCTTCTTCTTCTTCCTTTATTTCTTCATCCTCCTAAAGACCCGACCGGCCGGCCGACCGACTCGGCTCCGGCCAGCCCACCCCCGCGGCGGCTTCGGCTACAGCCCCGTCGCCGGCCTGTACATTTCTCACCGATCACCACTATGCAGTTGTTGCCCCACGACTGTCCGAGCAGCCCGTTCGTGCACCCGACGCCGACTGAACCTACTCCCCACAGCAGACTCCGGCCGCTGTCCAGCCCCGACTACGCAGTAGCCGACCGTGCGCAGCTCCGGCCAGTGAATGACTCACCCCCCTGACCGACCGACTGCACAACAGCCCCCGACCGGTGCAGTACACCCTGACAGCTTGTGCTGTATTCCCCCCGACTGTCCCAGCTGTCCAACACAGTTCTCCTCCGTTACTCCAGCACAGTTCTCCACCCCCGTACTGCGGCGATTGTCCGGCCGACTTCCCCGCTCCTCCCTGTCCAGTTACTATCACCACCACTACCACCATTATCACCACCACCATTACATCTTCACCACCACACCCACTCGGCCCCCCTCCACCGGCCATACCCCGTCGTCCGGCCAGAACCACCTTACTCTGGCCGCTTTGGTATACTCCTCCCCCTCTCTTTACATTTATACATATTGTTGTGTTAGTAGGGTTGTTGGTATATATATGTTTGTGTACGTTAGCTAGGGTTTAAGTATAGAGATATTTATAGATTGTAGTGTAGTAAGACATGAACCTTGTGTTTAATAATGTTTGTTAAAGGGTTTTATTATACCTGTCATAATGTGGTATATGATATAGTATTTCGAGGATATATGTAGATATAGTTGTTAGGGTTTAATGGATATATAATGTTGGCATATATATGGTTAGTGTAGTATATTACTTGAATAATGTTGATTAAGTCGAATGATAATTATATTGACTTGAGGTTAAGGTTTAATGGAACTTAGGGTTTATTCGTCATCAGTTTATTAATGCGGAGTTGAATGAGAGACATTGAGCTTTAGGGTTTAACAAATTTATTTATATGTATAGTAATCTGTATGATGAGTAGTGATTGTGGCTGAAATGATCCTGAGGGTTTAGGAAGATCTAATATTTCATGAGTAAATACGGTCAGGGAGTGAGCATACCTGAACTACTGAACCACGTGATGAATATGATAAGAATGAGGATTTGTCGAGGAGAGTGTACAAAGGACTAGTTGATTACTGTATCATACCGATAGTCAACTGTGGTCAACCCCCTAGTGTCTTGTCCCTGTGAGTCGTAGCTGAGACTGAGGTTAGGGTAGATGTGTGTCGCATCCCTACTTGACATAGAATAGATTATTAATTTTAGTTTGTATCTATCCCTAGGTACTGCGGGACCTGAGGACTTGGACGTGGTACCGGATCCCTGTCATCAGCAGCCGGACGCAGGCAAGTGTACCTTGACATCCTGTATTTTAGTTTACAGATATTTATTGTTTCGTTATGTATATTATGCACATATTTATATTGACGTTATCTACATTACGCAGGCAAGTGTACCTTGATATCCTGTCATCACGTCCGGTTCACAATCGGGTGAAGACGTACGTCGTAACGTCTAAGGAAGATTGTTGATGATTCGTAGTATTTCGATATGCATACCTGAGTTTATCGACACCCCAGGACACACTCATACACTGTGATCATGCCAGATTCCTGTATCTTGATACTGACATCATGACCAGAGACTGGGATGACTTTAGGGTCGCGTCTATTGAGTTAATTATGTGTGTCGAGACTGTAGTTAGAGGTTCAGGTTCAGTGCACAATCGTTGACCGCTTGGGGAGGGGAAGACAGTTACTAGACGCTTGGTCTCCTCTGTACGCACTTATATATTTATGTAGTATTTATATTGTGATCCTGTATCTAGTGTAGTGGTTCACCCGTATGACTCTTTTCCCGGAGCTGCGGTACGTGCCGTGTGTTTTCGCGTCCGGAGCTACGGTTTTATTTTGGACAGCCCACACGTCGAATATTATCTTTAAACTGTGTCACACTAGTTTGTTATGATAGAGTACCCGTGCACTTTTACTTTTTATTACTTGGCTTGTTGTATTTTGGTACCTTGTTACGTCTCTCTGAGGACCTGGTTCCCTGCCAGTTTTGCAGCATAGGTGATTACGGAGCATTGGAGTTGATGTTGTAGTTGCATGTCTTGCGGGCATGGTACCAGGTACTCACATTATATCTACCAACATTACGATTATTTTACATTATTTATTTCATCTGCTGTTGTAGCCTAGTTTTTATAGACTCATACTTCTTCTCGAGTCTATTCGAGTTAGTGTATTATTGGGCGGCTGACTCTAGCACATATAGCTCTTTCTTGTATACTGCTGTATATTGTGGATTGAGACATAGAGGTTTACATTTATGGGATATCTAGATAGTGCCCTTTTATACTACAAATTATACGTATTTGAGTCAGACCATAGTCTGGTCGAATGCGTAGCTGGCGTGTCACGTATTCCTGGTCCTACGTATTTTGGGACTGGGGCGTGACATATTTTTGTGGTGGCCCATACAGGTCCTATATAAATTGTCTTGGTCACCTGACTATGCCAAGCGAGCCTACAAATTAGGAATAGATGTTATGATTGTTGAATAGGATCTTAATCCATAATCGATTTTAAAAACTCTTTGTATGTGATTATCGCCCTTGGACTTCCAAATTTGTATTCGTTCAATCTTCGTCGATATCGCTATCCTCGTTTTTCGTCCCCTATTGTTCGGGAAGACGAATGATTGTGACTGATGATTTTCCTCCAGAAGAAAATCGAAGACCAGATGGAAGAAGACATAATTCGTATACCTTTCTCTGAGAAGATTGTTACCTTATCAGGATAGATTGATGGGTTCTTTGGATTCTAGAACTAGTGTAGAAGGTTGGCAAGAGAGTTGGACCCAGTAGTACCCTACCCGTGCTTGAGGTAACAGTGATCTTGAAAGTACTGAGAGCTAGTAGGATTGTTGATCATGACCTAGAATGATGCATGGGAATGCATAGCCTGATGATGGAAACTAATGGTTGTATATGATGGCAATGCTAAGAACGATGATTATGAGCTAGAGAAGATGAAATTTTAGGATCTCACTTGGAAGATAATATTCGGATTCCAGGAATTTTAGTATGTGCTTGAGTGATACCATCATTGTACTTGTGACTTGGAGAGATGAATAACGAAAAAAAGAAATTCGAGGAATAAAATTTTAGGAAAACCTTGAGAAGAAGAGAAATTATACAATAGGCAAGGAAACATTTTTCTTTTGGGGATTGATGTTGAAAATAGAACAGAAGAATTTATCTTGAGGTTAAAGTCTAGACTATGGCATTATCCTAGACATGGATTGGTTGAACCAATACCACGCAATGCTTGATTACCGTCGTGGTTGTGTCACCCTTAGACCACAGGATTACCTTGAGTTTGAGTTTCTTCAGGGAGCTTGGTTGCATGGTGCCCATCTACCTTAGGGGTATACAACGCTGGAGGTGAACCAGTGTACCACCATATTATATCAGGGTTTGAAGATGTGTTTCTAGAGAATATTTTAGGCCTGCCACCTGACAGAAAGAGTTTATTATAGAGTTGACTCCAAGAGCCGAGCCAGGTATTTTCTCGTCTTCAGACTAGCACCGATAGAGTTGGCTGAGTTGAAGGTCCATAGTAGAAGATCTCTTAGACAAGGGTCTCAGTCGGGCTAGTATTTCTCCATGGGGAGTACCCATCATATGGTGTCGAAGAAGGACGAGACAATACGTTTGCATATTAATTTCAGGGACGGTATGTTTGTGTATCGATTACAGGGTTTAATGCAGTAACGATAAAAAAAATAAGTACCTATTGTCGCATATTGATGATTTATTTGGATCAGCTAAGTGTATTCTCGAGGATCGATCTCAGATCAGGCTATCATCATATCAAGGTACGGAGAGAGGACATCCCGAAGACGGCTTCCCGGACGAAGCATGGACACTATGAGTTTTTAGTCATGCTGTTTGGTTTAACCAACGCGCCAGTAGTAATTATGAGCCTAATGAACAGTATTTTCCACCAGTACTTAGGTAAGTTTATGGTGGTATTTATAGACGACCTCTTGATATATTCCAAGAGCCAGGAGGAGCATGAGAGGCATCTCAGGATCGTGTTGGAGATGTTGAGAAATGAGAAGCTGTAAGCCAAGCTCAGCAAATATGAGTTATGTTTAGATAGAATAGATAGTCTACGTATCAGGACAACTAAGGGTTCATGAGAAGGACTATCAGACGCACAATCTAGAACTAGCTGCAGTAATAATTGTACTAAAGCTATAGCGACACTACCTTTATGGAGAGCGTGTTAAGATTTATACAGATCACAAAAGTCTGAAGTATGCCTACACGAAGAAGGAGCTCAACATGAGACAAAGGCGTTGGCTAGAATTTATGATAGATTATAATATCGAGTTACAGAACCACCCTGGCGAGACGAATGTCGTAGCAGATGCCTTAAGCAGGAAGCCCATGGCATACTTTTTGACGACGCAGCAACAAATGCTAGAGGATCTCCAGGAGCTTGTGATAGAGATTGTAATGCCAGGAATGGATGGACAGATGGCCAGTCTTGAGGTTCAGTCTACTTTGATTGAGAGGATCAAAGCAGCATTGCCTACAGATGCGAGATTTTGACGTCTACGAGAGAAAATAGAGGCCGGCATGCAGACGGGACTCAGGATTCATGAAGACGGAACATTGAGGTGCGGGAATCGCCTATATGTTCCGAGTGGCAAGCTACGCCAAGAGTTGATGACCGAGGCTCATAGCTCAATTTATTCTATTCATCCCGGGGGTACGAAGATGTACCGAGATTTGAGGCAGCATTACTGGTAGCATGGGATAAAGAAAGAGATTGCGAGATTCGAGGCAAGCTGCTTGGTATGTCAGCAAGACAAGGCTGAATTACAGAGAACTGCAGGATTATTGCAGTCGCTTCCCATTCCCGAGCGGAAGTAGGAACACATTACCATGGACTTCGTCAAAGGATTCCCGCGGAGCCCTAGCGGGAAGTATGCGGTTTAGGTTGTCGTAGATAGACTCACCAAGTCTTCACATTTCTTGTCCTTCAGAGTTGGGCAATCCACAAAGATTT
Source organism: Iris macrosiphon (assembly GCA_036927795.1). Classification (NCBI taxonomy): domain Eukaryota; kingdom Viridiplantae; phylum Streptophyta; class Magnoliopsida; order Asparagales; family Iridaceae; genus Iris; species Iris macrosiphon. Next base: position 111,002,026 of record JAYESA010000013.1, read on the forward strand.
TAGCTGACATATATATGAGGAAGATAGTACGATTATATGGAGTGTCTGTCAGCATCGTATCGGATCGTGATTCTAGATTCACGTCACATTTTTGGCATAGTATGCAGGAGAGCCTAGAAACTTGTCTCAAGTTCAGCACTGCATATCATCCACAGACTGATGGTCAGTCAGAGCGCGTAATACAGATATTAGAGGATGTGTTGAGAGCGTGCATAATTAATTTTAGAGGTTCTTGGGAGGACCACCTACGCTTGGTGGATTTCTCTTACAATAAACAGTTACCAAGCCAGCATACAGATGGCACCTTATGAGGCACTGTACGGCAGGAAATATAGGTCGCCAGTTTGTTGGAGTAACGTGGGAGAGCGTCGGATACTTGGTCCAGAGTTGGTGACACTGATAGTGGATAAGGTAAAGCAGATTTAGAGCCACCTGCGTACAGCACAGGATAGACAAAAACATTGGGCAGATGCGCACCGCAGGCTATTGGAGTTCAAAGAAGGTGACCATGTATTTTTGAGGATATCGCCCACCCGCGGTACCATCAGATTCGGCGGCAGAGGCAAGCTGAGTCCGAGGTACATCGGGCCTTTTGACATCTTAGAACGAGTTGGCGAAGTGGCTTACCATCTTGCATTACCTCCATCATTAGAGGGAGTATATAACGTATTTCACATATCGCAGTTGAGAAGATATGTCGCAGACCCTAGCCAAGTGCTTGATCATTCGAAGATTACAGTCGGGCCCAGTCTGTCTTACGTAGAGAAGCCAGTCGAGATTCTCGATCACAGCGAGAAGACTCTGAGAGGGTAGACTATTCGACTGGTCAGAGTGGCATGGAAGAACCATTCACCAGGCGAGTCTACTTGGGAGCGCGAGGATTCTATTCGACAGCAGTTTCCGTACTTATTTGAGGATCAAGGTATGATTTTACGTACGGTATTTGAATACTAGTTGTTTTTAAATTCTCTTAGCTATTATCGTGCTTTACTTTTAATTTCGGGGACAAAATTTTTCTAAGTTGGGAAGAATGTAAACCCCCTTGATTTATTCTATAGATAGTCAGGTTTGGATTTGAATTTTTTTAGATTTAGCAACAGATGTTGAGGTTTAGAGTGGAGTTAAGTTTGTCTGGTATTTTAATTCATTTAATTAAAACCTTGGCGCGCCCTATCATTGCTTAATTATTCGGAGCCCAATATAAACCCATAAATTCCTTCGGTTCATTGTACTTCTAACTTGACCCGCCAAATTAGGCACTGGACTTTTCCATCACTCAAAATCAGATTTCGTTGTGCTCTAAATTAATTGCACAATTTTCTGAAACCGTAATCCATATTTAATTCCGTGTCGGACACCGGTGTCGTTACCCTCAATTTTGAGATACCAACTTAACCCGTTGAGCCAGACCAACTAAAGGGTCCAAGTCTGACTCCAAGCCCCTACCATTTTTGACCTTTGAGTCATTTTCGGATTTTGACCCCAAGTGCCCCCATTTAATTTAAAAGCTCGGGACACTTTAATTCTATTTAAATCGGGGATACCAATTTTGCCTAATCATATTTTAATCCTTAATTAATCTCGGTGGCCATTAAATTAAACCCGTGCCTAACGCACAACACCCCCACACCTTGCAAATCATCAAACATAATTTTCTCCATAAATTTCGTATTATTTTATGTATTCGTGCAATTTTCCGAATTTAAGGGGCTAAGTTGCAATTATTTAATTTAGGTTCCCTCACCCTATTGGCCATGACCAAATGGAGAGCCTACCTTGTGTTGACCATAGTCAATATTTTCCACCCCCTCCTTTGTATGAAGAAACCAAGTCTTCATATGGAATCTTAGCCCTCCATTTTGAATGGGCTAATCTACACCCTCTATCCAATAACCCCACTCCCTATAAAACCATCACCATCATCCTCACAACTCCCCAAGCAGGCCCTAATCCCAAGGAGTCTAGAAAACCCCCCCTCACTCTCTCTCCTCCTTCATATTTCTCCATACAAGAAACCTTCTCCCTCCATTATTCTTCTTCTTCCTTTATTTCTTCATCCTCCTAAAGACCCGACCGGCCGACCTACCGACTCGGCTCCGGCCAGCCCACCCCCGCGACGGCTCCGGCTACAGCCCCGTCGCCGGCCTGTACATTTCTCACCGACCGCCACTGTGCAGTTGTTCCCCCACGACTGTCCGAGCAGCCCGGTCGTGCACCCGGCACCGACTGAACCGACTCCCCATAGCGGACTACGGCCGTTGTCCAGCCCCGACAACGCAGCAGCCGACCGTGCGCAGCTTCGGCCGGTGAACGACTCTCCCCCCTGATCGACCAACTGTGCAACAGCCCCCGACCGGCGCAGTGCACCCCGACGGCCTGTGCTATGTTCCCCCAACCGTCCTGGCTGTCCAGCACAGTTCTCCTCCGCCGCTCCAACACAGTTCTCCACCCCCGCACTCCGGCGACTGTCCGGCCAACTTCCCCGCTCCTTCCTGTCCAGTTACTATCACCACCACTACCACCATCATCACTACCACCATTACATCTTCACCACCACCCCCACTCGGCCACCCTCCACCGGCCACACCCCGTCGTCCGGCCAGAACTACCTCGCTTCGGCCGCTTTGGTATACTCCTCCCCCTCTCTTTACATTTATACATATTGTTGGGTTAGTAGGGTTGTTGGTATATATATGTTTGTGTACTTTATCTAGGATTTAAGTATAGAGATGTTTATAGATTGTCGTGTAGTAAGACATGAACCTTGTGTTTAATAATATTTGTTAAAAGGGTTTATTATATGTTTGTGTACTTTAGCTAGGATTTAAGTATAGAGATATTTATAGATTGTCGTGTAGTAAGACATGAACCTTGTGTTTAATAATATTTGTTAAAAGGGTTTATTATACCTGTCATAATGTGGTATATGATGTAGTATTTCGAGGATATATGAAGATATAGTTGTTAGGGTTTAATGGATATACAATGTTGATTAAGTCGAATGATAATTATAATGACTTGAGGTTAAGGTTTAATGGAACTTGGGGTTTATTCGTCATCAGTTTATTAATGCGGAGTTGAATAAGAGACATTGAGCTTTAGGGTTTAACAAATTTATTTATATGCATGGTAATCTGTAGGGATGAGCAGTGATTGTGGATGAAATGATCCTGAGGGTTGAGGAAGATCTAATATTTAATGAGAAAATACGGTCAGGGAGTGAGCATACCTGAACTACTGAACCATGTGATGAATAGGATAAGAATGAGGATTTGTCGAGGAGAGTGTACAGAGGACTAGTTGATTGCTGTATCGTACCGATAGTCAACTGTGGTCACCCCCTAGTGTCTTCTCCCTGTGAGTCGTAGCTGAGACTGAGGTTAGGGTAGATGTGTGTCGCATCCCTGCTTGACATAAAATAGATTATTGATTTTAGTTTGTATCTATCCCTAGGTACTATAGGACCGGAGGACTTGGACGTGGTACCGGATCTCCGTCATCAGCAGCCGGACGCAGACAAGTGTACCTTGCCATCATGTATTTCAGTTTACAGATATTTATTATTTTGTTACGTACATTTTGCACGTATTTATGTTGACGTTTGGTACTTCGCGTACGGTTCACAATCGGGTGAAGACGTACGTCGTAACGTCTAAGAAAGATTATTGATGATTCGTAGTATCTCGATATACGTACCTGAGTTTATCGATACCCCAGGACACCCTCATACACTGTGATCGTGCCAGATTCCTGTATCCGGATACTGACATCATGACCAGAGACTGGGACGACTTTAGGGTGGCGTCTGTTGAGTTAATTCTGTGTGTCGAGACTATAGTTAGAGGTTCAGGTTCAGTACATAATCGTTGACCGCTTGGGGAGGGGAAGACAGTTACTAGACGCTTGGGCTCCTCTGCACGCGCTTATATATTTATGTAGCATTTATATTGTGATCCTGTATCTAGTGTAGTGGTTTCACCCGTGTGACTCTTTGCCCGGAGCTGCGGTACGTGCCGTATGTTTCCGTGTCCTTAGCTACGATTTTATTTTGGACAGCTCACGCGTCGAACATTGTCTTTAAACTGTGTCACACTAGTTGATTATGATAGAGTACCCTATCATGCACTTGTACTTTCTGTTACTTGACTTGTTGTATTTTTATACCTTGTTACGTCCCTCTGAGGACCTGGTTCCCTGCCAGTTTTGCAGCATAGGTGATTACGGAGCATTGGAGTTGATGTTGGAGTTGCATATCTTGTGGGCATGGTACCAGGTACTCACATTATATCTACCGACATTATGGTTATTTTACATTGTTTATTTCATCTGCTGTTGTAGCCTAGTTTTTATAGACTCATACTTCTTCTCGAGTCTATTCGAGCTAGTGTGTTATTGGGCGGCCGACTCTAGCACATATAGCTCTTTTTTGTATACTGCTGTACATTGTGGATTGAGACATAGAGGTTTACATTTATGGGATATCTGATAGTGCCCTTTTATACCACAGCTTATATGTATTCGAGTCAGACCAGAGTCTGGTCGAATGCGTAGCTGGCGTGTCACGTATTCCTGGTCCTACGTATTTTGGGACTGGGGCTTGACAGCACACTACGAAGCCGTCTAAAGGGAAATAAACAAGTACCTATTATCGGGGTATTCTAAGGCACAAGCTCAAGAACAAGGGCTGGGGCATCCATATTGCCCCAAATAAAGCTGTAACCAGAGCTAAGAGTAGTAGTCCACCGGTGTTCCACGAAAATCCATTATTCCAAGAGGACAGTTTATCTTTGCATACGGATGATAGCTTTGTTGGGGGTAGCCAAACCCTCAACGACGAGCCCGTAACTGAGACTTTGGGTAGCAATCTTTATAATAATAAAAGTAATGAAATACTATCCACTCTCTCCGAGGATAATGAGACTCATACATCAAAGGCAGAAAGTGAGGCATCAACCTTCACGTCCACCTCCTCCCACGTAATGCCAGTATACATAGCAGGACACGAGCATGGCGCAGAATCCAGTAACCAACAATGCCTTGAGGCACTCGAAGCCATGATGTAGGATCTGAGCACTTCAATACAGACTTTGACTAACACAGCACTAGAACTCAGAGAAAACTTTGTCCCAACAAAGCCGCAAGCCCCGGGACGAACAAACCCAGACCAGGTAACCAACGAGGAATGTGGAATGCCTGATCCGGCTCCTCAAGTTTCAAGCAGCAAAACTGCACCTCGATCCTCTGTCGCTCTGATGCCAGATGATATATAAGAGAATCGTAGGGACTTTCGTGCCCACATTGATGCTCGGGATAATAAAGACAAGCCCTAGAAGCTTGGGATCCGATAACCCTATCCTCCCAAATGTGTTAATGTCGTATACCCTCCCAAGTACAATCTACTATCTTTAAATATATTTGATGGGAAGACGTCACCCCATCAATGCATAAGATATTTCCAGTCCATAATGGGTTATTTACCTCGTGATGACGCCCTACTCACCAACTTATTCTTTGAAGCGCTATCCTGAGTTGCTTTCGAGTAGTTTTGTAGCGTCCCGGATAGGTGCATCTCGTCTTTCGAAGACCTGAAGTCTCTCTTCCACGTCCGATTCTATGAAGGAGGGATGAATATGACTATGTCCTTCTTAATATACATCACCCAAAGGGATAGAGAACAGACATAAGAATACATTGAATGCTTCCGACAGACAAAGCTAAAGCTACCTCCTGGTATCTCTGAATCCATGTTGATGGACATGTGTCGAAAGAACCTCTTACCGTCAGCATGACTCTAGACGACATCTGGCCCATTCAGTGACTGGACGACAATTATCATAAGTTTTTTTGCTGCAGAAAAGCATACGAAAGATGCTGGTTTATTGAGATTCTAATCCCCCAACATTGAGGACAAGGAAAAGCATCCCTTTACCGCTAAGAACAGTCGAGACAATAAAGGGAAGCAAGCCCTGACGATCAATGTGTCCAAAAATCTGACCTTGCCTGCTACCAAGCCAACAGAGCCACCGAGAGTAAAGGAGACTTATTTATTTGACGACGATGACGTCATCAAAATCTTCGAAGTATTAATAAAGGGTATAAAACTCTGGCTACCTGACATGAAGTGCCTCGATGAAGAAGGCCAGGTTGACAAACCTAAGTATTGCCGCTAACATTGATATGTCAAACAAGCCACACGAGATTGTTATATACTAAAAAGCAAATACAATGGTTAATTGACTCCAAAGCCCTCAATTTGGACTTCAAAAATAAGACAATCAACGCAAATATGGTGTCCCTCAAGTTCGACACCTTTCCGACAACAGAGGCCCAAGATGGTGTCGTCCCCATACCTAGGACAACCGTAGAGGTCGTTAACATCCTATAAACCCCAAAATTTTAAATTTTTATTTTAAAGTATTTTTATCTTATTTTTAAAAAAAATTGGATTATTTCTTAACTAATTGGGAAATAAAACTCTTAATTTATTTATTTGTATAAATATTTATTTAAGAGTATTTCATAAAACTATATTTATTTAAATAATTATATATATATATATATATATATAAGTATTAAAAGAAAAAAGAAGAAGAAAGAACTAGAAAAAAAGAAAAGAAAGTCCTCACTACTATCCTAACCCGTGGCCCTATGGCCGATCCCACCCTCAGATCCGCAAGAGACCCCCCCCATCCCGACTATAATTCTCACTCTCTCTCTCTCTATATATATATATACATGTTTCAAATTATCAAACACTAACCCTAACACTAACTCCCTTTCTCCCCCCTGACCTCATACCACTATACCCCGGCGCACCCCCGGACATCATCCCCCACCCGTCTACCGATCATCGCGAACAACGCCTTGCACACAGCAGGAATTAGCTTTGACCCTCCCAATTTTGGTATGTATATCTCCCCCCTTCGTTGTATTATTTTTTGAGCATTTGGTTGCGTTACGTTCACAACATAGCCCTCTAGGAATTCCTTTAAGTAGAATGATTATTATTGCCTTGGATTGATCGAAAATTAAATCGGAAGTTGGACGAAAATCTTTTCGAAACAGTTCAGAAATAAAGTCCAAGTTCCCCTGTTCATATCCAGTTTTCTACCAACTCGTTAAATATTTTTCAAGTCTATTTGAAAGGACTTATTCATAATATATCCAAGATTATTTATATTTTTTAATTTATCTTAGTTGGAATTATTTGTCAAATTATTCTGTTTCTAAAACGACCAAAAATTATATTTTTGTTGTATACCAATTGCACCGAAAGGTATGTAGGAATTTTTTTTGATGTATGGGATCTTGCAGAAGTTGATTTTGACGTATGTGCATTCCGAAATCTACCCATATCTGTCGAAAGTCCCCTCATATCGGTGTTTTGTAAATTATCCCACTAGTTGATGTACGTTCGTCAGATCGCAACGAAACTTATGTTATTGGACTCACAGCGTCTGAATTGTCCTGTGACCCTAGTTTCGTTCGATTCTGAGGAAGTCAATGAATCATCGTTTTGTAGGCCCCATGATTCGACATGACGAGCGTTTTTGTGATTGACTCACCGAAATAAAAAACTAGACATAACATTGAGTTCGTATCGTCAATTACATTTATTTGACCTATAATTTGCCTAATCTAGAGATATTTACCTCTGGCACATTTTTTGGTGCAAAGTGACCCACACGTGGATACCGCTTTGATCCAAAATTACCATTTTAGCCACTGTGTCCAAATTGGACGAAAGGGTAGTGTTTTCTGATTATCTTGCTGATACTGGATATGTTGGTGATTTCTTTTTAGTACCTGGAGACGTTTATTTAGGGTCCTTACTTTTCGGTTTCCTGTGCTTCTCGTCTGGACGTCAATACTATACTGATTGCTTGCCAGAAAATTATACCTTGCCACCGTACTGTTTATTTACATTCATTTTTTGTATATATTTTTATTTATTTATTTTAATTTTATTTAATTTTTTAGATATAAAATTGTGCGTCCAAGAAAGACATCGGTGCAATGACGGTGTATCGTCTTTTGTCTCTTATTTTATTTTTCATGTTGACCTAGTTTTACGAGACTACCCCATGATTTTAAGGCATCATTATGTTTTATTTGGCCATGATACATTTATTACACGAGTTGTGAGCCTCATGTAGGATACGGACTTGCGTGATAGGCTGGCCACCTTTACGTATAGATAGTGTGACGGATAAGGAATAACAGGTAAAAGGTATATAATATTTTAGGGTACTTAGCTGTTACTAGAGGTGTTTGTGTGTTATGGATGTGACATGTTAGTAGCATTAGGTGGGGATAACAATGAGTAAGCGTATGTGACTCCTATACACTTTTTCTTGATTTGTCTATAAGCTCTACTGGAGATGCGATACGTTATCACCCCTTCTATATACTGCAGGCCTATGACGATCGAAAGACGTTATGCCCGAGGCCCCTGGATCTCCGAGAGAACTATGTCCATCCCATTATTTTATCCAGATAGACCATACACGAAAAACTTGTTCTTAAACTACATATCACATAGACTGGTTAGGAGACCATGTTGGATGTTTACTTTCAGTACATTATTGGCATGATTTTATGTATCTTGTTACGTCCCTCTGAGGACCTTGTCTCTTTCCAGGTATAGCCGACCAGGATTATCCTCAGGAGTCCGGACTCGGGCCTGATGCATCATTTTCTGTCGAGGAGGTCTTACCCTCTGAGTATCCATGACTACTTCATCGTTGATGGATCTTTTAGCTGCTATTCTCTTTATTTGATATTTTATTTTTATATTGGAGTTTTGTCCTCTTCTATCATCTTAGTTGATATAGTCGATTGGTAGTAGATTTGTCTCTACCCGATAATTATTTTTTTATTGCTTTATACTTAAGAGTTTTAGTATTTATTTTGGTACTTCTCTACTTATGTCTGTGGATGAGATATAGCTGCATGTGACTTGTGTTGACAATATATATGTATCATTTGTGGATTATTTATTCATAAACAACGTACATATGTGTTATGGTTTTCAATATATTGGAGTTGCCATATACATACGGCTGACATTATACGTATTCATAGTCCTACATATTTTGGGACTGGGGCATGACACATCCTACCACCTAAAGAAGATGGGCTGGTTTCTCTCACTACTCCAAGAGAAGAAGTCACGTGGGTTCATCCAGACCTCATCCCGGATATGACACAGCCAGCAACATCTCCTTTTTCTAAGACCAAAGGAAAGAAGACCAAGTCCAGCCACACGGTCTCCCCGTCCACAGACGAAGCTCTCGCTGGCATATCCAGGTAAGTCTAGCTTAACAACACGACTACAATACTCCCTATGATGGTACACCTCCGACTATGCCACCTTCTACCTCTGATATCCGGGTCCATCCCAGCTTCCTACAATAGAAAAGTAAAAGCAGAAGGAGACACGTTATGATAAACCTCTGTGAAAATATATAAATCAAGGGCTGGATGTCACGACCCGCACCCGGGGTAAGGGTACTAGTCGGAAACAACGCCTAGCCTACGCCGCAGAATCGGCGGTAGAACACTGTCTAGAAAGTCTATCTAATATAATGAACCACCAAAAGATAGTATACTCAATCACAGAACTAAGATAGAATAAACACGGATTAGATAGTAATAGAATAGTCATCAACTCATGAGTCTAAATAATACATCAATGAGTCTGAAAGACAACAAAATAAGCTGGAGACAAATCCAGTACAAAAGAATACTACAAAGCTACAAAGCTACAACTCCAGGGTCAACTGTCTCAGTTGGGATAAGTCCCTCTTGAGCCAGGGTCTCCGAATCTAAACCCACAACGTCCTGGGGTCCATAATAGGTAGGGTACCCTCAATGTCATCTGGAAAAATATATCCAATCAGGAAAGGAGCAGAGTACATCTCTAACAGCAGTTCTAATCCATGATAAAAACTATGTAACAGTAAATAGCTGTGGATAAACAAGATGCACAAAATATATACAAGAGATATATAGATAATAAGAAAATACTGGAAAGAAATACAATAATGAACAATATGCCAATGAAACAATGATACTAATGACTAAGTGTGTGAGTACTAGCTTAACATGTGATCGGCTTGGGCAAGATACAATGCGGCCTAGCTAATCATACGTGCGGTGCATGATCAACACTATTCGCTTACCAATACTTTATTCAATAGGAATTTGATCACATATCTATACTAATACTCCCCACCCCCAACTGGTATAATAGATCCAACCACGGTATGCTATGGCACTAGATTCCCCAAGAAGATAACTAGTCTCCCCGAGAATCGGTGTCTGTACATGTACAAGATAACCAATGAAACAATACTTGCACCATATACACCATATACCAAGGAATAACATCTCATGACGAGATCCGGATATACCAATCCGTGTAACCATAGTGTCAAGAGAAACATGTATATTTACACTAGATACAACGAACATAGAGGATATCATAAATGAGAAACTATCAGAGAATGTACTCGCCTGAAGTCCAAAGAACAAGTCTCACAGATGTCTGACTCGGTACCTCGAAGACCTAGATATAGAATACCACATTAAAACAAGGTCCCGGAAAGAGAACAAATCAAACTAGTCAACTTCTAGGTCAATAAATCAATTCTAAGTCAAAAGTCAACTATGGTCAACTCTAAAGTCAACTAAAGTCAAACATGGTCAAACCAAGGTCAACCTCACAAGAAATCTATATAAATAATATAGAAAATAAAATACAACAATTTAGGAATCAAAATTAGATCCCAAATCATACTCACACAAAGTATACTACTAATACAAATAATATATACCCTAAAATAATATATATATAAACCAATATGTATACAAATAACATAATATATTATTACAAATATTATACCTCACAAAACACATATATATACACATATATATATATACAATAATAATATATAAAATATAATTTAAAACTGTCAAGCGTCACTGAAAACAGTGAACAAAACAAGATAAAATAAAACAGGTTTAATAGTGACAGTCTTGACTGTCACTGAAAATTCGTCGCAGAAACTCCATATACAAAACCGCTGCTGTCACAGTTTGCTGACAGTTTCAAACTGTCACAAAAAAACGTTGCAGAAAGGTTGCCGCTCAAAACTGCCATAGCATTAATGACAGATCTGTCATTAATGCTGACCACTGTACAGCGGCTGCTGTTCAGACCAAATAATGACAGTTTCACTGTCATAGAAACCACTGTCACCAAAACAAATAAAAATATAAAAATATATATATATATATAAATATATATATGCAATAATAATCATAATACATATATATAAATAAATAATTATATACTTATATATATATGCACATATAAACTTATAATTAAATACCAATAGTTACAACGCATGCACATATTAATGTTCATATTTTACATGGAGAAGTACACCTAAAATATATACATTAATATACAAATAATTACATAATAATTATAAATAATATAATTACACAATTAAACACATAAATATATTTTAAAAACATTTATGTATAATTTATACTATTAACATAAGTACATATATAATTACATGCAAGAAAGCTACATATTATATTTGTACATCATATTAGCACACACAAAAATATATAGATCTATGCTACAATAATTACTATAATAAATACACAAAATAAATATATAATATCTATATATATTTACTAATTATAATTGAAGAATTTAAACCATACATAATTAGATCTATTCAAAAATCCACACAATTGAAGAGTATCACACCGTATCCCACTAGATCTAGGATACGCATGTGACACGAGTCCAACACACAACCAATTGTACCCCGAAGGATACAAACAAATCACAAATAATATTTATGAATAAATCAAAGTGTCAAAAGTATATCTATGTGTCCGTGTCAAAATACGACATGTTCAAAGCCCCGTATCGGAGGAAAACCCCCCAAAATGACACGTATCACCAAATAGTTGGGATACGAACCACATGTACCAAATTATGGATACGACACTAGCCCCAAACACATAAGCTCATGTCCAATTGATCTATAGGATCAATTGACACACATAACAAAATATAAATTTGGAATTCCAACAAAATTGACATAAAAAGCACCATAACTTTCTCCATGGGTCTCCTATGAACACAAAACAAAGTCCTATGGGTAGTACATACATATAGGTTAATTTTACATGATTAAATCTCAGAATTAGAATCTATTTAAATGGGAAAATCTGAATTATACCTATTGGGAGATGGATTCCCAATGAAACCTCCAATTGAGAAGAACTTGCTTCCAAATTGTAGATCCTTGCTTCCTTCTTCTAGATCCTTGCTTCCTTCTTCTAGATCCTTGCTTCCTCCTTCTCTAATAGTAAATTGGGAAGAATTTGGAATGAATTTGGTAGAGAATTGGAATGGGAATGGAGGGAATTTGGGAATGGAAAATTCTAGATCTAGATTTGGAATGAGAATGAGAGGAAAGAGAAATTTCCTCCCTCTTTTAATAGGCCGGCCTTGCCGCTCTCCCAAGCAATTGTAAAATGTCCAATGTACCCCTTGGGGCCTCTCATGAAGAAATAATTAAGGAAGGAAGCTTCTAGTCTAATCACTTAATTAATTTAATCCATCTCCTTAATCATGGGCTTTATAAATGGGCCAAATCTAACTATTTAATTCATGTTGGTCCATGGGTCCAAACTACACTAGTTGGGTCTACTAAAATAAGTCTAAAATAATTAAATAACATCCAACAACAATTAAATAATACAACCAAAAATTATTTACCATGCACAATATTTATTTAAATAGGAAATTACTAAAATACCCTTTTTCCTAAAATGTGGTAGTGACAAGTCTACCCTCCTTAAAATAATTTCGTCCTCGAAATTTAAAGATGAAAACAACCCCCAGAAAATCACAGAATAGAACTAAAGAATCACAACTAACTAATGAACAAAACATAACTAGAAAATAACATACCTCAAGGTACAAACAAATATGGATAACGCTCTCGCATGTTATCCTCTCTCTCCCAGGTAGACTCCCCCGGAGAGTGATGCCTCCATGCGACGCGTACCAAAGGAATAGTCTGGTTCCTCAGCCCCTTCTCTCTCCGATCCAGAATCTCAACTGGCTGCTCTGGATAGCTAAGAGTAGGGCCCACCTCTATCTCCGAGTGATCCAATACATGACTAGGATCTGCCACGTATCGTCTCAACTGCGACACATGAAAAACGTTGTGCACTCCCTCCAATGCAGGTGGCAAGTCTAGTCTATAAGCAACTGCACCGACCCTCTCTAGAATAGTGAAAGGTCCGATGAATCGCGGACTAAGCTTTCCGCCTCCACCGAAGCGAATCGTGCCTCGTGTCGGAGAAATCCTCAGAAACACCAAACCACCCACCTAGAACAAAATACCATCTTAAGAACTTAATCTATAACAAACAAGAACAAGCACAAACAAAATCTAAACTATACCTCAAACTCCAAAGGTCTCCGATGGCTATCGGCCCAATGCCGCTGTCTATCCTGCGCCACTCGAAGTCTGTCTCTGATCAAATGAACCTTCTCCGCTGCATCCACAACCATCTCTAGCCCAAGCAAAATTCTCTCTCCAACATCGTCCCAAGACAAAGGAGTACGACACCTTCGACCATATAGAGCTTCAAAAGGTGACATCTCTATACTGGCCTGGTAACTGTTGTTGTAAGCAAACTCTACCAAATAGAGATGGTCCTCCCAAGAACCCCCAAAATCTAGTACACAAGTGCGCAACATATCCTCGAGAGTCTGGATAGTCCTCTCTGACTGTCCATCTGTCTGGGGATGATATGCAGTACTGAACTTGAGCTGAGTGCCAAAACTCTCCTGCAAACTCCTCCAGAAATGAGAAGTGAAACGACTATCTCGATCTAAGACTATGCTGACGGGAACTCCATGTATCCTAACGATCTGCCTAACATACATCTCTGCCAGCTTCTCCGTAGACAAACCCACTTCGAAAGGCAAAAAGTGGGCCGACTTGGTCAATCTATCAACAATGACCCAAATTGCGTCTTTCCCTCTTGGAGATCGTGGAAGTCCGGACACAAAATCCATAGTAATGTGTTCCCACTTCCACTCTGGAATGGGTAATGGCTGAAGTAACCCTTCTGGCCTCTGCCTCTCGGCTTTCACCTGCTGGCACACTAAGCATCTGGATACAAACTGTGCCACTTCCCTCTTCATGCTATACCACCACACACTCTCTCGCATATCCCGATACATCTTGTTAGCACCTGGATGTATGGAATACTGAGAGCGATGCGCTTCCTGCAATACCTCCTCGCGCAACTCCCCACTAGGCACACACAATCAAACTCCATGCCTCAAGGATCCATCCTCTGCAATAGTGAAATCATCCTCCAATCCTGCTCTCACCTGAGCTCTGATACTCCTCAAAGATACATCATCATACTGTGCTGCCTTAATCCTGTTCATCAAATCTGAGTGTATCTGCAATCTCCACATCTGTATAGCACTACCAGGAACAATCACCTCAATGCCCAAGCTCTCCAAGTCCTCCAACAAATATCGATCCTGCGTCAAGAACATAGCTACCAGATACCTGCTCAAAGCATCGGCAACTACATTGGCTTTCCCAGGATGATATTGTAAAGAGATATCAAAATCCTTCATCAATTCCAACCACCGACGCTGCCTCATGTTCAACTCCTTCTGCGTAAAAATGTACTTCAAGCTTTTGTGGTCTGTGAAGATCTCCATACGCTCTCCGTACAAATAATGTTTCCACAACTTCAGGGCGAATATGACAGCTGCCAACTCCAAATCATGGGTAGGATAGTTCTTTTCATGAGGATGCAATTGCCTGGATGCATAGGCAATCACTTTCCCATGCTGCTGAAGAACACAACCTAAACCCTTCCCCGATGCATCACTATAAATAGTGAAACCTCCGGATCCTGATGGCAACATCAAAATAGGAGCAGACGTCAACCACTTCTTCAACTCCTCAAAAGCAACCTGACAATCCTCCGTCCAAACAAACTCCACATCCTTCCTTATGAGTCTGGTCATCGGCTCGGCAATCCTCGAAAAATCTTTCACAAACTTCCTGTAATAGCCTGCCAATCCCAAGAAACTCCTGATCGCTGCTACTGAACTCGGAGTCTTCCAAGATTCCACTGTTGAAATCTTCTTCGGATCCACTGAAATACCATCACCAGTCACAACATGCCCCAAGAATTCTACTTTGTCCAAGAAAAACTCATATTTGGACAACTTTCCATACAACTTCTCCTTCCTCAGCACATCCAACACAATCCTCAAATGCTCTTCATGCTCCTCCAGTGTCCTCGAGTATATGAGTATGTTATCGATGAACACCACCACGAACTTGTCAAGGTACTGGTGGAACACCTTGTTCATCAAGTTCATAAATACCGTCGGTGCATTAGTCAAACTAAACGGCATCACCATAAACTTGAACTGACCATACCGAGTTCTAAAAGCAGTCTTCGGTATGTCCTCCGGCTTCACCTTCACCTGATGGTAGCCTGATCTCAAATCTATCTTAGAAAATACCTTCGCACCACTCAACTGATCAAACAGATCATCAATCCATGGCAAAGGATACTTATTCTTGATAGTGAGATTATTCAAAGCCCTGTAATCAATGCACATGCGTATCGATCCATCCTTCTTCGCTACAAACAACACTGGGGCTCCCCATGGTGAAGAACTCGATCTGATAAACCCCTTATCCTGTAATTCGTCCACCTGCTTCTTCAACTCGACCAGCTCGCTGTTGTTTACTCTATAGACATGCTGCGAAATTGGTTCTACACCTGGCACCAAGTCAATAGAAAATTCAACATCTCGATCTGGTGGCAATCCTGGCAATTCCTCAGGAAACACATCGAAGAATTCTGCTATCAACGGATGTGGAAACTCCTTATCTTCTACCATAGCTCCACAAATAATGCTTTTCTCCTGCTCCGCAGCTCCTCTAGCAAACTCAAACTCTGGCTCTTCTGGCGAACCAAACAAAACTCTACCTCCTCTACAGTCTATGCTAGCACGGTGCCTACTCAACCAATCCATCCCAAGTACAAAGTCGTAGCTCGGAAGTGGCATTACAAGTAGACACGCACTCAACTCCCGGCCTCCCAGAGTAACTCTCCGATCCTTGTAAATATCATTAACCAGGATAATGCCTCCCCCGGTCATGATCTTGCAAGTCCTAAGCAAAGACTCAGCTACCAAACCATGCTTCAGAGCAAAAGAAACAGATACAAAACTATGGGAAGCACTACTATCAAACAAAGCTAAGGCTGGAATAGAATCAAGAAGAATAGAACCTGCGATGACATCTCCTGTGGGTTCCTCCTCTTCGACGGTCATAGCAAACGCTCGTCCCTGCTGAGCACCTCCCTGCTGTTGATGCTGGACAAAACGCTGCTGCAGGTGGTCTCGTCTGTGTCCTCGGAGCTGGAGCTGCTCCTTTAACTGCACGACGAGGACACTCCCTCGATTAATGCCCTTCAGTACCATAATACAAACAAACTCCTAGCCTCCTCCTGCAAACTTCCCAGATGTGGCCGGGCTTCTTGCAGAAGTTGCATGGGGCCTGCTGTAACTGCCTCTGCTGCTGAGGTGCCTGGTGAAAAGGCGCTCTAGCAAGAGTCTGGTTCTGCTGTGGCTGCTGGAAAGGTCTGGACTGGAAATGAGGACGTTTGGCAGATACTGCACTGCCGTTGGCCCCCAGAAAAGAATCACGGTCTCTCTTGGTCTTCAAACCCAGATCCCGCTCAACCTTGCGTGCCTCCGCAAGTATCTCCGAGTATGTCTTATAAAAAGACGGAATGAGAATCTTTACCTCCCAGTTTAGACCCTCTCGAAAACGAATAGCTCGAACCTCCGGCTCCCTCACCAAGTACTCTGCAAATTGGCTCAACCTACCGAACTCCGCAGCGTATTCCTCCACAGACATGCTTCCCTGAATGAGACTCTCAAATTGTCTCCCCAAGTCAAGCCTGTCTATCCGAGCGAAAAACTTCTTCTTGAAAAGGTCCTTGAATACCTCCCAAGATTGTCCTGCGTCAACTAGAACCGGCTCATTCCTGAACCAAGTGCGAGCGACGTCGAACAGTTGAAGTCCTACCGCCTCAACCTTCAGATCTTCAGAAAGACGGGACACCCTCATAAGACGCTCAATATCCTCGAGCCAATCATCAGCATAGACGATGCCCTCCGTCCCTTTGAAAACCCTAGGCTCCAGTTTCTTGAAGTCCTGAATGTTGCCTGGCCGAAGCTGAGCAACTTGAGGAACAACCTGCTGCTGGATCGGAACTCCTCTCTCAACTACAGCACGAGCAAGCTGATGAGCACTCTCGATGCCCTGCCGTAGAACGTCGGTCTGCCTCTGATGTGCCTCTGACTGAGCCCTCTGTGCATCTCATAAAACAGTATAAACATCTGTGACGCGTTTGCTGGCACAGGAGGTAGAGGTGGAAGCCCCTCAGATACAGCTGGCACAGTCCTCTGAGTAGGTGGTGGACCTCCGAAAGCAGCTGACACTCCAATCACCGGAGAAGTGACTGGTGCAGGCCCTCTGGATGTCGCAGACCTCTCAGAAGCTGCTCTCCCCTGCTGTGATCTAGTCTTAGGCGACATCCTGAGACAAAGCGAAAGAAAGAATCAATATGGCACAAGATGTAAGACATCAAGGAAAGGACAGTTTAAGAGATCAAGTATCAATATCAAAGGAGAATAGTTGAATCAAAAGAATTTTCCTAGATGTGATTGAGTATCTCAGCCTATATCCTATATCCTATTGCAGGCTCGCAGTAGTACAACTAAGTTGTCGCACTACCACGACATCACATACTTGTGAAGCTAGACCTGTATGGGCCACCACCAAAAATGTGTCACGACCCACACCCGGGGTAAGGGTACTAGTCGGAAACAACGCCCAGCCTACGCCGCAGAATCGGCGGTAGAACGATGTCTAAAAAGTCTATCTAATATAATGAACCACCAAAAGATAGTGTACTCAATCACAGAACTAAGATAGAATGAACACGGATCAGATAGGAATAGAATAGTCATCAACTCATGAGTCTAAATAATACATCAATGAGTCTAAAAGACAACAAAATAAGCTGGAGACAAATCCAGTACAAAAGAATACTACAAAGCTACAAAGCTACAACTCCAGGGTCAACTGTCTCAGTTGGGATAAGTCCCTCTTGAGCCAGGGTCTTCGAATCTAAACCCACAACATCCTGGGGTCCATAATAGGTAGGGTACCCTCAGTGTCATCTGGAAAAATATATCCAGTCAGGAAAGGAGCAGAGTACATCTCTAACAGTAGTTCTAATCCATGATAAAAACTATCTAACAGTAAATAGCTGTGGATAAACAAGATGCACAAAATAGATACAAGAGATATATAGACAATAAGGAAATACTAGAAAGAAATACAATAATGAACAATATGCCAATGAAACAATGATACTAATGACTAAGTGTGTGAGTACTAGCTTAACATGTGATCGGCTTGGACAAGATACAATACGGCCTGGCTAATCATACGTGCGGTGCATGATCAACACTCTTCGCTTACCAATACTTTATTCAATAGGGATTTGATCACATATCTATACTAATACTCCCCACCCCCAACTGGTATAATAGATCCAACCACGGTATGCTATGGCACTAGATTTCCTAAGAAGATAGTTAGTCTCCCCGAGAATCGGTGTCTGTACATGTACAAGATAACCAATGAAACAATACTTGCACCATATACACCATATACCAAGGAATAACATCTCATGACGAGATCCGGATATAGCAATCCTGTCACGACCCGCACCCGGGGTAAGGATACTAGTCGGAAACAACACCCAGCCTACGCCGCAGAATCGGCGGTAGAACGCTGTCTAGAAAGTCTATCTAATATAATAAACCACCAAAAGATAGTGTACTCAATCACAGAACTAAGATAGAATAAACACGAATCAGATAAGAATAGAATACTCACAATACAACTCATGAGTCTAAAATAATACATCAATGAGTCTGAAGAAAAATACAGAAATATGCTGGAGACAAATCCTGTACAAAAGAATACTACAAAACTATAAAGCTACAACTCCAGGGTCAACTATCTCAGTTGGGATAAGTCCCTCTTGAGCCAGGGTCTCAGAATCTAAACCCACAACATCCTGGGGTCCATAATAGGTAGGGTACTCCTCAGTGTCATCTGGAAAAATATATCCAGTCAGGAAAGGAGCAGAGTACAACACTAACAGCAGTTCTCAAATAATGATAAAAACTATGTAACAGTAAGTAGCTGTGGATAAACAAGATGCATAAATAGATACAAGAAATGTATAGACAATAAGGAAGTACTGGAAAGAAATACAATAATGAACAATATGCTGATAGAACAAGAATACTAATGACTAAGTGTGTGAGTACTAGCTTTAACATGTGATCGGCTTAGGAACTTGCACAAGAGTATAATGGCCTGGCTGATTATACGTGCGGTGTATGATCAACACTCACAAGGAACAAGACATGCACAAGGAGGGTATGATCACATATTTACACTAAAATACTCCCCACCCCGACTGGTATAATAGATCCAACCACGGTACGTTATGGCACTAGATTCCCCAAGAAGATAGCTAGTCTCCCCGAGAATCGGTGTCTGTACATGTACAAGATAACCAATGAAACAATACTTGCACCATATACACCATATACCAAGGAATAACATCTCATGACGAGATCCGGATATACCAATCCGTGTAACCATAGTGTCAAGAGAACATGTATATCTACACTAGATACAACGAACATAGAGGATATCATAAATGAGAAACTATCAGAGAATGTACTCGCCTGAAGTCCAATGAACAGTCTCACAAATGTCTGACTCAGTGCCTCGAAGACCTAGATATGGAATACCACATTAATACAAGGTCCCGAAAAGAGAACAAGTCAAACTAGGCAATTTCTAGGTCAATAAGTCAATTCTAAGTCAAAAGTCAACTATGGTCAACTCTAAAGTCCACTAAAGTCAAACATGGTCAAACCCAAAGTTAACCTCACAAGACATCTATAAAATAATATAGAGATAAACTACAATAATTTAGGAATCAAATTAGATTCAAAAAGAACTCACACAAAGTATACTAATAATATAATTAATATATACCCTAAAATAATATATATACAACCCAACATTTATATAAATAACATAATATATTATTACAATTATTATTCCTCACAAAACACATATATATATATATATATATATATATATATATACAATTATAATATATAATATATACATTAAATCTGTCAAAGCGTCATTGAAAAAACAGTGAATAAAATAGGATTAAATCAAAACAGTTTAAATAGTGACAGTCGGGACTGTCACCGAAGGACTGTCACCGAAACCCAAATAATAAACTGCCACTGCTTTGGTTTTCGCTGACAGTTAAACTGTCGCGGAAAAGCGTCGCAGAAAAGCTGCTGTTTCCCGCTGCTGCAATTAATGACAGGTTTGTCATTAATTGCCCGAAGGCTACAGCGGCTGCTATTAGTCGGCTAATTAATGACAGTTTTTTACTGTCATTAATTCAATGTCACTAAAACAAGTTGTATATATATAATTATATATATAAAAACAGAATATATAAACAATATATATATATATATATATATATATATATAAACAGAATATATAAAACAGTATATATATATATATATAAACCATTAATAAAAAAATGTACATATATATATTAATATACATATAAACTTATACCTTCAAATATTTAACAAAGAACATATAATTTACATGGCTAGAAGCACACCTAAAATATTTACATTAATATCCAAATAATTACATAATAATTATAAATAATATAATTACACAATTAACATACAAATATATTTTATAAAACATTTTATGTATAAATTATATTATTTAACAAGTAGTAACATATATATTTGCATGCAAGAAAGCTACATATTATATTGTACATTATATTAGCACACCCAAAATATAGATCTATGCTACAATAATTACTATAATAAATACACAAAATAAATATTTAATATCCATATATATATACTAATTATAAATGAAGAATTGAACCACAATTAATTAGATCTATGCAAAAATACACACAATTGGAGAGTATCTCACCGTATCCCACTAGATCTAGGATACGCATGAGACACGAGTCCAACACACAACCAAATGCACCCCGAAGGACACAAACAAATCACAAATAATATTTATGAACAAATCAAAGCGTCAAAAGTAGATCTATGTGTCCGTGTCAAAATACGACATGTTCAAAGCCCCGTGTCGGAGGAAAACCCCCAAATGACACGTATCACCAAATAGTTGGGATACGAACCACAGGTGTCCCAATATGGACACGACACTAGCCTCAAACACAAATCTCAGGTTCAATTGATCTATAGGATCAATTGACACACACAACAAAATATAAATTCGGAATTCCAACAAAATTGACACAAAAAGCACCATAACTCTCTCCATGGGTCTCCTATGAACACAAAACAAAGTCCTATGGGTACTACATACATATAGGTTGATTTTACATGATTAAATCTCATATTTAGAAGCTATTTAAATGGAAAAATCTGAATTATACCTATTGGGAGATGGATTCCCAATGAAACCTCCAATTGAGATGAACTTGCTTCCAAATTATAGATCCTTGCTCCTCTTTGTAGATCCTTGCTTCCTTCTTTTAGATCCTTGCTTCCTCCTTCTCTAATGGTGAATTGGAAAGAATTTGGAATGAATTTGGTAGGGAATTGGATTGGGAATGGAGGGAATTTGGTAGTGGGAGAATTCTAGATCTAGATTTGGAATGAGATGAGAGAAGAGAGAAATTTCCCTCCCTCTTTAATAGGCCGGCCATAGCCCCTCCCCCAAGCAATTGTAAAATGTCCAATGTACCCCTTGGGGCCTCTCATGAAGAAATAATTAAGGAAGGAAGCTTCTAGTCTAATCATTTAATTAATTTAATCCATCTTCTTAACCATGGGCTTTCTAAATGGGCCAAGTCTAACTAATTAATTCATGTTGGTCCATGGGTCCAAACTAATCTAGTTGGGTCCACTAAAATAAGTCCAAAATAATTAAATAATATCTAACAATAATTAAATAATACAAAAAAATTATTTACCATGCACAATATTTATTTAAATAGGAAATTACTAAAATACCCTTTTTTCTAAAATGTGGTAGTGACAAGTCTACCCTCCTTAAAATAATTTCGTCCTCGAAATTCAAAGACGAAAACTACCCCCAGAAAATCACAGAACAGAACTAAAGAATCACAATTAACTAATGAACAGAGCATAACAATGAACAGAACATAACTAGAGAATAACATACCTCAAGGTACAAACAAATATGGATAACGCTCTCGCATGTCATCCTCTCTCTCCCAGGTAGACTCCCCCGGAGAGTGATGCCTCCATGCGACGTGCACCAAAGGAATAGTCTGGTTCCTCAGTACCTTCTCTCTCCGATCCAGAATTCCAACTGGCTGCTCTGGATAGCTAAGAGTAGGGCCCACCTCTATCTCTGAGTGATCCAATACATGACTAGGATCTGCCACGTATCGTCTCAACTGCGACACATGAAACACGTTGTGCACTCCCTCCAATGCAGGTGGCAAGTCTAGTCTATAAGCAACTGCACCGACCCTCTCTAGAATAGTAAAAGGTCCAATGAATCGCGGACTAAGCTTTCCGCCTCCACCGAAGCGAATCGTGCCTCGTGTCGGAGAAATCCTCAGAAATACCAAACCACCCACCTAGAACAAAACACCACCTTAAGAACTTATCTATAACAAACAACCAAGAACAAGCACACAAAATAAAATCTAAACTATACCTCAAACTCCAAGGGTCTCCGATGGCTATCGGCCCAATGCCGTTGTCTGTCCTGCGCCACTCGAAGTCTGTCTCTGATCAACTGAACCTTCTCTGCTGCATCCACAACCATCTCTGGCCCAAGCAAAACTCTCTCTCCAACATCGTCCCAAGACAAAGGAGTACGACACCTCCGACCATATAGAGCTTCAAAAGGTGACATCTCTATACTGGCCTGGTAACTGTTATTGTAAGCAAACTCTACCAAATGGAGATGGTCCTCCCAAGAACCCCCAAAATCTAGTACACAAGTGCGTAACATATCCTTGAGAGTCTGAATAGTCCTCTCTGACTGCCCATCTGTCTGGGGATGATATGCAGTACTGAACTTGAGCTGAGTGCCCAAACTCTCCTGCAAACTCCTCCAGAAATAAGAAGTGAAACGACTATCCCGATCTGAGACTATGCTGACGGGAACTCCATGTATCCTAACGATCTGCCTCACATACATCTCTGCCAGCTTCTCCGTAGACAAATCCACCTTGAAAGGCAAAAAGTGGGCCGACTTGGTCAATCTATCAACAATGACCCAAATCGTGTCTTTCCCTCCTGGAGATCGTGGTAGTCCGGACACAAAATCCATAGTAATGTGTTCCCACTTCCACTCTGGAATGGGTAATGGCTGAAGTAAACCTCCTGGCCTCTGCCTCTCGGCTTTTACCTGCTGGCACACTAAGCATCTGGATACAAACTGTGCCACTTCCTTCTTCATGCCATACCACCACACACTCTCTCGCATATCCCGATACATCTTGTTAGCACCTGGATGTATGGAATACTGAGAGCGATGCGCTTCCTGCAATATCTCCTCTCGCAACTCCCCACTAGGCACACACAATCTAACTCGATGCCTCAAAGATCCATCCTTTGTAATAGTGAAATCATCCTCCAATCCTGCTCTCACCTGAGCTCTGATACTCCTCAAAGATACGTCATCATACTGTGCTGCCTTGATCCTATCCATCAAATCTGAATGTATCTACAATCCCCATATCTGCATAGCACCACCCGAAACAATCACCTCAATGCCCAAGCTCTCCAAGTCCTCCAACAAATATCGATCCTGCGTCAAGAACATAGCTACAGGATACCTGCTCAAAGCATCGGCAACTACATTGGCCTTCCCAGGATGATATTGCAAAGAGATATCAAAATCCTTCATCAGTTCCAACCACCGACGTTGTCTCATGTTCAACTCCTTCTGCGTGAAAACGTACTTCAAGCTTTTATGGTCTGTGAAGATCGCCACACGCTCTCCGTACAAATAATGTTTCCACAACTTCAGGGCGAATATGACAGCTGCCAACTCCAAATCATGGGTAGGATAGTTCTTTTCATGATGACGCAATTGCCTGGATGCATAGGCAATCACTTTCCCATGCTGCTGAAGAACACAACCTAAACCCTTTCCCGATGCATCACTATAAATAGTGAAACCTCCGGACCTTGATGGCAATGTCAAAATAGGAGCAGACGTCAACCTCTTCTTCAACTCCTCAAAAGCGGCCTGGCAATCTTCCGTCCAAACAAACTCCACATCCTTTCTTGTGAGTCTGGTCATCGGCTCGGCAATCCTCGAAAAATCTTGCACAAACTTTCTGTAGTAGCCTGCCAATCCCAAGAAACTCCTGATCTCTGCTACCGAACTCGGAGTCTTCCAAGATTCCACTGCTGAAATCTTCTTCGGATCCACTGAAATACCATCACCAGTCACAACATGCCCCAAGAATTCCACCTTGTCCAAGAAAAACTCACATTTAGACAACTTTCCATACAGCTTCTCCTTCCTCAGCACATCCAACACAATCCTCAAATGCTCCTCATGCTCCTCCGGTGTCCTCGAGTATATGAGTTTGTCGTCGATGAACACCACCACGAACTTGTCAAGGTACTGGTGGAACACCTTGTTCATCAAGTTCATAAATACCGCCGGTGCATTAGTCAAACCAAACGGCATCACTATAAACTCGAACTGACCATACCGAGTTCTAAAAGCAGTCTTCGGTATGTCCTCCGGCTTCACCTTCACTTGATGGTAGCCTGATCTCAAATCTATCTTAGAAAACACCTTTGCACCACTCAACTGATCAAACAGATCATCAATCCGTGGCAAAGGATACTTATTCTTGATAGTGAGATTATTCAAAGCCCTGTAATCAATGCACATACGCACCGATCCATCCTTCTTCGGTACAAACAATACCGGGGCTCCCCATGGTGAAGAACTCGATCTGATAAACCCCTTATCCTGCAATTCGTCCACCTACTTCTTCAACTCGACCAGCTCGCTGTTGTTTACTCTATAGACATGCTGCAAAATTGGTTCTGCACCTGGCACCAAGTCTATAGAAAATTCAACATCTCGATCTGGCGGCAATCCTGGCAATTCTTCAGGAAACACATCCAAAAATTCTGCTATCAACGGATGTGGCAACTCCTTGTCTTCCACCATAGCTCCACAAATAATGCCTTCCCCCTGCTCCGCAGCTCCTCTAGCAAACTCGAACTCTGGCTCTCCTGGCGAACCAAACAAAACTCTATCTCCTCTACAGTCTATGCTAGCACGGTGCCTACTCAACCAATCCATCCCGAGTACAATATCGTAGCTCGGAAGTGGCATTACAAATAGACACGCACTCAACTCCCGGCCTCCCAGAGTAACTCTCCGATCCTTGCAAATATCATTAACCAGGATAATGCCTCCCCCGGTCATGATCTTGTAAGTCCTAAGCAAAGACTCAGCTACCAAACCATGCTTTAGAGCAAAAAAAACAGATACAAAACTATGGAAAGCACCACTATCAAACAAAGCTAAAGCTGGAATGGAATCAAGAAGAATAGAACCTGCGATGACATCTCCGGTGGGTTCCTCCTCTTCGACTGTCATAGCAAACGCTCGTCCTTGCCGAGCACCTCCCTGCTGTTGATGCTGGACAAAACGCTGCTGCTGTGTCGGAAGCGGTCCCCTCGGTTGTGCTGCAGGTGGTCTCATCTGTGCCTTCGGAGCTGGAGCTGCTCCCTGAACTGTACGACGAGGACACTCCCTCAATTGATGCCCTTCAGTACCACAATACAAACAAACTCCTAGCCTCTTTCTGCAAACTTCCCAGATGTGGCCGGGCTTCTTGCAGAAGTTGCATTGAGCTTGCTGTAACTGCCTCTGCTGTTGAGGTGCCTGGCTAGCTGGAGTCTGGTTCTGCTGTGGCTGCTGGAAAGGTCTGGACTGGAAATGAGGACGTTTGGCAGATACTGCACTGCCGTTGGCCCCCAGAAAAGAATCACGGTCTCTCTTGGTCTTCAAACCCAGATCCCGCTCAACCTTGCGTACCTCCGCAAGTATCTCCGAGTATGTCTCATAAAAAGACGGAATGAGAATCTTTACCTCCCAGTTTAGACCCTCTCGGAAACGAATAGCTCGAACCTCCGGCTCCCTCACCAGATACTCTGCAAATCGGCTCAGCCTACCGAACTCTGCAGCGTATTCCTCTACAGACATGCTTCTCTGAATGAGACTCTCAAATTGTCTCCCCAAGTCAAGCCTGTCTATCCGGGCAAAAAACTTCTTCTTGAAAAGGTCCCTGAATACCTCCCAAGATTGTCCTGCGTCAACTAGAACCGGCTCATTCCTGAACCAGGTACGAGCGACGTCGAACAGTTGAAGTCCTACCACCTCAACCTTCAGATCTTCAGAAAGACGGGACACCCTCATAAGACGCTCAATGTCCTCGAGCCAATCATCAGCATAGACGATGCCCTCCGTCCCTTTGAAAACCCTAGGCTCCAGTTTCTTAAAGTCCTGAATGTTGCCTGGCCGAAGCTGAGCAACCTGAGGAACAACCTGCTGCTGGACCGGAACTCCTTTCTCAACTACAGCACGAGCAAGCTGATGAGCACTCTCGATGCCCTGCCGTAGAACGTCGGTCTGCCTCTGATGTGCCTCCGACTGAGCCCTCTGTGCCTCGAGCATCTCACGAAATAGAGTAAACATCTGTGACGCCTCTGCTGGCACAGGAGGTAGAGGTGGAAGCCCCTCAGATACAGCTGGTACAGTCCTCTGAGTGGGTGGTGGACCTCCGAAAGCAGCTGACACTCCAATCACCGGAGAAGTGACTGGTGCAGGCCCCCGGGATGTCGCAGACCTCTCAGAAACTGCTCTCCCTTGCTGTGATCTAGTCTTAGGCGGCATCCTGAGACAAAGCGAAAGAAAGAATCAATATGGCACAAGATGTAAGATATTCAAGGAAAGGACAGTTTAAGAGATCAAGTATCAACGTCAAAGGAGAATAGTTGAATCAAAAGAATTTTCCTAGATGTGATTGAGTATCTCAGCCTATATCCTATATCCTATCGCAGGCTCGCAGTAGTACAATTAGGTTGTCGCACTACCACGACATCACATACTTGTAAAGCTAGACCTGCATGGGCCACCACCAAAAATGTGTCACGACCCGCACCCGGGATAAGGGTACTAGTCGGAAACAACGCCCAGCCTACGCCGCAGAATCGGCGGTAGAACGCTGTCTAGAAAGTCTATCTAATATAATGAACCACCAAAAGATAGTGTACTCAATCACAGAACTAAGATAGAATGAACACGAATCAGATAAGAATAGAATAGTCACAATATAACTCATGAGTCTAAAATAATACATCAATGAGTCTGAAGAAAAATACAGAAATATGTTGGAGACAAATCCAGTACAAAAGAATACTACAAAACTATAAAGCTACAACTCCAGGGTCAACTGTCTCAGTTGGGATAAGTCCCTCTTGAGACAGGGTCTCAGAATCTAAACCCACAACATCCTGGGGTCCATAATAGGTAGGGTACTCCTCAGTGTCATCTGGAAAAATATATCTAGTCAGGAAAGGAGCAGAGTACAACCCTAACAGCAGTTCTCAAATAATGATAAAAACTATGTAACAGTAAGTAGCTGTGGATAAACAAGATGCATAAATAGATACAAGAAATGTATAGACAATAAGGAAGTACTGGAAAGAAATACAATAATGAACAATATGCTGATAGAACAAGAATACTAATGACTAAGTGTGTGAGTACTAGCTTTAACATGTGATCGGCTTAGGAACTTGCACAAGAGTATAATGGCCTGGCTGATTATACGTGCGGTGTATGATCAACACTCACAAGGAACAAGACATGCACAAGGAGGGTATGATCACATATCTACACTAAAATACTCCCCACCCCGACTGGTATAATAGATCCAACCACGGTACGTTATGGCACTAGATTCCCCAAGAAGATAGCTAGTCTCCCCGAGAATCGGTGTCTGTACATGTACAAGATAACCAATGAAACAATACTTGCACCATATACACCATATACCAAGGAATAACATCTCATGACGAGATCCGGATATACCAATCCGTGTAACCATAGTGTCAAGAGAACATGTATATCTACACTAGATACAACGAACATAGAGGATATCATAAATGAGAAACTATCAGAGAATGTACTCGCCTGAAGTCCAATGAACAGTCTCACAAATGTCTGACTCAGTGCCTCGAAGACCTAGATATGGAATACCACATTAATACAAGGTCCCGGAAAGAGAACAAGTCAAACTAGGCAATTTCTAGGTCAATAAGTCAATTCTAAGTCAAAAGTCAACTATGGTCAACTCTAAAGTCCACTAAAGTCAAACATGGTCAAACCCAAAGTCAACCTCACAAGACATCTATAAAATAATATAGAGATAAACTACAATAATTTAGGAATCAAATTAGATTCAAAAAGAACTCACACAAAGTATACTAATAATATAATTAATATATACCCTAAAATAATATATATACAACCCAACATTTATATAAATAACATAATATATTATTACAATTATTATTCCTCACAAAACACATATATATATACATATATATATATACAATTATAATATATAATATATACATTAAATCTGTCAAAGCGTCATTGAAAAAAACAGTGAATAAAATAGGATTAAATCAAAACAGTTTAAATAGTGACAGTCGGGACTGTCACCGAAGGACTGTCACCGAAACCCAAATAATAAACTGCCACTGCTTTGGTTTTCGCTGACAGTTAAACTGTCGCGGAAAAGCGTCGCGGAAAAGCTGCTGTTTCCCGCTGCTGCAATTAATGACAGGTTTGTCATTAATTGCCCGAAGGCTACAGCGGCTGCTATTAGTCGGCTAATTAATGACAGTTTTTTACTGTCATTAATTCAATGTCACTAAAACAAGTTGTATATATATAATTATATATATAAAAACAGAATATATAAACAATATATATATATATATATATATAAACAGAATATATAAAACAGTATATATATATATATATAAACTATTAATACAAAAATGTACATATATATATATTAATATACACATAAACTTATACCTTCAAATATTTAACAAAGAACATATAATTTACATGGCTAGAAGCACACCTAAAATATTTACATTAATATCCAAATAATTACATAATAATTATAAATAATATAATTACACAATTAAACATACAAATATATTTTATAAAACATTTTATGTATAAATTATATTATTTAACAAGTAGTAACATATATATTTGCATGCAAGAAAGCTACATATTATATTGTACATTATATTAGCACACCCAAAATATAGATCTATGCTACAATAATTACTATAATAAATACACAAAATAAATATTTAATATCCATATATATATACTAATTATAAATGAAGAATTGAACCACAATTAATTAGATCTATGCAAAAATACACACAATTGGAGAGTATCTCACCGTATCCCACTAGATCTAGGATACGCATGCGACACGAGTCCAACACACAACCAAATACACCCCGAAGGACACAAACAAATCACAAATAATATTTATGAACAAATCAAAGCGTCAAAAGTAGATCTATGTGTCCGTGTCAAAATACGACATGTTCAAAGCCCCGTGTCGGAGGAAAACCCCCAAATGACACGTATCACCAAATAGTTGGGATACGAACCACAAGTGTCCCAATATGGACACGACACTAGCCTCAAACACAAATCTCATGTTCAATTGATCTATAGGATCAATTGAGACACACAACAAAATATAAATTCGGAATTCCAACAAAATTGACACAAAAAGCACCATAACTTTCTCCATGGGTCTCCTATGAACACAAAACAAAGTCCTATGGGTACTACATACATATAGGTTGATTTTACATGATTAAATCTCAGATTTAGAAGCTATTTAAATGGGAAAATCTGAATTATACCTATTGGGAGATGGATTCCCAATGAAACCTCCAATTGAGATGAACTTGCTTCCAAATTGTAGATCCTTGCTCCTCTTTGTAGATCCTTGCTTCCTTCTTCTAGATCCTTGCTTCCTCCTTCTCTAATGGTGAATTGGGAAGAATTTGGAATGAATTTGGTAGAAAATTGGATTGGGAATGGAGGAAATTTGGTAGTGGGAGAATTCTAGATCTAGATTTGGAATGAGATGAGAGGAAAGAGAAATTTCCCCCCCTCTTTAATAGGCCGGCCATAGCCCCTCCCCCAAGCAATTATAAAATGTCCAATGTACCCCTTGGGGCCTCTCATGAAGAAATAATTAAGGAAGGAAGCTTCTAGTCTAATCATTTAATTAATTTAATCCATCTTCTTAACCATGGGCTTTCTAAATGGGCCAAGTCTAACTAATTAATTCATGTTGGTCCATGGGTCCAAACTAAACTAGTTGGGTCCACTAAAATAAGTCCAAAATAATTAAATAATATCTAACAACAATTAAATAATACAACAAAAATTATTTACCATGCACAATATTTATTTAAATAGGAAATTACTAAAATACCCTTTTTTCTAAAATGTGGTAGTGACAAATCCGTGTAACCATAGTGTCAAGAGAAACATGTATATCTACACTAGATACAACGAACATAGAGGATATCATAAATGAGAAACTATCAGAGAATGTACTCGCCTGAAGTCCAAAGAACAGTCTCACAGATGTCTGACTCGGTACCTCGAAGACCTAGATATAGAATACCACATTAAAACAAGGTCCCGGAAAGAGAACAAATCAAACTAGTCAACTTCTAGGTCAATAAATCAATTCTAAGTCAAAAGTCAACTATGGTCAACTCTAAAGTCAACTAAAGTCAAACATGGTCAAACCAAGGTCAACCTCACAAGAAATCTATATAAATAATATAGAAAATAAAATACAACAATTTAGGAATCAAAATTAGATCCCAAATTATACTCACACAAAGTATACTACTAATACAAATAATATATACCCTAAAATAATATATATACAAACCAATATGTATACAAATAACATAATATATTATTACAAATATTATACCTCACAAAACACATATATATACAATAATAATATATAATATATAATTTAAAACTGTCAAGCGTCACTGAAAACAGTGAACAAAACAAGATAAAATAAAACAGGTTTAATAGTGACAGTGTTGACTGTCACTGAAAATTCGTCGCAGAAACTCCATATACAAAACCGCTGCTGTCACAGTTTGTTGACAGTTTTAAACTGTCACAAAAAAATGTCGCTGAAAGGTTGCCGCTCAAAACTGTCGCAGCATTAATGACAGATCTGTCATTAATGCTGACCACTGTACAGCGGCTGCTGTTCAGACCAAATAATGACAGTTTCACTGTCATAGAAACCACTGTCACCAAAACAAATAAAAATATAAAAATATATATATATATAAATATATATATGCAATAATAATCACAATAAATATATATAAATAAATAATTATATACTTATATATATATGCACATATAAACTTATAATTAAATACCAATAGTTACAACACATGCACATATTAATGTTCATATTTTACATGGCTAGAAGCACACCTAAAATATATACATTAATATACAAATAATTACATAATAATTATAAATAATATAATTACACAATTAAACACATAAATATATTTTATAAAACATTTATGTATAATTTATACTATTAACATAAGTACATATATAATTACATGCAAGAAAGCTATATATTATATTTGTACATCATATTAGCACACACAAAAATATATAGATCTATGCTACAATAATTACTATAATAAATACACAAAATAAATATATAATATCTATATATATTTACTAATTATAATTGAAGAATTTAAACCATACATAATTAGATCTATTCAAAAATCCACACAATTGGAGAGTATCACACCGTATCCCACTAGATCTAGGATACGCATGTGACACGAGTCCAACACACAACCAATTACACCCCGAAGGATACAAACAAATCACAAATAATATTTATGAATAAATCAAAGTGTCAAAAGTAGATCTATGTGTCCGTGTCAAAATACGACATGTTCAAAGCCCCGTGTCGGAGGGAAACCCCCCAAAATAACACGTATCACCAAATAGTTGGGATACGAACCACATGTACCAAATTATGGACACGACACTAGCCCCAAACACATAAGCTTATGTCCAATTGATCTATAGGATCAATTGACACACATAACAAAATATAAATTTGGAATTCCAACAAAATTGACATAAAAAGCACCATAACTTTCTCCATGGGTCTCCTATGAACACAAAACAAAGTCCTATGGGTAGTACATACATATAGGTTGATTTTACATGCTTAAATCTCAGATTTAGAATCTATTTAAATGAGAAAATCTGAATTATACCTATTGGGAGATGGATTCCCAATAAAATCTCCAATTGAGAAGAACTTGCTTCCAAATTGTAGATTCTCGCTCCTCTTTGTAGATCATTGCTTCCTTCTTCTAGATCCTTGCTTCCTTCTTCTAGATCCTTGCTTCCTCCTTCTCTAATGGTGAATTGGAAAGAATTTGGAATGAATTTGGTAGGGAATTGGAATGGGAATGGAGGAAATTTGGGAATGGGAAATTCTATATCTAGATTTGGAATGAGAATGAGAGGAGAGAGAAATTTCTCCCCTCTTTTAATAGGCCGGCCTTGCCCCTCTCCCAAGCAATTATAAAATGTCCAATGTACCCCTTGGGGCCTCTCATGAAGAAATAATTAAGGAAGGAAGCTTCTAGTCTAATCACTTAATTAATTTAATCCATCTCCTTAACCATGGGCTTTCTAAATGGGCCAAATCTAACTATTTAATTCATGTTGGTCCATGGGTCCAAACTACACTAGTTGGGTCTACTAAAATAAGTCCAAAATAATTAAATAACATCCAACAACAATTAAATAATATAACCAAAAATTATTTACCATGCACAATATTTATTTAAATAGGAAATTACTAAAATATCCTTTTTCCTAAAATGTGGTAGTGACACTGGAGAAGCCTTACAACTTAGACATTTTGGCATAGCTAGCCAACACTCCCGCTAAGTTGTCACTCTTCGAGCTCCTTCATCTCTCCAAAAAGACTCATGATGCTCTAAGTGAAGGGTTGCAAAATGTCGACTCTTATTTTTCCCAGGTTAAGCTACCAGCCAAGAATTTTGTAACATGCCTCTACTACAGCAGTGTGATAGAGGCAATTCTGAATATTACATTATCCCAAGAAGACATGCTGCTGAAGAATAAGAGACATGATCGTCCCCTGTATTACACAGGGTGCATTGGATCCATTAAGGTAGACCAAATGCATGTCGACCCCGTACCATCTCTTACCATATCCCACGAAGCCGGCTGCAGACCTTGGGAATTCTGATACATTGGCTGGCAGACACCAATACCACTATCAGCGGCTTCAATGTCGAGAGAAGCTACCCGCTAGGAAAGATTCATCTGAAGTGACATATCGGTGATTTCCAAACAGAGGTGACATGCTATGTAATCGACATGGATGTATCCTACAACGTTCTACTAGGGCATTTATGGATACATTAGTATATGATTATCCAATCCACTCTCCACCAGTGCTTAAAATACGTCAGCAAAGACGGCGTGGTCAAGACAGAATTCGTCGACGTGGATCCTTTCAAAGGGGTCGAGGCGTACTACTCCGACTCAATCTTATATAAGTAAATTCATCAAGACGAAGGAGATAACGAGGCCAATGATGAAGCTGATATAGCTACAGCTTCAAGCAAACCCCTAGGGGTCCGTCTCAAAGGACGCCCAGCCCAAACAACTGCTCCCCTCGTGGTCAAGCTTCGAAGAAGGGCACCAGAATCCTTGGTAGTCAAACTCTGGGGATAGAGACGCCTGCCAGACAAGTATTCCATTTTTTATAAGAACACCAGGGCAGCTGGTAGTCAAGCTCCGAAGGAAAACTCTAGCACCATCAATGTCACTAACAACTACCGAAAAAGATAAACTGGAAGAGTATATCGCGGTATCTACCGATGTACCATCCTTCGATGATATAATCCCCTAACAGGAAGTACCCTACTTCCTCAATAAAGGCTTTTCATTGAGTTGCGTTGTTATTGAGCATTGAGGCACCGTATATTCTTTGGAGTATGGACTAGGTTTATACCTGCATATGCAAGTGGCTACTGTCCACGGAATAAACCGAATCCTCCTTAGCCAAGACACATGTTTTGTCATTTCGACAAGGAACAAAGGGGACAAATCCATCATTTTTGGGATGGTTAAAGATCGCTGGGACTTCATGAATCCCTTGTCCAGCAAGAAAGAAAATATATCGACGTCTTCACATGGAACTACGAAGACATGCCTGGTCTAGATCCGTAAATCATAATGCACAAGCCCATTATCCTACCAAATGCCAAGACAATAAAGCAACAACAACGATGATTCTGCCCAGATATTATAGATGCCATCGAAACTGTGGTAAAAAAACTAATAGAGAGCGAATTTATCTACGAAGATAAACACCCAGATTGGGTATCTAACATCGTCCTCGTCATAAAAAAGAACGATAAAATCTGAGTATGCATTGACTTTCGTAATCTGAACACGGCTTGCCCAAAGGACGAAATACCTCTCTCCATCACAGATGTGATGATCAACAATACTTGTGGCTTCAAGCGTATATCCTTCATGGATGGGTTCTCAGGTTACAACCAAATTAAGATATTTTGAGACGATGAGAATAATATGTCATTCTGGACGCCAATAGGGGTGTACTATTACACTGTAATACCCTTCGGTATGAACAATGCAGGTGCTACATACCAACGAGCTATTATCACTATCTTTTATGACCATCTGCGTAAGACATTAGAATGTTATGTTGTTGACATCGCTGTCAAGACCAGGTTTTAAGATGATCATCTCCCTGACCTAAAAACGGTATTCGAGCTGATGCTAGCTCACCAGCTTAAGATTAATATCACCAAGTCGTTCTTGGGAGTCTCCAACGATAAATTTCTTGGCTTTATCATAACTTCAAAGGGTATTCATATTGACCCAGAGAAGACTAATGCTATCCTAGATATGCACCCTCCAAAGAACTTATGAGAATTTCATGGTCTGTAGGGAAGACTAGCATACATTAGGAGATTCATATCCAATATCTCCAGACGATGTCGTCCCTTTACTCAGCTCATGAAGAAGGGAGTCTCCTTCGCCTGGATGGAAGAGTGCCACCAAGCCTTCGACGACACTAAGAAATACCTCACGAACCCCCTGGTGTTGGTAGCCCTAATCGTGGTAAGGCACTTCTTACTCTATATCCGGGCAATGTATCATTCTCTCGGCACTCTTCTTGCCCAGAATAGCGACAAAGGTTATGAATAAGATATCTAATATCTCAGTAGAACAAGATCGACATAGAACATAGGTACAATTCGATCGAGAAATAATGTCTTGCCCTAGTTTTCGCAGTCCAAAAGACCCTCCATTAATTAGCAGGGCAAACCATCCATGCGATATCTCGAGTGAACCCCCTCAGAGTCCTCATGACCAAGCCCGGGGAACTTAATTCTTGCCTAGCCATATGGGCAATCCTACTATCACTCTATGACATAGTATTCTTCCAACAAAAGGTTGTAAAGTGACAAGCATTGGCCGACTTCCTAACATCTCATCCGGTACCAAAAACTTTAAAACTCTATGAAAAAATCCTCGATGACGTATTAGAGTCTAACACCGTCATGACAGAAGGATCAATTTGGCGACTATTCTTCGACGGTGCTTCCAGAATAGGGCCCAAAGGCAATATAATCGATGTACTAGGGATAATGCTGATCTCTTCCGATGACCTAGTCATCTATCGTGCCTACTCGCTTATGGAACCATGTTCCAACAATGTGGTAAAGTACAATGCTCTTATCATTGGGCTTTAGTTGGCTAAACAATTAGAGGTTAACTTTTTGAAGGCTACGACGACTCCAAATTAATAGTAATTCAAGTCTGTAGCGAGTACGATGTCTGCCACGAGGATCTACTCCCTTACCACCAAGCGGCCGTCGACATAATTTGTACTTTTATGGAGTTCTTCATTGAATATGTACCACGCCTGTAAAATATCGAGGCAGATGCACTCGTCGGCCTCGATGCTTCTTTAGCAACTCCAATCAAAACTCACCTATTCATCACAATAGTGGGTTAAGAGCTGGTATGCCTGAGAAACAACTTATGCTTGTTTCTAAGCAACTCTATGGGAACATATACTAATGCCAAAGATTGGAGACTCCCATTTATAGACTATGCTATCAATAAAATCCTTTCGGATGACCCAAAGGAGGCCACTTCTGTCAGAAGATGCTCCCTCTAATTTTACTATGATACAGCTACTAAGATATTGTACCACCATTCTTATGATGGACTTCTTCTACGATGTCTATTAGATACAGAAGCAAAGCAATCTTTCTATGAAGCTCACGATGGTATTTGTGGCGCTCACCAACCCGAACCTAAGCTTCAAGATCGCCTCCGACGCATGGGCTACTATTGGCCAATGATGGTAGCCGATGCCGTTGATTATGTAAAAAAATACAGGATGTGTCCAATCTATGTCGACTTTATTCACCAACCCTCAGAGTTTCTATATCTCACTATTGCATCTTGGCTGTTCGAAGCCTGTGGTACACAAATCATAGGATCGATCAGTCCACCTTCGTCTAAGGGAAACCGGTTCATCTTGGCTATCACAGACTACTTCAGCCTGGGGTATGGACCTTCGTGATTAGTTTCGTTAGACATCATCTCATCTACCGCTTTGGCTTGCCTCAAATGATCATTCATGACAACGGCCCACAGTTTGTCAACCATGCTTTCTTTTAATTTTACGATAAAAACCGAATCAAAAATGTAGCTTCAACTTCCTACAATCCAGCAGTAAATGGATTAGCCAAAGCATTCAACAAGACCATCATCTAGCTCGTCAAAAAGTTTGTTTCCACCAAAAAGCATGACTAGAATGAGAAGCTAGATGAATGTGTATGGGCCTATCGTACGATTGTCTGAACCCCGACTGGTAGCTCGTCATTCTCCTTGGTCTACGAGAACGAAGCAGTACTCTCTTTGGAGACCCAAATCCCTTCTCTCTAGGTAACCCTTACTTATTTGTTAACCGTCGAAGACAACCATTGTTGTCGACTACAAAAGTTGGAAATGATTGATGAAAAATGCCTCTTGGCTCAGCAGCGCATTGAGTTATATCAACCACGACTTTCCGGGGCCCTCACCAAAAAGGTGAAGGAAAGGATATTCTAGTTCGGCGATCTCGTCCTAACTGTGAGAAGATCGATGATCATGACCCACAAGAAGGCAAAAAAATTCTAACCCAAGTAGGAGGGTCCCTTTATTGTAGAAATGGTGTACTACAACGACGCATATAGGCTCGCTAAGCCTAATGGTGACTTGCTCATGATGTCAATCAAAGGTAAGTTCCTAAAGAAATACTATGCCTAAGTGGGGCATTTAAAATAAATGATATGTGTTATTTCTATCCCTAGCAAAGGGACACAAAAGTGTAATGATCACAGCTGATGTCTTCCCCAGTAAATTATTCCTGTCCGTAGCATGCAAACAAATCTGTTATTCGTACTCGGGAGTCCTGAGTACGCAATGGGTAATCGATCCACTAAAGAAAAATGGTTTACGTCTACATTACCTCGGAACCATAAGTTGTTCTTCCCATCAAAAGAAGACAGTCACATCCATACTACCTCTAACTCGTCCCTTTTATTGTTATCTCCACAAAATTTCCACAAAAAAAAAGTTCACGTGCATATTACCTCTGAACTATAATCTGCGCATGTTCTCCAGTAAAAGAAAATAGTCATGTCCAAACTACCTCTGACTCTTTACCTGTCCTCTCCACAAAATACTTTACCATGCTCGCACTTAGCTAAAAATAAATATGCTTGACTATCGGTTCTACACCAAATTATCTTTACCACCATTGAAGATGTCTCCACCAAATTTCCCTAATGGAACGACTCTAACCTAGCATGTCCATACTACCTCTGATAGGGCTTGGTGTTATCACTATTATGATGTTATGCTACATCCATATTACCTCTGCTATAATACTCATAACCACGATATCCACTGCAAAAAAAAATTCTAAACAAGAAAAAAGGCAAAAAATTTATTAATATTCAAGATCATAAGTACATATGATAGTCCATTATATTTAAGGATTTTTTATTAATATTCAAGATCATGGATACATTTGAAAAGAAGAAGACCCCTCTGTGCTATTTCTGGTACTAATACGTATGAAGCTGACAGCTTAATGCATTATGGGTAATCACTCCTATAAAACTTCTCAGTACGAGAAAATAATCCATACTGATGGATAGCAAGGGAGCTTGCAACACAGAGCCAAGTCTATAGACCCAACTCTGTCGTGTGAAATGATGTAAGTAGAAATTTCTGTTGGGATAACTAGCCCAACTACTTCCACGCAGATGCGCCGCCATGATCCTACCCGAGATTCAGCCATCACATACTGGTAGCATAAGGGGGGTAGATATAGTGAGTTAGATTGGAAGATCGAGGACAATCCTCTGGATAATTTGCTTGTTCATCACGAACAATGGCAACTATGATATCCTTTCATGCTCCATCAGGTCCCAAGCAATCCAAGGCGGTCCTTGCACAACAAGCACACAAAGTCAGAATATTTTGAAAAAGGCATACCCGAAGACGTACATCTACAAAATATGCGCCCCTTACTGGACTAGCCATATATGCGCTCAATTGAGATGCGCATAAATGCCAAGGTCCATCACATACGCGCATGACCGTCATATTGCATATACAACGGTGAACGTCTATGAGGAGATAAAGGCACCCATACAGCATGGCTATGTAGAGTCTTCCAGTACAGGAATCAGATGAGCACTCGAAGACAGCGTCACCCGTATCACTGATGGAGTACTCTAGCCATTAGCATATCTTCAGGACGAAGCCTCTTGGCGACAACTATGCGCATCAGGTCGAGGAAGACTTCTGCGTGAGAGCTAACCGAGATCTGCCCCTTACCTCCACCGACAACAGCTAGATGATCGACCATCAAAGGAAGGGGATCGACAAACTGCTCGACCAACCTCCCCAAGCTCGGTTGCGACAAAGACATTGGACGAAAGGGAGAAGAGCCATTCTCTCTCCCCAGCCCTCTATTTATAGCAAGAGAGCCAATAATGGCTCACGAATTGCTAAGCGCCTAAACTACGGGATGATCCTTACAATTAATGGATGAATCACTGCCTAGGGAATAACAAGTCAAAATAATGACTCAACGGCCCTATGGGCCAAATGTCCAATACGCCAAATATCCAGATTTGCCAAACAGAGATGTTTCGTACATATGCTGCAGCAG
This sequence comes from Iris macrosiphon, assembly GCA_036927795.1. Lineage (NCBI taxonomy): Eukaryota > Viridiplantae > Streptophyta > Magnoliopsida > Asparagales > Iridaceae > Iris > Iris macrosiphon. The sequence continues at coordinate 111,041,803 of JAYESA010000013.1, forward strand.
TCTATGTGCCTATCTCTTCCATGCTTATGTTCAAAGTATTCTAAACTTAAAACTTATAAAGTTTAAGATCAGAAACTTATAATGGGGTCTTGTAGAAGCATGAAAAATCTCTACCCATGTGCAACAGTGTTCAAGACACATGTGCCAAAGAAACCAAAGCCATGCGCCAACAACCTAAGATGTGTTCCCATATGCCAGCAGTATCATACTCCACTACTTCTCTAGTATTCCATGTGCCCGCAGTGCCATGCGCCACTACTTCTCTAGTGTTCCCATGTGTTAGAGTGTCATGTGCCATAACTTCTCCAGTATCCTATGTGCCACCAGTGCCATACGACACCACTCCCTAAGTAATCTCCATGCGCCAAGCAGTAGTGTTCCCAAGGTACAATCACTATCCTTAAAACTTAGCTGACTCTTAAACTTTGAGAGAAATAACTAGCCTTTTCGGTGATTCATCGGCCTACCATCAACTATTGTCCAACCCTCATCTGAGTTCTGAGTATTGGCTGGACCTACGTTTGCCCTTGAACAAGGGCATGACATGTGTCACGAGTATTATGGGCATCAGTAACCCTATATCTGGATTTACCACATGGAAGCCTTAGGCCGCATGAGCCAACATGCCAGTCGCGTACGTACGCGCATGCATAAAGCCTTCTCAAGGCTATAAATTATGGGCACTTCCTGCATACAAAAGAGGACCACCACCACCACGAGAACAGATAATAGGAGAAGAAGACAGAAGCGCCCGAAGCCTCGTCAACCTCCTTGGTCCCAGATCATCAATAGAGTAAAGAAGCTGCTGTAGTGCTCGATCTCCACCGTCACACTTGCCTAGATCATTTTTTATTATTCATAGATTCTTCTGTATTAGGGATTCTTTTGTACAATTTGTCAAATTTTGATCAATACAAAAGTTTGCACGAATTTTCCCGTGTTGCTTGCGCGATGTCGACATTTAGTCCAGTCCTATAGTCATCAATAATTTAAGGGGGGGTATGATCTACGTTTGATACTAAAAGTAATAAGGCAACTAAGGATTTAACCACTATGGCCTGCCATTTAAAGTTCTATTTTCTTAAGGTCATAATAACATTTCTTGTATCACTACCATAGGCCCCAAATAATCCCTAGCATCTAGCTATGTATTCCATAAAGTATTTCAGAGCATTAGAATCAATCCATCTTTCTAACTTCTAATTCTTATGCCAACAATCTATACTAGCTCTAGCATTTAGAAAGAACCTGTCAACCTCCTCTACTTATGGGTAATCATCTTCTCATGAATATTAGATCAAGCATGCTTTCTTTTGCCTTGACGAGGATCTGCTTTTGGAGGAAATTACCACGCACGAACGTCCATCTTTCTGAAATAGGGGGAGATAAGAAACAATATAACGATGTTGACAGAAAATAAATGAATAGAATTTGAAGTCCAAGGGTGATAATTAAATACAAGAGGAGTTGTTTACTCAAAATTAATCCTAACTCTCAGGCTCTTCGGTACAGTAACGTAACCGAACGATATGCTCTGACCTGCATTAGACACCACTAAAACTATGTCACGCCCCAGTCCCAAAACATATGGAACCAGACACGTAGCAATGGCCAGCTTGTAGGACTCCGAAACGCTTTCCAATTTAATGGACCCGCCGAAGTCTACTTACGATGTCCATGGTCAAGTGATCAAGCTAAATATCTATTTTGATCAATCTAACAACTAACTAAATCTCAATCCATGATAAATAAGTCTCAAGAATGAACGGTATACATCAGTAGTCTGTGACCCAATAATACATTTTTTCAAATAAGCCAATAGAACAATATAGGCCTATAAATACTAGGCTATAAAAGTATATCATAACAGGGTATAGTACGTAAGAGTGATAAAATAATGATACAAAGATACTTGAAAAGATGTCCAACACTCCACTAGATCAGATTTTACGCAATCTGCTTAAATAATCTGGAAGAAAACCAGGTCCTCAGTGGGCCGTAATAAGATACAAAAAGTATATGTCATAATGTAAATATTGAGTAAACAAATCAGGGTTAAATATCCATCTAAGTGAATGCACTTTGAAGACAACCTTGGTGCATATGAGTAGGTAAAATATATATAAAGCCTAGTGTCGAGCCACAGGTATATATGCAACGTTCATCCCGGTCAATCATAGCGTGCAGCTAGTGACCACTATATACATAATATATATATATATATATATATATATATATATATATATATATATATATATATATATATATATAATCATTTGTTGAGTCATTTCTTCATTAAATCTTATTTCTTTTATTTCAATCTTCAAAGTTTTTAGTTCCTTTTGAAGACCTTGAATAGAAACAGTCTTTATATCTTTTCCTTTTCTTCCTGCTAAGACTTCTGTCATAGTATAAGGATTAAAATCAGGAGATATTGGTTTATCATCTTGCAAGATTTCACATCAGATGCAATACTTGAAGTAGGATGTGAGGCTACTCATTTAAGCAAAATATTAAAAGATTTTATTGATATATGATAAGTAGTACAGGAAAGGAAACATACTTGCAGTAGTACAAGAGAGAAGAAAAATAAACACTCTAAAAAATCACACACTACAACTTAAGGGGACTCCCTTATTTATAATATAAACTAGTTTCGATTTGAAGCAACCAGAGACTCAAGTCACATCCAGCTTTCTTCCACTGAGGAAAAAGTTGAGAGGTCACCATCAATGCTGGTAGGTAGAAGGACATCCTTTGTGCTAGAAAAAGGATAGTCGTACCGCGCATCAAAAAAGAGGGCAGCATTTTACATTATTGAAGTAAAAGAGATGTTCGTGAATACAAGCCAACCATCTATCGAAAGGGTTATGGAATATGGGGTTCACCGGGGTCCACTCATAATAGAAGGAATCATTCATTATCAGTGATTTGTTGACTCGCAACCTACTGGTATAACTCATCAGCTGCAATGTCCTCAAGACTAGTTTCAGAGGTATTACTGAAAATATCCATGTCAAAATTAGCATCGCATTGTGCTTCAAAAACTGAAGACACTTCTTCTTTAATTCTCCTTCAAAAATACGAGGGTTTTTTCTGATAAGGGACTATTTTAATTTGGTGATAATATTATCACCGAAGATTTTTTTTTGAACTTTTTTGTCTATCTTATTTTTATTCTCTTTGATGGTGGCAATGATTTCCATTAACTTATCTTTCTCATTAATTCTTTGCCACCATTTAACAAGAAATTTTTGTGACAAAATAGGGATATTATTATATTCAAATTCACAAGTAATTGTCCATTTAAATATGTATTGAATTTATAATTGGACAAAGAAGTATAGAGTACTCTCCTCCCCCCCCCAAAAAAAAAAAGATTCTTCCTGACAACGAGGATAAGAGATGATCCAATTAGAAAATTCTTCTTAGATAGGAGAAGGAAGAATTTCCAAAGTTGCTCCTAACTTAAGCCATGAATCAAAATCCATGATGGAAGATCATTCTGAAGAACTTCAGGGCAGATTATGGTAAACCAAGAATGAGTTTTTTTGGAGTTTTTATAGTATAAAAAGTTATAGAAGGCTTGTATGTAATCACAATAGTTAAATGTACAAGCAATGGTTTTATATTTGGATGATAAAGTTTGATCTCGATTAGGATGTAAACCCCATGATTGAGGAGTAAGGATATTTTTGCTAATAACCTTACTATAGGCCACCTCAAGAGAATATGGTTTAGTTTAATGTTCAACAGTAATAGATTTTGTGGTGATTAGAATACCTTCATAAATATTAACAGATTTTCCTATAATAAGAATTAAGCAATTTTTAAGGTATTTCTTCTAAAGTTTCCAAGGATCCTTCATGAGAGGAATGTCACTCTTTTAAAGTTTGATGATTTCATCAGAGATAAGGTTCTTAGAGAAGATGAACTCAATTTCTATTGCTTCTTTGTAAGAAGGAGTATTGCTATCATCATAGCCGTCTACTTGCCTTTTGAGCTAGAACCAGTTTCAATAGGTTTGTTACCAATAATCTTTTGTCTTATAAAAGGGTCCTGAGGACGTAACTTTCCCTGAGACCTACCTCATCCTCTAGCTTGGCTGGACATTTTACTGCAAGAATTCATATGTTAGAAAATTAGGAAAAGGAAAAGAGTTATCTTTTCCATTAATAATTCAATACTGAAATCGAATATAGATAATTCAGCTTTCCATTTAGCAAAATTTTTTTTTGAAGCAAGGTTCTTTACATCTTTTTCTAAAATAGATTTAACAGATTTACAATCTATTCGAAGAAAAAAAAAATTATTCAGCAAATTATCCTAAAATTTATGAATTCATTTAATAAGATAAAAAAGTTCTTTCTTTATTGTTGAATAGTTTATCTGTGAATCATCTCATTTACTAGAATGGTATGTAACATGGACAACATGGTTATTGTCAGGATTTATTTGTTTAAGTATTCCACCATAACCAATATTGCTAGCATCAGTTTTAACAACCTTAAACTAGTCATGATTAGCTGAAGGTAAGCAAGGTAAAATTTTAACATTTTGCTTAATAAGCTGAACAACTTTAATATGATTATTATTTCAAGGTCTTTAGTCTTTGATAGAAGATTTTTGTATCAATAGCAATTTTTTTAGAAAAATCTGCCACGTAATTAAGGGCACCAAGAAATCGTTGTACCTGTTTAATATCAGAAATATGATCAGAAAATTTTGAAGTAAATTCGATACTTTGTCAATTGGAATTAGAGTATTATTTACTATGTTATGTCCTAAAATTCTTATTTCAAATTGAATAACTTTATTTTAGGAGCAAAAATGATAAGACCAATCTTTATAGCTAAATGCTTAAAGTGTTCTTCAATAGTATTAGAAAATATTAGTATATCATCAATATAAGAAAGTATGAAAGAAGAATATTTAATGAATATCTCATTCATAATATTCTAGAATTCAGAAGGGTATCTTGATGCCAAAGGGCATGACATTCCATTGATAGTGTCCAAATGGAACTGTGAATACAGTTTTGTATTTATCATTTTCTTTAATTTGAATTTGTCAGTAACCTAACTTTAAATCAAGTTTAAAAAAGATCTTTGGTTGAACAATTATATTAAGCAAATCTCTCTTATTAGGGATTGGATATCTGATCTACCTTAATACATTATTAATAGGTTTATAATTAATAACAAGTCTCGGAACCCCTCTTTCTTTCTCCGCATTATTATTAACATAAGGGCTGTGCAACTTCATGGGGAGTAAGATTTTTGGATCAATTTTTTTTTATCAAAAAGATCATTAATTTCTTTTTTGTATAATTCAAGGTAAGAATGATTCATTTGACAACGTCTAGCCTTAGTTGGGATATCCTTCTCTTGGAAGGTTTCTTTATAGGGAAGAGAAATAATATGTTATTTTCTATCCCAGAAGGCATTAGGAACATTACTACAAGTTTGACGTCTAAAATCTTTATCAACTTGTTTTATTTTATTTTGTGTCTCAACTTTCTTCTACTGTTGAGCAATTGTTAATTGAAGAATTTCTTATTTTATAAAGTTTATCTTATGTTATTTTAAATTGACTTCTTTTTTTCATTCATAATTCTTACCACAGGATTCGTGATAAATACGAATATGATATTTTTATTTTTATAGACATAAGTCTTTATAGGAAAGGAGTTCCTAGAATTATATGTTGCAATATTTCTTTAACAACTATGACGCGTAATGGAATACAAACTTTAATTTTACATATATGAACATCTATAACTCTAAAAGGTGTTGTTAACGCTTTGTTATTAGCAGTACTCGATAATCAACATAATAAAAACAGTCAGAGAATGTACTCGCCTGTGGTCCTCTGATGGAAATACCAATGTCCTATTTTCGAGGTCTCGTCTGAATAATCCAACAGTCCTATAGACATTATTTAATAATAATACAAAATCTGTCGATACACTAACATACACACAATCATAAATACACTGAACTCAGAGACTACGCTAGAGGTTCTACTTGTCATCTAACATGGTCAAGTGTGCGTCTAGCTGCACGGTTGTTACGTGCTCAATATTATGCATAATCAGACAGTCAATCACTAACATATGTCTCGCCAGTACGTCAGTGTACATAAGGCAGTCAACTCACAATTACTCAAGGTCACAAGTCAAAGAAAACACGGGATCTCCATAATTAACCTAGAGGCATACATAATAAATACAAATATGTTCATTCTAGTATTAGTTTTTAATTGCTTATATATATATTTTTTATCCATATATTTATATATATATCAACCAATATTATGTGCATACAAATTGGAATATTATATACGTACGCGTACGTATACGCATACGAGTTTGTGTTATTGCAGGGTCTCATGCAATCACCATCTAATGAACTTGTCATGGAGCAATACCCTAGATCCTAATAACATTCACACGTATATACGTACACAACATGAAAGTAACAACTCGAATTTGTGCACGCGTGAACGAGGGGTGTTCGAGTTGAGGTGAGCTGTCGGGTTATCGATGGCAGCGTTCAGTCGTCGAGGGATTCAGTCGTGGAGGGGAGGTACTGCTGTTCCGTCGGTGGAGTCGAGGGAAGTGGCTCAGGTGATTAGTTTTCAGGCGATGATGGGGCTGTGCTGTCGAGGAAAAGGAAGAAAGTTCCGCGTCGAGAGGATGATGGCAGGCGGTACAACGAGGGAGGTCGGCTGCTGTCGTTCAGTCGATGGCGGGAGGCGGCATCGGGGTTTAGTCGATCAGGTCTACGAGCAGGAAGGATGGGGTAGGTGGTGCTGGCAGTTCAGGCAGATTAGGGTGGCCGGACTCGGCTGCTCCAGTCGGGCTTCCTGCGAGGATGGTGAGGCAGGCGTTCAGTCAATGAGGGATTCCCACGGGTTGTTGTCGGCTTCAGGCGGGTCGGGTAGACTAGACAGTTGATGGTGGTTCAGGCGTGGTAGAGGCAGTGAACGGTTGAGGCAGGTTGGGGATGTTCTCAGGCAAGGGGGCGTCGGGCTCTGGTGTGAGCTGCTCGAAAGGGTTCAGGCGGCTTGGGGAGATGATGAACAGGAGGGGAACAAGTTACGGCTAGGAATATTTTAGGGTGAAAGAAAAAATAAAGAAAAGAGGTTATATATATATATATATATATATATATATATATATATATATATATATATATATATATATATATATATATATATATATGTGTGTGGGAAATAGGGTTGGGTTTGAGGTTGACCTATAAAGTTAGGCCTGGTCAACATCGTCCTTGGAAAAGGGCTTTGCTTCTCAAGTAGATATTCAAAGGCTAGGATTGCATTATTTTAAAATGGAGGGCTAAGGTTTAATGAGGGTTGATGTTGAGTGTTACATACTCCAAAATTATGGAGAAAATTCACATGAAGGAAAATAGGATTTCTTCTTGTGTTGGTCCAATGGGGTATAGACACCTCAATGCACTTTTGCACAAAAGTGCCAAACAATTGAAAAATTCTACAAGGTATGGTTTTTGGATTAATTTAATTAAAATTAATATAATTGGTGTTCTAAAATTAATTAGAAGTACATAGGGTTAAAATTAGGTAGGACACAAGTGTCATGAATGAAGAAGACTCAGAATAGAATATTATCATAATTTGGGTTGTACAAAAAAGGGTTAAGATTGTGCCTTCAATTTCGATTGGAACGCACAAGGATACAAAGTTGGATTTATACAGAATTAAATATAATCGTTTGCGACGAATGTTGTGCAACTAAAATGAAGTACAAGAAGGCATAATTATGAGTTACACAAAGATCAAAATAGATGGCTGGCACGTCTAGGACAAGGGTGTGAAATTTATAGGAAGGTAATGGATAGTGTAGCACTCTAATTATCGAAGCAACGGTAGGGTACAACAATTAATTAAAATTACAGCAATTAATTATAAATAAATATCATGAAATATTGACACCTTAAATTAAATAATAAAAAAGTTAAAATAACCCTATTCTGGAATGTGGTAGTGAGAAGTCTACCCTCCTTAAAAAAATTTGTCCTCAAAATTTAAAATAAACTAGCATAAGAACAAACAATCACACAAGCAATTATACCTCAAGTCTCGAATATATACGGATATTGCTCGCACATTTCGTCCTCTCTCTCCCAGGTTGACTCGCTTGGAGAGTGATGTCTTCATGCAACACGAACCAAAGGAATAGTCTGGTTCAGCAATACCTTCTCTCTACGATCCAAGATCTCTTCGGGTTGTTCAGGATAGCTGAGAGTCGGTCCAACCTCGATCTCCGAGTGATCTAGTATATGACTAGGATCTGCCATATATCGTCTCAGCTGTGACACGTGGAACACGTCAAGCACTCCATTTAGAACAGGCGGCAAGTCCAATCTATAGGCCACTACACCGACCCTTACAAGAATATCGAAAGGTCCGATGTATCGTGGACTAAGCTTTCCGTCTCTATAAAAACGAATCGTGCCCCATATCAGAGAAATCTGTAGGAACACCAAATCGCCAACCTAGAACAACGGTCTTAATACGCAATCTAAAACAAAATAATTACAAACAAAAAACAACAAAACCTATACCTGAAACTCTTAGGGATTACGGTGGCTATCGGCCCAATGTCGCTGTCTGTCCTGTGCCACTCACAGTCTGTCTCTGATGAGTTTTACCTTTTCTGTCGCATCCACGATCATTTTTGGTCCTAATAGAGCTCTATCCAATCTTATCCCAAGATAACGGTGTACGACACCTTCGTCCATATAAAGTCTCGAATGGTAACATCTCAATGCTGGCCTGGTAGCTATTATCGTAAGCAAACTCTACTAGGTGTAGATGATCCTTCCAAGAACTTCTGAGATCCAAAATGCAAGTACGTAGCATATCTTCGAGAGTCAGATAAGTCCTTTCAGATTGCTCGTCTGTCTGGGGGTGATACGCCATACTGAACTTGAGCTGGGTGCCCAAGCTAGCCTGCAGACTCCTCCAGAAGTAGAAAGTAAAACGACAATCCCAATCAGAGATGATACTCACAGGAACTCTATGTAATCTGATAATCTGTCATACGTATATCTCTGCTAACTTCTCTGTCAATGTACCCACTTTGAATGGTAAGAAGTGGGTTGATTTGGTTAACCTATCTACGATGACCTAAATTACGTCCTTTCCTCCTGGAGAACGTGAAAGCCCTAAAACAAAGTCCATAGTCACGTGCTCCCACTTCCATTCTGGAAAGGATGAAGCAATCCACCTGGCCTTTGTCGATCTGCCTTTACCTGCTGGCTCACTAAACATCGAAATACAAAGCGTGCTACCTCACGCTTCATACCATACTACCATACGTGCTCCCTCAGATCTCGATACATCTTGTTGGCACGGGGATGCATCGAGTACTGAGAGTGATGTGCCTCCTACAAAACCTCTTCACGCAGCTTTTTATTTGGCACACACATCCTCGTGCCATGCCGTAAAGATCCAACATCCGCAATAGTAAAGTCGTCTATCAATCCAGTCTGAACCTGCGTCCTGATACTCCTTAGAGTCTCATCATCATACTATAGAGCCCTATTTTTGTCCATCAGCTCTGACTGTACCCGCAATCCCTATATCTGAATCTCAATATATGGAACTAGCACTTTAATTCCCAAGCTCTCAAGATCGGCCAATAAATGTCTATCTGTTATTAAGTACATTGCCATCGGATACCTGTTCAAGGCATCGACGACTATGTTGGCCTTTCCTGGGTGGTACTGTAATAAGATATCAAAGTCTTTCATCAACTCCAACCACCTTTGCTGCCTCATGTTTAGCTCCTTCTATGTATATATGTACTTTAAGATCTTGTGGTTCGTAAAGATTTCCATATGCTCTCCGTATAGATAGTATTTCCACATCTTTAGAGCAAAGATAGCTGTTCCTAACTCTAAATCGTGGGTGGGATAGTTCTATTTATGACGACATAATTGTCTTGAAGCATAGGCAATTACTTTTCCATGCTGCTGAAGAACGCAACCCAAACCTTTTCATGAAGCATCACTGTAGATAGTGAATCCACCTGTCCCAGATGGCAACGTCAAAACCGGAGTTATCGTCAATCTCTTCTTTGCCTCATCAAACGCGGCCTGATATTCCTCTATCCAGAAAAAATTGACATCTTTCTTGGTCAGCCTAGTCATCGGCTCTGCAATCTTGGAGAAGTCTTGTACAAACCTCCTGTAGTATCCTGCTAGTCCGAGAAAGCTCCTGATCTCAGCTACAAAACTGGGGTTAGCCCATGACTCCACTGCCTCTATCTTCTTTGGGTTAACTGAAATTCCATCACCCGTTACCATATGTCCAAGAAATTCAACCTTGTCAAGTAAGAACTCACACTTTGAAAGATTCTCGTATAATTCTTCCTTCCTGAGGGTCTCCAAGACCATCCTCAAGTGCTCTTCTGGGGTCTTCGAATACACAAGTATGTCGTCGATGAATACCACTATGAACTTGTCAAGGTACTAGTGGAATACCTTGTTCATCAAGTTCATGAATACTGCTGGTGCATTGGTTAAACCAAACGACATTACCGTGAATTCAAACTGGCCATATCTGGTCCGAAAAGCTATCTTCGATATGTCTTCTTTCTTCACATTCACCTGGTGATAGTCTAACCTCAAGTCTATCTTTGAAAACACGTTTGCTCTGCTCAACTGATCAAAAAGATCATCTATCCTCGGCAACGGATATTTATTCTTGATAGTTAGGTTGTTTAGAGCTCTATAATCGATACACATTCGTACCATATCGTCCATCTTTGGTACGAATAATACTGGAGCTCTCCATGGTGATTAACTGGATCTAATGAAACCTTTGTCCTGCAGCTCCACAACTTGCTTCTTCAGTTCTACTAACTCACTATTGTTGACCCTATAGACATATTGTGAAATAGGCTCCGCTCCTGGTACCAAGTCTATAGAGAATTTAACATCTCTATCTGACGGCAAGCCTGGCAACTCCTCTGGAAATACATCCGGGAACTCCGCTATCAGAGGATGTGGTAACTCCTCTTCTTCCATCCTGGCTCTGCAAAAAGTGCCTCCGTGCTGCTTTACTGCTCCTCTGGCAACCTCAAAGTCTGGTTCTCCTGGTGGTCAAAATATTACTCTACCTCCGTAATATTCTATAGTAGCATAATGTCTACTCCAGTCCATTCCGAGAACAATATCGTATTCCAAAAGTGGCATGACGAGTAAACTCATGCTCAACTCTCGGCCTCCTAATGATACTCTTCGATCCTTGCAATAATCACGGACTAGGATAATGACTCCTCCAGTTGTGATCTTGCAAGTCCTATCTAACGGTTCCGTTTCTAAATGATGCTTAAGAGCATAAGATACAGATACGAAACTATAGGAAGCGCCAGAATCAAATAATGCAACTGCTGGAATAGAATCGAGAGAAACTGAACCTGTAATCAAGTCTCCAGCTGGCTCGGCCTCCTCAATCATCATGGCATATGTGCGTCCCTGTGGTGCTCCTCTCTGCTGCTGTTAGTGCTGAGCAAACCTCTGCTGCTGCGGTGAAAGTGGAGGTCCCCTCTATTGGCCTCCTGGTATAGTAGGGACTCTGGCTGGTCCTCTCTGTAAACCCCCTCATTTTTATTTATAGATATATATTGTTTATGGGTTAAAAAAATTTGGTTTAGCATCAGGTATTTAAGGTTTAGAATTAAGATTGCAAATGTCTGATTCTTTAATTAAACCCTTGGTGTGCCGTACGGTTGTTGCAATATTCGCAGCCCAATATTAGCCCATAATTTCCAACTTATTGTTGCATTCTAAACTTGACACACCAACTTAGGCGCTGGACTTTTTCGTCAATCAAAATCATAATCCCTTTTGCTCTAATTTAATTGCACAACTTCCCATATCAAAAATCCAATATTTAATCCTGTGTAGTGCACCTGTGTCGTTGCCATCAATTTTGAGATACCAACTCAACCCGTTGAGCCGGACCAATTAAAGGGTCCAAGACTGACACCAAGCCTACACCTTTTATGACCTTTGTATTACTCCCAATTGAGACACCATGTGCCCCCATTTAATTTAAGAGCACATGACAATTTATTTTTAATTAAATTGGGGATACCAACTTTGACTAATCCCAACTTAACTATAATTTAACCCAATCCAACATTCTTTAAGCCCATGCAAAACACACAACACCCCCTCACCCTACAAAACACCAAACACCATTTCCCACAGCACTTTTCCATTACAAATACCCAAATTTAAGGGGCTTATTTGCAAATATTGCACTATGTGTCATCACCTCATTGGTTCAAACCAAATAAAGAATCCCACCTCAACTCTTGACTGGTCCAAACCTCATTTCCCTCTCCATGGTGTGAACACAATTCCCTCATGTTAAATCCTAGCCACTCATTCAAAATAAATTCCAATCCTCACCACACACTCCCCATCACCCTTTCCTATATAATGTCTCCTCATACACACTTCCTCAAGCAGGCCCTAATCCCCAAAACCTTGGGAAACCCCCCACCTTCTCTCTCCTCCCTCCTTCTCCATAACCGTAGCTTTTTCTTCTTCCTTTCTTCTTTTTCTTCTTCTTCACTAATTCTTCCTTTCACTTTAACCCGACCGGCCGTGATCCTAACTCCGGCGAGCTTCCTCCACCCGTACCCGATGTACCTCTTCCCCGCTGCATCAGCCACCTCAAGCCACCGTCCCACGACCACCGTGACCGCCACGACCACCTTCCCTATCATCTTACTCTAACTGCAGCTCCACACCACCACACGATAGCACCTCCTCTACGAGCTCCCCTACACTCGACATTCACTGCCAGCACCTGAGCCTACCTCCTCCACGACCGCCATCACTAGCACCACTACCACTGTGACTCCACGAGCTCTACCACCCTCAGCATTCACTGCCTCCCCCTCGGCCAACTATACCTCCAGCACCTCGACCAACCGACCGTACCACCGTGCCTTCTCCATTCGACTCCACCCACTGCACTTCCCACACCACGCTTCCATCCCGTTGCCGACCCCCCTCCGGCCAGAGACGGCCACCTCAGCATCATCATCATCATCATCATCCTCATCATCATCATCATCACCATCATGACCATTAACACCCCTCTGGCCGATCTCTACCACCGAGCCTCACTCCGGCCAACAACCACCACATGTCGCCAGGGTAAACTCTCACTCCTCCCCTTGTGTTTGGATATTGTTATGACTAACTTAGTTAGTTAGGGTTAGGGTTTAAGGAGTTGCTATGTTGAGTTTTAAGGTTTGAATGCATAGAGTTTTTAGGGTTTATTACCTTGTATTATATGTATATTAATTATTAATTATGAGCAGGAGATTTATTGTGAAATGGTGTGTGATATCATTAGGTGGTTCATAAGATTGATGATTTGATTACTAATGACAAAATGGATTGAGGAATACATATATGTATTTGTGAGCTATGTATTTGTGAGAGGGTGTTTGAATACTGAACTAATGTCTGTGAGGGTTTAACTAGATAATAATTATTATTTGAGAGCTGGTAAATAATAATGAGTTTAATTGAGGAGTAGTTTATATTATGAAATGGTATTGATAGTTATATGATAAGTTGATTATTTAGGGTTTTAAATATGCATTGATATTCATGGGTTGAGGTTATGGAATATATACAATTGATGGTTAGAAATGATATATATAATGAGGTTTAAATAATTTAGTGGTGGTATTTATAATCGAGGGTTTGAATATATAAATAATTATTTATTCAAGGATGATAATTTAATGTGCGTGTTAGCGTCTGTCAATACCAGGGTGAAACTTGAGGATTGATCATGGCTTGAGATACTGATAAATACCGTAGTGAGATATAAGATTGAGTATTGTTTGATGATATTGTATATGTGATTAATTAGATTTGATGAACGAACCCTTAGTCAACCTTGGTCAACCCTCTAGCTTCGTGTCTATGTGAGTTGTAACGGAGATTGAATATATGATTAGACGTGTGTTACATCTTATTTCAGCCTTCGGATAGTTTATTGATTGAGCTTGTACCTTGTCTCTAGGTCTACGGGACCCACAGACGTTGTACAGAGACCCATCTTCAGCAGCCGGATCCAAGAAAGTGTACCTTGCCACCCTGTATTTCAGTTACCAGATATTTATTGTTCTATTTTATACATTATGCGCGTGTTTGATTAGAATCGTTACTCCGCGTCCGGGTCAAAACCGGGTTCAGACGTTCGTCGGTAATATTTGGTTACGTGTGATAGATGTTTGCAACACCTTGATGTACGTACCTATGTATATCATAACCCTAGGACACATCCATATACTGTTATCATGCCAGATTTCCTGTATTCTGATATTGATATCATGTCCGGAGACTGGGACAACTTTAGGGTCGCGTTTGATGATAGTTACTTTTGTATGATGAGACTGCTAGATAGAGGTTCGGGTTCAGCGCATAATCATTAACCACTTGGGAAGGGGAAGATAGTTACTAGACGTTTGGGCTCCTCTGCACGCGCTTATATATGTATATGTCCTGATGATGTAGTATTCCAGTATCCAGAGTAGTAGTATCACCCGTGTGACTCTTTTCTCGGAGCTGCGGTACGTTTCGTGTGTCTCTGTGTCCGGAGCTACGGTTTATTTTGGACAACCCATGCGTCGAACATTGTGTTCAAAACTGTGTCTCTCTTAGGTGGTTATGCTAGAATACACCATCGTTGAACTTGTTTCTTTCTGTTATACTATGGCTTGTTGTATTTTTGTACCTTGTTACGTCCCTCTGAGGACCTGGTCCCCTGCCAGTTTTGTAGCATAGACGATTACGGAGCCCTTGGAGTTGCTGATGGAGTTGCATGTCTTGCGGGAATTTATACCAGGTACTCATATCATTTCTATCGGCATTATGGTTGTTTTATTCATATTGTTATTCATCTGCTGTTGTAGCCTAGTTTTTATAGACTCATATTTCTTCTCGAGTCTATTCGAGTTTGTGTGTTATTGGCCGACCGACTTCAGCATTTGTAGCTCTTTCTTGTATATTTTTGTTCATTGTGGATTGAGACATAGATGTTTATATTTACTAGATTATTTAGATGGTAACCATTTTTATTACAGCTTATACGTATTCGAGTCGGACCAGAGTCTGGTCGAATGTGTAGCTGGCGTGTCGCATATTCTGGGTCTTATGTATTTTGGGACTGGGGCAAGCCATGTTTTTGTGGTGGCCCATGCAGGTCTAAGAGCATATCGTTTTGGTTATATTACTCTAGCAAACGAGCCTGCAGTTAGGAGTTATTGTTGAATAAGATCTCAATCCATAATCGATTTTTAAAACTCCCTTTGTATGTGATTATCACCCTTGGACTTCCAAATTATATTCATTCAGTTTTTATCAATATCGTTATCATTGTTTCTCATCCCCTATTATTTCAAAAAGACGAATGCTTGTGCCTGATTGTTCCCTCTAGAAGAAGACCGTAGTTCAGACGGCAGAAGACATGATTTATGCAAAAATATCTGAGAAGATTGCTACCCTTAGTAGGGTGGGCTGATAGGTTCTTTTTGGATGCTAGAACTAGTGGAGAATGTTAGCAAGAGAATTGGACCCAGTAGTATGTCCTTAGAACTGGTAAAACCCTACTTGAGATAATGGTGATTTAGAAAGTACTGGAAGCTAGAAAGATTGTTGATCATATCCCTCTAGAATAATTTATGGAAATGCATAGCCCGATGGTAGAAATTAGTTGTTGTATATGATAGCGATAACAAGAACGATATTATGGACTAGAGGAGATGAAATTTTAGGCTCTCACTTGGAAGATGATGATCTAATACCAGAAATTCTAGTATGTACTTAGGTGATACCATTATTATAATTGTACTATGTGACCCGGAGCAATAAATAACGGAAAGAAGAAATTTAAGGAATAAAATTTTAGGAAAATTTTTGAGGAGAATAGAAATTATACATTAGGTAAGGAATAAATTTTCTTTTGGAGGATTAGTGTTGTAAACAGAACGGGAGAATTTATATGAGGTTAAGTCTAGACTATGACATCGTCCTAGCATGAGTTGGTTGAGCCAATACCATGCGACGCTAGATTGTCGACGTGGTTGCACTATATTTAGACCACCAGATTATCTTGAGTTTGAGTTTCTTCGGGGAGCCCAGGAACATGGGGCCCATCTACCTTAGGGGCACAAGTTGCAAAAGGTGAACCAGTGTACCCCCATATTATATCAGAGTTTGAGGATGTGTTTCTAGAGAATCTTCCAGGCCTGCCACCTGACAGAGAGATAGAGTTTGCAATAGAGTTGACTCCCAGAGCCGAGCCAGTTATTTCCTCCGTCTACAGACTAGCACCGATAGAGTTGGTTGAGTTGAAGGTCCATAGTGGAGGATCTCTTAGACAAGGCTTTCAGTCAAGCTAGTGTTTCTCCATGGGGAGTACCCATCTTATTGTGCCAAAGAAGGACGGGATGGTACATTTGCGTATCGATTACAGGGCATTAAATGCTGTAAGATAAAGAATAAGTACCCACTGCCGTGCATCGATGATTTATTTGATCAGCTTAGTGGTGCATGTATATTCTTGAAGATCGATCTTAGATCAGGCTATCATCAGATCAAGGTACGGAGAGAGGATATTCCGAAGACGTCTTTCTGGATGAAGTATGGACACTATGAGTTTCTAGTCATGCTGTTCGGTTTAACCAATGCGCCAGCAGTATTTATGAGCCTGATGAACAATGTTTTCCAGCAGTACTTAGATAAGTTCGTGGTGTTATTCATCGACGATATCTTGTTATATTCCAAGAGCCAGGAGGAGCACGAGAGATATCTCAGGATCATGTTGGAGACGCTGAGGCAGGAGAGGCTGTATGCCAAGATCAGCAAATATGAGTTCTGTTTGGATAGAGTACCCTTCCTAGGATACATAATCACCGAAGATGGACTATCAGTTGACCCGGAGAAGATAGCTGCAGTTGAGACCTGGCCAACCGCTACATCAGTTACACAGATTAGAAGTTTTCTTGGACTTGCTGGATATTATCGGAGGTTCGTGGAGAACTTCTAGAGGATCGCTGCGCCTATGACACGGCTGACGCGTAAAGGCGAGGAGTTTATCTGGACCGAGAAGTGTCAGGCGGCTTTCGATGAGCTGAAGAAGCATTTGACATCGGCACCAATCTTGACACTTCCTTCAGGATCAAGAAAATTTATAGTATATAGTGATGCGTCTGGGAGCGGATTAGGATGTGTACAGATACAACACGACAAGGTGATAGCCTATGCATCGAGACAGCTAAGAGTTTATAAGAAAAAAATATCTGATGCACGATCTAGAGTTAGCTGCAGTAATATTTGTACTAAAGCTATGGCAACACTACCGTTATCGAGAGCATATTGAGATTTACATAGATCTCAAGAGTCTGAAGTATGTACACTCAGAAGGAGCTCAACATGAGACAAAGGTGATGGTTAGAGTTGAAGATAGACTATGATATAGAGTTGCAGTACCACCCTGGCAAGGCGAATGTAGTAGTAGATACTTTAAGCAGGAAGCCCATGGCATACTTTTTGATGAATCAACGCTAATTGTTAGAGAATCTTCAGAAGCTCAGGATTGAGATTGTATTGCCAGGCATAGATGGACAGATGGTCAGTCTCGAGGTTTAGTCTATATTGATTGAGAGGATCAAGGCAGCCCTACCTACAGATGCGAGATTTCAACGACTACGAAAGAGGACAGAGGCCGACATACAGACGGGACTCAAGATTCATGAAGATGGAACATTAAGGTGTGGAAATTGCCTTTACGTTCTGAGTGGCGAGCTACGCCAGGAGTTGATGACCAAGGCTCATAGCTTGATTTATTCTATTCATCCCGGGGGTACGAAGATGTACCGAGATTGGAGACAACATTACTAGTGGCATGGGATGAAGAGAGAGATTGCAAGATTCGTGGTGAGATATTTGGTCTGTCAACAAGTCAAGGCTGAACATCAGAGGACTAGAGGACTATTGCAGCCGCTTTCCATTCCTGAGTGGAAGTGGGAACACATTAACATGGACTTTGTCACAGGATTCCAGAGGAGCCCCATCGGAAACGATGCAGTTTGGGTTGTCGTAGACATACTCACCAAGTCTACATATTTCTTGCCCTTCAGAGTTGGGTAGTCCACGAAGATATTATCCGACATGTATATGAGGCAGATAGTATGACGACATGGGGTGCCTGTCAGCATTGTATCGGATCGTGACTCAAGATTCATATCATATTTTTGGCGGAGTATGTAGGAGAGTCTAGGAACTTGTCTCAAGTTCAGCACTACATATCATCCACAAACTGATGGCCAGTCAGAGCGTATGATATAGATACTAGAGGATATGTTGAGAGCGTGCATGATCGACTTTGGAGGATCTTGGGAGGACCATCTACACTTAGTGGAATTCTCCTACAATAACAGCTACCAGGATAACATACAGATGGCACCTTATAAGGTACAATACGGCAGGAAGTGTAGGTCACCGGTATATTGGAGTGACGTGGGACAGCGTCAGATACTTGGTCCAGAGTTGGTGACACAGACGGTAGAAAAAGTGAAGCAGATTCAGAGCCACCTGCGTGCAGCACATGACAGAAAGAAGCATTGGGCAGATGCGTACCGCAGACCTTTGGAGTTCAAGTAAGGTGACCATATAATTTTGAAGATATTGCCTACTCGTGGTACCATCAGATTCGGAGACAGAGGCAAGATGAGTCTGAGGTACATCGGACCTTTTGACATCTTGGAACGAGTTAGCGTAGTGGCTTATCATCTTGTATTTCCTACATCATTAGAAGGACTGAATGACGTATTTTACATATCGCAGTTGAGGAGGTACGTAGCAGACCCTAGCCACGTGCTTGACCATTTGGAGATTACAGTCAGGCCCAGTTTATTGTAAGCCGAGCAGCCCGTGGGAATACTTGATCGCAGTGAGAAAACTTTGAGAGGTCAGACTATTCGACTAGTCAGAGTTGCATGGAAGCATCAGTCACCAGGTGAGTCTACCTGGGAGCACAAGGATTCCATTTGACAGTATTTTTCATAATTATTTGAGGACCAAGGTACGAATTTACGTACCGCATTTGATTACCTGTTTGCTTTAAAATCCTCGTAGCTATTAGTCGTGCTTTACTTTTAATTTCGGAGATAAAATTTTTCTAAGTTGGGAAGGATGTAAACCCCCGCATTTAGATTTATAGATAGACTGGTTATGGGTTAGAAAATTTTGATTTAGCAGCAGGTATTTGAGATTTAGAATTAAGATTGCAGATGTCTGATTCTTTAATTAAATCCTTGGTGCGCCCTACCGTTGTTACAATATTTGGAGCCCAATATTAGCCAATAATTTTCAACTTATTGTTGCATTATAGACTTGACACGCCAACTTAGGCGCTGGATTTTTCCGTCACTCAAAATCATAATCCCTTGTGCTACAATTTAATTGCACAACTTCCCGTATTCAAAATCCAATATTTAATCCTATGTCGCGCACCTGTGGCGTTGCTATCAATTTTGAGACACCAACTCAACCCGTTGAGCCGGACCAATTAAAGAGTCCAAGACTGACACCAAGCCTACACCTTTTATGACCTTTGTGTCACTCCCAATTGAGACCCCATGTGCCCCCATTTAATGTAAGAGCACATTACAATTTATTTTTAATTAAATTAGGGATACCAACTTTGACTAATCCCAACTTAACCCCAATTTAACCCAATCCTTCATTCTTTAAGCTCATGCAAACCACATAACACCCCCTCACCCTACAAAACACCAAACACCATTTCTCCCACCACTTTCCATCATTTTATGTGTTTGTGCAAATACCCAAATTTAAGTGGCTTATTTGCAAATATTGCACTAGGTGTCATCACCTCATTGGTTCAAACCAAATAAAGAATCCCACCTCAACCCTTGACCGGTCAAAACCTCATTTCCCTCTCCAAGGTGAGAACTAATTCCCTCATGTTAAATCCTAGCCACTCATTCAAAATCAATTCCAATTCTCACCACACACTCCCCATCACCCTTCCCTATATAATGTCTCCTCATACACACTTCCCCAAGCAGGCCCTAATCTCCAAAACCTTGGGAAAGCCCCCACCTTCTCTCTCCTCCCTCCTTCTCCATAATCGTAGCTTTTTCTTCTTCCTTTCTTCTTCTTCTCCTTTTTCACTTATTCTTCTTTTCACTTTAACCCGACCGGCCGAGCTCCTAACTCCGGCGAGCTTTCTCCACCCGTACCCGCTGCACCTCTTCCCCGCTGCCTCAACCACCTCCAGCCACTACCCTACGACCACCGTGACTGTCCCGACCACCTTATTTGTCATCCTACTCCACTCGCAGTACCACACCACCACACGTCAGCACCTCCTCTACGAGCTCCCTCACCCTCGGCATTCACTACCAGCACCTCGGCGAACCTCCTCCACGACCGCCATTACCAGCACCACTACCACCATGACTCCACGAGCTCCACCACCCTCAGCATTCACAGCCTTGCCCTCGGCCAACTACACCTCCAGCACCTCGACCAACCGACTGTACCACCGAGCCTTATCCATTCGACTCCACCTACTGCACTTCCCATACCGCGCCTCCATCCCGCTGTCGACCCACCTCCAGCCAGAGACGGCCACCTCAGTATCATTATCATCATCCCCATCATCATCGTCATCATCATCATCACCATCATCACCATCAACACCCTTTCGGCCGAGCTCCACCACCGAGCCTCACTCCGGCCAGCAACCACTACATACCGCTAGGGTAAACTCTCACCCCTCCCCTTGTATTTGTATATTGTTATGTATAACTTACTTATTTATGGTTACGGTTTAAGGAGTTGCTATGTTAAGTTTTAAGGTTTGAATGCATGGAGGTTTTATTGTTTATTACCTTGTATTATATGTATTTTAATTTTTAATGATGAGCAGGAGATTTATTGTGAAATGATGTATAATATCATTAGGTGGTTCATAAGATTGAGGATTTTATTACTAATAACAAAATCGATTGAGGAATACATATATGTATTTGTGAGAGGGTGTTTGAATACTTAACTAATATCTGTGAGGGTTTAACTAGATAATAATTATTATTTGAGAGCTGGTAAATAACAATGAGTTTAATTGAGGAGTAGTTTATATTGTAAAATGGTATTGATGGTTATATGCTAAGTTGATTATTTAGGGTTTTAAATATGCATTAATATTCATAAGTTGAGGTTATGGAATATATACAGTTGATGGTTAGAAATGTTATATATAATGATGTTCAAATAATTTAGTGATGGTATTTATAATCGAAGGTTAGAATATATGAATAATTATTTATTCGAGGATGATAATTAAATGTGCATGTTAGCGTCTGTGAACACTGGGGTAAAACCTGAGGATTGATCCTGGCTTGAGATAATGATAAACACCGTGGTGAGATATAGGATTGAGTATTATTTGATGATATTGTACAGGTGATTAATCAGATTTGGCGAACGAACCCTTAGTCAACCTTGGTCAACCCTCTAGCTTCGTGTCTATGTGAGTTATAACAAAGATTGAACATATAATTAGACATGTATCACATCTTATTTCAGCCTTGGGATAGTTTATTGATTAAGCTTGTACCTCGTCTCTTGGTACTACGGGACCCGCAGACTTGGACGTTGTACCGGAGACCAATCTTCAGCAGCCGAATCCATGCAAGAGTACATTGATACCCTGTATTTCAGCTGCCAGATATTTATTGTTTTATTTTATGCATTATGCGACTGTTTGATTAGAATCGTTACTCCGCTTCCTGGTCAAAACCGGGTGTAGATGTTCGTCAGTAACATTTGGTAACAAGTGATAGATATTCGTAACACCTTGATGTACATACCTGTGTATATCATAACCCTGGTACACGTTCATACACTGTTATCATGCCAGATTTCCTGTATCCTGATACTGACATCCTGACTGGAGACTGGGATGACCTTGGGGTCGCATTTGATGATAGTTACTTCTGTATGATGAGACTGCTAAATAGAGGTTCAGGTTCAGCGCATAATCGTTAAGCACTTGGGAAGGGGAATACAATTACTAGACGTTTGGTCTCCTCTGCACGCGCTTATATATGTATATGTCCTGATGATGTAGTGTTCCTGTATCCGGAGTAGTATTATCACCCATGTGACTCTTTGCCCGGAGCTGCGGTACGTCCCGTGTGTCTCCATGTCCGGTGCTACAATTTTATTTTGGACAGCCTACGCATCGAACATTGTCTTCAAAACTGTATCTCACTTAGGTGGTTATCATGCCCCAATCCCAAATACACGGGGCCAGGACACGTTGCAATAGCCAACTGTTACATCTACGAGGATATCCTAATTTAATGGATCCTAACTAGGAGTGCTACGCTGTCCTAAATACTAACATGTCCCATATAAACAATAATAGTTAATCTAATCTTATCCACAAAATAAACAATAAGAAGTATTAAATAAACTGCTGTAAGATAAACACCAGTCTCAAGATATCTTAGTACAACCAATAATGTCTGGTGGGAACAAACCCACTACTATGACGAAATAAAATACTGAAATAATAGGTAAAAGATAATGACTAGGGCATCGGCTGACTAGATAATGATGCTCCCAATCCTAGGCAGAAGGCCTACCAAGTGATCACGAAAACTCTGACGGTAGTACCTCTAGATCCTCTGCGGTAGCGAACCTCGTCTCCTGTCCTGGGACATACACTGTGGGGTAATATGCCTCGTCTAAATCTGAAAAGGTACCAGGTCCTAAGAGGGACGTAACAAGATACATAGAAGCATGCCATATATAAATACTAAATAAAATAAATACAATAAAGGGGTGTGCTACCATCTAAGTGAATGCAATGTGAGGACAACTGTGAGTATATGGGAAGGTGTAGGCTAGACATATGCTGACATAATTCACCAGTCGTGACAACCAGCTAGTATATGCCACACATGCCCCCTATAATACGGGCGTAGGAATACAATAACGTCCAACGTTCTATAGAGTATGGTATCTGTAATATCACCAAGTAACATCCAATACTCTACATAACGTGGTATCAATAATATATATATACGTCCGTATTACTCCGTCGAGTGCGGTGTCAGTATAAAGGAGTGAGGTGTCCCATATGCCTACTAGTCGTCCTCCCCGCCCAATGTATATATCCAAGTCGAATACTCGACGTGCATACTCCGTATCTAAATGCCAAGTCTCTACACTAAAATAATCCTGAATTACTTACTAACCGTGATGCATGTCACACGCGTCGATAGCTAGTCGAGCACGCGAACCCGCATCCCAACATGAAATTATCACCACGAACGTGTAGAAGTGTCATGTCTCGGAAGATATCAGAATATCCTCCAATGGGGTAAGTCACTATGAACTAGGTCAAGTATACTAATCATCGACGTATTCGTCAACAGCACTCGAGTCAATCTTGGATGCACACAGTTGTATAAAGTAAAAGCAACAAGAATATAATACAATATATGCATAATTTAAATTAGACAGTAAATATGGCAAGGTATCTTCCCTGAGTCCTCAAGCTGTGAATGCCAGAAGCCGGTTCCTGCAGTATCTCCTGGCTGATCCAATGATCCTAACACACAATATAATATAGCAAATGCGGACATCAGACACTAAGCAATAAATACATACGACTACAATGCTACTCTTGGATACTGTCGCAAGTCCATGGCTGATCGAATACAGCGATACGTGTGCACGTAGCTAAGGTGCACACATGTTCTGTCCTTGGTTAACGTACGCCTTGAGACAGTAACCTACTAAGGTTAAGGGGTTACCAAATATTTCTAAATTATACGAATATATCCTTGGTTTCCTTGTCCAATCATACTTGGTTTATGTCCAGGTGTTCCGGTAAAATATTAGTCCTTGATGACAGTCTCATATCATTGGGGTAATTACTAATTATTAATTACTATCTAGTCTAATTAATTACCATCTAATATACATGCAAACATATAATGTTTCCTTTCTCATTGCCCGTGTCCGAATCCATGATACACGTCGCGATGATATAATGATAGGATACCAGGAAGGAGGGGTTGGTAATCGAGTACCTGATCGTCAGAATTAGGGGGTCTCGTCGACGTGTTCTCCGGTGTCACACGGCGGTAAGACAGCAGCAGTAGCGGCAGCGCAGCACTACAGTAGTCGCAGCAGCGACAGCGACGGTCTACAGTGGCGTGGCGGCGCTGGAACTGTCCCTGGGGGAGGTCGGGTCGTGGGGGACGTTGGGGTAGGCCAGCCAGCGGCGGTCGGGGCTGCTGGAGTCTGTGGTCGGGGTCAGGGCAGTCGGTTTATTTGATGGGAGGTTGACGTGGGTGATGGGGAGGAGATGGTGGCGACGACGGATATGTGTCTGGTCAGACGGCTCTGGCTTAGAGTGGCGGTGGCGGCCTGAGGCGGTGGGGATGGCTGCTCGGTCGGGGATGCTTGGTTAAGAAGAAGGGGTTGTCTAGGGTTTGAGGTGGAATGAGATTGGTTGTTAGTGTTTTAGGTTTGAGGATGTGTATTTATACATATGTGAGGGGATTAGGGTTAACCTTGGTTTTGGGCCGGTCTGACTCCTCCGTGTGGGGGCTAGTCCTCATGGGAGATGCACAGGGCTTGGTTAGGCCATGTTTTGTGTGAACTTAACCTCAACTTAATTAAATTACAAATTAATACGCAAGGCGCTCATTTACAAATATTGCGTAGTTAAAATGGGACGCAATAAGGGTATCTATGGTTAAACTTTGGTCAGAGGGGTAGCCTGGCTTGTCTAAGAGATGTTTGTGACCTTGGGTGGAAGATAACTACTGGTGTGGTGCTCTATCCTCGAAACAACAGCAAGGTATATTAGGACATATAATTATTGCACATTTATTCTAATTGTATCCAATTAAATCTAAGTCTCTGAATTTAGTTCAAATTAAACCCTAAATTGGTCGAGGGGGTTTACAATCTACCCTCCGTAGAGTATTTCGTCCTCGAAATTAAAATATACGCATGGTAAGAATTACTGACTGAATTTTAGAATACTAAGCGTACCTAGTCCTTCGAAGAGGTGGGGATAACGTTGTCTCATATCCTCCTCGCATTCCCAAGTCGACTCTTCTGGTGCATGATGCCTCCAAGCGACACGAACTAGAGGGATAGTCTGACCTCACAATACCCTCTCGCTCCTATCCAGGATCTCGACAGGCTCCTCTTGGTATGATAAACTCGGGCCGACTGTGATCTCTGAATGGTCAAGTACATGACTCGGATCCGGTATGTACCTCCTCAACTGAGATACATGGAAGACGTCATGGACTCCTTCCAAAGTCTGCGGCAAGGCTAATATGTAAGCAACCTCTCCGACGAGTTCTAATACATCGAATGGTCTGATGTACCTAGGACTCAGCTTTTCTCTGCCTCCGAATTAGATAGTCCCTCGAGTAGGCAAAATATTTAGAAACACGTGATCTCCAACCTAGAACTCTAAGGGTCGTCGATGCGCATTCGCCCAATGCTTCTGCCTATCCTGTGCTGCTCGTAGGTGTCCTTCGATCTTCTTTATCTTCTCTAATGTACGAACAACCAACTCGGGGCCGAGAATCCGTCTCTCACCTATATCACTCTAACATACTGGGGAACGACACTTTCTTCCATACAACGCTTCATAGGAAGCCATCTGGATGCTCTCTTGGTAGCTGTTGTTGTAGGAAAACTCGACCAAATATAAATGGTCCTCCCATGATTCTATGAAATCAAGCATGCACGCCATCTGTTTGTGGGTGATACGCCGTGCTAAACTTCAGGCGAGTACCGAGACTCTCTTGCATACTCTGCCAAAAGTAAGATCTAAACCTCGTATCCCTGTCAGACACGATGCTCACTGGCACTCCGTACAATCGCACAATATCTCTCATGTACATGTCTGCTAAGACCTCTTTAGATTGTCCAACTCTGAAAGGTAAAAAGTGAGCAGACTTGGTGAGTCTATCTACGATTACCCATACTACTTTGCGACCACTAGTACTCCTCGGGAAGCCCGTAACAAAGTCCATAGTGATGTGCTCCTATTTCTACTCTGGTATAGGTAGTGAAGCAACCCTGCAGATCTCTGATGATCAGCCTTGACTTGTTGACACACCAGGCACTTGACCACAAAGCGTGCTATCTCCCTCTTTATTCTATGCCACCGGTAGTAATGTCTCAGGTCTTTGTACATCTTCGTGCCTCCTGGATGAATATAGTAGGTTGAACTGGGTGCTTTTGTCATCAAC
This sequence comes from Iris macrosiphon, assembly GCA_036927795.1. Lineage (NCBI taxonomy): Eukaryota > Viridiplantae > Streptophyta > Magnoliopsida > Asparagales > Iridaceae > Iris > Iris macrosiphon. The sequence goes on from JAYESA010000013.1 coordinate 111,068,219, forward strand.
TCCTGACAAAGTTATCCATTTGGAACATAGAGACGATCTCCACATCTCAAAGTTTCGTCTTCATGTATACGCAGTTCTTTCTGTATTCCAGCCTCTGTCCTCTGTCTAAGCCTCTGGAATCTGGCATCTGGCGGCAAAGCAGCCTTGATCCTTTCCACTAATGTCAATTGCAACTGAAAACTCGACAACTGTCCGTCTACTCCGGACATGACAATCTCTATACCCATCTGCTCTAGATCTTTCAGTAGATGTTGTTTGGTAGTCAAGAAAAATGCCATGGGTCTTCTGCTCAACTCGTCAGCTACTATGTTAGCCTTTCCCGGGTGGTACTGCAGCTCAATCTCAAAGTCTATCATCACCTCGAGCCAACGTCTTTGCCTCTGATTCTGATCCTTTTTAGTGTAGACGTACTTTAGTCTTTTGTGATCAGTGAATATCTCTACTCTTTCTCGATACATGTAGTGTCTCCAAAGCTTCAAAGCAAAGATTACTGCTGCAAGCTCTAAGTCGTGGGTGGGATAGTTCTTCTCATGGGTTCTCAACTGTCTAGAAGCATAGGCTACAACCTTCCCATGCTGCATCAAGACACATCCTAATCTTTTCCCGAATGCATCGCTATAGATCACGAATCCTCCGGGTCCAGATGGTATGGTCAAGATGGGTGTCGTAGTCAAACACTTCTTTAGCTCATCGAACACCTTCTGATACTTCTCTGTCCAAGTGAACTCCTGCTCTTTATGGGTCAAGCGGGTTATCGGCTCTGCAATCTTCGCAAAGTTCTCCATGAACCTCCGGTAATATCCGGCAAGTCCTAGGAAACTCCTCACTTTTGAGACATTGGTAGGGGTGGCTATGTCACTACTTATGAAATCTTCGCCGGATCAACTAAAATACCATCTCCTGGGATGACATGTCCAAGAAAAGTGGCATAATATAGGAGAAACTCACACTTGCTCAGCTTGGCATAAAGTCTCTCTCTCATCAGTGTCTCTAACACTAGTCTCAAGTGCTCTTCGTGCTCCTCGTGGCTCTTCGAATACACTAAGATGTCGTCGATGAAGACTACTATGAACCGGTCTAAGTATTGGTGGAATACTCTATTCATCAAGTTCATAAATATAGCTGACGTATTTGTTAGTCCAAAAGGCATCACTAATAACTCGTAGTGACCATAACGAGTCCTGAATGCTGTCTTTTGAATGTCTTCTCTTCACACCTTCACTTGATGATAACCCGATCTCAAGTCAATCTTTGTGATCACCACTGCTCCTGTCAACTGGTCGAATAAATCATCAATTTGCTGCAGGGGTACTTGTTCTTGATAGTCAAAGCATTAAGGGATCTTTAATCAATGCACATACGTATCGTTCTATCCTTCTTAGGTACAAACAGCACTGGTGCTCCCCAGGGAGATGCTCTAGGATGGATAAATCCCTTGCTCTGCAACTCCTCTAATTGTAACTTCAGCTCATCTAGTTCCTTCTTCACCAATCGGTATACATTAGAAGTTACCGGTGCTGCTCCGGGTACTAGCTTAATAGTGAACTCCACGTCTCTATATGGTGGTAAACCTGGCAATTCTTCAAGAAAAACATCCTCAAATTCTACAACTATTAGTGGGGGCGCCATCTCCATAGCCAAGTAAGATCCAACTATCTGTCCTACTCCTTGTTCGACAGTCCCTCGCATATACTCGAACTCTGGTTGATCTGTCGGTCTAAAAGTGACGCTACCCTTCCAGCAGTTTAGTACAATATTATACTGGCTTAACCAGTCCATGCCAAGCACAACATCAAAGTATGACATGGGTAATACCAAAATCGTGCTCTCATCTCTCTACCACATACGACTACCAAACATGTTCTAATAGTGCTGGTAACCGGCACGATACCTCCTCCAATAAGAATCTTCTAACTCTTAGATAAGGGGGAAGTCGCTACTCTATGTATTGCTATAAATCTACTAGATATAAATGATAACGTAGCACCAGAATAAAATAATGCAGTTGCAGGTAATGATGCAACTAAAATGGTACCTATGATAGCTTCTTCTTCTGTTTCCTCTTCTGTGGCTGCTAGTGCAAAGGCCTATCCGTGCCTCTGTCCTCCTGTCTGCTGTCGGGTTCAGTCGAAGTGTACCTCCGGTGGGGCCAAGGGTGGTCCCCTCTGAAATCATCCGGGTGCTGTGGGTGCTGGCCTCCTAGTGGGGGTAGTATCCTCGGGACTGGTGCAGTTGGCCTCTGCTATGTCTGTAGTGCTGCCTCTCTGCGCTGCGAATAATCTCGGACAAGGTGCTGACTTGCTCCACATATTATGCACAATCCTAACTTCTTCCGACAATCTTTAATGACGTATCCCTTCTTGCCACAATGGTGACAAGTCGGGAGCTCCTTCGGCTTGTATGGTGTTTCCCTCTGCTGTGTCTGTGCTCCGTGACGTCGGATCGGTCCTCCTGCTCTGGGCTGGGCTTTGGCTTGTGTAGTCGTACTGGAACGTCTAGCTCCTCTGACAATGGCCTCCTAGATTCTCGCCTCCGCAAGAACCTCTTCATAAGAAATCCTCGCCTGTGTGGTGGTATACCTCTGTAGCTCAAAATTTAGGCCTTGATGAAATCTCTGGGCTTTCCCTAGATTATTGGGTATCAGGACGGCACCAAATCTGCTAAAGCAGCTGAACTCCGCGTCATAGGCATCAACAGTCATATTTTCCTGCTCTAGATATAGGAACTGGTAGTACAGGGCATTTCTGACAGTAGCTGGAAAATACTTGGCATTGAAGTACTCTAAGAACTGTTCCTAAGTCTGGTTCTTGCCTACACTGCGCTCGATGGAATCCCACCAATGATGGGCGTTGCCTTTTAGTTGGGCCCTCACTGCGGTCATCCAAAGGTCTGGATGCAGTTGTGAAGCCTCGAATAGCATCTCCGTGTTGGCAACCCAATCGAAGTTCTGTTCTGTAGTCTCATTGCCTGATGTTTGTGGTATTAACGAAAGAACAAAAATGTGTATAATACGAGGTTTGCACGAAATCCATCTTCTTTTGTTTACAAACAAACTTGTACAATTTAATCCAATACGAGGATGTGGGAGTACAATTTATTTAATCTGGGTAAATATTGCTATAGGTGTCTGATCTGCAGTCGATCACTGTAACCTCCGATTTCCAATTTCCAAATAATTAGATTTTTAATTTATTTTAAAATATCAAGTTTGTAAAATATTTCCTCCTTGAAAATTTTATTTGATTTTGAACAGTGTTGATTTTAGAGGGTAATTTAAAATCTTTTTATAAAAATCATTTTTTCTAAATGTCGATGTATTACAAAATAAATAAATAAATAATAATATATATTTCTCTAGTTTCAAATATTTATTGGCTTGAAATCATAAAATTATTTATTTGATAAAATTATTTATTTGATAAAATTATTTTTAAAGAATTAGTTGTTTTCTCCATAATAATTTTATATTTATTGGGATAGTAAATAAATAAATTTCATACTTTCTAAGATTTTGCAAATATGGTTTAATTAGTATCTAATTGAGAATCAGTTAGCTTTCCTAAAATATTTTCTGAAATTATAATTTTTTCTTTTAAAATTTTACAAGTTTGCTTTTTCCCATTAACTGGCCAACACACCCTCATTCCCACATGAACTTATTCATGTACAATCTGGGCCATTCATTATTTGGGCCAATCCTCACCCTTTATCCCACACCCTTTCTCCCTAATTAAGTCTCTCATCCCCACTCCCAAGAAACCCTAGCTAGCCCTCACAAATCTCCACAAGCCAAGAAGCCACCACCATTTTTGTGTGCTCGTGTCCGTGTGTCCAGCATCACCGTGTCAGCCGTGATGGCCTCGGATCCGACCTCGGGTGTCCCACCGTATCCATTCATTCCTGTGTCCGGTTACAATATTACAACCTGATTTTTTCGTGTCCGACACACCCGGACACATCCACCTCCACCACAGCCGTACACCCAACCCCGTGTCTGACAGACCAGGACACGTCCCCCACAGTACATCGAATCCTCGTGTCCAGCCTCGGACACGATTCAAAACCCTAAACCTAACCTAGATCTACCGCCGGTGGCCGCCTGCAACCACCGTTCTGGAACCTCGAACTGACCACCGCCGAGAAGAACGTCGACCTAACCGTCGTGCGTCGAGCCGTGGCCGCGTCGAGCCGAACAGCCGCCGCCGGCGACTGGGACCGCCTCAGATCCGTCGACCACCGTTGGCCATCTCGATCCGCCGCTGCCTCAGATCCGAAGCCGACCCGCCGCCTCGAGCAGATCCGCTGCCGCTGCCGAGTCGACCGCCTTGCATGCCGACCCCGGCGGACTTCCCCGATCGTCGACGCCGAAAACCCCCGTGAGTCCCTCTTCCCCCTTTCTTCGATTCAGTATCTAATGAATTGTAACAGTAGATTTCGGTTAACAGTGTTAGTTATATTAATATGTATATAATTAGTTTAGTTAATATATGATTAGAGTAGTTAATTAATTAATTAATCAGTTGATTAGTTATTAATCAGTATTAAATTCTTAATCAGTTAAATTAATTTATAAATTAATTAGTTTAGTAATTTCATATAATTAGTTTAGTAATTTTATGTAATTAGTTTATTTTTATGAAATAAAATATAAGGATTTGATTTTGTGAAAAACTATAATAATTTTTTGGGTTCTTTGACTTTCAATGGAATTAGACTTGGTTCTTCCAAACTTCCTAGTAATGGACTGAGTCGACTGTAGATAACTAATAAATAGTTTTTTTTAAATGTTGAACCTTAGTTAAATTAGGATATTTTATTAATAGAGATCTGTTATTTTGGGATGTACCTATAATTTATTGGTTTCTAAATAAGGAATACTTCTTAAAAGATATAGTTGGGCCATTAAAAGAATTCATATAGATTACAATTTTAGACTTAACAATAATATTTCCTATATATATGTATTTGAGTCTAACTAAACCAACCTTTTCTCCTAACACAAATTGATTATTAATGAACCTAGCTAGTTTATGTATATTTCTCTGTCTGTTGTGGACCGGTATCTTCGTCTCGATCTTCGTGCCGAACTTCAATTTTTGGACTTCTTTATATGGGTTCTAGCTATTTGGACTGCTCCGGACCCATTGGAACTAACTGCTACTTCATTTGGGATCACCTTGAGGAGGGTGGCATTATATACATTCTTTGATTAGTTATATATATATATAAAATGTTGATTGATATATATATATGCAAATACGTATTTTGGTATATAAAATGTAATAGTATACGTACTATTTTGATATATATATATATATCTCTTTATTGTTCAATAGGTATAGTATAATATGTATATGTGTATTCCTTTAATATATATATGTAGGTATTTTGGTATAAAAATATATAATATTTAGTATATGTATATATTTTGTATATATATATGTACTTAATATATTTTCAAATATGAATAATTAGTATAAATGTATATATATATATATATATATATATATATATATATATATATATATATATATATCTTGTACATACAATTAATGTATGGTATTTGTATTTAATGTGATGTACTAGTATTAGTATATATTTTAATAAGGACATTGACAATATATACATATATATATATTTAAAAAAAATATTGTTAGCATATGTATGAGTATACATATATAATGTTCAACTAGTATAAATCCGATATGTATTTAAAAGGCATATATATATATTGTAAATACATTTAAATTGGTGCATGTATAAATATTGTAAGTATTAATAAGTGTAATGTGTATTATATACGTATCCCTACTAGATGACCCTAGTTGACTAGTGCCATACCTGGCAGAGCCCTGAGTTCATGTATTGTGATGTGTTAGTATAGCGCCTGATGCAAATGTTGTATTTGATATATTTTTAGGACTGTTGGTTCCTCCAGACGATACTCTGGGACAGGACATTGACATTACCAGCTAAGGACCCAAGGCGAGTACATTCTCTGATTAGTTTCTAATTTATGATATCTCCTATGTTCACTGTATCTAGTGTAAATATCCATGTTCTTGACACATTGGTTACATGGATTGGTATACACGGATCTCGTCATGAGATGTTATTCCTTATTCATGGTGTAGCTTGTACAAGACTTGTTTTCCTTGTTATCTTGTGCATGTACAGACACTGATTCCCGGGGAGATTTGCTACCTTCCTAGGAAATCCCGTGCCATAGCGTACCATGATTGGATCTACTATACCAGTCGGGGGTGGGGAGTATTTTAGTGTAGATATGTGATCATACCCAACTTTTTATGCATCATAGCTCACCCCACATCTCACGTCGGGTGCGACCTGACCATCTCCGTGCCTCATAGCTGTTACGTGTGATTAGCCTGACCCCTACATGCATCATAGCTTACCAACGGTTAGCCTGACCTTCGTGAATCATAGCTAATCACATGTAACCAGTCTAATCAAGTTCCCAAGCCGATCACATGTTAAAGCTAGTACTCACACACTTAGTCATAGGATTCTTGCTCATTGACATATTGTTCTTTTCCTGCATTTACTTACAGTATTTCCAGTATTTCTCTTATTATACATTTCTTGTACCTATACATACATCTGGTATGTTTCCATCTAGAACTGCTACATAGTTTATATCATTTATATAGAACTGCTATTTAGAGATGTACTTTGCTCCTTCCTGACTGGAAAATATTTTTTCCAGACTGTGACCTTAGTAGACTGGTTTCCGACACACTTGGGGGATAGGAGGTTACTGATTGCAGGTATAATTATTGTGTCATTAGACTTGTGTTGTATTATTTTATTTCTTCATTTTCCTATCGTGCTGTAGTTGTGATTGAGTATTTCTAGATTTATTTTATGATATCCATGTCTCCTTATGGAGTTGGATACTAGCGTGAGATTGTTTAGATAGTACTTGACCTAGACAGCGTTCTACCGCCGATGCTGCGGCGTAGGCTGGACGTACCCACGCTCTCGTGCCCCTAAACCGGGTGTGGGTCGTGACAATCACTTTAGCCCTTGGACCACACAATGTTGAAGAAGTGCCGTAGAAGATAGGAAGCAGCTTCGAAGGTTGCAAAAGAGGGTGGATGCACGATGCCAAAGTCGTCGATCCCTACTCTTTGCCTGAGCTCCGGATTCCTCTCTCTCTCTCTCTCTCTTGACCTCTGGTTCGATCTTTCTTGGAAGTTCGACCTTGTTCAGTCCTTCTTTCAAAGTTTCGACCTTGTTCGATTTTTAAAGTCTCGACCTGTTCCTCTGTTGATAGAGGTATCTATTTATAGAGCTTTAGTGACAGTGACCACTCCGTCGGTATAGAAACTAAGGAGTGGAAAGTACAATATCCTTTTAAACAATGGTTAAAATAACCAATGCCTGCGTATAGATGATCCTTTGAATGAGCGTGTGACGCAGGTCCAACTAAGAGACAAAATGAACATAATCGCTACGAAGATCACGACATAGAAGCCATGTAGGTAGGTATCCCTTGTGTAGAAGAGGTGGGCGTAGAAGCCAATGTCTGTCACCATGGCGTAGAAGCCAAGTAGGCATAGAAGCCAAAATAGGCGTAGAAGCCGAAATAGGCGTAGAAGCCGAGTGGTCATAGTGGCCGAGTGAGCACAGAAGCTGAATAGTCGTAGAGGCCGAGTGGGCGTAGAAGTCGAATGGTCGTAAAGGTCGAGTGGGCGTAGGAGCCAAATGGTCGCAGAAGCTGCTGCGTGCCGTGCCAGAGTGCTGATATGTACGTCTTAGCCAGAATTATAGCTTTTGAAGATATAATCAAATCTCTTGCATTAAATGCTGAGATTTGCCACCATCCTGTGCATTAAATACGGAGGCGTGTTTTGAAGGTCAGAAGCCCTTCTGTGCATCCATCGCAGAGACGTGCCTCGAGAGAAACTGTCACCTCTCTGTGCAATTAGACGTAAAGATGTGCCTCGAGCCCCGTACGAGGTACAGCTTTTGACGTGGCAGGCGGTTTGTCTACTGCAAAGCATAAACAGCTCATGTCTGCCTGTGTAAAACAAGGCAGCGTATCCCCTTGTATGTGAAAGAGCAGCTTTACGCTGAGGGGATGTCAGTAAATGACGGTTCGGTGATTTTTAATTAAATCCACTGCATTAAATACAGAGATTCGCCATCATACTGTGGGGCGCGTCCCGAGTGGTCTGCCATTGTTTTCAGCCGTCGTCTGGGTAGCCGTGTAGTACTTTTTGTCAGGAGTTAGGGGTCAGGTTCATTGCAGGGTCTGACAGGTTTATTTTGGAGAAGACAAAGCGTTCCTCGTACGCTTTAACGCTGCTTTGAAAGCAGATGAGTTTTACGCTATGGAGGCGATAAAGTACCCTATCTATGCTGAAGCGGCCTGGATATACTGCACTTATGCGGATGGTCCTTTCATATTTTATACTGTATTTAGCGGAAAGAGCTCTGTTGCATGCTTGATGGCTCTGGGGTCCCCTGCTTACGCTGCCCTGCCTCATCATATTGCGTAGAGCTATCCAGCGTATTTTTCATGCTTCTACAAGACCCCCTTTAAAGCTTTCAAATTCTTTAGAATTTGAAACGCTTTGAATGAAGCATGAACCGCTCCTCGTAACTCGAAACGTTTCTGAATAGAGTGTTGAAACGGTCGATGCTGACTTTATGGCGGATTTATTTGGGACCGGTGTGACCTCTCTCGCCTATAAAAAGGCTGAGGAGTTAACCTGTTCTCTCCACATTCCTTTCACCATAAAAGGATGATCGCCGGAGTTCGTCGGGTCGATCTGAGGAAGAAGGAGACCATGTTCTTCAAGCATGTAAGGAGCCGAAAAAGACGGCGTTGTAACCTCCGATTTCCAATTTCCAAAATAATTAGATTTTAATTTATTTTAAAAATATCAAGTTTTATAAAATATTTCTCCTTGAAATTTTTATTAGGATTTGAACGATGTTTGATTGTAGAAGATAATTTATAATCTTGTATAAAAATCATTTTTTCATAAATGTCGCTTTCTTATAAAATAAGTACATAAATAATAATATATATATTTCTAGTTTCAAATATTTATTGGTTTGAATCATAAAAATTATTGTTTTAACTAAATATTTATTTAAAAGACTAGTTCATGAAATAAAACAAATTTTTATTTATTGGGATAGTAGATAAATAAATGTCATACTTTCAAGATTTTGCAAAATGTATTAATTAGTAGCTAATTGGAAATTAGCTAGCTTTCCTAAAAAATATTTTCTGAAATTATAATCTTTATTTGTTATTTTTACAAATTTCCATTTCCCATTAACTAGCCCACACCCTCATTTTTCCCACGTGAGAAACCCGTTTGATTAATTCTGGGCCATTCATTATTGGGCCAACCCGCAACCCTTTATCCCACACCATCTCTTCCTATTTAGGTTCTCATTCTCACATTTCCCTAGAAACCCTAATCTTCAATTCATTGGCTAGCCTCCACAAAATTCCCAAGCCAAAGCCACCACCATTTTGTGTGCTCGTGTCCGTGTGTCCAGCATCCGTGTCAGCCGTGATGGCCTCGGGTCCGACCCCGGGTGTCCTACCGTATCCATTTATTTTCCTGTGTCCGGTTACAACGTTACAATCAGATTTTTCCGTGTCCGACACACCGGACACATCCACCTCCTCCACTGTACAACAGCATCCCCGTGTCCGGCAGACCCGGACACGTTTCCCCCACAGACACCAGACTGCCGTGTCCAGCCCCGGACACGACCCCGACGCACAGAACCGACCAGCCCTAACCCTAGACTCGAAGCCGCCGCCCGGAGTCGACGTCGTCACCGCCGCCTCCTCGATCTGGCCGCCTGCCACCACCACCTGGAGTCTCGAGTCGATCGCCGCCGGTGACCGCCTGGGTCTTCGACCGGTTCCCCGAACATCCGCCGCTCTCGGGGTCGACGCCGCCCTCGGTTCTCCACCGCCCCTCGAGCCAGATCCGCCAGTGGACGCCCAGATCCGTCGAGCGCCGCTGGAACGAAGCCGCCGTCGCCGCCCTGTCGCAGCCGCGTCGAGCCCTCGTCGAAGCCGCCACCGCCGAGTCAAAGCCGCCGCCTCGAAGCCGCCGCTGCGCCTCGAGCAGATCCGCCAAGCACGAGCGCCGCCACCCGAGACGAACGCCGACCCCGCGCCGACGCCCTGCTCGACGGAGCCCCACCGCACCGACGACGGAAATCCCCTGTGTGAGCCCTCTCTCCTTTCCCTCTTTCCCTCTTTCCCCCTTTCTGTTCTGACTGTAATTAGTAAGTAAATTAGTTATAAGTAGTTTTAATTAATTTAGTTTAGTTATGTATTAGTATATAGTTTAAGTTGGTTAATTTGTATATAGTTTAAGTTAATTAAATTGTAATTAGTTAAAGTTTAATAAATAGTTAATATATTGTAATAGTTAATTTATAACTAGTTAATTAAATTATATAATCTGTTAGTATATATGATTAGTTATTTTATATAATTAGTTAATTAATGTAATTTGGTTATATTAATATAATTAGTTTATATTAATATGTAATTTGGGTATTTATATAAATTGATTTTATTAATATGTATTAGTCTAGTAAATTCATATAATTAACTTAGTAAATTCATGTAACTAGTTTAATAAATACAACATGATTAGTTTTACTGTTTTAATTTATAATTAGTTTAGTTAATTTAGTAATCATTAATTGGATTAATTAGTTAATTAATAACCAGTTAGTAATTTCTTAATAAATTAGTAATTTGTAATTAGTTTGGAAATTAATGTAATTTGTTTTATTTAAATATAACTAGTTTAGTAATTTCCTATAATATATTAGTAATGTACATATTAATTTAATACGTATTTTGTAAATATATATATGTATGTAGGTTTATATTTTCGTATTGTATATGTATTTAAGGTGATGTACTAGTATTAGTATATATTTTAATAATAACATTGACAATATACATATATATATTTTTAAAATGTATTTTAGCATATGTATGAGTATATATATATAATGTTCAACTAGTATGAATCAAATATGTATTTAAAAGATATATATATATATATTGTAAATACATTTAAATTGATGCATGAATATATATTGTAAGTATTAATGATAATTAATAATATGTGTATTTATATACGTATCCCTACTAGATGACCCTAGTTGACTAGAGCCATGCCTGGCAGAGCCCTGAGTTCATGTATTTGTGATGTGTTAGTGTAGCACCTGATGCAAATGTGGTTTTGCTTGTGATATGTTTATAGGACTGTTGGTTTACCCAGGGGACACTCTGGAACAGGACCTCGGTATTCACCAGCTAAGGACCAAAGGCGAGTACATTCTCTGATTAGTTTCTAATTTATGATATCTCCTATGTTCACTGTATCTAGTGTAAATATCCATGATCTTGACACGATGGTTACACGGATTGGTATACACGGATCTCGTCATGAGATGTTATTCCTTATTCATGGTGTAGCTTGTACGAGACTTGTTTCCTTGATATCTTGTGCATGTACAGACACTAATTCCCGGGGAGATTTGCTACCTTCCTTAGGGAATCCCGTGCCATAGCGTACCATGATTGGATCTACTATACCAGTCGGGGGTTTGGGGAGTACTTTAGTGTAGATATGTGATCATACCCAACTATCCATGCATCATAGCTCACCCCACATCTCACGTCGGGTGCGGCCTGACCATCTCCATGCCTCATAGCTGTTACGTGTGATTAGCCTGACCTCTCCATGCATCATAGCTAACCAACGGTTAGCCTGACCTTCCATGAATCATAGCTAATCACATGTAACCAGCCTGATCAAGTTCCCAAGCCGATCACATGTTAAAGCTAGTACTCACACACTTAGTCATAGAATTCTTGCTCATGGACATATTGTTTCTTTTCCTGCATTTACTTACAGTATTTCCAGTACTTCTCTCATTGTACATTTCTCGTACTTACACATGCATCTGGTATGTTTCCATCTAGAACTGCTACATAGTTTATGTCATTTATATAGAACTGCTATTTAGAGATGTACTTTGCTCCTTCCTGACTGGAAAATATTTTTCCAGACTGTGACCTTAGTGGACTTGTTCTGATACTTGGAGATTGGTTGTTCCTGATTACAGGTATGATTGTTTTATCATTAGTCTTGTGTTGTACTCTTTTGTTCTCCAAATTCTTATCGTGCTGTAATTGTGATTGAGTATGTTGTTCATCTTTATAATGTTCTCCGTGTCTCCTTATGGAGTTGGATACTAGTGTGAGATTATTTAGATAGTACTTGACCTAGACAGCGTTCTACCGCCGATGCTGCGGCGTAGGCTGGACGTACCCACGCACTCGTGCCCCTAAACCGGGTGCGGGTCGTGACACGTTTTAGTGGTGGCCCATGCAGGTCAGACTTCGCGAGATGTGCGATGTCGTAGTAGTGTGGCATCTTTGTTATACTACTGCGTACCTGCTATTGAATATAGGACATAGGATACTAGGATGAGAGAGGATACTCAATCACAAATTCTTGAAAGATTTCCTGGGATGACCCCATGAGAATCTTGTTTCCAATTTAAATCTTTTTCCTTGTTTCCGTCCGCTCTCGCTTGTTGTTACTGAACTTGAGTCTGGTTGAGCAGTTATTAAATTAAATTCTTGGCATCATTGTTGAGTTTGATTCTTGTTGACCAGTTGTTAACTTAAAATCTTGGTATCGTTGTTGAGTTGATTTCAAATTGAGATGAATTTTTACGGACTAGAATTTATGGTATCATCTGATGACATATATTGATGAGGACAGTGAGGAAGGTAAAACGTCTACTTTGGTTATGGAACCTAGAATTTATCGCAGCCATATTAGCTGTCGTGACGAGAACGTAGGAACCTAACTTGGATGTACATACCTTAGTTATGAGATTTAGAGTTTCTCGCAGCCATACCGGTTGGCGTGGCGAGGATTCTAGATGGCATAATTATAGGGTTGCATATCTTGTTACGGAACCTGTCGTTTATCGCATCTATGCTTACTGGCGTGGCGAAGATTTTGAGTGTCATGATTTCGGATAGACGTGTATGATTATCAGGTTGTATCTTAAATTGGTTCTTAAAATATCATCTCAAGACTTATCTATTGCTGTTATTCCAGGACTTTGTTCCACCGCTTCTTTCTTTACTAGCAGTAAAGATACCTTCTGCCCTCAATTTAGTCTTTGAACTCCTATTCCTTGAGGATTTCTTGGTAAGTATGATAATTAGTGGCTTGTAATTTTGTTTGTGTCTTGTATTAGTATTGACTGTGTTGCTAGTGATTTGTAAGTGTTTCTTAGTTGGGCATGTGAGCAGTAGGCTTTAATCTAGAGTTCGCCCTTAGCATAGTACCTTGTAACAATGGTTCTAGGAGAAGTGTCATTGGAGACTGTGAGTAGAGGGATAGTATAGAGTACCAGTGATAGTTCTCAGAGTTAGCATCAGAGCCAATTACCCGTCCTGGATAATCATGATTATGTAATTTAGTGATCTATTTAAACAATTAGGTATCAAGGAATTGTGTTAAGAATTATGGAGCATGATGTCCAATTTGATGATTGATATCGGAAATGTTAAAGGTAAAGAAATGTATATGTATAAAGGGTTTAATGAGATGTCATAAGTAGAGAAATATCAGGATTAGTAATGGAAGTTGTGAAGCGTATCACGGATGAGTTTAATAGGCTTTAAAGGATAGAAGGAAATACATATACAACCATCGAGATAAGGAACCATATACATGACCATGAGAGTAAAGAAACATGAGTGTTATAGTAGATACATGTAATCATGAGATATAATGAGCTTGATGAATGATCCATTAATGAAGCTAGTGATATAAATACCAAGAGTGCTAATGATTCTATATCGGGGATTAGTCAAGGATGACGTTAGTAACAGTAAGCACTCTGTGTGTTGATAATTAGATGATATACCAATTGACATAATTGAAATCATGAAGGAAAACACAGTTAATGATAACCTTGATCATTGGAGGTAATAGTGCAAGTGATTCGGGCAGTACAAATTTAGTACACAGTTCTAGACAATAGAGGTATTGAGTGCACCTTGAGTATCAGAGACCGTGAGCACTAATATGTACATTGAGGAGTTATAAATTAAAAGGTGGAAATGAATTTCAAATTTTTAGAATTTTTAAGGAGTTGAGATTTTATGTAATTAAAATATTGAGGATTTAAATTTGATTCAATAAACATAGTTAAGGCTACAAAGATTTTAGAAGTGATTAAATTTTTATTTCGATGTGAAGTATCTAATTTTGAGGAGGTATATACATTTATTTTAAGTTGATCGGAAAGTTAAACCTTGACGATTATTTTGAGGATTAATTTTTGGTAGATGAGAGATATGAATATTAATATATGATTAGTTGATATGGGTACAAGTGTACATGAATAGGAATTTGTTAGTGTGCTAAAGTTAAGTGTTTGTTAGAGATAGTAGACACTACAAGTAATATGTTAACATGATCCTTCTTCCTTCCTAATGTTCCTTTTCTTTCACCTTTCGATTGATTGGTTGATTTTCCTAGTACTGTGGTTCACATGCATGATTTTCTTGTTAGAATATCACTAGTAGTACCCCTAACAGAGACTGAAATACCATGACAAAAGACACATGACCTATATTTTCTTAAATTGCATGGCTGTAGGTAGAGTTTTCTTAAACCATGATCATTGGGTTTTGACCGTAGCAAAGATCTATGACGAGATTATTACTGACAAAAAGAGACAAGAGGATTAAATTTGTGGATGAGCATTAAATTAAATAAAGAATTTAGGGGTTGTTATAACGGAGTTGATGGATCATTGATTTTATGAAAATCGAGGTATGATTGAAATTCGAGGACAAACATTTACTTAAAGGAAGAATTAAGAAATTCACAGAGCCAAAATTTGAGGATTTATTAATTTTAAGGAGGTCTTGATATGATTGAATTGATTATTAAAAATTTGAGAAATTTGAGAGATTATCATTTTATCTATTTGATTGCAAGATAGAAATTTTATATAGTATGAATGTTGCATTGAAGATACTGGAAGCATCGCATCGTTGAGTATTGAGGAAGAAGAAAAGCAGAAAATAAAATCGTAAATGGAATAGTGTCAAATTAAATTCTTGGGATGAGGAATTAGATTGGAATAAGCATCAATTGAATTTGAGTTAGATGATTGATGAGTGTTTAAAGTTAAATTTTGGGATGCAGATTTTTAAGTTTTATAAATATGCAGTGATTGGATTTCAATTAAAAGGATTGGATAGTAAATTTTGTATTTAGTTATTTCCTCAAAATTTGAGGAGATTATGATACGACTGGAATTCAATTAAAATATTGAGGATTTGAGTAGTAAAAATTTTACATTGGGATAATAAATTCAGAGGATGAAAAAAAAATATTAGTTCAAAGTTCGGAAACATTATACATACGGATAAAGAAATATGGAATGAAATGAAGCTCATGGTAAAGAAGATTATAATATAATTGATTATGGGATCATATAATTGAAGGTCGTAAGGTAAGATCATGGTATATTGAGGTTGTGATTTAAATTAAATCTTGACCATGACAGTAACATTTGAAATCGAAGAAAATAATCGAGGTATAGTTGATGTTAAGATAAACAAACTCGAATTTGATGATAAATTTTGATTCAGAAATTCTAAGATCTAATCTAATAAAGTTTGTGGAATTTGAAACTTTTATAGATATTAGTTAATGATGAATCACAGGATTGAGAAAAGTAAGATGAACGAGGATAAAAAGGAAGGATTATTTTCAGAAGGTAGTAAAGACTACTCTTTTTCCTAGAATCAAGAAAGGCGATTATATGTCTCTTGATTACATTCTGAAGGATGTATTTAAGTTTCTTAAATCAAATTGTCGACCGTATCTTTCGAATTAGCTATAACTTTCATGTCTATATCATTCATTATACTGGGTCTTCCTTGGTTTAGTTACTTTGAAAAGGTAACGTGCATTATTCCAATTATCTGTTTTTGTGATCGTGTCTACTTCCCAAAACCTAAACCTTCTAGAGGATTCAAGGCCGAGCCATGATTCCTTCAAGTCATTCCTGTCTTAAACCATATTTTCTTTTTCTTCATGTTTCCTTCTGTTTGGTAAATATTTTCCTTATAAGAATATTTTTCAATGATATATTCATCATTATGAACAACAAATTTTTTCTATCCTAGTCATCCCTAAAATTTCGCGGACGAAATTTTTCTAAGGTGGATAGACTTGTAACCTCCGATTTCCAATTTCCAAAATAATTAGATTTTAATTTATTTTAAAAATATCAAGTTTTATAAAATATTTCTCCTTGAAATTTTTATTAGGATTTGAACGATGTTTGATTGTAGAAGATAATTTATAATCTTGTATAAAAATCATTTTTTCATAAATGTCGCTTTCTTATAAAATAAGTACATAAATAATAATATATATATTTCTAGTTTCAAATATTTATTGGTTTGAATCATAAAAATTATTGTTTTAACTAAATATTTATTTAAAAGACTAGTTCATGAAATAAAACAAATTTTTATTTATTGGGATAGTAGATAAATAAATGTCATACTTTCAAGATTTTGCAAAATGTATTAATTAGTAGCTAATTGGAAATTAGCTAGCTTTCCTAAAAAATATTTTCTGAAATTATAATCTTTATTTGTTATTTTTACAAATTTCCATTTCCCATTAACTAGCCCACACCCTCATTTTTCCCACGTGAGAAACCCGTTTGATTAATTCTGGGCCATTCATTATTGGGCCAACCCGCAACCCTTTATCCCACACCATCTCTCCCTATTTAGGTTCTCATTCTCACATTTCCCTAGAAACCCTAATCTTCAATTCATTGGCTAGCCTCCACAAAATTCCCAAGCCAAAGCCACCACCATTTTGTGTGCTCGTGTCCGTGTGTCCAGCATCCGTGTCAGCCGTGATGGCCTCGGGTCCGACCCCGGGTGTCCCACCGTATCCATTCATTTTCCTGTGTCCGGTTACAACGTTACAATCAGATTTTTCTGTGTCCGACACACCGGACACATCCACCTCCTCCACTGTACAACAGCATCCCCGTGTCCGGCAGACCCGGACACGTTTCCCCCACAGACACCAGACTGCCGTGTCCAGCCCCGGACACGACCCCGACGCACAGAACCGACCAGCCCTAACCCTAGACTCGAAGCCGCCGCCCGGAGTCGACGTCATCATCGCCGCCTCCTCGATCTGGCCGCCTGCCACCACCACCTGGAGTCTCGAGTCTATCGCCGCCGGTGACCGCCTGGGTCTTCGACCGGTTCCCCGAACATCCGCCGCTCTCGGGGTCGACGCCGCCCTCGGTTCTCCACCGCCCCTCGAGCCAGATCCGCCAGTGGACGCCCAGATCCGTCGAGCGCCGCTGGAACGAAGCCGCCGTCGCCGCCCTGTCGCAGCCGCGTCGAGCCCTCGTCGAAGCCGCCACCGCCGAGTCAAAGCCGCCGCCTCGAAGCCGCCGCTGCGCCTCGAGCAGATCCGCCGAGCACGAGCGCCGCCACCCGAGACGAACGCCGACCCCGCACCGACGCCCTGCTCGACGGAGCCCCACCGCACCGGCGACGGAAATCCCCTGTGTGAGCCCTCTCTCCTTTCCTTCTTTCCCTCTTTCCCCCTTTCTGTTCTGACTGTAATTAGTAAGTAAATTAGTTATAAGTAGTTTTAATTAATTTAGTTTAGTTATGTATTAGTATATAGTTTAAGTTGGTTAATTTGTATATAGTTTAAGTTAATTAAATTGTAATTAGTTAAAGTTTAATAAATAGTTAATGTATTGTAATAGTTAATTTATAACTAGTTAATTAAATTATATAATCTGTTAGTATATATGATTAGTTATTTTATATAATTAGTTAATTAATGTAATTTGGTTATATTAATATAATTAGTTTATATTAATATGTAATTTGGGTATTTATATAAATTGATTTTATTAATATGTATTAGTCTAGTAAATTCATATAATTAACTTAGTAAATTCATGTAACTAGTTTAATAAATACAACATGATTAGTTTTACTGTTTTAATTTATAATTAGTTTAGTTAATTTAGTAATCATTAATTAGATTAATTAGTTAATTAATAACCAGTTAGTAATTTCTTAATAAATTAGTAATTTGTAATTAGTTTGGAAATTAATGTAATTTGTTTTATTTAAATATAACTAGTTTAGTAATTTCCTATAATATATTGGTAATGTACATATTAATTTAATACGTATTTTGGTAAATATATATATGTATGTAGGTTTATATTTTCGTATTGTATATGTATTTAAGGTGATGTACTAGTATTAGTATATATTTTAATAATAACATTGACAATATACATATATATATTTTTAAAATGTATTTTAGCATATGTATGAGTATATATATATAATGTTCAACTAGTATGAATCAAATATGTATTTAAAAGATATATATATATATATTGTAAATACATTTAAATTGATGCATGAATATATATTGTAAGTATTAATGATAATTAATAATATGTGTATTTATATACGTATCCCTACTAGATGACCCTAGTTGACTAGAGCCATGCCTGGCAGAGCCCTGAGTTCTGTATTTGTGATGTGTTAGTGTAGCACCTGATGCAAATATGGTTTTGCTTGTGATATGTTTATAGGACTGTTGGTTTACCCAGGGGACACTCTGGAACAGGACCTCGGTATTCACCAGCTAAGGACCAAAGGCGAGTACATTCTCTGATTAGTTTCTAATTTATGATATCTCCTATGTTCACTGTATCTAGTGTAAATATCCATGATCTTGACACGATGGTTACACGGATTGGTATACACGGATCTCGTCATGAGATGTTATTCCTTATTCATGGTGTAGCTTGTACGAGACTTGTTTCCTTGATATCTTGTGCATGTACAGACACTAATTCCCGGGGAGATTTGCTACCTTCCTTAGGGAATCCCGTGCCATAGCGTACCATGATTGGATCTACTATACCAGTCGGGGGTTTGGGGAGTACTTTAGTGTAGATATGTGATCATACCCAACTATCCATGCATCATAGCTCACCCCACATCTCACGTCGGGTGCGGCCTGACCATCTCCATGCCTCATAGCTGTTACGTGTGATTAGCCTGACCTCTCCATGCATCATAGCTAACCAACGGTTAGCCTGACCTTCCATGAATCATAGCTAATCACATGTAACCAGCCTGATCAAGTTCCCAAGCCGATCACATGTTAAAGCTAGTACTCACACACTTAGTCATAGAATTCTTGCTCATGGACATATTGTTTCTTTTCCTGCATTTACTTACAGTATTTCCAGTACTTCTCTCATTGTACATTTCTCGTACTTACACATGCATCTGGTATGTTTCCATCTAGAACTGCTACATAGTTTATGTCATTTATATAGAACTGCTATTTAGAGATGTACTTTGCTCCTTCCTGACTGAAAAATATTTTTCCAGACTGTGACCTTAGTGGACTTGTTCTGATACTTGGAGATTGGTTGTTCCTGATTACAGGTATGATTGTTTTATCATTAGTCTTGTGTTGTACTCTTTTGTTCTCCAAATTCTTATCGTGCTGTAATTGTGATTGAGTATGTTGTTCATCTTTATAGTGTTCTCCGTGTCTCCTTATGGAGTTGGATACTAGTGTGAGATTATTTAGATAGTACTTGACCTAGACAGCGTTCTACCGCCGATGCTGCGGCGTAGGCTGGACGTACCCACGCACTCGTGCCCCTAAACCGGGTGCGGGTCGTGACAGGCGTCTTCGTGCAAGTGTCCACTGCAACGATGGATCATGGAAGGATATCTTAGCCTCCCTTGCTCGGGATAATCAACAAATTTGTATTATGGTTCTTCGGGAGAGAGAAAGAATCATTTTCCTCCATGGCGCTTGCAAGTGGCGCCTTCTCCCGTTACCTCCGGGGGTGAGAGCAGCAACTAGTTCTGACCCCAGGTATTGAGTTGGGTGAAATAACTCAACTCAATCTGTCACGGTGCACGGAGCATGGGATCTGCCTAATTTAGGCAGGCCCCATTTTTACTCTCCCTCCATTCACCTTTCTACTCGATTGTGGAAATCGACCAACTGTTGGAGGAGAGATGAAGAATTGGCGTCCGCGCAAGAACCTGTCAGAACAGATTTCGGGCGTGATCTTCAGCCGACGATGGGGAAGTCTTTGGCAGACGGCATTTCCCTCATATGTAATCATGAAAATGATGAAAACCCCTTCAGACTGGATTCTCCTCATATGTAATCATGATTTTAATCTTTAATAAAGTCGTCTTTCTTCTCTGCATATGATCGTTTTGCCATACGTTGCTATGAAGTCTGGATATGTGTAGCTTCGACACGTCTGATTCTTTACGCTGACTCTGATAGAAAGAGTATTAGGCCCTATCCTTTACGCATAGCGAGTAGTCCATAGAACGTTGTTGAGCATATTGAACATTTAGAACTGTCCTGCTGCTAGGACTGAGGAACCGCGTAGAATTCTGAACTGTTGCTTCTGATGAACAAAATTTCTTTCTTCAGACTTTATCTTCAAGAATGTTTTCTCGAAAAATCCCTTGGAACAGGGTCGAGAAATGGCTGTCAAACTGAGTTGCCATCTTGATAGACGAGATATTCAGACTGGAGTCTGGATGAACTTCCAATTGACCCGAGAAGAGTAATTTCTCAATGTTTGAACTCTGTATGCTTCGGGTACTTGGGATATTTTGAGGTCAAGAACGAGTATCTTCTGTGTGAACTTTTTGCAATTGACCGCCTTGAGAACCGTTCAGATGTACGCATAATCTGGCCGGCGTATCTTTCAGATGTGCGGGAAGTTGTGGAGTGTAAAATCATTAGTCTGTAGCCTCTGAGCATAAACTAAACATCATCGAGCGTGAAATTATAGACTTGTGGTTCCTGAGCGTGAAGTCGTAGGTTTGTAGCCTCTCGAGCATAAAAGCTACCGAGCACAAAGGCATTTGGGCGTAAAACCCGACTTGTAGCCGTCGAACGTAAAGCCGTAGATTCGTAGCTGTCGAGCGTAGAAAGCTCCTTAGCGTAGGAACTGCTGACTTGCTTTGCGCGAAAAAAAACTTTTCGAATTCGCTGACTGTCCGCCTTCTCTGAAAAATAGGCTGACGTAGGACCCAATCATAACCAAATATTTAATTTAGGAGATTTGGTTCGGGTTTCGAGGAGTCCGTCCGAGGATTCGAGGAGTCGACTCGAACTCTATATATATATCCCAAGCTTTTGAGAGAAAAAAATCTTTCATCCATCTTCTGCGAAAGAGAGCCTTCGACTGTTTGAGTTTTTCCCCTCGTTCTTTCTCCGAGCACTCCGAGTTTTTAGAAATAGTGTCACTACCACCTTTCCATATAAGGGCATTTGTGTAATTTAACTATTTAAATAATTATGTATTTAATTAATTGCTGAGTTTATAAACTAATTATATTATTATTAGTGATATTTGGTTTAAGGTAAACCCTAGAATGCATTAGGGCAAACCCTAATGACCAAACCCTAATTGTAAACCCTATTCTAGCAAAACCCTAGAATTTTAATTTAGGATGGAACCCTCAAACTCTAGCAGGCCTGAACCTGAGTCTATTAGGTTCTACATGAGAGGGCCAGGAGGGTTTAACCTAAAGCTGTGCATGGAAACCCTAAAACTAGGTTTAATATAAAAGGAAGCCTCTTTCTAGGCTATTCTTCACGTAGAGAGAAAGGAAAACCCTAGCCTCCACAAGAGAAACCAATTCCCCACCCCAATTTTCGAGATCAAACCCTAGGTTCGATTTTCTCCTCCTCCAAAGCAAAGAGAAGCAAGGAACGTGGGTCAGGAAGCCTTGGAGAAGTAGAACCTCGTTGAAGAAACCATCTCTGCAGGTGAAAACCCTAATTTTCTTCATTAAATTCCTGTTTTCAGATGTTAATGGTTATTAGGAACCCACCCCTATACTGTGTAATTCGAATTTAGGGTTTTGGATTAGGTTTGGTGACCCGTATGGGGTTTTCCCCAATTTTTCAGGAACCCTAACCCTAGGATTTGTAGGGAGACTGATTTCACCCTCCTACGTATAGGTTAGATATTGATTTAGGGTTTTGTTTGGGTTTTTCATGTGTTCTTATGTAGATTCATCTTTCTGCACTCCTTGTGCTTGATGATATGTTTAGTAGGGTGTTTAGCTTTTAGATCTATTCGAATTTTTCTATGTTGATGTAAGATATATGCATATGAGTAGATGTGCTGTTGTTTGATTAACTGTACTGTGTGTGGTCGGGTATTGGGGTGAGTTAGAGGAGGTAGAACCTGTGTGTTTAAATATTTTTCTCTGTGTATCAGACATTAGGGGTGTTAGGGCTCGTGTAGAGTGAATTGTTCAAATTGATTACTGTGTATTCTGTGTTCACCCAGGTCTGTGCAGAAATTGTGTACCTGAGAGATAATGTATCAGCAGTACATGTGTGTGTGCTGTGAGTTTTGGGTGATGTGTATCTCAGTAGGGTGTTCAATGAGTTAATTTTCTGTGCATAGGGTTATGGCTGTGCTGTGTTCACTATGAGGTGTTCAATATTGAACTGTGTCAGTGTGTGTTTATGTGTAGGTTGTGTTTTGGTGAAGTGTGTGTATATGTGTATTAGAACCTAGGTGTATTAGTTAGATACCTAGGTGTCCCTGTGTCAATGCAAGCTATATGTGTGGTAGTGTAGGTGTTGTGTGTATCCAGTTCTTGTGTGTGTGTGGGTATCAGTAGCTAGTTTAAGCCCTGCCTGTGTAAGTTGAACATTTTAAACTGTGAGAGTGCTTGTGTCAGTTTTCCTGTTTGTAAATGTAACTATGTATAATTTAGTATCATAATACCAGTGTGTAGGTGTTAACTTGAGGTGTAGTTAACTGTGTGTGGGTGTATACTAGTGTCAGTGCCCAGGTTATTTCAATCTCAATATAACCTGCGTGTTTCAGTTTGTGTTTAGTGTATTCAAATCCTATGTGTCAATGTGAAACAGTATGTATGGTGTTAGATGTCAGTGAGTGTGGCTGTGATTTAGATTTCTGTGTGTGCAGACTGAAAGTGTCTGTGTGCATAGGTAATCTGGTGTCAGTATACTGTGCTAGGCATTGCATCATTGAAGCAAATATGTAAGGACTTAGTAGTGTATCAGCAGTTGGGGGATGTGTCTATGGGAATTAATTCAGTGTGTGAGTGTATCAAATGCATGTGCAGTGAGTACCTGTGTAGTATCTCAGAAAATCAGTGTGTGGATAGATGATACATTGAGTTGGTGACTGTGCTGAGTACCAATGCAATGTGGGAGCAAAATGCTGTGTATCAGTACCTGGGGATTTCAGTGAGTTAGTATTAAGAGTAGGGGTGTTTTGGTTAGAAATTAGGAAGTCTCAGTGAACTGTGACTGCATCAGTACACAGTAATGTGTTAACTGTGCATCAGTGCACAGTATGTACTAGTAAGGTGCAGTAGTGTGTAGTGTATTGTGTATCAGATTTGGGGTGAACCTGTGTCCAGTAATTAGGGTGTCAGACAGTGTGTGAGTGAGTAAAATCCCTAGTTTCTGTGGAGCAGTGTGTGCTGTGTAGGTATGTGTGAGTCTCTGTGTTAGTGAGTAGCAGATTATGTGGGGGTGTGTGTAAGGTTTATGTGCAGTGAACAGGGGATCCTAGTGTGCAAGTGTAGGACAGAATTCAGGTCTGTGGCAGCATTGTACCATGTGTGTGTGTGTGTGTAGTTAGTTAAATCCTGTGTGTAAGGTTCCTGTGTTAATTGTAGGGGTACCAGTCCCTAACTATGTGGTTATGTCTCAGTGTGTTGGTGTTCAGTGTTCAGAACCTGTATGATTGCAGTGAGGGTATGAGTATTAGTGTGTAGATGTAGTTGTGAGGAACCTGTGTCAATGTAACTGTGTGTCCCAACCAATGTGTGCCTATGTAAGTGTATCAGTTAGGTGATAGTTTAACTGTGTGTGTGTCCTAGGTGTGTTTCAGATTTCAGTTTACCTGTGTGTATATCACCTATAGTTATATAACTAAGGTAAAATAAGTTAGATACTATATTATTACTAAAATAGAAATAAATTATAAATTCTAACTAGTATAAGTGGTACCCTAGTATAAATGACAATTATAGTTAATATTGACTAGTGCAGTTAGGTGGTGCATAGTCAGCTTATCAAAGACCTAGAAATGACCCTGTACCTAGCATAGAACTAGGTATGCATGTAGCCTTTTCAATACATTTTTTTTGATATGGATATTGATATTTTTAGGTGACTGTGATTTCATCTTGGACATCGATCCTCACACCTTGCTCAGGACCACAGGCGAGTACATTCTCTGACAGTTTTCATGGTTGATTACTTCTATAAATTGTAGTGTATTACATACTTGATTCTGACACTGTGGATACACGGGTTAGCACCCTAGATCCCCATCATGAGGAGTCGTGATTGGAATCCATCGTGCTAGCTGGGGGATGGGGAATTATTAGTAGATTGTGTGATCATATCTAAACATTATATGTACCATAGCTCACCCCACTTCTCACGTCGGGTGCAGCCTGACCACTTATATGCTCCATAGCTGTTATATATGATTAGCCTGACCATTATATGCACCATAGCTAACCATGCGGTTAGCCTGACCTAAAAGAATCATAGCTAATCATATATAACCAGCCTGATCCAGTCCCAAGCCGATCACATAATAAACTAATATTTCAAACACTTAGCTAGATGTTTATTTTCTTCTGATTCACTTGTTCTAGCATTCACTATTTATTGCTCATTGCTAGATGCTCTATTGTCTATTTCATTTTCTCCTGTACTTCTTATTTTTAGCATTTATTTCTATCTTGTATCTCTTACACTGTTTATAGATTTTGTCAATTTAAATGAAACTGCTGTTAGTGCTTGTACTTCGCTCCAATCCTGACTGGATAACAACATTTTCAGAGGACCTGGAGGACTTTTGCCCTACTCATTACGGCCCAGGAATAGAGGGAGATTTCACTCCAGAAATTCCAGAGGAGGTGCCTATCCTAGAGGAGAACTTGCCTGCCCATGCTTAGATTATTTTTTTGCATTTATTATTTTAGACTGAGACTGAGACTGAGATGTATTTATTTTTATTTGTGACTTTGTGAGGTCATTTAGACCCAGGATTTGAGTTGGACTTCTTGTGGTTGGTTTTAATAGAACTCTTTTCAATTCTCATCGTGCCATTATGTTTATAGTTGTGATTGAGTATATTATAGAATTGTGTTTATTTATCATTGTCCTCCGTATGGAGTTGAGACTATTGACAGGATATACTATGTTTGTGACCTAGACAGCGTTCTACCGCCGATGCTGCGGCGTAGGCTGGACGTACCCACGACTCATGCCCAATTTCCGGGTGCGGGTCGTGACACGTTTTAGTGGTGGCCCATGCAGGTCCATAGTCGAGTCTTAGATTCAGATTAGAGTGATATCGTAGTGGTGCTCGCTTAGAGTATTACTACGAGCCTGTTTTAGGAAATAGGAATTAGGCCGAGGATATGCTCAATCACAATTAGGAATTCTGATTCTTATGATACTATTCTTAATGATTAATTCCTTTAGAAATTTTTCTGTCCTTCCTTGATATCATATCTATTGCCTTAATTGAATCTTTCGATCTGTCTTCAGGATGCCGCCAAGAAGATCCCAGAGAATCGGAGCAGCAGATACAGAGAGGTCTCCCACCTCTCGCGCTGCCGGACAGACATCAGCAGCACCTCCTACATCTCCAGTACATGTGGGAGTGTCTGCAGCATTCGGGGGTCCTCCACCACCAGTTCAGAGGGTCCCCACAGCTACGACGGCACCACCACCTCCACCATCACCAGCTCAGCATCCAGGAGGTGTGCCCGTCGATGGGGCACAGATGTTCGCCTTGATTCAGGGCATGGTCGACGCCCAGAGGACGTCGGCAGAGGCCCAGAGAGTGCAGGCTGAGGCACATCAGGCCCAGACAGAGATGATGAGGGTGAACATGGAGAATGCTCACCAAGTGGCTCTCCAGGCTGTGGAGAGAGTCACTCAGCAGCAGCAACAACCTGGTCAGCAACAACTGAGGCCGGGCACCATTGTGGACTTCAAGAGGATGATGCCTCGGGAGTTCAAGGGGACAGAAGGGATACTCTACGCCGATGATTGGCTAGAGGACATCGAGAGGAACTTGCGTTTGGCGCAGCTTCCAGAGGCGCTCAAGATCGAGGCCGCTGGCAGCCAGATGTTCGACATTGCCTTGACGTGGTTTCGCACGGAGCCGAGACTCTTACGCGGGGGACTCACTTGGGAGGATTTTAGGGAGCTCTTCAAGGAGAAATTCTTTCCTGACGTTGCCCTAGGAGCCTTGGAGAGTCAGTTCCATGACTTAGTCCAGGGGGCTCGTCCGTCGATGAGTATGCCGCGAAGTTTAGCCGTCTGAGCCGCTTCGCGCCATCGATGATTAGAGATCCGGGGGACAGGGCCCGAAAATTCAGAAAGGGGCTGACAAGAGAGATCAAGTCTCGCACGTCGGGACGTCGCACAGCTACCTACGAGGGCATATTGATGGATGCCCAAGTAGCCGAGGATGACTTGGACCTCAGGCCCAAGAGGGGACGCGATGTTTTCGGAGGAGCAAACAGTAGTGCGGGACCAGGCAAGCGTCCATACTTTCAGCAGCAGCAGAGTCCCTTTCAGCAGCAGCATCAGGCACCAGCCCGAGGGCAGGTCCAGCAGCAGCAACAGAGACAGAACCAGCCCGCCATCCAGTGTGCGTACTGCGGGAAGATGGGACATACTAGAGAGATCTGCAGGCATAGATTGGGCTCATGTTTGTCCTGCGGATCGACGACACATCAACTGAGGGATTGCCCTACCATTCGGACTCGTCCAGGCCAGGGTGGAGCAGCCACCCAGAGAGGACCAGGCAGGGTGCCTATCGCACCAGGAGGCCAACAGCAGAGGGGACCACTTCCACCACAACATCAGAAGTTCGCCCAGCATCAGCAGCAGAGAGGTGCACCCCAGGGGCGAGCATACGCCATGGCAGTCGAGGAGATCGAGCCAGCAGGAGACTTGATCACAGGTTCGGTTCTTCTCGATTGTATTCCTGCATTTACCTTATTCGATTCTGGCACTTCCTATAGTTTTGTGTCTGTATCATATGCACTTCGACATCATTTAGAGATAGAACCATTAGCTAGGACTTGCAAGATCATGACTGGTGGAGGTATTATCCTAGTTCGTGATCACTGTAAGGACCGGAGATTGTCAGTAGGAGGCCGAGACTTGAGCGTGAGTTTACTCGTCATGCCACTTCCGGGGTACGATATTGTGCTCGGAATGGACTGGTTGAGTAGACATCATGCTACTATAGATTGTCATAGAGGCAGAGTATTGTTTAGACCACCAGGAGAGCCGGAGTTGGAGGTCGTCAGAGGAACAGCGGAACAGAGAGGGAGCACATTTTGCGGAGCCAGGGCGGAAGAAGAGGAGTTGCCACATCCTCTGATAGCGGAGTTCCTGGATGTATTTCCAGAAGAGTTGCCAGGCTTGCCGCCAGACAGAGATGTTGAATTCTCTATAGACTTGGTTCCAGGAGCGGAGCCCATTTCACAACATGTCTATAGAGTCAACAACAGCGAGCTGGCAGAACTGAAGAAGCAAGTTGAGGAGCTGCAGGACAAAGGCTTCATCAAATCCTGTTCATCACCATGGGGAGCTCCGGTATTGTTCGTACCGAAGAAGGACGGCATGGTACCCATGTGCATTGATTATAGAGCTTTGAACAATATCACTATCAAGAACAAGTACCCGCTGCCGAGGATAGATGATCTTTTCGATCAGTTGAGCGGGGCGAGGGTGTTTTCGAAGATTGATTTGAGGTCAGGCTATCACCAGGTGAAGGTAAAGAAAGAAGACACGCCGAAGACAGCTTTTCGGACCAGATACGGCCAGTTTGAGTTCATGGTGATGCCATTTGGTTTAACCAATGCGCCGGCAGTATTCATGAACTTGATGAACAAGATGTTCCACCAGTACCTTGATAAGTTCGTAGTGGTGTTCATCGACGATATCCTTGTGTATTCCAAGACTCCGGAGGAGCACGAAGAGCACCTGAGATTGGTCTTAGAGACTCTCAGGAGGGAGAAGCTGTACGGGAAACTCTCTAAGTGTGAATTCTTTCTTGACAAGGTCGAATTTCTTGGGCATGTGGTATCGGGTGACAGAATCTCGGTTAACCCAAAGAAGATCGAGGCAGTGGAGTCGTGGGCTACCCCCAGTTCGGTAGCTGAGATCAGGAGTTTTCTCGGGCTAGCAGGATACTACAGGAGGTTTGTACAAGACTTCTCCAAGATTGCAGCGCCTATGACCAGACTGACTAGGAAGGATGTGGATTTTGTGTGGACGGAGGAGTGCCAGGCTGCATTTGATGAGCTGAAGAAGAGGTTGACGACAGCTCCAATTTTGACGTTGCCAGCAGGGACAGGTGGTTTTACCATTTACAGTGATGCTTCAGGGAAGGGTCTGGGATGTGTTCTTCAACAGCACGGGAAGGTAATTGCCTATGCTTCCAGACAGTTACGCCCTCATGAAAAGAACTACCCCACCCACGATTTAGAGTTGGCAGCAGTTATCTTCGCTCTAAAGCTGTGGAAACATTACCTGTATGGAGAGCGTGTGGAGATCTTCACAGACCATAAGAGCTTGAAGTACGTATTCACACAGAAGGAGCTGAACATGAGGCAGAGGAGGTGGTTAGAGTTGATGAAGGACTTTGACATCTCATTGCAGTACCATCCAGGAAAGGCTAACGTAGTCGCCGATGCCTTGAGCAGGTATCCGATGGCTATGTACTTGACGACAGATAGGCATTTGTTGGCTGATTTGGAAAGCTTGGAGATTGAAGTGTTAGTTCCCGGTACTGAGATCCAAATATGGGGATTGCAGATACAGTCCGAGCTGATGGACAGGATCAGAGCTGCGCAGTACGATGATGAGACTCTGAGGAGTATCAGAGCACAAGTTCAGATGGGATTGTCAGACGACTTCACTATCGCAGATGATGGTTCTTTACGGCACGGCACGAGGATATGTGTGCCTAGCGGGGAGCTGCGCGAGGAGGTTTTGCAGGAGGCACACCGCTCTCAGTACTCGATGCATCCCGGTGCCAACAAGATGTACCGAGACTTGAGGGAGCACGTATGGTGGTATGGAATGAAGCGCGAGGTAGCACGCTTCGTATCTCGATGTCTAGTGTGCCAGCAGGTAAAGGCAGACCGGCAGAGGCCAGGAGGTTTGCTTCAACCTTTACCGATTCCAGAATGGAAATGGGAGCACGTGACCATGGATTTCGTTTCAGGGCTTCCACGTTCTCCAGGAGGGAAAGACGCGATTTGGGTCATCGTGGACCGGTTGACCAAATCAGCCCATTTCTTACCTTTCAAGGTGGGCACATCGACAGAGAAGCTAGCAGAGATGTACGTGCGACAGATTATTAGGCTTCATGGAGTTCCTGTGAGCATTGTCTCAGATCGGGATAGTCGTTTCACTTCCCACTTCTGGAGGAGTCTGCAGGCTAGCTTGGGCACTCAGCTCAAGTTCAGTACCGCATATCACCCCCAGACAGACGGGCAGTCTGAAAGGACTATTCAGACTCTCGAGGATATGCTACGCACTTGTGTGTTAGATCTCGGAGGTTCTTGGGAGAATCATCTGCACCTGGTAGAGTTCGCTTACAACAATAGCTACCAGGCCAGCATCGAGATATCACCATTTGAGGCTCTTTATGGTCGGAGATATCGTACACCGTTATCGTGGGACGACGTTGGAGAGAGAGCCTTGCTAGGACCAGAAATGGTCGTGGATGCAGCAGAAAAGGTGAAACTCATCAGAGACAGATTGCGAGTGGCGCAGGACAGACAGCGGCATTGGGCCGACAGCCACCGTAGACCCCTTGAGTTTCAGGTATAGATTGTTATTTTCTGAATTGTGTTTGTTTGCTTAGACTGCTTGCTGAGGTTGTTTGTTTTAGGTTGACGATCTAGTTTTCCTACGGATTTCTCCGACACGTGGAACGATTCGTTTTGGTAGAGGCGGAAAGCTTAGCCCACGCTACATCGGACCCTTCGGTATTCTGGCAAGGGTAGGTGCAGTGGCGTATAGACTAGACTTGCCGCCTGCATTGGAGGGAGTGCATAATGTGTTCCACGTGTCGCAGCTGAGATGGTACGTGGCAGACCCTAGTCACGTACTTGATCACTCGGAGATTGAGGTTGGTCCGACGCTCAGCTACCCTGAGCAGCCCGTAGAGATCTTGGACCGCAGAGAGAAGGTGTTGCGGAACCAAACCATCCCCTTGGTTCGTGTTGCTTGGAGACATCACTCTCCAGGGGAGTCGACCTGGGAGAGAGAAGACAAAATGCGCGAGCAATACCCGTATCTCTTCTAGACTTGAGGTATATTCCTTGTCTGATTTCATTCTTGTTGTAGTTCAGTCCAATTTCGAGGACAAAATTTCTTTTAGGAGGGTAGACTTGTCACTACTACCTTTCCATATGAGGGCATTTGTGTAATTTAACTATTTAAATAATTATGTATTTAATTAATTGCTGAGTTTATAAACTAATTATATTATTATTAGTGATATTTGGTTTAAGGTAAACCCTAGAATGCATTAGGGCAAACCCTAATGACCAAACCCTAATTGTAAACCCTATTCTAGCAAAACCCTAGAATTTTAATTTAGGATGGAACCCTCAAACTCTAGCAGGCCTGAACCTGAGTCTATTAGGTTCTACATGAGAGGGCCAGGAGGGTTTAACCTAAAGCTGTGCATGGAAACCCTAAAACTAGGTTTAATATAAAAGGAAGCCTCTTTCTAGGCTATTCTTCACGTAGAGAGAAAGGAAAACCCTAGCCTCCACAAGAGAAACCAATTCCCCACCCCAATTTTCGAGATCAAATCCTAGGTTCCATTTTCTCCTCCTCCAAAGCAAAGAGAAGCAAGGAACGTGGGTCAGGAAGCCTTGGAGAAGTAGAACCTCGTTGAAGAAACCATCTCTGCAGGTAAAAACCCTAATTTTCTTCATTAAATTCATGTTTTCAGATGTTAATGGTTATTAGGAACCCACCCCTATACTGTGTAATTCGAATTTAGGGTTTTGGATTAGGTTTGGTGACCCGCATGGGGTTTTCCCCAATTTTTCAGGAACCCTAACCCTAGGATTTGTAGGGAGACTGATTTCACCCTCCTACGTATAGGTTAGATATTGATTTAGGGTTTTTTTGGGTTTTTCATGTGTTCTTATGTAGATTCATCTTTCTGCACTCCTTGTGCTTGATGATATGTTTAGTAGGGTGTTTAGCTTTTAGATCTATTCGAATTTTTCTATGTTGATGTAAGATATATGCATATGAGTAGATGTGCTGTTGTTTGATTAACTGTACTGTGTGTGGTCGGGTATTGGGGTGAGTTAGAGGAGGTAGAACCTGTGTGTTTAAATATTTTTCTCTGTGTATCAGACATTAGGGGTGTTAGGGCTCGTGTAGAGTGAATTGTTCAAATTGATTACTGTGTATTCTGTGTTCAGCCAGGTCTGTGCAGAAATTGTGTACCTGAGAGATAATGTATCAACAGTACATATGTGTGTGCTATGAGTTTTGGGTGATGTGTATCTCAGTAGGGTGTTCAATGAGTTAATTTTCTGTGCATAGGGTTATGGCTGTGCTATGCTCACTATGAGGTGTTCAATATTGAACTGTGTCAGTGTGTGTTTATGTGTAGGTTGTGTTTTGGTGAAGTGTGTGTATATGTGTATTAGAACCTAGGTGTATTAGTTAGATACCTAGGTGTCCCTGTGTCAGTGCAAGCTATATGTGTGGTAGTGTAGGTGTTGTGTGTATCCAGTTCTTGTGTGTGTGTGGGTATCAGTAGCTAGTTTAAGCCCTGCCTGTGTAAGTTGAACATTTTAAACTGTGAGAGTGCTTGTGTCAGTTTTCCTGTTTGTAAATGTAACTATGTATAATTTAGTATCATAATACCAGTGTGTAGGTGTTAACTTGAGGTGTAGTTAACTGTGTGTGGGTGTATACTAGTGTCAGTGCCCAGGTTATTTCAATCTCAATATAACCTGCGTGTTTCAGTTTGTGTTTAGTGTATTCAAATCCTATGTGTCAATGTGAAACAGTATGTATGGTGTTAGATGTCAGTGAGTGTGGCTGTGATTTAGATTTCTGTGTGTGCAGACTGAAAGTGTCTGTGTGCATAGGTAATCTGGTGTCAGTATACTGTGCTAGGCATTGCATCATTGAGGCAAATGTGTAAGGACTTAGTAGTGTATCAGCAGTTGGGGGATGTGTCTATGGGAATTAATTCAGTGTGTGAGTGTATCAAATGCATGTGCAGTGAGTACCTGTGTAGTATCTTAGAAAATCAGTGTGTGGATAGATGATACATTGAGTTGGTGACTGTGCTGAGTACCAATGCAATGTGGGAGCAAAATGCTGTGTATCAGTACCTGGGGATTTCAGTGAGTTAGTATTAAGAGTAGGGGTGTTTTGGTTAGAAATTAGGAAGTCTCAGTGAACTGTGACTACATCAGTACACAGTAATGTGTTAACTGTGCATCAGTGCACAGTATGTACTAGTAAGGTGCAGTAGTGTGTAGTGTATTGTGTATCAGATTTGGGGTGAACCTGTGTCCAGTAATTAGGGTGTCAGACAGTGTGTGAGTGAGTAAAATCCCTAGTTTCTGTGGAGCAGTGTGTGCTGTGTAGGTATGTGTGAGTCTCTGTGTTAGTGAGTAGCAGATTATGTGGGGGTGTGTGTAAGGTTTATGTGCAGTGAACAGGGGATCCTAGTGTGCAAGTGTAGGACAGAATTCAGGTCTGTGGCAGCATTGTACCATGTGTGTGTGTGTGTGTAGTTAGTTAAATCCTGTGTGTAAGGTTCCTGTGTTAATTGTAGGGGTACCAGTCCCTAACTATGTGGTTATGTCTCAGTGTGTTGGTGTTCAGTGTTCAGAACCTGTATGATTGCAGTGAGGGTATGAGTATTAGTGTGTAGATGTAGTTGTGAGGAACCTGTGTCAATGTAACTGTGTGTCCCAACCAATGTGTGCCTATATAAGTGTATCAGTTAGGTGATAGTTTAACTGTGTGTGTGTCCTAGGTGTGTTTCAGATTTCAGTTTACCTGTGTGTATATCACCTATAGTTATATAACTAAGGTAAAATAAGTTAGATACTATATTATTACTAAAATAGAAACAAATTATAAATTCTAACTAGTATAAGTGGTACCCTAGTATAAATGACAATTATAGTTAATATTGACTAGTGCAGTTAGGTGGTGCATAGTCAGCTTATCAAAGACCTAGAAATGACCCTGTACCTAGCATAGAACTAGGTATGCATGTAGCCTTTTCAATACATTTTTTTTGATATGGATATTGATATTTTTAGGTGACTGTGATTTCATCTTGGACATCGATCCTCACACCTTGCTCAGGACCACAGGCGAGTACATTCTCTGACAGTTTTTATGGTTGATTACTTCTATAAATTGTAGTGTATTACATACTTGATTCCGACACTGTGGATACACGGGTTAGCACCCTAGATCCCCATCATGAGGAGTCGTGATTGGAATCCATCGTGCTAGCTGGGGGATGGGGAATTATTAGTAGATTGTGTGATCATATCCAAACATTATATGTACCATAGCTCACCCCACTTCTCACGTCGGGTGCAGCCTGACCACTTATATGCTCCATAGCTGTTATATATGATTAGCCTGACCATTATATGCACCATAGCTAACCATGCGATTAGCCTGACCTAAAAGAATCATAGCTAATCATATATAACCAGCCTGATCCAGTCCCAAGCCGATCACATAATAAACTAATATTTCAAACACTTAGCTAGATGTTTATTTTCTTCTGATTCACTTGTTCTAGCATTCACTATTTATTGCTCATTGCTAGATGCTCTATTGTCTATTTCATTTTCTCCTGTACTTCTCATTTTCAGCATTTATTTCCATCTTGTATCTCTTACACTGTTTATAGATTTTGTCAATTTAAATGAAACTGCTGTTAGTGCTTGTACTTCGCTCCAATCCTGACTGGATAACAACATTTTCAGAGGACCTGGAGGACTTTTGCCCTACTCATTACGGCCCAGGAATAGAGGGAGATTTCACTCCAGAAATCCCAGAGGAGGTGCCTATCCTAGAGGAGAACTTGCCTGCCCATGCTTAGATTATTTTTTTGCATTTATTGTTTTAGACTGAGACTGAGACTGAGATGTATTTATTTTTATTTGTGACTTTGTGAGGTCATTTAGACCCAGGATTTGAGTTGGACTTCTTGTGGTTGGTTTTAATAGAACTCTTTTCAATTCTCATCGTGCCATTATGTTTATAGTTGTGATTGAGTATATTATAGAATTGTGTTTATTTATCATTGTCCTCCGTACGGAGTTGAGACTATTGTCACTACCATATTCTGAAAACAGGGGTATTTTCGAAATTTTTTAATATTTAATATTATTGTAGTTATAATTAATTAATTGCATGATAGTGTATTTGATTTAAATAATTTTGTGCGTTGTGTAATTAAATATATAATTATATGCAGTGTTAATTATTTTATTTTTAGCTAGCAGACTGACCTAGAAGCCAGTATACGAACACCTGTCAGGAATTGTGGAATTATGTAATTAATTGTTTTATTTATAATTTAATTTTTGGTGATTTTTATTAATTACTGTATTTTATTTAATATTTTTGCGCATTGCCTTTGCTTCGATATTTGGAGCACTATCCAGACTTTTGTCTTCCAACAAATTTCATAATCTTGCCCTAGACATGCCCACCTTTATTTCTGCTATTTTTGCAACTCATAATTTTGCTCCTTGTGCATTGTTTCTGGCCGCACAAAAATCGTCGCGGACGTTATTTTTAATTTTCTATTTTTGTATCGTTGTGCGTTCCAATCGAAAATTGGAGGCCATCTTGACCTATTTTTCGTGCGGCCAAAATTAGGGTAATATTCTGTTCTGAGTCTTCTTCATTATTGGTATTGATGACTTGACCTGATTTTGGCCCCAAGTACTCCTAATTAATTGTTGAACACAACTTGCATTTATTTCTATTTAAATTGAGGATACCATTTTATCTGATTTTAAAATCCCAATAAATTCCAGTGCCCTGCAAATTCAGCCCATAACCATCTTACAGTGCCCCCTGACCCTACAAAATATCGGACCCCGAATCGCCCGCCCAATTTTCGTCATTTTATGTGTTGGTGCAATTTCCCGAATTTAAGGGGCTAAGTTGCAATTATTCAATTGTAGGTGCCAACACCTAATTATTTTAATCAATGAGGGAGCCTATTAATTTTAATTAAGAACCCTCATCCCTACATGAATTAATTTCTTCATGAATCATCATAGCCACTCATTTAAGTGGGTCAAATCCTCACCCTACATCACACCCCCTCTCTTCCTATTTAATGCCTTGTACCCTCAAACCCTAATCCCTAGGCAACCTAGAAAACCCCACCCTCACAAGCCTCCCTCTCTCCTACGTTGGAAAATTTCTCCACATCTTCTTTTTTCTTTTCTTCTTCCTTTCTTCTTCTTCCTTTCTTCTTCTCTTTCCTTTCTTCTTCTTCTTATTCCTTCTTCTTCCTTTCTCTTTCATTAAATTTAAATTATAAGTAAGGGGGGGAAAACCATCTCCTCCCCCCATACTGTTCCGGCCGGCATCTGCAGTCTTCCGCCGACCTACTCCCCGGCCATTGCTCAAACCGACCGCCGCCGAACTTCTTCACTCCGGTCCGGCCCTGTGCTCCGGCCGGCAACCAACCACCCATCCATCCATCTATCCATCCACCCATCCGTTCATCCCTCTCATTTGCCGACCACCACCATCAACCATACTCCGGCGGACAGCCGAACTCCAGCGGCTGCCCATCTCCCTCCATCCACGTCCCTCCTCCGGTCCCCGACTACCCCTGAACTCCTCCGGCGGCCACATCAGCCCGGCGCTGCCACCACCACTCCTATCTCCACCCATCAGCCGGCCTAGCCCCTCCTCTGCACCCGACCAGGCGGCGCTGCCCGTGCGTCCGGCGGCCACAGCAGCCAGTTTCCCATCTCCCTCCCCTGTCACTCTGACTCCGGCGGCTCCCTGCCGGTCACTGCTTCCACCGGCGGCCAACTCCGGCGGCCACTCCGGCGGCCGACCCCCACTGTAAGTTCTGCTTCTCTCTCCCTTTCCCTCTTTATATATATATATATATATATATATATATATATATATATACATATATGAATATATAAATCTAATGTGTATATACATATATATGATTATATATATAAATTAATCAATGTGGATGTATATATAATTACTGTAAATTATTTATATATTTATTTAATGTGAATAATTATGTATTAATCAATGAATAAGTATAGGTAAATATTAGCATGTATATGTATAGCATTTAATTAATTAATGTATATACTAGTGTATGTTGTATATATATAGTATAGTGTATGTATAAAAATATTTATTTATATATAATGTATATATATATATAAATGTTTGTTTAAATATTTAATTAATGTATAATTAAAGTAAGTATATATCTAATTAATATATATGTATATATATATATATATCTAATGTATATATCTAATGTATATATATATATATATATTTGTTTATATTTAAATCAGTATGAAATTAGTATATGTAAATAAATTAATTTGTATATGTATTAGTATATAATGTAAAGTGTATAATTGGTATATGTGTATACATGTATTATATATATATATATATTTAGCATATTTTCAATATAAAATTGATTGGTAATATATGTATTTTAAAATACGAATATCTATATATTATTTATTTATTAATATTAATTGTATAAATACAGTATCATTTCTCTAATTGCACATACAATACGTACTATTTTGGTATATGTACAAACATATAGATGTATGTATTTTGGAAAAGTATGAAATTAAATTAATACTTTTGGTATAAATATGTGTATGTTAATGTATACATAATCTGATATATATGAAAATGTATATATTTAATTAATGTATGTAAGTGTGGTATTAAATTTAACTAGTATAAATGCATATATTTTATGTGTATGATTATTTTGATATATATATATGTATAGATATTTTGTATAAAACCTTAACATATTTTAATATATGTAAACATATATTTTGTAAATGTATTTAAATTGATGTATATATTGTAAGTACATGTGTTAATTAAGATATGTATAATTATGTATCTACCTACTAGGTGACCTTAGTTGACTAGTGCCCTGCCTGACATGGCCCTGAATTCAGTGTTTTAGACTGTGTTAGTGTGGCAGCTGATGCAAATATGGTTTTGCTTGTAATGTGTTATAGGACTGTTGGTTTTACCCAGGGGATACTCTGGAACAGGACATCCATAAATACCAGCTAAGGACCAAGGCAAGTACATTCTCTGATAATTTCCAATTCTTGATAAATTCTATAAGTTCAACAATCATGAAATGTTACATCTGAATCTTTGTCACTGTGCTACACGGACTAGTATAGCTTGGATTTACTGTCATGAGATGTTACCATTATTATCGTATTGACATTGTACACGACATGTATATTTAGACATCGTACATGATAGACTTGACTTGCTCGTGTATCGTGACGTGTCATGATTGGATCCACAGTACTAGTTGGGGGCGGGGAAATTGCTAGTGAGAAATGTGATCAAATACCTATCGTACAAGTTTATATTATTGGTGTTAATCATACCCTCACGTATGATTAGCCAGACTGTAGCAATCGTACAAGTCCCAAGCCGATCACATTTCGAAACTACTATTTCAAAAACTTAGAATAGATCTCAGTTTCCCTATTTAAATCATATACTACATCACCTGTATATGATGCTGTTCCTTGTTCTTTTATTTTTATACATGCACTGACTGTGTTTTATTACATTGCCTGTCTCTTTACATAGCATGTCTCTCTTAAACTGTCATTACATTTATTCCACTGTCTTCTCAGTAGCTAGCATGACATGTTTTATTGTATTATAGATATTATCAATTAATGGAACTGTTATTTGAGATTGTGCTTTGCTCCTTCCTGACTGGAAACATTTTTCCAGACTATGCCTTAGATGACCGCTGTCCGACACTTTATGGACCTTATGGTGAGTAGCTGCAGACGTGGTAGTAGTTGTGATTCTAGGAGGTCTAGCTGGAAATTACTATTTTTAGTTAGTTCTTTTAACAGTCTATTTGGTACCGGATTTGTCTCCGGTATTTTGATGATTCTTGGATATTGTTAAGTTAAGTTATTTCTTGTGGACTTGTGTTGTGTTTAATTTTAGTTTTATTATTCGAAATCTTATCGTGCTGTAATCCAGTGATTGAGTATATGTTCATCTAATTGTGTCATCCGTGCCTCCTAATGGAGATTGGATATTTGCGTGACATTAGTTAGAGAGTAGCAATACCTAGACAGCGTTCTACCGCCGATGCTGCGGCGTAGGCTGGACGTACCCACGCACTCGTGCCCCTAAACCGGGGGCGGGTCGTGACACGTTTTTAGTGGTGGCCCATGCAGGTCAGACTTCGCGAGTTGTGCGATGTCGTAGTAGTGTGACATCCTTGTTATACTACTGCGTGCCTGCTATAAAATCTAGGACATAGGATACTAGGACGAGAGCAAATACTCAATCACAATTCCTTGAGAGATTCCTGGGATGACCCCTGAGAATCTTGTTAAAACTTCCAATTTAAATTCATTCCCTTGTTCTGTCCATTCTCACTTGTTGATATTGATTTGATTATTGTTGATTAGGTATTTAAATTAGGATTTTTGCTTCATTATAGAGTTGATTTCATATTAAGATGAATTTATAGACTGATTTATAGTATTATTTGATGATGCCGTCAATGAGGACAGTGAAAATGATTAAACATTAAGCTAGTGGACTACAGAAGGTGAATTTAATTTTAATGGAAGACTAAAAAATGAATTTTAAATTTTAGGATTCTAAGAAGATTGAGATTGTTATCAAAATTTATTTTGAAGATTTCAATAAATTGCAAAATTTTGAAATTGAGGAGTTGAAATATTGTTATTAAAATTTTATTTTTGAGGATTCCGATTTGATTCAATAAACCTAGACAAGTCTGTAAGGATCTTTAAGGTGATTAAGTTTTATTTCAGTATGTAAATAATTAACCTTGAGGAACGTGTATACGTTATACTTTAAAAGTTTATTCGAGGAGTTATTTTCAGGAATTTTATTTGAGGATAAAAATCTTATAGTGGGAGATATATTAGTATACAGTAGATAAGATGCATGTTTAAGGATCTGTTGGCTTGAGCATAATTGAGATCTCACTGCCAACTGGTTTAGGTGTCCATTTAAGATTGATGAGAGAGAGCAGTATTTAGTAGAGAGTGTTGCAATTGATATGCACTTAAGTGATAAGGATAACTAGTATTAGCGATTGCAGTAGGTAAGGAAGCTAGCAGTGAGTGTGTTTGTGATAGAACTGTGATACCTAGGGGATAGAGGTATCAGACCTTGGATGCAACTTGACCCGTGCAATCACAACTAGGAATGTTATTCCAATCTTTATCTTGAATGTTGCTTCTTTAGAACTATATTGTCCTTCCTTGATGATATCGCATTTTTCCTTAATTGATTCTTGGGATCTGTCTTCAGGATGTCGCCGCAGACAAGGTCTATGAGAGCGGGAACATCAGCTTTAGAGGGGTCTGCCACCTCTCCACCTGAGGGACAGACAACAGTAGTTCCTCCTACATCTCCAATGCACGTAGGAGCATCTGCACTTTTCGGGGATCCTCCTCCTCCACCTGTTCAGAGGATAGCCGCAGCTGTGACGGACAACCTTCCTCCTCCATCAACTCCGATTCCCGGAGGTTTGCCCATTGACGGAACGCAGATGTTTACCTTGATCCAAGGCATGGTAGATGCCCAGAGAATAACGGCAGACGCTCAGCGAGTTCAAGCTGAGGCTCAGAGGGTGCAAGCAGAAGCGCACCAGGCACAAACCGAGCTGATGAAAGAAAACATGGAGAATGCTCATCAAGTGACTCTCCAAGCTTTGGAGAAAGTAGCACAGTACCAGCAGTTTCCTGGCCAGCAACAGCAGAGATCAGGCACTATAGTGGATTTCAAAAGGATGATGCCTCGAGAGTTTAAAGGTACCGAAGGGATACTTTACGCTGACGACTGGCTAGAAGATATAGAGAGAAGTCTGCGATTGACCCAGATTCCGGAGAACTTAAAGATAGAAGCCGCTGGCAGTCAGATGTTCGATATCGCACTCACGTGGTATCGCACGGAGCCGAGAATTACTGCACAAGGACTTACTTGGGAGACCTTCAAGGAGCTCTTCAAGGAAAAGTTCTTTCCCGACGTGGCATTGGGAACCTTGGAAAGTCAGTTTCATGACTTAGTTCAAGGAAACATGTCAGTCGACGAGTACGCTGCAGAATTCTGTAGATTGAGCCGTTTTGCATCGTCTATGATTCGAGACCCTGGAGATCGAGCCCGGAAATTTAGAAAGGGACTGACGAGAGAGATTAAGTCGCGCACTTCTGGTCGCCGTACCGCTACCTTTGAGGCTATCTTGATGGATGCTCAGATTGCAGAAGAGGATCTGGATCTCAGGCCTAAGAGGAGTTATGATACTTTTGGAGATACGAATGATAGAGCAGGACCAGCCAAGCATCCCCGTACTCAGCACCAACAGCAGTACCAAGTACCATTTCATAGTCAGCAACAACCATGGACTTTTCAGCATCCACCGCAGTACCTAGCACCAATTCCTATCCAGCGACAACCTTGGGCGTATCAGTATCAACAACAGTACCAGACGCCAATTCGTATTCAGCAGGATCAACAGCAGCCTCCAAGAGAGACGCAACGGACTTGTCACTTCTGTAAGAAGCCAGGTCACCTTTGGGAGATCTGTAGAACGAGGCTGGGACTTTGTTTGCACTGCGGCACTGCGGGACATCGAGTAAGGGATTGTCTTCTAACCTCTTATCTTCCCGGCTAGCACACAACTTCAGATTTTAGAGATCCAGTTAGGCTACCTGTGGAACCGTATATTGCTCAGTACCCGCGAAGGGAACCACCCCAGCAGGACGGGCATTTGCGGTGACGGTCGAGGGACCGATATTGCAGGTAATGTGTTTGTAGGTTCTGTTCTTTTCTCCATTCTGTTCCTCTCTATTTGATTGATTGATTATTGCTTAGTACCGTAGCTTGTATGCATGATTCTTGTTATAATGTTAGTAGTACACCCTGATACATAGACTGCAACACCATAACAATGAGATCATAACCATGTATGTTCCCCCTAGATTGTGTGTGGTATGACTATAGGTAGAATTTTCTTAGACCGTGATTATTGGTGTTGACTGTAGTGAAGATTCATGAAGGAGTTATGACTTGACAGGAGGAACAAGATGATAAAATTTGAGGATAATTATTGATTTAAATAAATGGTTAAGTGGTTTATTAATTCCAGGAAAGATTTTGACATGTTTAAAATTGGTTATTAATTTGGAAATTTTGGGAGATTTATCAATGTATTTATTTAATTGCAAGTTATGAATTTTAGAACTTTATATTTGAATGTGACATTTGGAGAATCCTTAAATATCATATTGTAGAGTACTTTGAGGAGTGGATATTAAATTCCGGACATTGGATTATTAACTCAAAACTTTCAGGAAATTTTTGATTCTATGTCGAGGATTTTTACAGGAATACAAATATTTTTAGATTTTTGATATTGTGAAAAGACCTTGTGGATTAGTCGTGGTTGATGAATTTAATTGAGGGAATAATAGTGTGTATGATTTAAACACTAGTATGAGGATTTTAAATTTCGAGGACAAAATTCTTTTAAGGTGGGTAGACTTGTCACTACCACATTCTGAAAACAGGGGTATTTTCGAATTTTTTTAATATTTAATATTATTGTAGTTATAATTAATTAATTGCATGATAGTGTATTTGATTTAAATAATTTTGTGCGTTGTGTAATTAAATATATAATTATATGCAGTGTTAATTATTTTATTTTTAGCTAGCAGACTGACCTAGAAGCCAGTATACGAACACCTGTCAGGAATTGTGGAATTATGTAATTAATTGTTTTATTTATAATTTAATTTTTGGTGATTTTTATTAATTACTGTATTTTATTTAATATTTTTGCGCATTGCCTTTGCTTCGATATTTGGAGCACTATCCAGACTTTTGTCTTCCAACAAATTTCATAATCTTGCCCTAGACATGCCCACCTTCATTTCTGCTATTTTTGCAACTCATAATTTTGCTCCTTGTGCATTGTTTCTGGCCGCACAAAAATCGTCGCGGACGTTATTTTTAATTTTCTATTTTTGTATCGTTGTGCGTTCCAATCGAAAATTGGAGGCCATCTTGACCTATTTTTTGTGCGGCCCAAATTAGGGTAATATTCTGTTCTGAGTCTTCTTCATTATTGGTATTGATGACTTGACCTGATTTTGGCCCCAAGTACTTATCTGATTTTGGCCCCAAGTACTTATCTGATTTTTAATTAATTGTTGAACACAACTTGTATTTATTTCTATTTAAATTGAGGATACCATTTTATCTGATTTTAAAATCCCAATAAATTCCAGTGCCCTGCAAATTCAGCCCATAACCATCTTACAGTGCCCCCTGACCCTACAAAATATCGGACCCCGAATCGCCCGCCCAATTTTCGTCATTTTATGTGTTGGTGCAATTTCCCGAATTTAAGGGGCTAAATTGCAATTATTCAATTGTAGGTGCCAACACCTAATTATTTTAATCAATGAGGGAGCCTATTAATTTTAATTAAGAACCCTCATCCCTACATGAATTAATTTCTTCATGAATCATCATAGCCACTCATTTAAGTGGGTCAAATCCTCACCCTACATCACACCCCCTCTCTTCCTATTTAATGCCTTGTACCCTCAAACCCTAATCCCTAGGCAACCTAGAAAACCCCACCCTCACAAGCCTCCCTCTCTCCTACGTTGGAAAATTTCTCCACATCTTCTTTTTTTCTTTTCTTCTTCCTTTCTTCTTCTTCCTTTCTTCTTCTCTTTCCTTTCTTCTTCTTCTTATTCCTTCTTCTTCCTTTCTCTTTCATTAAATTTAAATTATAAGTAAGGGGGGGAAAACCATCTCCTCCCCCCATACTGTTCCGGCCGGCATCTGCAGTCTTCCGCCGACCTACTCCCCGGCCATTGCTCAAACCGACCGCCGCTGAACTTCTTCACTCCGGTCCGGCCCTGTGCTCCGGCCGGCAACCAACCACCCATCCATCCATCCATCCACCCATCCGTTCATCCCTCTCATTTGCCGACCACCACCATCAACCATACTCCGGCGGACAGCCGAACTCCAGCGGCTGCCCATCTCCCTCCATCCACGTCCCTCCTCCGGTCCCCGACTACCCCTGAGCTCCTCCGGCGGCCACATCAGCCCGGCGCTGCCACCACCACTCCCATCTCCACCCATCAGCCGGCCTAGCCCCTCCTCTGCACCCGACCGGGCGGCGCTGCCCGTGCGTCCGGCGGCCACTGCAGCCAGTTTCCCATCTCCCTCCCCTGTCACTCTGACTCCGGCGGCTCCCTGCCGGTCACTGCTTCCA
This sequence comes from Iris macrosiphon, assembly GCA_036927795.1. Taxonomy (NCBI): domain Eukaryota; kingdom Viridiplantae; phylum Streptophyta; class Magnoliopsida; order Asparagales; family Iridaceae; genus Iris; species Iris macrosiphon. Next base: position 111,112,097 of record JAYESA010000013.1, read on the forward strand.
CCGGCGGCCAACTCCGGCGGCCACTCCGGCGGCCGACCCCCACTGTAAGTTCTGCTTCTCTCTCCCTTTCCCTCTTTATATATATATATATATATATATATATATATATATATATATATACATATATGAATATATAAATCTAATGTGTATATACATATATATGATTATATATATAAATTAATCAATGTGGATGTATATATAATTACTGTAAATTATTTATATATTTATTTAATGTGAATAATTGTGTATTAATCAATGAATAAGTATAGGTAAATATTAGCATGTATATGTATAGCATTTAATTAATTAATGTATATACTAGTGTATGTTGTATATATAGTATAGTGTATGTATAAAAATATTTATTTATATATAATGTATATATATATATATAAATGTTTGTTTAAATATTTAATTAATGTATAATTAAAGTAAGTATATATCTAATTAATATATATGTATATATATATATATCTAATGTATATATATATATATATATTTGTTTATATTTAAATCAGTATGAAATTAGTATATGTAAATAAATTAATTTGTATATGTATTAGTATATAATGTAAAGTGTATAATTGGTATATGTGTATACATGTATTATATATATATATATTTAGCATATTTTCAATATAAAATTGATTGGTAATATATGTATTTTAAAATACGAATATCTATATATTATTTATTTATTAATATTAATTGTATAAATACAGTATCATTTCTCTAATTGCACATACAATACGTACTATTTTGGTATATGTACAAACATATAGATGTATGTATTTTGGAAAAGTATGAAATTAAATTAATACTTTTGGTATAAATATGTGTATGTTAATGTATACATACTCTGATATATATGAAAATGTATATATTTAATTAATGTATGTAAGTGTGGTATTAAATTTAACTAGTATAAATGCATATATTTTATGTGTATGATTATTTTGATATATACATATGTATAGATATTTTGTATAAAACCTTAACATATTTTAATATATGTAAACATATATTTTGTAAATGTATTTAAATTGATGTATATATTGTAAGTACATGTGTTAATTAAGATATGTATAATTATGTATCTACCTACTAGGTGACCTTAGTTGACTAGTGCCCTGCCTGACATGGCCCTGAATTCAGTGTTTTAGACTGTGTTAGTGTGGCAGCTGATGCAAATATGGTTTTGCTTGTAATGTGTTATAGGACTGTTGGTTTTACCCAGGGGATACTCTGGAACAGGACATCCATAAATACCAGCTAAGGACCAAGGCAAGTACATTCTCTGATAATTTCCAATTCTTGATAAATTCTATAAGTTCAACAATCATGAAATGTTACATCTGAATCTTTGTCACTGTGCTACACGGACTAGTATAGCTTGGATTTACAGTCATGAAATGTTACCATTATTATCGTATTGACATTGTACACGACATGTATATTTAGACATCGTACATGATAGACTTGACTTGCTCGTGTATCGTGACGTGTCATGATTGGATCCACAGTACTAGTTGGGGGCGGGGAAATTGCTAGTGAGAAATGTGATCAAATACCTATCGTACAAGTTTATATTATTGGTGTTAATCATACCCTCACGTATGATTAGCCAGACTGTAGCAATCGTACAAGTCCCAAGCCGATCACATTTCGAAACTACTATTTCAAACACTTAGAATAGATCTCAGTTTCCCTTTAAATCATATACTACATCACCCGTATATGATGCTGTTCCTTGTTCTTTCATTTTTATACATGCACTGACTGTGTTTTATTACATTGCCTGTCTCTTTACATAGCATGTCTCTCTTAAACTGTCATTACATTTATTCCACTGTCTTCTCAGTAGCTAGCATGACATGTTTTATTGTATTATAGACATTATCAATTAATGGAACTGTTATTTGAGATTGTGCTTTGCTCCTTCCTGACTGGAAACATTTTTCCAGACTATGCCTTAGATGACCGCTGTCCGACACTTTATGGACCTTATGGTGAGTAGCTGCAGACGTGGTAGTAGTTGTGATTCCAGGAGGTCTAGCTGGAAATTACTATTTTTAGTTAGTTCTTTTAACAGTCTATTTGGTACCGGATTTGTCTCCGGCATTTTGATGATTCTTGGATATTGTTAAGTTATTTCTTGTGGACTTGTGTTGTGTTTAATTTTAGTTTTATTATTCGAAATCTTATCGTGCTGTAATCCAGTGATTGAGTATATGTTCATCTAATTGTGTCATCCGTGCCTCCTAATGGAGATTGGATATTTGCGTGACATTAGTTAGAGAGTAGCAATACCTAGACAGCGTTCTACCGCCGATGCTGCGGCGTAGGCTGGACGTACCCACGCACTCGTGCCCCTAAACCGGATGCGGGTCGTGACAACTATTGACAGGATATACTATGTTTGTGACCTAGACAGCGTTCTACCGCCGATGCTGCGGCGTAGGCTGGACGTACCCACGACTCATGCCCAATTTCCGGGTGCGGGTCGTGACAAATAGCGCCGAAACCAATCCTCTCTACTAAGGAAAAGGGTATAGGTTCTTCTTCTCGTTCTTCTGCCCCAGCGAGAGAGCCTTCGGTCGGGCAGGGTGAACTTTCTTCTGAGCGAAGCATCCCGCCGACGAGCAGAGCACCCGGCCTTAGAGGTAGAGCCTTTGGGATGACAAAGAATGACGAAAAATCCTTCGCATACGTTGAATGTGACCGTGCTAGGTCGTCTTCTGTGCTGATAGCCTCTTTGAGGAAGATGACACACGGAGACGTTTTTATCTTTTACGCCCACATTTCTAATGTGCCAGCGTAAAAACTCTATATTTTTGCAGTTTTGAGCGTAAAAGCTCTGACTGTTGAAAACTTGGTGTATACCAAAAAATTTTAGTTTTATGTTTGTGGATGGGACCTCCGGCGTAATAACTAGGATTTTGGCAGTCTGGCGTAAAGCACGGACCGTATACCACTAATTACGCTTCTGGATGTGACTTCCGGCGTAAAATAACCAAATTTGTACAGTCTTGGCGTAGAGCATAGACTGTCGTTTCTTAGTTTTTATGTTTGCAAGGTTTGTAATAACGTATTTTCCTTGCATGAGTCTCCACTGGCCGAGGTGATGGGTTCCGCTGCCGGGATGCTGCACTCAAACTATCTGGAGGATCTGTCCCACGTGACATTTCCTATCTCCGGACCCCAGTATCCCGAAGGAAGGGAGATCTTATTATCAGCTCAGGGCGAGCGAACGTTGCTGAACATGATTAACTGAGAGCCCCTGACGTACATAGACGGGGACCAGTACATCAAGCCGGCTTTTCTCTTTGGGGACATGATTGACAAACAGTCCCAGACGAAGCCCAAGAGAGAACCCTGGGTTTTCCTTGCCGAGAGTATGGTCTTGTATCTGCCAAGGATGCCGAGAGATTATCCCATCTCGTCTTTCTTCCATGCGACTCATTCCAGGAGGATGTCGTGGACGCTGACTCCCGATCTTCACGGCAAGCCGGGGAAGATCTTTCATCTGAAAGGAGCTGACCAGGGGTCGTTTGTCAGTCGCCCTTCCGGCGTTGTGACGGTGTTCAGGGGACTGTGCCCGGGCAGCATCCCGAGTGAAGACAGTTCAGTGATCCAGCCGGTCCAATTGCCGACTTTCTGCAATGACTTCATGGGGCGAGGGGGGTATACCCCAAGGAGAATCCTCGGTGCAATGGGTGGATCACCCCAATAAACCTCCGATGGGCTTGCCTAGTTGACTGGGCCTTGAAGCATTTTCAGAGAGAGCTGGAAGGCATTGGGCTGTATGCTGCTGTGAGTGTGACGAGTATTGGGTTGCCTCCCAACCCTAACCTGTTTCTGGCACTGATAGAGCGATACATTCCGCTCACCGGGACCTTCGCCACTCCACTGGGGGAGTTGGGGTTGGCCCTCCATGAGATGGCAGTGATCTCGAGGCTGCCGATGGGAGATACCCCATATGAAGAGTATGTTCCCACCAACCGGGAGTTGGAGGACTCGGACCCTCGGTTTGTGGAGGTGTATCAGGAGCTGATGTGCCACTACTTCGTGTGCACCACTTTTTATGAAGAGCCTTCTGATTTGGCTCACACCACTAAATGGACGTCCTACCTCTTCTTCCACTGGGCCAGGGCCGCCAAGTCGGGGAAAGTCTCGGGGGGCAAGAATGAGCCCGTGAATTTGTTTGGGCGTGCTCAGTACCCAGGTCGTCGAGGATCTTATGGAGGATGCTAAGGCTCCAGATCAGATTCTCCATGACGGGGTAGGAAAGTATCCTGAAGGCCCTAAGGCCTACAGTTACTTGATGCGCTGCCGCAGGCCTCTGTCTAAGGAAGCCCGGTTGGCTAGTTTTCTCTTTATATGGCTGCGTCGAGTAGTGGTGCCCGACATCGCGTCCGTGGACCGCATTCACCGGAACATCCTGTGGCCTGCCGTTCGTCTGATATTTAGGGCAAGACTGGGCTTGCTCCCTTCTATGGTGTGTCGTATACAGGCTGGTTTGAGAGCAATGACTGATGGGCTGCTGTCGATGAAGCTCGGCGTGATAGCTTTCCCAGGGTAGAATTACAATACCTATACCTGATGGGATGGTTAATTCTCCACAACCCCCGGGTGATGTCTCCCGGCTCTGGCAGTAGTTCGGGGGGTAGTTTCTTGCTGAACTACAAGGACTCTCCCTGGAATATGAACACAGTTTTAGACTGTCGGCTGGTGTTGAACCTCAACCATGGCTGGAAGCTCCTCTGCATTGTCCCCTCTGTTCATCACAATCAATCGGGGATTAGGCTGGAGGATTTAGGTGGAGAGAAGACCAATCTTTCTCCGGAAGCCTTTAATTGGTTGGTCTGTATCAGACCCTCCTATTTGCTGTATAGAAGCGAATATCATTGCTTCTTCGAGCCCTACTTGCCCAGTCCGTTCGTCAGGCAGTTTGGGTACGATCAGTTGCACGTGGGCAATGCCGTCACCAGCTTCAGGTCCAGGGGCAGACTCATTGATGGAGCCAGAGGATGGCGGTATTTTATCATAGGTTGCACGGGGGCCATCTTTATTGTGCCGGTCGTTACAACCTCCACGGAGCTGCGCATCCTCTATTCGTATGCCCAGTTCTATGTGGCGATCAACACCTTCCATCGCGATTTTGACATGCGTGGAAGCTTTAGGGTGCCCCCTCCCAAGCCCGGGGGAAGAGTCAAAGTTCCCTTGGTTTCTTCTGACGAGGGCGAGGAGTTCGACACTCCGGATGAGCCTCTGGTGTCGGGGCCGAGGTGTGAAGTGCCTCCGCCTGCGGGGGCTTTGGTAGTCCCTGGGAAGTGAAGGGCTCCTGCTCCCAAGGAGGCTTCTCTTCGTAAGAGGAGGAAGGAGACGGTTGCTCGTCCTCTCCATGTTCTTGGTATTGAGGCTCCTAGGAGTGAGCCTGCATCTCCCCATGTCAGGGATGATCCTTTGGTTGGAGGTTCCTCACCTTTTAGAGAGGGACCTTCTACAGTTCTGGCTGGCGGCACCGAAGAATCTTCGCTAGAGGTTACAGTCGCTGCTACTGCTCCAAGTAGTAGAACGAGGTCGCCTGCGTGGCCGAGGCAAATGAAAGAATCTTTTCCTAGACCAGCAACGGATAAAACTCCTGCCGTGTCCGTGAGCATGACTAGAGAGATTCCAGCTGACCAACCTCGACTGCGTCTTGGTGAAGGCTTGGTAGAGCACCTGGCGATGTCGGTTGGCCCACCCCCTTCTCCAGGTATGACAGTTCGCATTGCGTCATTAAGACATGATTTAGCTACATCGGCTGTAGATGCGACGTATATACCATTGGCTACGGGTAAATGTCATCTCTATGTCTTCTTTTAGAAAGATTACCATCATATTGATATCAACTTTCTTGTCCTCTTTTTAGGGGACGACGTCTACGGAGAGTATAGCGTTGAAGCGCCTTCTGGCTCTGCTCCAGCTCCTGGCGATGATACAGAGGCGCCCGACTTCGAGAAGAAAATATTTTCGGGGGCCAGCTCGCCCTGAGTGGTTTCATCATCTCAAGAGGAGGACAAACCCGTTATCGTGACCTCGCCTCTCGCGAGTATGATGATGACTTCGACCGTCGTTGTCACACCTCCTTCGGTCACACCGCCCGTCGAGGCGGCGGCTGTGGCCACCTCGTCTGCAATCATCCCTGGAGGGGGACTTATAAATATCGCGGCCACTCCTAGCGTTCAATCGAATCTAGTTGCGCTGACCGAGCAACATACTAGCCTCTTTTACACCGGTTTGAAAATGCTGATATCAATGGTGTTGGTGAAGAATCTAGACTTCGAGCGTCTGAAGAAGGCCTCTCAGTTTTCGATCGGGGCTGTCAGGGAGTTCGGCGATTCTGGAGTAGCTGACGCCCTGGAGGCGATAGTTAATGGTTTGGAGCAACCTATTAACGAATACTTGCAGCTGACTCGGGGCAGTCTTGCCGCTGAGGTCCAGGCCAGATACGACCTCATGATTGCGTGGCTAACTAAACAACTGGAAAGCCTAGACAACTCCATCAAAACACATAAGCTGGAAATGGATGAAAGAAAAGCTGTCGTGGAGTAGGCTCTTGCCCTTCAGACGAAGTGCCAATCCGAGCACGAAGGGAACGTAGCGAGGGCCCGCATGTCACTACCACATTTTCTAGGAAAGGGTATTTTGATAATTTCCTATTTAAATAAATATTGTGCATGGTAAATAATTATTTGTTGTATTATTTAATTGTTGTTAGTTATTATTTAATTATTTTAGACTTATTTTAGTGGACCCAACTAGTTTAGTTTGGACCCATGGACCAACATGAATTAATTGGTTAGACTTGGCCCATTTAGAAAGCCCATAGTTAAGGAGATGGATTAAATTAATTAAATGATTAGACTAGAAGCTTCCTTCCTTAATTATTTCTTCATGAGAGGCCCCAAGGGGTACATTGGACATTTTACAATTGCTTGGGGGAGGGGCTATGGCCGGCCTATTAAAGAGGGGGGGAAATTTCTCTCTTCTCTCATCTCATTCCAAATCTAGATCTAGAATTCTCCCACTACCAAATTCCCTCCATTCCCAATCCAATTCCCTACCAAATTTATTCCAAATTCTTCCCAATTCACCATTAGAGAAGGAGGAAGCAAGGATCTAGAAGAAGGAAGCAAGGATCTACGAAGAGGAGCAAGGATCTACAATTTGGAAGCAAGTTCATCTCAATTGGAGGTTTCATTGGGAATCCATCTCCCAATAGGTATAATTCAGATTTTCCCATTTAAATAGCTTCTAAATCTGAGATTTAATCATGTAAAATCAACCTATATGTATGTAGTACCCATAGGACTTTGTTTTGTGTTCATAGGAGACCCATGGAGAAAGTTATGGTGCTTTTTGTGTCAATTTTGTTGGAATTCCGAATTTATATTTTGTTGTGTGTGTCAATTGATCCTATAGATCAATTGAACATGAGATTTGTGTTTGAGGCTAGTGTCGTGTCCATATTGGGATACTTGTGGTTCGTATCCTAACTATTTGGTGATACGTGTTATTTGGGGGTTTTCCTCCGACACGGGGCTTTGAATATGTCGTATTTTGACACGGACACATAGATCTACTTTTGACGCTTTGATTTGTTCATAAATATTATTTGTGATTTGTTTGTGTCCTTCGGGGTGCATTTGGTTGTGTGTTGGACTCGTGTCGCATGCGTATCCTAGATCTAGTGGGATACGGTGAGATACTCTCCAATTGTGTGTATTTTTGCATAGATCTAATTAATTGTGGTTCAATTCTTCATTTATAATTAGTATATATATATGGATATTAAATAATTATTTTGTGTATTTATTATAGTAATTATTGTAGCATAGATCTATATTTTGGGTGTGCTAATATAATGTACAATATAATATGTAGCTTTCTTGCATGCAAATATATATGTTACTACTTGTTAAATAATATAATTTATACATAAAATGTTTTATAAAATATATTTGTATGTTTAATTGTGTAATTATATTATTTATAATTATTATGTAATTATTTGGATATTAATGTAAATATTTTAGGTGTGCTTCTAGCCATGTAAATTATATGTTCTTTGTTAAATATTTGAAGGTATAAGTTTATGTGTATATTAATATATATATGTACATTTTTGTATTAATGGTTTATATATATATATATATACTGTTTTATATATTCTGTTTATATATATATATATATATATTGTTTATATATTCTGTTTTTATATATATAATTATATATATACAACTTGTTTTAGTGACAGTGAATTAATGACAGTAAAAAAACTGTCATTAATTAGCCGACTAATAGCAGCCGCTGTAGCCTTCGGGCAATTAATGACAAACCTGTCATTAATTGCAGCAGCGGGAAACAGCAGCTTTTCTGCGACGCTTTTCCGCGACAGTTTAACTGTCAGCGAAAACCAAAGCAGTGGCAGTTTATTATTTGGGTTTCGGTGACAGTCCTTCGGTGACAGTCCCGACTGTCACTATTTAAACTATTTTGAATTAATCCTATTTTATTCACTGTTTTTCAATGACGCTTTGACAGATTTAATGTATATATTATATATTATAATTGTATATATATATATGTATATATATATGTGTTTTGTGAGGAATAATAATTGTAATAATATATTATGTTATTTATATAAATGTTGGGTTGTATATATATTATTTTAGGGTATATATTAATTATATTATTAGTATACTTTGTGTGAGTTCTTTTTGAATCTAATTTGATTCCTAAATTATTGTAGTTTATCTCTATATTATTTTATAGATGTCTTGTGAGGTTGACTTTGGGTTTGACCATGTTTGACTTTAGTGGACTTTAGAGTTGACCATAGTTGACTTTTGACTTAGAATTGACTTATTGACCTAGAAATTGCCTAGTTTGACTTGTTCTCTTTCCGGGACCTTGTATTAATGTGGTATTCCATATCTAGGTCTTCGAGGCACCGAGTCAGACATTTGTGAGACTGTTCATTGGACTTCAGGCGAGTACATTCTCTGATAGTTTCTCATTTATGATATCCTCTATGTTCGTTGTATCTAGTGTAGATATACATGTTCTCTTGACACTATGGTTACACGGATTGGTATATCCTGATCTCGTCATGAGATGTTATTCCTTGGTATATGGTGTATATAGTGCAAGTATTGTTTCATTGGTTATCTTATACATGTATAGACACCGATTCTCGGGGAGACTAGCTATCTTGTTAGGGAATCTCGTGCCATAACGTACCGTGGTTGGATCTATTATACCAGTCGGGGGTGGGGAGTATTTTAGTGTAGATATGTGATCATACCCTCCTTGTGCATGTCTTGTTCCTTGTGAGTGTTGATCATACACCGCACGTATAATCAGCCAGGCCATTATACTCTTGTGCAAGTTCCTAAGCCGATCACATGTTAAAGCTAGTACTCACACACTTAGTCATTAGTATTCTTGTTCTATCAGCATATTGTTCATTATTATATTTCTTTCCTGTACTTCCTTATTGTCTATACATTTCTTGTATCTATTTATGCATCTTGTTTATCCACAGCTACTTACTGTTATACAGTTTTTATCATTATTTGAGAACTGCTGTTAGGGTTGTACTCTGCTCCTTTCCTGACTGGATATATTTTTCCAGATGACACTGAGGAGTACCCTACCTATTATGGACCCCAGGATGTTGTGGGTTTAGATTCTGAGACCCTGGCTCAAGAGGGACTTATCCCAACTGAGACAGTTGACCCTGGAGTTGTAGCTTTATAGTTTTGTAGTATTCTTTTGTACTGGATTTGTCTCCAGCATATTTCTGTATTTTTCTTCAGACTCATTGATGTATTATTTTAGACTCATGAGTTGTATTGTGACTATTCTATTCTTATCTGATTCGTGTTCATTCTATCTTAGTTCTGTGATTGAGTACACTATCTTTTGGTGGTTTATTATATTAGATAGACTTTCTATACAGCATTCTACCGCCGATTCTGCGGCGTAGGCTGGGCGTTGTTTTCGACTAGTACCCTTACCCCGGGTGTGGGTCGTGACACGTTTTTGGTGGTGGCCCATGCAGGTCTAGCTTCACAAGTATGTGATGTCGTGGTAGTGCGACAACTTAGTTGTACTACTGCGAGCCTGCGATAGGATATAGGATATAGGCTGAGATACTCAATCACATCTAGGAAAATTCTTTTGATTCAACTATACTCCTTTGACGTTGATACTTGATCTCTTAAACTGTCCTTTCCTTGAATATCTTACATCTTGTGCCATATTGATTCTTTCTTTCGCTTTGTCTCAGGATGCCGCCTAAGACTAGATCACAGCAAGGGAGAGCAGTTTCTGAGAGGTCTGCGACATCCCGAGGGCCTGCACCAGTCACTTCTCCGGTGATTGGAGTGTCAGCTGCTTTCGGAGGTCCACCACCCACTCAGAGGACTGTGCCAGCTGTATCTGAGGGGCTTCCACCTCCACCTCCTGTGCCAGCAGAGACGTCACAGATGTTTACTCTGTTTCGTGAGATGCTCGAGGCATAGAGGGCTCAGTCGGAGGCACATCAGAGGCAGACCGACGTTCTACGGCAGGGCATCGAGAGTGCTCATCAGCTTGCTCGTGCTGTAGTTGAGAGAGGAGTTCCGGTCCAGCAGCAGGTTGTTCCTCAGGTTGCTCAGCTTCAGCCAGGCAACATTCAGGACTTCAAGAAACTGGAGCCTAGGGTTTTCAAAGGGACGGAGGACATCGTCTATGCTGATGATTGGCTCGAGGACATTGAGCGTCTTATGAGGGTGTCCCGTCTTTCTGAAGATCTGAAGGTTGAGGCGGTAGGACTTCAACTGTTCGACGTCGCTCGTACCTGGTTCAGGAATGAGCCGGTTCTAGTTGACGCAGGACAATCTTGGGAGGTATTCAGGGACCTTTTCAAGAAGAAGTTTTTTGCCCGGATAGACAGGCTTAACTTGGGGAGACAATTTGAGAGTCTCATTCAGGGAAGCATGTCTGTGGAGGAATACGCTGCAGAGTTCGGTAGGCTGAGCCGATTTGCAGAGTATCTGGTGAGGGAGGCGGAGGTTCGAGCTATTCGTTTCCGAGAGGGTCTAAACTGGGAGGTAAAGATTCTCATTCCGTCTTTTTATGAGACATACTCGGAGATACTTGCGGAGGCATGCAAGGTTGAGCAGGATCTGGGTTTGAAGACCAAGAGAGACCGTGATTCTTTTCTGGGGGCCAACGGCAGTGCAGTATCTGCCAAACGTCCTCATTTCCAGTCCAGACCTTTCCAGCAGCCACAGCAGAACCAGACTCCAGCTAGAGCGCCTTTTCACCAGGCACCTCAACAGCAGAGGCAGTTACAGCAAGCTCTATGCAACTTCTGCAAGAAGCCCGGCCACATCTGGGAAGTTTGCAGAAAGAGGCTAGAAGTTTGTTTGTATTGTGGTACTGAAGGGCATCAATTGAGGGAGTGTCCTCGTCGTGCAGTTCAGGGAGCAGCTTCAGCTCCGAGGGCACAGATGAGACCACCTGCAGCACAACCGAGGGGACCACTTTCGACACAGCAGCAGCATTTTGTCCAGCATCAGCAGCAGGGAGGTGCTCGACAGGGATGAGCGTTTGCTATGACCGTCGAAGAGGAGGAACCCACAGGAGATGTCATCGTAGGTTCTATTCTTCTTGATTCTATTCCAGCTTTAGCTTTGTTTGATAGTGGTACTTCCCATAGTTTTGTATCTGTTTCTTTTGCTCTAAAGCATGGTTTGGTAGCTGAGTCTTTGCTTAGGACTTACAAGATCATGACCGGGGGAGGCATTATCCTGGTTAATGATATTTGCAAAGATCGGAGAGTTACTCTAGGAGGCCGGGAGTTGAGTGCGTGTCTACTTGTAATGCCACTTCCGAGCTACGATATTGTACTCGGGATGGATTGGTTGAGTAGGCACCGTGCTAGCATAGATTGTAGAGGAGGTAGAGTTTTGTTTGGTCCGCCAGGAGAGCCAGAGTTCGAGTTTGCTAGAGGAGCTACGGAGCAGGAAGAAGGCATTATTTGTGGAGCTATGGTGGAAGACAAGGAGTTGCCACATCCGTTGATAGCAGAATTTTTGGATGTGTTTCCTGAAGAATTGCCAGGATTGCCGCCAGATCGAGATGTTAAATTTTCTATAGACTTGGTGCCAGGTGCAGAACCGATTTTGCAGCATGTCTATAGAGTAAACAACAGCGAGCTGGTCGAGTTGAAGAAGCAGGTGGACGAATTGCAGGATAAGGGGTTTATCAGATCGAGTTCTTCACCATGGGGAGCCCCGGTATTATTTGTACCGAAGAAGGATGGATCGGTGCGTATGTGCATTGATTACAAAGCTTTGAATAATCTCACTATCAAGAATAAGTATCCTTTGCCACGGATTGATGATCTGTTTGATCAGTTGAGTGGTGCGAAGGTGTTTTCTAAGATAGATTTGAGATCAGGCTACCATCAGGTGAAGGTGAAGCCGGAGGACATACCGAAGACTGCTTTTAGAACTCGGTATGGTCAGTTCGAGTTTATGGTGATGCCGTTTGGTTTGACTAATGCACCGGCGGTATTTATGAACTTGATGAACAAGGTGTTCCACCAGTACCTTGACAAGTTCATGGTGGTGTTCATCGACGACATACTCATATACTCGAGGACACCGGAGGAGCATGAGAAGCATTTGAGGATTGTGTTGGATGTGCTGAGGAAGGAGAAGCTGTATGGAAAGTTATCCAAATGTGAGTTTTTCTTGGACAAGGTGGAATTCTTGGGGCATGTTGTGACTGGTGATGGTATTTCAGTGGATCCGAAGAAGATTTTAGCAGTGGAATCTTGGAAGACTCCGAGTTCGGTAGCAGAGATTAGGAGTTTCTTGGGATTGGCAGGCTACTACAGAAAGTTTGTGGAAGATTTTTCGAGGATTGCCGAGCCGATGACCAGACTCACAAGGAAGGATGTGGAGTTTGTTTGGACAGAAGATTGCCAGGCCGCTTTTGAGGAGTTGAAGAAGAGGTTGACGTCTGCTCCTATTTTGACATTGCCATCAGGGTCCGGAGGTTTCACTATTTATAGTGATGCATCGGGAAAGGGTTTAGGTTGTGTTCTTCAGCAGCATGGGAAAGTGATTGCCTATGCATCCAGGCAATTGCGTCCTCATGAAAAGAACTATCCAACCCATGATTTGGAGTTGGCAGCTGTCATATTCGCCCTGAAGTTGTGGAAACATTATTTGTATGGAGAGCGTGTGGAGATCTTCACAGACCACAAAAGCTTGAAGTATGTTTTCACGCAGAAGGAGTTGAACATGAGGCAGCGTCGGTGGTTGGAACTGATAAAGGATTTTCATATCTCTTTGCAATATCATCCTGGGAAGGCAAATATAGTTGCCGATGTTTTGAGCAGGTATCCGGTAGCTATGTTCTTGACGCAGGATCGATATTTGTTTTAGGACTTGGAGAGCTTGGGCATTGAGGTGATTGTTCCGGGTGGTGCTATGCAGATGTGGGGATTGCAGATACATTCAGATTTGATGGATAGGATCAAGGCAGCACAGTATGATGACGTATCTTTGAGGAGTATCAGAGATCAGGTGAGAGCAGGATTGGAGGATGATTTTACTATTGCAGAGGATGGATCTTTGAGGCATGGAGTTAGATTGTGTGTGCCTAGTGGGGAGTTGCAAGAGGAGATATTGCAGGAAGCGCATCGCTCTCAGTATTCCATACATCCAGGTGCTAACAAGATGTATCGGGATATACGAGAGAGTGTGTGGTGGTATGGCATGAAGAGGGAAGTGGCACAGTTTGTATCCAGATGCTTAGTGTGCCAGCAGGTGAAAGCCGAGAGGCAGAGGCCAGGAGGTTTACTTCAGCCATTACCCATTCCAGAGTGGAAGTGGGAACACATTACTATGAATTTTGTGTCCGGACTACCACGATCTCCAGGAGGGAAAGACGCGATTTGGGTCATTGTTGATAGATTGACCAAGTCGGCCCACTTTTTGCCTTTCAAGGTGGGTTTGTCTACGGAGAAGCTGGCAGAGATGTATGTGAGGCAGATCGTTAGGATACATGGAGTTCCCGTTAGCATAGTCTCAGATCGGGATAGTCGTTTCACTTCTCATTTCTGGAGGAGTTTGCAGGAGAGTTTGGGCACTCAGCTCAAGTTCAGTACTGCATATCATCCCCAGACAGATGGGCAGTCAGAGAGGACTATTCAGACTCTCGAGGATATGTTGCGCACTTGTGTACTAGATTTCGGGGGTTCTTGGGAGGACCATCTCCATTTGGTAGAGTTTGCTTACAACAACAGTTACCAGGCCAGTATAGAGATGTCACCTTTTGAAGCTCTATATGGTCGGAGGTGTCGTACTCCTTTGTCTTGGGACGATGTTGGAGAGAGAGTTTTGCTTGGGCCAGAGATGGTTGTGGATGCAGCAGAGAAGGTTCAGTTGATCAGAGACAGACTTCGAGTGGCATAGGACAGACAACGGCATTGGGCCGATAGCCATCGGAGACCCTTGGAGTTTGAGGTATAGTTTAGATTTTATTTTGTGTGCTTGTTCTTGGTTGTTGTTATAGATAAGTTCTTAAGGTGGTGTTTTGTTCTAGGTGGGTGGTTTGGTGTTTCTAAGAATTTCTCCGATACGAGGCACGATTCGCTTCGGTGGAGGCGGAAAGCTTAGTCCGCGATTCATTGGACCTTTCACTATTCTAGAAAGGGTCGGTGCAGTTGCTTATAGACTAGACTTGCCACCTGCATTGGAGGGAGTGCACAACGTGTTTCATGTGTCGCAGTTGAGATGATACGTGGCAGATCCTAGTCATGTATTGGATCACTCAGAGATAGAGGTGGGCCCTACTCTTAGCTATCCAGAGCAGCCAGTTGGAATTCTGGATCGGAGAGAGAAGGTGCTGAGGAACCAGACTATTCCTTTGGTGCGCGTCGCATGGAGGCATCACTCTCCGGGGGAGTCTACCTGGGAGAGAGAGGATGACATGCGAGAGCGTTATCCATATTTGTTTGTACCTTGAGGTATGTTATTTCTAGTTATGTTCTGTTCATTGTTATGTTCTGTTCATTAGTTAGTTGTGATTCTTTAGTTCTGTTCTGTGATTTTCTGGGGGTAGTTTTCGTCTTTGAATTTCGAGGACGAAATTATTTTAAGGAGGGTAGACTTGTCACTACCACATTTTCTAGGAAAGGGTATTTTGGTAATTTCCTATTTAAATAAATATTGTGCATGGTAAATAATTATTTGTTGTATTATTTAATTATTGTTAGTTATTATTTAATTATTTTAGACTTATTTTAGTGGACCCAACTAGTTTAGTTTGGACCCATGGACCAACATGAATTAATTAGTTAGACTTGGCCCATTTAGAAAGTCCATAGTTAAGGAGATGGATTAAATTAATTAAATGATTAGACTAGAAGCTTCCTTCCTTAATTATTTCTTCATGAGAGGCCCCAAGGGGTACATTGGACATTTTACAATTGCTTGGGGAGGGGCTATGGCCGGCCTATTAAAGAGGGGGGGAAATTTCTCTCTCCTCTCACCTCATTCCAAATCTAGATCTAGAATTCTCCCACTACCAAATTCCCTCCATTCCCAATCCAATTCCCTACCAAATTCATTCCAAATTCTTCCCAATTCACCATTAGAGAAGGAGGAAGCAAGGATCTAGAAGAAGGAAGCAAGGATCTACAAAGAGGAGCAAGGATCTACAATTTGGAAGCAAGTTCATCTCAATTGGAGGTTTCATTGGGAATCCACCACCCAATAGGTATAATTCAGATTTTCCCATTTAAATAGCTTCTAAATCTGAGATTTAATCATGTAAAATCAACCTATATGTATGTAGTACCCATAGGACTTTGTTTTGTGTTCATAGGAGACCCATGGAGAAAGTTATGGTGCTTTTTGTGTCAATTTTGTTGGAATTCCGAATTTATATTTTGTTGTGTGTGTCAATTGATCCTATAGATCAATTGAACATGAGATTTGTGTTTGAGGCTAGTGTCGTGTCCATATTGGGATACTTGTGGTTCGTATCCCAACTATTTGGTGATACGTGTCATTTGGGGGTTTTCCTCCGACACGGGGCTTTGAACATGTCGTATTTTGACACGGACACATAGATCTACTTTTGATGTTTTGATTTGTTCATAAATATTATTTGTGATTTGTTTGTGTCCTTCGGGGTGCATTTGGTTGTGTGTTGGACTCGTGTCGCATGCGTATCCTAGATCTAGTGGGATACGGTGAGATACTCTCCAATTGTGTGTATTTTTGCATAGATCTAATTAATTGTGGTTCAATTCTTCATTTATAATTAGTATATATAAATGGATATTAAATAATTATTTTGTGTATTTATTATAGTAATTATTGTAGCATAGATCTATATTTTGGGTGTGCCAATATAATGTACAATATAATATGTAGCTTTCTTGCATGCAAATATATATGTTACTACTTGTTAAATAATATAATTTATACATAAAATGTTTTATAAAATATATTTGTATGTTTAATTGTGTAATTATATTATTTATAATTATTATGTAATTATTTGGATATTAATGTAAATATTTTAGGTGTGCTTCTAGCCATGTAAATTATATGTTCTTTGTTAAATATTTGAAGGTATAAGTTTATGTATATATTAATATATATATGTACATTTTTGTATTAATGGTTTATATATATATATATATACTGTTTTATATATTCTGTTTATATATATATATATATATATTGTTTATATATTCTGTTTTTATATATATAATTATATATATACAACTTGTTTTAGTGACAGTGAATTAATGACAGTAAAAAAAACTGTCATTAATTAGCCGACTAATAGCAGCCGCTGTAGCCTTCGGGCAATTAATGACAAACCTGTCATTAATTGCAGCAGCGGGAAACAGCAGCTTTTCTGCGACGCTTTTCCGCGACAGTTTAACTGTCAGCGAAAACCAAAGCAGTGGCAGTTTATTATTTGGGTTTCGGTGGCAGTCCTTCGGTGACAGTCCCGACTGTCACTATTTAAACTGTTTTGATTTAATCCTATTTTATTCACTGTTTTTCAATAACGCTTTAACAGATTTAATGTATATATTATATATTATAATTGTATATATATATATGTATATATATATGTGTTTTGTGAGGAATAATAATTGTAATAATATATTATGTTATTTATATAAATGTTGGGTTGTATATATATTATTTTAGGGTATATATTAATTATATTATTAGTATACTTTGTGTGAGTTCTTTTTGAATCTAATTTGATTCCTAAATTATTGTAGTTTATCTCTATATTATTTTATAGATGTCTTGTGAGGTTGACTTTGGGTTTGACCATGTTTGACTTTAGTGGACTTTAGAGTTGACCATAGTTGACTTTTGACTTAGAATTGACTTATTGACCTAGAAATTGCCTAGTTTGACTTGTTCTCTTTCCGGGACCTTGTATTAATGTGGTATTCCATATCTAGGTCTTCGAGGCACCGAGTCAGACATTTGTGAGACTGTTCATTGGACTTCAGGCGAGTACATTCTCTGATAGTTTCTCATTTATGATATCCTCTATGTTCGTTGTATCTAGTGTAGATATACATGTTCTCTTGACACTATGGTTACACAGATTGGTATATCCGGATCTCGTCATGAGATGTTATTCCTTGGTATATGGTGTATATGGTGCAAGTATTGTTTCATTGGTTATCTTGTACATGTACAGACACCGATTCTCGGGGAGACTAGCTATCTTCTTGGGGAATCTCGTGCCATAACGTACCGTGGTTGGATCTATTATACCAGTCGGGGGTGGGGAGTATTTTAGTGTAGATATGTGATCATACCCTCCTTGTGCATGTCTTGTTCCTTGTGAGTGTTGATCATACACCGCACGTATAATCAGCCAGGCCATTATACTCTTGTGCAAGTTCCTAAGCCGATCACATGTTAAAGCTAGTACTCACACACTTAGTCATTAGTATTCTTGTTCTATCAGCATATTGTTTATTATTATATTTCTTTCCTGTACTTCCTTATTGTCTATACATTTCTTGTATCTATTTATGCATCTTGTTTATCCACAGCTACTTACTGTTACATAGTTTTTATCATTATTTAAGAACTGCTGTTAGGGTTGTACTCTGCTCCTTTCCTGACTGGATATATTTTTCCAGATGACACTGAGGAGTACCCTACCTATTATGGACCCCAGGATGTTGTGGGTTTAGATTCTGAGACCCTGGCTCAAGAGGGACTTATCCCAACTGAGACAGTTGACCCTGGAGTTGTAGCTTTATAGTTTGGTAGTATTCTTTTGTACTGGATTTGTCTTCAGCATATTTCTGTATTTTTCTTCAGACTCATTGATGTATTATTTTAGACTCATGAGTTGTATTGTGACTATTCTATTCTTATCTGATTCGTGTTCATTCTATCTTAGTTCTGTGATTGAGTACACTATCTTTTGGTGGTTCATTATATTAGATAGACTTTCTAGACAGCGTTCTACCGCCGATTCTGCGGCGTAGGCTGGGCGTTGTTTCCGACTAGTACCCTTACCCCGGGTGGGGGTCGTGACACCGCAAGTTAAAGGAAAAGCTCGCTCTGGCAGAGGAGTGGGCTTCTCAGTCGTTGGCAGGTCTAGATGTAGCGACTGGTCGACCGAGCACAGTACGACAGAAGCTGCCCGTGCTGGCTCTCTTCGGGCAAGGGCCGAGCTGTCTTTTATGAGCAACCCCGAGGCACGGCTAGAGCGGGCCCGCTCTGATGCCTTGGTTTCCAGGAATGAGAGGATAGCTGCACTGGTGTAGCTGATTCGCGATCTGACCGCTTCCCCACAATGATGTACCCTTTCTTTTTTTTGTTTCCCCAAATGTAATTCTGCTCTCTTTCTTCTTTGGGAATAAATAAAAGTGACTCTTTTCTGACTTTGTGGACCCATCATTTCAGAATATAAATGACAGGTTTGGGCGAGAGTGATATCAGAGGTTGTATGGACGTGATAGACTCTCGATAAACTTTTAGCAGGACATATCTATTCAGAGGTCATACGGACATGATATAATATGACCTAACTAGTTTCATTTTGGAAATAGTTTTGTCAGAATTGAGATTCTCGCTATATTCCACTTGAGCAGAGGATGATTAAGCATAGTACCTTTTCAGGAATTGCCGTTGATAGGAGCCATTAACAGGTCTCCATTAGTGGGCATGCGGAGATTGGGCACCATGGTTTTCCCTGTGCCACCTGTGTACAACAGGTTGGCCATCTGGGTGGCGGATAATCCCCGGGGAGGGTGTCTTTCCACAACCTGAGCTTGCTTTACGCCGTGGGACTTCGCCTGGCGTAATTTAGAGATTTGCTCAGACTGGCGTAAAGCCGAAGAGGTCCTCAGTCGGCCATCGGCTTCTCGCATAATCCGGAGGGTAGGCAGATTATTCCTTCGCTGGTGTAAAGGCCGATAAGTTGAGTACTCTGCCGCTTGCTTTTCCTTGCGGAGATCACAGCGCTCATCTGGTTCCCCGTAGAGGTCAGATGTTATCTTGTGCACAGAGCATGATTTGTACTTCCGATTTGGCGCTAAGGCATCATCAGAAGTTTTGTCTGTACCACGCGTAGCGGGAGACTGGTTTCTATGTGTATAGCGCAGTGGATACTTCTGTGTTAGCGTTGATGCTTTGCCCGAAGTTTTATCTGTACCGCGCATAGCGGGAGACTGAATTTTACGTGCAGGGCATGGAGGGAGCAATGCTACAACCTCATTGGTCGGAGAGATCGGAGAGATCGGAGAGTCCACTGGAATGGTAGAGGATGTCTTGGGCATCCAGACCTTGCGCAGCTTCCTGTTGTCTTGGACGGAGAGAGGGTGAGAGCTACCCCTGGTTCGAAGCATGTCTTCGTAGGCAGACTGGTCGAATTGGACGACCAGTGTCTTCTTCACGGTTCCTACAGATTCTGCATCGTGTTGAACAATTACTTCCTCATCAGAAGAGAAAGATGTCCCCAGCAGAGTCGCCATCTTGTTTGTGGTATTAAACGAAAGAACGAAAATGTGTATAATACGAGATTTGCACGAAACCCATCTTCTTTTGTTTACAAACAAACTTGTACAATTTAATCCTATACGAGGATGTGGGAGTACAATTAATTAATCTGGATAAATATTGCTATAGGTGTCTGATCTGCAATCGATCACTTTAGCCCTTGGACCATACGATATGGAAGAAGTGCCGTAGAAGACAAGAAGCAGCTTCGAAGGTTGCAAAAGAGGGTGGATGCACGATACCAAAGTCGTCGATCCCTACTCTTTGCCTGAGCTTCGATCTTTCTTGGAAGTTTGACCTTGTTCGATCCTTCTTTCAAAGTTTCAACCTTTTTCGATTTTTAAAGTCTCGACCTATTCCTCTGTTGATAGAGGTCTTTATTAATAGAGCTTTAGTGACAGTGACCACTCCGTCGGTGTAGAAACCGAGGAGTGGAAAGTACAGCACCCTTTTACACAACGGTTAAAATAACCAATGCCTGCGTATAGATGATCCTTTGAATGAGCATATGACGCCGATCCAACTAAGGGACAAAATGCGCATAATCGCTACGAAGATCACGGCATAGAAGCCACGTAGGTAGGTATCCCTTGTGTAGAAGAGGTGGGCGTAGAAGCCAATGTCTGTCACCATGGCGTAGAAGCCAAGTAGGCATAGAAGTCGAAATAGGCGTAGAAGCTGAAATAGGCGTAGAAGCCGAGTGGTCATAGAGGCCGAGTGAGCACAGAAGCTGAATAGTCGTAGAGGCCGAGTGGGCGTAGAAGCCGAATGGTCGTAGAGGCCGAGTGGGCGTAGAAGCTGAATGGTCGCAGAAGCCGCTGCGTGCCGTGCCAGAGTGCTGATGTGGACGTCTTAGCCGGTATTACGGCTTTTGAAGATATAATTGTAGAAGCATGAAAAAAATGCTTGGAAGATCTACGCAGCATCTTGATACAGAGCAGCATAAGCCGAGGCCTTCAGAACCATCCATCGTAAAACAGGGTTCTTTATCGCCTCCATGGCATAAAACCCAGCCGCTCTCAAAGCAGCGTTAATGCGTACGAGGAACGCTTCGTATTCCCGAAAAGAAACTGTCCAGTCACGCAGTAAACCTGACCTCTGACTCCTGACAAAAAGTGCTGCACAGCTACCCAAACGACGGCAGGGAACGGGGGCAGACCCCTCGGGACGCGCTCCATAGTATAATGGCGGATCTCAGCATTTAATGCAGAGGATTTGGTTAAAATATCACCAAACCGGCGCTTACTAAAATCCCCCGGCACAAACCGCTCTTTCGCGTGCAAAGAGAACACGCTGCCTTGTTTTACACAGGCAAACATGGGCTGTTTTACGCTCCGCAGAAGACAAACCGCCTGCCACGTCAAAAGCTGCGCTTCGTACAGGGCTCAAGGCACGTCCCTCCGTCAAAACGCACAGAGCGATGACAGTGTCCCCTCAAGACACGTCCCTCCGTCAAAAAGCACAGAGCGGTGATAGTTTCCCCTCAAGCCACGTCTCCGCATTTAATGCACAGGATGATGGCAAATCTCTGCCAAAGATTTGATCTCCAAAAGCCGTAATTCCGGCTAAAGACGTCCACATCAGCACCCTGGCACGGTACGCAGCGGCCTCTACGCCCATTTTGGATCTGTGCTCCTACGGCTTCTACGCCTACTCGGCTTCTATGCCTGTTCGGCTTCTATGCCTACTCGGCTTCAACGCCCATCCGGCTTCAGTGCCCTCCCAGTCTCTACGACTACCCGGCTTCCATGCCAACTCGGCTCCTATGCCTGTTCGGCTTCTATGCCTACTCAGGCTTCTATGCCTGCTCGGCTTCTATGCCATGGTGACGGACATTTGGCTTCTACGCCAACCCTTCTACACAATAGATACCTACCTACGTGGCTTTTACACCGTGATCTTGGTAGCAATTGTACGCGTTGTGTCCCCTTAGTTGGACCCGCGTCACCCGCTCATTCAAAAGATCATCTATACGTAGGCATTGGTTACTTTAACTGTTGTGTAATAGGGTGCTGTACTTTCCACTCCTCGGTTGTTACACCGATGGAGTGGTCACTGTCACCAAAACTCTATAAATAGAGACCCCTATCAATGGAGAACAAGGTCGATAATTTGGAAGATCGAACAAGGTTACCGAACCGGAGATCAAGAGAGAGAGAGAGAGAGAGAAGAATACAGAGCTCAGGCAAGGAATAGGGAGCGATGACCTTCAGCATCGCGCATCCACCCTCCTTCGCAACCTCCGAGGCTGCATCCTGTCTTCCACGGCACTTCTTCAACATCGTGTAGTCCAAGGGCTAAAGTGATCGACCGCAGATCAGACACCTATAGCAATTTATACCCAGATTAAATAAATTGTACTCCCGCATCCTCGTATAGGATCGAATTATACAAGTTTGTTTGTAAACCAAAGGGCACGGGTCTCGTATAAACCATGTCATTGAAATACACTTTCATTCTTTCGTTTAATACCACAAACAAGATGGTGACTCTGCTGGGGACATCTTTCTCTTCTGACGAGGAAGTAATTGCTCAACACGATGCGGTATCTGTAGGAACCGTGAAGAAGACACTGGTCGTTCATTTCGACCAGTCTGCCTACGAAGACATGCTTCGGACTGGGGGTAGCTCTCACTCTCTCTCCGTCCAAGACAACAGGAAGCTACGCAAAGTGTGGATGCCCAAGACATCCTCCGCCATTCCTGTGGACTCTCCGATCTCTCCGACCAATGAGGTGGTAGCATCGCTCCCTCCGTGCCCCGCACGTAAAATTCAGTCTCCCGCTACTCGCGGTACAGACAAAACTTCTGGTAAAGTCTCAGCGCTAACCCAGGAGTATCCACTGCGCTATACGCGTAGAAATCAGTCTCCCGCTACGCGCGGTACAGACAAAACTTCTGATAAAGCCTCAGCGCTAACCCAGGAGTATCCCCTGCGCTCCACGCGTAGGAATCAGTCTCCCGCTACGCGCGGTACAGACAAAACTTTCGACGGTGCCTCAACACCAAATTAGAAGTATAGATCACGCTCCAGGCGCAGGACGACATCTGACCTCTACGGTGAATCAGATGAGCGCCGTGATCTCCGCAAGAGGAAGCAAGCAGGCGAGGACTCAACTCCTCGGCCGTTACACCAGCGAAGAAGCAATCTGCCTATCCTCCGGATTACGCGGGAGGACGACGGTCGACTGAACACCTCTTCAGCTTTACGCCTGTCTGAGCGAATCTCCAAATCACGCCTGGGTAAGCCCCACGGTGCAAAACAAGCTCAAATTGCCACTCCTGACCTACGTGAATGCCTAGTCCAGAAGCGTAAGGAGAGGGGACCTTCCAACATGTCTATTACGCCCCCTAGGGAACAATATTGTAATAGTCATAAGATTGTGATTGACTGCTACTGTTCTAAAGCAAAACGATCAGTCTTCGACCGATTGAACTACTCTCAATCTTTCCCGGAAGAGGATCATGCGTATGCGTCCGTGAACATGGCTTCACGCATACCTAGAAGAGGGTCGAGCTCAAAGCGTCTTCCCTCTGGACCTCCGAGCCAGAGAAAATTCGAAGACCTCCTCAGGAATGCTAAAGCTGGGGTATTCCAAAATACCCGTGCAAGGTCACAACAACCAGCTCCGTACTCGTCTGATTCTGACGCTGGGGGTCGCCAATCTCCCAAATCAGATGCCGAGAGTATAGAGTTGATTTCTGCAGCGACCTATACTTACCCTTCGACGACGCCCAAAGAAATGGGAGCTTACGCCATCGAAGACGAACGCGAGGGAACGCCGCCATCAGGAGACGCAGAACAACGCATCACTGACCTGGAGACGTCGCTGAAACAAATGCAATCCATAATGGAGAATACGCACCAGATGATGCTAACTCAGCACGCAACTGCCATGGCTCAAGCATCGGTTCCGCCAACTCAGATACATGTGGGGGTGGACTTGCCACCATCCGGCCCAAGCCAAGAACCTGCTCTAGATCAAGAGTCAGCAGTTCCTCCGCTTCCAACAGAAAATCCGATGCAGGCGGTCCGGGAGTTGAAAGCCCAGTTCGATGCCTTGAAGCACAAAGATCAGCTCAAGAAACTGGGAATCAACCAGCCATACCCAGCTATCTGGGAAGAGGTCCCTTTTCCTCCAAAATACAAACCTCAGGCGATGGCTCTATTCGAAGGAAAAACATCTCCAAGCCAATACATGAACTATTTTAGTATGATGACGGTGCTGCTACAAGGGAACGATGCCCTCCTCACTCGGGTGTTCAAAGGCTGCCTCTCAGGAGTAGCCTATCAGTGGTACCGTAGCTTGGCGGACAACTGTATTACTTCCATCAAGGATTTCAAAGCTCTATTCATCACACGATTTTACGAGGGAGGAATGGACATGTCTATGTCCTCTCTCATCGAAGTCAAGCAGAAGGAAAAGGAAGACGTTTGCATCTTCATCGAAAGCTTTCGTCAGGCCACCTTACAAATGCCTCCAGGAGTTCCAGACTCAGCATTGGTGGACATTTGCAGGAAGAACCTCCTTCCTGTAGTCTCGGTGTTCACAGGACCATATCAGTTCCATGATTGGCCCTCGTTCATCCTCTCGGCGGTAGCAGCCGAAGACAACGGTCGCAAGGCGCGCGACAATGGCATCATGATCTTCGCCTCTGACAGAAGCAAGAGGTCATCCCCTGGCAGCGACCATCATCGTGGTCCCAAAGGAAAGAAAGCACTAGCAATCAACACGGCCAGGCCAAAGATTGCGGCGACCGCCCAAGCAAAACCGGGGGCTCCGAGGCCCGTCGAAGTCTACTCTTTCGACGACGACGATATCCCGAGTATCTTCGAATGTCTCGTCAAAAGTGGCAAGATCACCCTCCCAGAACTAAGGCGGCCCCAGGAGGTCGGCAATACTGACGACCCAAAATACTGCATCTTCCACAGATACGTACACACCCGACAAAGGCGTGCTATGTACTAAAAAGGAAGATCCAGGGGTTGATCGATGCTAAGGCCATCACTCTGCACAACACCGAGAAAACGGTCACGGCCAACATGATCTCTCTGCAGTTTGGCAATTTGCCTCCCCAAAAGGTCCCTGATGGTGTTACACCTATCTCCCGGGCAACGATGAACCTCGTTAACCTTTCCCCTGCTAGGGATCAAGGTCACAACCTGGTGCCCCTAACTACCCGGCGGGGCGAGATTATGTGGGTTCACCAAGATTTGGTATCAGATCTCGAGGAGGAGACCAAGGCAACCAGGGCTACCCCCAAGAAGAATCCCAAATACAGATTATGCTACATGGTCACAACTTCTTCTACATCAGACGGAGATGAGGTACTTGTCGCAACCCGTTCAGGGAGGGCCTACCTCGACAATGACGGAGCAAATCAGGAGGGTGCGCCGGCTGACGCTCCAGCTACCAAACCGTCAGAACAAGATCCCGTCGTGCCAAGCATCAGCTTTGCGAAACCTACTCCGGCAGAAAAGGCAAAACAGAAAGAAGTATGCTTCGACAAACCTGTGAAAAACATTTCGAGCAAAGGTTTAGAAAAACCGTATAAGTTTGACATCCTAGCCCAACTGGCCAATACGCCAGCCAGGTTATCCATCTTCGAGCTACTTAGGCTTTTCCCCGACACTCGTCTAGCCCTGAGTGAAGCACTGATTCAGGCGGAAGTATACTTGACCCAGCTCAAGTACCCCGACGAGGAACCAGTGGCATGTCCTCAATGCCACAGCGTGATGGAGGTGGTCCCAAATATCACTTTTACTCAAAACGACATGCTATTAAAACATAATAGACATGACAGGCCCCTCTATTACACTGGGTACGTCGGTTCCATGGAGGTCGACCGGATTCACATAGATCCAGGATTATCGATTATCATCATCCCTCGCAGTCTGCTCGGGCCACTGAGAATTCCTACCAGCGAGCTAGCTTACACTACCACTACAATCGTGGGTTTCAACGCCGGAAGGAGTAAACCATTAGGGAAGATTCGCTTGAGAGTCCAGATCGGCAACCTTAGATCAGTGGCCACATGTTACGTCATCGATTCAGAGGTATCCTACAACATTTTGCTGGGAAGACCATGGATCCACGACCACAACATCGTTCCTTCAACCCTACATCAATGCCTTAAATATGTAGACGCACAAGGAACCGTACAAACGGAGGTGGCTGACCTAAACCCGTTTAAAGGAGTAGAATCCTACTATTCCGATGCCGTGTTGTATTCCCATGACCACACGGAAGAAGCGCCAGGAGTGGCGAAGAAGGAATCCCACTGGGAGCCCGAAGAGCCCTCTGCCACACTACCACTGTCAATCAGAGTGAAAGGACGAACCGCTCGTCCAAAAGCCATAGAACCTACGGCTTTCCACCTGAGAAGGACCAAGTCGGGAGAAGGGGGTGATCCTCTAGTAATCACTTTGAACCGGAAGCCTCCACCCATAGTCATCAAACTTCGGCACAACCAGCAGCCGACTGATGTAAATGCCACCAAGAACGGAGTTCCAGATGATAATAAACATCCTCTTTTTCGGTACATCGGTACTCAGATTCCAAAACATGAACCCACTCCACATGACAAGGTAGAACCAATGGCTCAAAAGTTCTTAGAAGCTATAAACTCCTACCGACCGTATGTCTGGGAAGTAATATCGCCATCCAACGTCGTCACAGCATATGGGCCACATGAGGATTCTATCTTCCTTGTCCTGCCTACCTGCAGCAGCCAGTATCCAATAGTCTTTGGTCGCATGCAGAATCAACCGACTGTCCAGGAAGATCCTCTCGATGACGATACCGGGAAAGTGCAGGTTTGCCAATACAGCCCGCAAGCGCAAAGGATCATGCAAAACATGGGCTACGACTTGAAGCGGAAGCCAGGCCTCAACTTCGGAAGAGGCAGACGAACGCCGCCGTACGGCGACCTCCGCTATCGACAGACTCGTCTCGGATTAGGGTATGCCACCTCCCTCGCAACTTTCAAGCCAGAGGAGGACCCCTTTCCATCTTCCCAGAGCAGCTCGTCGTCCTCTGACTCACCTGATGTTCTCAAACTAATACTATCAGTGAATATGGTGATGACAAGCCCCTCAGAAATTAAGGAACAGGATACGGAGCCGTTCGAGAACGACCCCTGGGCTCAATAAATAGATACACAGTGGGAGTTTCGCTTCGAGCAGAGAGAGCCTCCCACCAAGGACGAAGTTATCCAAGTCAATGTTGGGGGTGAGCTCTCACCAAAGCCAATATTTGTCAGTAACAATCTTCCCTCAGTTGAAAAAGAAGAGATCATACAACTGATAAAGGAATATGTCGACGTCTTTGCATGGGGTTATGAGGACATGCCAGGCCTAGACCCGAGGGTAGCTACTCATAAGCTCAATATTTTGACCGATTTGAAGCCAGTGAAACAACACCAACGTCGATTTCACCCGGATATGATGGACGCCATCGAGGACGAAGTCAAGAAGTTGATAACCTGCGGTTTCATCCGGGAGGAACAACATCCCGACTGGGTCACCAACATTGTCCCAGTCATGAAAAAAAATGGGAAGGTACGTATCTGCATCGACTACCGAGATCTGAATGCGGCCTGCCCCAAAGATGAATTCCCCCTTCCCATCACGGACATCATGATCGACAACACCTGCGGCTTCGAGCGCATGTCTTTTATGGACGGGTTCTCGGGATACAATCAGATCAAGATGCATCCGGAAGACGAAAAGCACACTGCCTTCCGGACACCACTGGGGGTATTTTACTATACGGTCATGCCCTTCGGATTAAAGAACGCCGAGGCTACATACCAACGAGATATGAGTAACATATTCCGTGAGCAGTTACGCAAGACAGTGGAATGTTACGTGGACGACATAGCTGTCAAAAGCTGCCTCAAAGGTGATCACGTTAGAGACCTGAGGGCGGTATTCGAGTTAATGCGCCAGCATCAACTTAAGATGAACCCTACGAAGTCCTTTCTGGGGGTATCCAGTGGCAAATTCCTGGGATTTGTCATTACCGCCAGAGGCATCGAAGTAGACCCAGACAAAATCCAGGCGATCGTAGCAATACGACCACCCCGTAATCTGAGGGAACTCAGGGGGTTCCAAGGATGTCTGGCTTACATCCGGCGATTCATATCCAACCTCTCGGGGAGATGTCAGCCCTTCTCTCACCTCATGAAGAAAGGTGTGTCCTTCATATGGGACGAAACCTGCCAGCAAGCGTCTGGGGATATCAAGCGCCACCTAACCAGTCCACCGGTTCTGGTGCCTCCCGTCATGGGAAAACCCTTCTTGCTGTACGTTCGGGCAATGGATCATTCGCTAGGAGCTCTCCTTGCACAGAAGAACGATGCGGGTCATGAACAGGCTATCTACTACCTCAGCAGGATGATGGTCGGGGCCAAACACCGGTACAACCCAGTGGAGAAGGAATGCTTGGCTCTGATGTTCGCTGTCCAGAAGACGCGACACTACGTCGCCGGCCAGACTATTCATATCATCTCCAGGATCAACCCTCTCCGGGTGCTGATGAGCAAGCCAAGTGCCCTTAACTCCCGACTCGCAACTTGGGCATTGCTACTGACGCCATATGACATGGTCTACATCCCACAGAAGTCCATCAAAGGCCAAGCACTGGCCGACTCCCTAGCAGCTCATCCAATCCCGGAGACCTCTAAGCTATACGAAGACATCCCCGATGAAGTTACGGAATATAATTTTGCTAGGGAAAGTGACGTATGGCAACTATTCTTCGATGGCGCCTCCAGAGTCGGTCCTAAGGGAAGCGTCGTTTCAGGAGTAGAAGTCGTCCTAGTTACTCCAGATCAGCTCGTCATCTACCGAGCATATTCTCTTAGCGAGCCCTGCTCCAACAATGTGGCAGAATACAACGCCCTGCTAATAGGGCTCCAAGTCGCTAAAGAGCTGGGAGTGGAATCCCTGGAAGCTTTCGGCGATTCTCTACTCATCGTCAACCAAGTCAGGGGGATATACGAAGTCCGGAATCCAGACCTCATCCCCTATCACCAAGCAACGGTCGAGATAGCCATGACGTTCAAAAGGTTCTTCCTAGAGCATGTACCTCGATCTCAGAATCTGGAAGCTGATGCCCTGGCCAGCCTAGCTGCGGACTTAGCCACCCCTATAAGAAGGCAGGATTCGGTAATCCTTCTTAATAGAGATTTATTCTGTGTGAAGAACAGCTGTCACCTAGAACGTAGCTATGCTGTAAACGCCGATCCTCCTACAAGAGATTGGACGAGTCCCTTCATAGATTTTGTGGCATATGGAATCCTGCCAGAGGACCCCAAAGAAGCAGTATCCGTCAAGAGACGATCGTTATGCTTCTACTTCGATGCATCTTCATAATACCTGTATCGCCGGACCTACGACGGACTGCTGTTAAGATGTCTCGCTGGCGCCGAGGCACAACAGATTATCCGTGAAGCTCACGACGGCGTATGCGGAGCGCATCAGCCCGGTCCTAAGTTGCAGGACCGTATCAGGAGAATGGGCTGTTACTGGCCCACTATGATCACAGACGCGATCAGCTATGCAAAATAATGCAGGGCCTGCCAGGTCCATGCAAACTTCATACATCAACCGTCTGAATATCTACATCCTACGATTGCATCCTGGCCCTTCGAAGCCTGGGGTAAGGATATCGTTGGGCCCATTCACCCGTCTTCCTCCAGAGGCCACCGGTTCATACTGGCCATCACAGATTACTTTTCCAAATGGGCCGAAGCAATCCCTCTGGCTGAAGTAAAGGCGTCTGACGTAATCAGCTTCATCAAGCACCATGTCATTTATCGCTTTGGGATTCCCCGAAGGATAATCCACGACAATGGACCTCAATTCATCAGCTAAGCGTTTTATCGGTTTTACGATAATAACCGGATACACAACATTGACTCTACGGCATATTATCCAGCTGCTAATGGTTTGGTGAAAGCCTTCAACAAAACCATTATCAAGCTTTTGAAGAAGTTCGTTTCTTCAAACAAAAGAGACTGGAACGAGAAGCTGGGTGAATGTCTCTGGGTATACCGCACAACGGTACGGACACCGACAGGTTGTACCCCCTTTTTACTAGTCTACGGAAGCGAGGCGGTCCTTTCTATCGAAATCCAGATCCCGTCGCTCCGAATAGCCGTGACTAGTAAGCTGACTCGAGAAAATAATGACTTGTTGAGGCTCCAAGAGCTCGAAGGATTAGACGAGAAATGCCTCCAAGCTCAGCAGCGCTTAATCATAAAGTAAAGGAAAGAGTGTTCAAAGTCGGTGAGCTAGTTCTAGCCGTGAGAAGGCCGATGATCCTAACTCACAGAAGTAAAGGCAAATTCCAGCCCAAATGGGAGGGCCCTTATATGATCGAGACAACGTCCTCAAACGGCGCCTATAGGATAGCCCAGCCCAACGGAGATCTGTTAATGGCTCCAATCAACGGCAAATTCCTGAAAAGGTACTATGCCTAATCTCTCCTGCTCAGAGAGGAAAATAGCAAGGACCTCGATTCTGACAAAACTACTTCCAAAAAACATAATTAGTTGGGTTACACTCTATCATGTCCGCATGACCTCTGAATAGATACGTCCCGCTAAGAAGTTTATCGAGAGTTTATCACGTCCATACTACCTCTGATATCACTCTCACCTAATCTGTCATTTACATTCCGAAATGATGGGTCCACAATAGTCAGAAAAGAGTCGCTGTTATTTATTCCCGAAGAAGGCAGAATTACATAGGAAGGGGTACATCAAGATAGCGGAGTAATCAGGCCATGAATCTGCCGGTCCAGTGCAGCTATCCTCTCATTCCTAAGGGCCAAAGCATCGGCGCGAGCCTGCTCCAGCCGTGCCTCCGGAGTGTGCGTAAGGGTCAGATTAGCCCTCGCCCGAAGACAGCCCGTACGGGCAGCTTCTACACGGTCCAGATCCCATCGCGCTTTGCTCAGTCGACCAGTCGCTACCTCCAAACCTGCCAACGACTGGGAAGCCCACTCCTCTGCCCGAGCAAGTTTTTCCCGCAGCTTGGAGACCCTCGCCGCATTCCCTTCATGCTCGGATCGACACTGCATCTCAACGGCAAGGGCTTCTTCCACAACAGCTCTTCTCCTATCCATCTCTAGCTTATGCGGCTGGATAGAGTTGTTTAGGCTTTCAAGCTTTGCAGCAAACCGCTCAGACATGAGGTCGTACCGAGCCTGGACATCAGCATCAAGGCTGCCCTCAGTCCGCTGCAAGTATTCGTTAATGGGTTGCTCTAAACCATTAACCACCGTCTCCAGAGCGTCAGCCACTCCAGGATTGCCAAGCCCCCTGACAACCTCGATCGAAAGCTGAGAAGTCTTCTTCAGGAGCTCGAAGTCAAGGTTCTTCGCCAACACCATCGGTATCATCGTTTATAAGCCAGTGTAGACAAGGTGGAATGCTGCTTGATCAACGCGACTAAACTCGACTGAGCGCCCGGAGCGGCCACAACTGCAGACGAGGTAGCCACCGCCGCCTCAACAGGTGGCACACCCGAAGAAGGTGCGATGGCGACAATCGAAGTCATCGGCATACTCGCAACAGGCGAGGTCACGATGACAGGTTCGTCCGCCCCTTGAGACGACGAAACCTCCCCGGGCGAGCTAGCCCCCGAAGATACTCCTACCTCAAAATCCGGCGCCTCCACGTCACCGCCAGGAGCCAGAACAAAGCCGGAAGGCGCTTCAACGCCATGCTCCCCGTGGACGTCATCCCCTGAAAAAAAGGACAAGAAAGCAAAATGTCAAACACAGTGGTAATCCTCCTAGGAGGAGACATCGAAATAACATTTACCCGGAACTAACGGCATATATGACGCATCTGCAGCAGATGTAGCTAAGCCACTCCTTAATGACGCAATACAAACTGTCATACCTGGAGAAAGAGGTGGGCCGACCGATATCGCCAAGAGTTCGGTCAAGCCTTCCCCGAGATGCGGTCGAGGTTCATCAGCCGGAGTCTCGCTAGGCGCGCTCGCTGACGCAGGAGTAACTCCGCCCGCTACTGACCTCAGGAAAGATTCTCCCATCTGTTGGGACCACGCAGGCAATCCCGCTCCGCTGCCTGGAACAGCCGCAGTGACAGCCACCTCTAGCGAGGACTCTCCGGTGCCACCAGCCAGAACTGTGGAAGGTCCCTCTCTAAAAGGCGAGGAACCTCCAATCAAAGAATCATCCCTGATACAGGGAGATGCCGGCTCACTCACATGAGCCCCAATACCAGGAATGCGGAGAGGACAAGCAACCGTCTCCTTCCTCCTCTTACGAAGGGAAGCTTCCTTCGGAGCAGAAGCCCGTCGCTTCCCAGAAGAGACTACCAGAGCCCCCGCCGACGGAGGCACTGCACATCTCGGCAACGGCACAAGAGGCTCATCCGGGGTACCAGACTCCTCACCCTCGTCAGAAGAGACCGAGCGGACTTCGACCCTTCACCCAGGCTTGGCAGAAGGCACTCTGAAGCTTCCACGCATGTCAAAATCGCGATGGAAGGTGTTAATCGCCACATAGAACTGGGCGTAGGAGTGAAGGATGCGCAGCTCCGTAGAGATTGTAACGACCGGCACGATAAAAATTGCCCCCGTACAACCCATGATAAAATATCGCCACCCTCTAGCTCCATCAATGAGTCCACCCCTGGACCTGAAGCTGGTGACGGCGTTGCCCACATGCAACTGGTCGTACCTAAACTGCCTGGCGAACCGACTAGGCAGGTAGGGCTCGAAGAAGCAATGGTCATCGCTCCTATACACCAGATGGGAAGGTCTAATATAGACCAACCAATTAAACGCCTCCGGAGAAAGAACGGTCTTCCCTCGACCTAAATCCTCGAGCCACAGCCCTGACTGGTTGTGATGCACAAGAGGAGGAGTACAAAGGATCTTCCAGCCATAGCTGAGGTTCAAAACCAGCCGACAGTCTAAAACTATATTCACATTCCAGGAGGAATCCCTGTAATTCAATAGGAATATACCCCCTGAGCTGCTATCGGAACCGGGTGACATAACCCGGGAACTGTGGAGAATTAACCATCCCATCAAGTACAAGTATGGTAATTCCACCCGGAGGAAGCTATCCCGCCGAGCTTCATCAACGAGCAACCCATCTGTCATGGCCCTCAGGCCAGCCTGTATACGGCACACCATGGCAGGAAGCAAGCCCAGTCTTGCCCCAAACACCAGGCGCACTGCGGGCCATAGGATGTTCCGGTGAATGCGATCCGCGGAAGCAATGCCTGGCACCACTACTTGACGCAGCCATATGGAGAGAAAACCAGCCAGCTGGGCTTCCTTAGACAGAGGCCTGCGACAATACCTCAAATAACTGTAAGCCTTTGTACCTTCAGGGTACTTTCCTACCCCATCAACGAGAATCTGATCGGGAGCCTTGGCGTCTTCCATAAGAGCCGCAACGACTTGGGCACTGAGGACGCCCAAGTAGTTCATGGGCTCATTCTTGCCCCCCCGAAGCTTTCTCCGACTTGGTAGCCCTAGCCCGATGGAAGAAGAGGTAGGACATCCACTTGGTGGTGTGAGCCAAATAAGAAGGCTCGTTATAAAAAGCGGTGCACGCGAAGTACTGACACATCAGCTCCTGATATACTTCCGCCACCCGAGGGTCCATATCTCCTAACTCCCGGTTGGTGGGAACGTACTCTTCATATGGGGTATCCCCCATCGGCAGTCTCGAGACAACTGCCATCTCATGAAGGGCCAACCCCAACTCCCCTAGTAGAGTGGCGAAGGTCCCGATGAGCCGAATGTACCGCTCCATCAGTGCCAGGAACAAATTAGGGTTCGGAGGCAGCACGACGCTCGTCGCACTCACAGCGGCATATAGTCCAATGCCCTCCAACTCTCTCTGGAAATGCTTTAAGGCCCAGTCAACTAGGCATCTCCATCGGGAGTTCGTTGGGGCGATCCACCCATTGCACCGAGGATTCTCCTTGGGATATACCCCACCTCGACCCATGAAGTCGTTGTAGAAGGTCGGCAATTGGACCGGCTGGATCACCGAGCTATCTTCACTTGGAAGACTGCCTGGGCACAGTCCTCAGAACAGCGTCACAACGCCAGAAGGGCGACTAACAAACGACCCCTGGTCAGCGCCTTTCAGATGAAAGATCTTCCCCGGCTTCCCGTGAAGATCAGGAGTCAGCTTCCAAGATATCTTCCTGGGATGCATCGCATGGGAGAAGGCCGAGATGGGATAATCCCTCGGCATCATCGGCAGGTACAAGACCAAATCCCCGGCAGGGAAAACCCAAGGCTCCCTCTTGGGCTTCGTCTGGGACTGTTTATCAATCATGTCCCCAAAAAGAAAAGCCGGATTTATGTATCGCTCCCCATCTACACGTACCAAGGGTTCACCGTTGATCATACTCAACAGCATTCGCTCACCCTGAGCCGATATCAGGAGCTTCCTTCCCTCAGGATACTGGGGTCCAGAGATGGAAAATGCCACATGGGACAGATACTCCAGATAGTTCGAGTGCAGCATCCCCGCAGCTGAGCCCATCACCTCAGCCAATGGGGACTCACCCAGATCAACTGCAAGATAATGCAAAGAAGATATGTCATTACAAGTCTGGCACAAACACACGGACCAAGGAAACGACAGTCTGTGCTCTACGCCAAGATTGTACAAATTTGGTCACCTTACGCCGGAAGTCTCCTCCACGAACGTAAAATTCAAATTTTACGAAATACGCCAATTTTCGGTAGCCTGAGCTATTTACGCCCAGAGCTACAAAAATATGGAGTCTTTACGCTGACACATTAGAAATATGGGCGTAAAAGATAAAAATGCCTCCGTGCGCCATCTTCCTCAAAAGAGGCTATCAGCATAGAAGACGACCTAGCGCAATCACGTTCAACGTGTGCGAAGGATTTTTCATCGTTTGTGTCATCCCAAAAAGTTCTACCTCTAAAGCCGAAAGCGCTAGTCGTCGGCGGGATGCTCCCCTCAGAGGGAAGTTCACCTTGCCCGACCGGATATTCCGTCGCCGGGACAGAAGAATGAGAAGAAAAACCCATGCGCTTTCCCTTAGCGGAGGGGGTTTGTTTCGGCGCCATTTCTGAAAGACTCGAAGTGCTCGAAGAAAGAACGAAGAAAAACTCGAACAGTCGAAAGCTCTCTTTCGCAAAAGACAGATAAAGAGTTTTTCTTTCCAGAAACTGGGGATATATATACAGTCCGGGTCGACTCCTCGAATCCTCGGACGAACCCCTCGAGACCCTAACCAAATCTCGCAATTAATAATTGATCATGATTGGATGCTACGTCAGCCCACTACCCTTGGAAGACGGATAGTTAGCGAATTCGAAAGGTTTTTTCGTGCAAGACGGTTCAGCAGGTTCTACGCTAAATGATCTTTCTACGCTCGACAGCAACGGATCTACGGTTTTACACTCGTAAGCTACAAGTCTATGGTTTTACGCCCGGATGCCTTTGTGCTCGGTAGCTTTTATGCTCGAGAGGCCACAAATCCACGACTTTACGCTCAGCAGATACCAAATCGACGATCTCACGCTCGGTGGCGCTCAGTTTACGCTCAGCAGCAACAGATCCGCAAACCTCATGCTCGAAGAAATTTTTTTTTCAGGAGCTACAAATCAAACAGTTCTACGCTAAAGGAGCTTTTCTACGCTCGACAGCTACGAATCTAACGACTTTACGTTCGACAGCTACAAGGCTATGGTTTTTTCTTGCCCGGATGCGTTTGTGCTCGGTAGCATTCTATGCTCGAGAGGCAACAAACCTACGACTTCACGCTCAGGAACCACAGGTCTACGATTTCACGCTCGATGGTGTTCTACGCTCACAGGCTACAGATCTACAGTCCTACGCTAAAAGGAGATTTTCTACGCTCGACAGCTACGAATCTAACGGCTTTACGTTCGACAGCTACAAGTCTATGATTTTTCTTGCCTGGATGCCTTTGTGCTCGGTAGCATTTCTATGCTCGAGAGGCAACAAACCTACGACTTCACGCTCAGGAACCACAGGGCTACGATTTAATGCTCGATGGTGTTTTACGCTCAAGAGGCTACAGACATGATTTCCCGCTCCATGACTTTCCGCATATCCAAACAGTCCCTAAGGCGGTCAAGTGCAAAGAGTTCACACAGAAGATACTCGTTCTTGCCCCAAAGCATCCCCAAGTTCCCGAAGTATGCAGAGTTCAAACATTGAGAAATTACTCCTCTCGGGTCCAAAAAACTGGAGGTTTATCCAGATTCCAGTCTGAACATCTCGTCTATCAAAGTGGCAACTCAGTTTGACAGAAACCTCGACCCTGTTCCAAGGGAGTTTCGAGAGATCATTCTTGAAGACGAATTCTGAACAAAATGAAATTTTGCTCATCAGAGAGGCAATAGTTCAGAAATTCTATGCAGTCCTAGCAATAGGACAGTTCTAAATGTTCAAAGTGCTCAGCAGCGTTCTACGGACTATCCGCTATGCATAAAGGACAGGGCCTAATACTCTTTCTATCAGAGTCAGCGTAAAGATTCAGACGTGTCAAAGCTGCACATATTCAGACTTCACAAGCAACGTATGGCAAGACGATCATATGAAGAAGAAGACGATTTTATTAAAGATTAAAATCATGATTACATATGAGGGAAATCCAATCTACAAGGGATTTTCTCTATTTCTCATGATTACATCTGAGGGAAACTCCGTCTACAAAGGAGTCCCCCCATCATCGTCCGAAGATCGCCCAGAAGCTGTACTGACAGGTTCTCACATGGGTGAAGGTCTTCCTCTTCTTCGAGAGCTGTTCATCGACTACCACAGTCATGAACAAGAAGATCCTCCATTCGCCATGGCCAATCCAGTTGAGGCTTCTTAAAGCCCAACTCGATTGGGGACGATAGATTACAGTTTGTCTAATCTCGTCCGCGGGGAACTCAGAGGAAGATACACAGCATGCTAGCCGCGAGGTCAAATATGACCCTTCCTCTCTCCTGGGGCAATGCCATACAAAGTTGCTGATTATCCCGAGCAAGAGAGGCTAAGATGTCCTTCCCTGATCCATCGTTGCAGTGGACACTTGCTCGAAGATGCCGTCTTTTACGGCTTCCTACATGCTGGAAGAACATGATCTCCTTCTTCCTCAGATCGATCCGACGAACTCCGGCGATCATCTCTGCATGACAATGGGAATGTGGTGAAGACTGGTTCACCCCCCCCAGCCTTTTATAGGCAAAAAAGATCACAGCGGTCCCCAATAAATCTGCTATAAAGTCAGCATCGACCGTTTCAACGCTCCATTCAGAAATATTTCGAGTTACGAGGGGCCGTTCATGCTTCATTCAAAGCATTTCAAATTCTGAGGAATTTAAAAGCTTTGAAGGGGGTCTTATAGAAGCATGAAAAAAATGCTTGAAA
Organism: Iris macrosiphon; assembly: GCA_036927795.1. Taxonomy (NCBI): domain Eukaryota; kingdom Viridiplantae; phylum Streptophyta; class Magnoliopsida; order Asparagales; family Iridaceae; genus Iris; species Iris macrosiphon. Next base: position 111,149,651 of record JAYESA010000013.1, read on the forward strand.
GATCTACGTAGCATCTTGATACAGAGCAGTACAAGCAGAGGCCTTCAGAGCCATCCAGCGTAAAACAGGGTTCTTCATCGCCTCCATGGTGTAAAACCAAGCCGCTCTCAAAGCAGCGTTAAAGCGTACGAGGAACGCTTCGTATTCCCGAAAAGAAACTGTCCAGTCACGCAGTAAACCTGACCTCTGACTCCTGACAAAAAGTGCTGCACAGCTACCCAAACGACGGCTGGGAACGGGGGCAGACCCCTCGGGAGGCACTCCATAGTATAATGGCGGATCTCAGCATTTAATACAAAGGATTTGGATAAAATATCACCAAACTGGCGCTTACTAAAATCCCCCGGCATAAACTGCTCTTTCGCGTGCAAAGAGAACACGCTGCCTTGTTTTACACAGGCAAACATGGGCTGTTTTACGCTCCGCAGAAGACAAACCGCCTGCCACGTCAAAAGCTGCGCTTCGTACAGGGCTCAAGGCACGTCCCTCCGTCAAAACGCACAGAGCGATGACAGTGTCCCCTCAAGGCACGTCCCTCCATCAAAACGCACAGAGCGGTGACAGTTTCCCCTCAAGGCACGTCTCCGCATTTAATGCACAGGATGATGGCAAATCTCTGCCAAAGATTTGATCTCCAAAAGCCGTAATTTCGGCTAAAGACGTCCACATCAGCACCCTGGCACGGTACGCAGCGGCCTCTACGCCCATTCAGGATCTGTGCTCCTACGGCTTCCACGCCTACTCGGCTTCTATGCCTGTTCGGCTTCTATGCCTACTCGGCTTCAATGCCCATCCGGCTTCAGCGCCCTCCCAGTCTCTACGACTACCCGGCTTCCATGCCAACTCGGCTCCTATGCCTGTTCGGCTTCTATGCCTACTCAGGCTTCTATGCCTGCTCGGCTTCTATGCCATGGTGACGGATATTTGACTTCTACGCCGACCCCTTCTACACAATGGATACCTACCTACGTGGCTTTTACGCCGTGATCTTAGTAGCAATTGTACGCGTTGTGTCCCCTTAGTTGGATCCGCGTCACCCGCTCATTCAAAAGATCATCTATACGTAGGCATTGGTTACTTTAATCGTTGTGTAATAGGGTGCTGTACTTTCTACTCCTCGGTTATTACACCGATGGAGTGGTCACTGTCACCAAAACTCTATAAATAGAGACCCCTATCAATGGGGAACAAGGTCGACAATTTAGAAGATCGAACAAGGTCATCGAACCGGAGATCAAGAGAGAGAGAGAGAGAGAAGAATACAAGGCTCAGGCAAGGAATAGGGAGCGACGACCTTCAGCATCGCGCATCCACCCTCCTTCGCAACCTCAGAGGCTGCATCCTGTCTTCCACGGTACTTCTTTAACATCGTGTAGTCCAAAGGCTAAAGTGATCGACCGCAGATCAGACACCTATAGCAATTTATTCCCAGATTAAATAAATTGTACTCCCGCATCCTCGTATAGGATCGAATTGTACAAGTTTGTTTGTAAACCAAAGGGCACGGGTCTCGTATAAACCCTATCATTGGAATACACTTTTATTCTTTCGTTTAATACCACAAACAATATCAAATCTCTTACATTAAATGCCGAGATTTGCCACCATCCTGTGCATTAAATGCGGAGGCATATTTTGAAGGTCTACAGCCCTTCTGTGCATCCGTCGCAGAGACGTACCTCGAGAGAAACTATTACCATTCTGTGCAATTAGACGTAAAGACGTGCCTCGAGAGAAACTGTTACCGCTCTGTGCAATTAGACGTAGAGACGTGCCTCGAGCCCCGTACGAGGTGCAGCTATTGACGTGGCAGGCAGTTTGTCTACTGCGGAGCGTAAACAGCTCATGTCTGCCTGTGTAAAATAAGGCAGCGTATCCCCTTGTATGCGAAAGAGCAGCTTTACGCTGAGGGGATGTCAGTAAACGACGGTTCGGTAATTTTTAATCAAATCTACTGTATTAAATACAGAGATTCGCCATCATACTGTGGGGCGCGTCCTGAGTGGTCTGCCATCGTTTTCAGCCGTCGTCTGGGTAGCCGTACAGTACTTTTTGTCAGGAGTCAGGGGTCAGGTTCATTGCAGCGTCTGACAGGTTCATTTTGGGGAAGACAAAGCGTTCCTCGTACGCTTTAACGCTGCTTTGAAAGTGGATGAGTTTGACGCCATGGAGGCGATGAAGCACCCTGTCTACGCTGAAGCGGCCTAGACATACTGCACTTACGCGGATGGTCCTTTCATATTTTACGCTGTGTTTAGCGGAAAGAGCTCTGTTGTATGCTTGTTGGCTCTGGGGTCCCCTGCTTACGCTGCCCTGCCTCATCATGTTGCGTAGAGCTATCCAGCATATTTTTCATGCTTTTATACCTGAGAAAGTATATGGTCCTATCTGTCGGAACCATCTAACAGTGCCACCTGTCTGGGCTGGTGCAGGTGATGGCACTGGTGCTGTGACAGGTATCCTCTCTAATACTGCCATCAAACTCTGCCTCAACATCTCGGTTTGATGCCACTGTGCTTGCATCATAGTCTGAAAGAACTGAAGTAGCTGTGGTTGTCCATCTAGCTGTGGCATCTGGGGTGGATAAGGTGGAGGTGGTGGTAGTGGAACCTCTGGCTGTGCAGTAGGCGTCTCTTCAGAAGTTGGCCTCTTAATTTGCGGCATCGGTGTGGCACCTGAGGTATGTCCCTCAAAATGCTACATGGGGATCGTCTGGGAAGACTGCCCCTCGGGTTCCGGTATAGGATCGCCCTGAGAAGTCTCGTACTGATGTATCAGCGGGGTCTATAGCGGGGGTCGCCCTTGGGGTACCTCCTCTCTTTGGTTGGTATTGTCTGGCACCACGGCACTGGGTGCTCCTCGTCCACTACGCAAGTTCATTTTGCTGCAAGAGATAGGACTTCATTAAAAAGAAGAGGACGGAATCAAACAAACAAGATGCAGATATTTAGAAGTAACACGAAGAAAATTCAAAGACGAAATCAAAGTGGATGAGACCTAAAAAAAACTTCAATCCTATTGCAGGCTCGCTGGGCATATTACCATACCACAAGCAAAAAAAGTCGACCTGCATGGGCCACCACTAAAACCATGTGATGCCCCAGTCCCAAATACACGGGACCATGCCACGTGGCAATAGACAACTGTCATGTCTCCGAGGATATCTCAATTTAATAGATCCTAACAAAAAGTGCTACGCTGTCCTAAATACTAACATGTCCCATATAAACAACAATAGATAATCTAATCTCATCCACAAAATAAACAGCAAGAAGTACTAAATAAACTGCTGCAAGATAAACACCAGCCTCAAGATATCTTAGTACAACCAATAATGTCTAGTGGGAACAAATCCACTACTATGACGAAATAAAATACTGAAATGATAGGTAAAAGATAATGACTAGGGTATCAGCTGACTAGATAATGATGCTCCCAATCCTAGGCAGAAGGCCTACTAAGTGATCACAGAAACTCTGACGGTAGTACCTCTAGCTCCTCTGCCGTAGCGAACCTCGTCTCCTGTCCTGGGCCGTACACTGTGTGGTAATATGCCTCGTCCAAATATGGAAAGGTACCAGGTCCTCAGAGGGACGTAACAAGATACATAAAAGCATGCCATATATAAATACTGAATAAAAAATACAATAAAGGGGTATGCTACCATCTAAGTGAATGCAATATGAGGATAACTGTGAGTATATGGGAAGGTTTAGGCTAGACATATGTTGACGTAATTCACCAGTCATGACAACCGGCTAGTATATGCCACACATGCCCCCTATAATACGGGTGTAGGAATACAATAACGTCCAACGTTCTATAGAGTGTGGTATCTATAATATCACCAAGTAACGTTTAACACTCTACAGAATATGGTATCTGTAATATATATATACGTTCGTATCACTCTGTCGAGTGCAGTGTCAGTATAAAGGAGTGGAGTGTCCCATATGCCTACTAGTCGTCCTTCCCGCCTAATGTATATATCCAAGTCGAATACTCGACGTGCATACTCCGTATCTAAATGCCAAGTCTCTACACTGAAATAATCCTGAATTACTTACTAACCGTGATGCATGTCACATGTACCGATAGCTAGTCGAGCACGCGAACCTGCATCCCAATAAGAAATTATCCCCATGAACGTGTGAAGTGTCAGGTCTCGGGAGATATCAGAGTATCCTCCAATGGGGTGAGTCACTACGAACTAGGTCAAGTATACTAATCATCGACGTATTCGTCGACAACACCCGAGTCAATCTCGGACGCGTACAATTGTATAAAGTAAAAGTAACAAGAATACAATACAACATATGCATAATTTAAATTAGACAGTAAATTGGGGTGATTACTAATTATTAATTACTATCTAGTCTAATTAATTACCATCTAATACACATGCAAATATATAGGGTTTCCTTTCTCATTGCCCGTGTCCAATTCCATTATACACGATGCAATGATATAACGATAGGATACCAGGAAGGAGGGGTTGGTGATCGAGTACTTGATCGTCAGAACTAGGGTGTCTCGTTGATGTGTTCTCCGGTGTGGCAGAGTTTCGGTGTCGCACGGCGGCAAGACAACAGCGGTAGCGGCAGCGCAGCACTGCAGTAGTCGTAGCAGCGGCAGCGAAGGTCTGCAGCGACGGGGCGACGTTGGAACTGTTCCTGGTGGAGGTCGAGTCATGGGGGACGTCGGGGTAGGCCAGCCTACGGCGGTTGGGGCTGCTGGAGTCTGTGGCCGGGGTCGGGGTAGTCGATTTATTTGATAGGAGGTTGACGAGGGTGATGGGAAGGAGATAGTGGCGACGGTGGATAGGTGTCCGGTCAGGCGGTAGTGGCTTGGAGTGGCGGTGGCGGCCTGAGGCGGTAGGGATGGCTGCCCGGTCGGGGATGCTTGGTTAAGAAGAAGGGGTCGGCTTGGGTTTGAGGTGGAATGAGATAGGTTGTTAGGGTTTTAGGTTAGAGGATGTGTATTTATACATATATGAGGGGATTAGGGTTAACCTTGGTTTTGGGCCGGTCTGACTCCTTTGTGTGGGGGCTAGTCCTTATGGGAGATGCACAGGGCTTGGTTAGGCCTTGTTTTGTGTGAACTTAACCTCAAATTAATTAAATTAATTACAACTTAATGCGCAAGGCGCTCATTTATGAATATTGTATAATTAAAATGGGACGCAATAAGGAGTATCTATGGTTACACTATGGTCTGAGGGGTAGCCTGGCATGTCTATGAGATGTTCGTGACCTTGGGTGGAAGATAACTACTGGTGTGGTGCTCTATCCTCGAAACAATATCAAGGTATATTAGGACATATAATTATTGCACATTTATTCCAATTGTATCCAATTAAATCTAAGTCTCTCAATTTAGTTCAAATTAAACCCTAAATTGGTCGAGGGTTTTACGGTGGTTATGCTAGACTACACCGTCGTTGAACTTGTTTCTTTCTGTTATACTTTGGCTTGTTGTATTTTTGTACCTTGTTACGTCCCTCTGAGGACCTGGTCCCCTGCCAGTTTTGTAACATAGACGATTACAGAGCCATTGGAGTTGCTGATGGAGTTGCATGTCTTGCGGGCATTTGTTCTAGGTACTCATATCATTTCTACAGGCATTATGTTTATTTTATTCATATTATTATTCATCTACTGTTGTAGCATAGTTTTTATAAACTCATATTTCTTCTCGAGTCTATTCGAGTTTGTGTGTTATTGGGCGGCCGACTTTAGCACATGTAGCTCTTTCTTGTATATTTTTGTTCATTGTGGAATGAGACATAGATGGTTATATTTACTGGATTATTTAGATGGTGACCATTTTTATTATAGCTTATACGTATTCGAGTCGGACCAGAGTCTGGTCGAATTCGTAGCTGGCGTGTCGTGTATTCCTGGTCCTATGTATTTTGGGACTAGGCGTGACTCTCTCTGAGCGGTTGTTCCACCCTGACGAGTCTGAATAGATGGATAGTCCTTAAGCTGATGTGCTGATGATCATAGGTCAACATGTACCCAACCTCTTTCTGCAAATGTCTCTAGTATGTCCCATCTTCCCGCAATACGCACATTGGGCAACGAGATAATTCTGTCTCTGTGGCTGCTTCTGCTGGATGTGTCCTCGAACTGGTGCCTGGTGCTGATGCTGCTGTTGGTACGACCTCTGTTGCTGTTGGAAGTGTGGGCACTTGGCCAGTCCTGTGTTACACTTGTTCCTTCAGAAGTATCGTATCCGCTCTTGGGCCTGAGGTCCAAGTTATCTTCAGCATTCTTGGCATCCATCAGAATACCCTCAAATGTAGCAGTGCATCATCCTGAAGTATGAGACTTAATCTCTCTATTCAACCCCTTCCTGAATTTTTGTGCTCTGTCTCCTGGGTCTTGAATCATCGATGACGCAAATCGACTCAAACGGCAAAACCTCGCAGCATATTCGTCAACTAACATGCTCCCTTGGACTAAGTCATGGAACTGACTTTCTAATGCTCCCAAAGCTACGTCAGGAAAGAACTTCTCCTTGAAGAGCTCCTTGAAAGCCTCGCAAGTAAGTCCTTCATCAGTAAGTCTCGGATCTGTATGATACCACGTCAGCGCGATATCAAACATCTGACTGCCAGCGACCTCGATCAAAAGAATCTCTGAAATCTGCACCAAACGCAAGTTCCACTCTATATCCTTTATCCAGTCGTCAGCGTAGAGTATCCCTTCGGTACCTTTGAACTCTCGAGGCATCATCCTCTTGAAGTCCACTATAGTACCTGTCCTCTGGTGCTGCTGACCGGGATGTTGCGGTTGTCGTGCTACTCCCTCCACAGCCTAAGAGCCACCTGATGAGCATTCTCCATGCTCTCTCTCATTAGCTTTGTATGTGCCTGGTGTGCCTCTGCTTGTACCCTCTAAGCCTCAGCTTAAATACGCTGAGCTTCTGCTGTCACTCTTTGGGCCTCTAACATGCCTTGGATCAGTGTGAACATCTGTGCCCCATAAGTGGGCACACCTCCTGGAATCGGAGTTAGTGGAGGTGGAAGGTTGTCCGTCACAGCTGGGATAATCCTCTGAACAGGTGGAGGAGGAATCCCTATAGCTGCAGATAATCCCACATGAACAGGAGATGTAGGAGGAACTCTAGATGTCTGTTCGTTAGGTCGAGAGATGGCAGACCTCTCTGAAGCTGCTGCTCCCAGTCTCAAAGACCTAGTCTTCGGCGGCATCATGAAGACAGATCGAAAAGAATAAATTAAGGTAATATATACGATATCATCAAGGAAGGACAGTAAAATTCCAAATGAAACAATCATTCAGAATAGCATTGTGAAGATCAAAATTTTCCTAGTGTGATTGAGCATACTCTCAACCTAAATCCTATTTCCTATATCCTATCGCAGGCTCGCAGTAGTACAACTAAGTTGTCGTACTACCACGACATCGCACAACTTGCGAAGCTTGACCTGCATGGGTCGTTACTAAAAATATGTCACGACCCGAACCCAAAATTTGGGCATGAGTCATGGGGACGTCCAGCCTACGCCGCAGCATCGATTATAGAACGCTGTCTAAGTCTCAATAATACACTAAATATAACTCATAACCTGTCAATGATACATAATGAAATAAATATTTCTCAATATCTCATAATGTATACTCCTTCACAATAACTATAAGAATAAATGGCACGATAAAAAATAAGAAGAATAACATAAGCCATTTCTAGGTCAAAATAGTTAAACTAGGTCAACTCTAGGTCAAACTAGTCAAACTTGGTCAAACTAGTTATTTCTAGGTTGTATGAGTCCAACTCTAGGATATAGAGTCCATACACTTTGATGTTGGGTCCATACCTTATGTATCTAAGTAATACTAGTTATTTTAGGATACTCGAGTATCGATACGATACCGTATCTCAAGATACTCAAGATATTCTAATATAACTATCTAATAGTATAACTAATGTATATACTAGTTAGTAATACTAAGTACTATGCATATTACCTAACTATTACACCCATAATCCATAATATCTTAATAACAAGTACACCTTGGTTCGTTACCCCAATCGTAGGTTAACTAGGATATCCTATCACTTGTCACGACCCGCACCCAGAATTTGGGCATGAGTCGTGGGTACGTCCAGCCTACGCCGCAGCATCGGCGGTAGAACGCTATCTATGTCTCAATAATATACTAAACATAACTCACAACGTGTCAATGATATCAACTCCATAATTGGTACAATAAAATAACATCTCTCCACATCTCATAATGTATACTCAATCACAATAACAATAAGAATAAATGGCACGATAAAAGATAAGAAGAATGACATAAGTCAAACACAATATCTCAAAATAGAGATAAACCACAGTCTAGCTGTCCAACATAATAAGTCTCCACAAGTCTCAAATTAAACTCCACATAAGTCTCAACATAACTAAAATAACCTCAAAATAAGTCTCAAATACATAAGATAAATGATGTCTAAACAGCTGTAGGTAGTGTCTCCTGTAATGGAATAGACTCCTCCAATATCTCTGGTGTGTAGTTTGCGTCAATACCTGGTCCATAATATATAGGACAGAATTCCTCAAGATCCTCTGAAAAAACTATCCATTCAGGATTGGAGCAAAGTACAAGCACTAACAACAGTCCCACATATATTGAAAAAACTATAATACAGTGTAAAGAAATACATGATGGATATAAATACAGGAAATAAACGATACTGGAATAATGAAATACTGGAAATAAAATACTGGAAATAGAAATATTGGAGCATATGTCATCATCAATGTTACACTAGCAATGAACAGAAGTACAAGTACATGGTAGAACAATGACTGGAATATAAGTGAATGCTAGAACAATAACTAGAACATAGGGGAATGCTAGATCAATAAACTAGAAATACAAGTAGAGACTATCTAGCTATGTGTGTGAAACATCAGCATATCATGTGATCGGCTTGGGACTGATCGGGCTTGTTACATATGATGTATGTTATATATCTAGAATCATAGAGATAATCAACATAATAAAAACTGTCAATTACATAGTGTCAGAATTATGTACGTTATACAACTAGAATCATAGAGATAATCAACATAATAAAAACTGTCAGAGAATGTACTCGCCTGTGGTCCTCTGCAAGAAATACCAATGTCATATTTTCGAGGTCTCGTCTGAATAATCCAACAGTCCTATAGACATTATTTAAGAATAATATAGAATCAGTCGATACACTAACATACATACAATCATAAATACACTGAACTCAGAGACTACGCTAGGGCTGCTACTTGTTATATAACAGGGTCAAGTGTGTGTCTAGCTGAACGGTTGTCACATCCTCAATGTTGTGCATAATCAGACAGTCAATTACTAACATATGTCTCGCCAGTATGTTAGCGTACATAAGGCAGTCTACTCATAATTACTCAAGGTCACAGGTCAAAGTAAATACGGGATCTCCATAATTAACCTAGAGGCATATAGTATAAATACAAATATGTTCATACTAGTATTAGTATTTTATTACATATATATTTTTTTATCCATATATATATATATATCAACCAATATTATATGCATACTAATTGGAATATTATACACGTGCGTGTACGTATATGCATACGAGTTTGGGTTATTGCATGGTCTCATGCAATCACCATCTAATAAACTTGTCATGGAGCAATACGCTAGATCCTAACGGTGTTCATATATATACATGTACAAACATGAAAGTAATAACTCAAACCTGTGCGTGCGTGAACGAGGGGGTATTCGAATCGAGGTGAGCTATCGGGTTGTCGATGACAACGTTCAGTCTTCGAGGGATTCAATCAAGGAGGGAAGGTGCTGTAGTTTCGTCGGTAGAGTCGAGGGAAGTGGATCAGGTGATCGGTTTTTATGCGATGATGGGGCTGCACTGTTGAGGAGGAGAACGGAAGTTCAGCATCGAGGGGATGATGGCAGGCGGTGCAGCGAGGGAGGTCGACTGTTGTCGTTTAGTCGATGGCGGGAGACAGCATTGGGGTTCAGTCGATCGGGTCTGCGAGCAGGGAGAAAGGGGGCGGTGGTGCTGGCAGTTCAGGCGGTTTGGGGTGGCCGGACTCGGCTGCTCCGATTGGGCTTCCTGCGAGGATGGCGAGGCAGGCGTTCAGTCGATGAGGGTTGCCCACAGGTTGTTGTCGGCTTCAGGCAGGTCGGGTGGACTGGACAGGTGATGGTGGTTCAGGCGTGGTGGAGGCGGTAAACGGTTGAGGCGGGTTAGAGATATTCTCAGGCGAGGGGGCTTCGGGCTCCGGCGTTAGCTGCTCGGCAGGGTTCAGGAGGCTTGGGGAGATGATGAACCGGAGGGAAAAAAGTTACGGCTAGGAATAGTTTAGGGTAAAAGAAAAAATAAAGAAAAGAGGTTATATATATATATATATATATATATATATATAGGAAATACGGTTGGGTTTGAGGTTGACCTAGAAAGTTGGGCCTCGTCAACATCCTCCTTGGAAAAGGGCTTTGCTTCTCATGTAGATATTCAAAGACTAGGATTGCATTGTTTCAAATTGTAGGGCTAAGGTTTAATGTGGGTTGATGTTAAGTGTTACATACTCCAAAATTATGGAGAAAATTCACATGAAGGAAAATTGGGTTTCTTCATGTATTGGTCCAATGGGGTATAGACACCTCAATGCACTTTTGCACAAAAGTGCCCAATAATTAAAAAATTGCACTAAGTAGGTTTTTGGAATAATTTAATTAAAATTAATATAATTGGTGTTCTAAAATTAATTAGAAGTACATAGGATTAAAATTAGTTGGGTCACAAGTGTCATGAATAAAGAAGACTCGGAATAGAATATTATCATAATTTGGGTTGCACAAAAAATAGTCAAGATTGTGCCTCCAATTTCGATTGGAACGCACAAGGATACGAAGTTATATTTATACAAAATTAAATATAATCGTTTGCGATGAATATTGTGCGACTAAAATGAAGCACAAGAAGGCATAATTATGAGTTACACAGAGATCAAAATAGATGGCTAGCACGTCTAGGACAAGGGTGTAAAATTTATCGCTCCAATTATTGAAGCAACGGTAAGGTACACCAATCAATTAAAATCAGAGCAATTAAATAAAAATAAATATCATGAAATATTAACACATTAAATTAAATAATGAAAAGACAAAAATATGCCTATTCTGGAATATGGTAGTAACATCACTAGTAACTCTTAACTTAATTCTAGAATTGGGTATCAGTACACCCTGACTGATAGTCAAGCCTCCATATGCCCTTGTACCTACTGTTGGTTGGATGCTTGATACCCCAATTAATACTTCTGGCATGGACTACTTCCAACACTCAACTACCTAATCAAGTAGCAACTAACAATTGCTCAAACATATGCACTGCAGTAACCAATACCTTAAACCCGAACTGATGCACAATATCAAACTCTTATTTTTACTCTACATAACCACGCTCAAGCCATCCATGAATGCCCAAGTATCATAAGCTCACTAAAATTTTGTGTTCTCAGACCATGCCAACTGCACCTAAACTCACTGGTGCTATAGAGCCCGAGCTCCCCATACTTATTGCCTCTGTACATTAATGCGCCTATGCAGGCACTACCAGCACTTGCCCATACTGCTGAACACCCTCAATTGTCTGATACACAAGACAGTGTATCCTAAAGCTCCTAACTGCTCCTAAACTATCAGTTTGTTGTTGCTGCTATACAGCTAATTAGTGCACAAAGTGCACTGATAAGCATCTACCTCCTTTTAATACCATATGCACACATCCATATCTTCAAAACATAACACCTATATTGATGTATTGCACATCTCCCCCCCCTATCACCATTCGAACTCCCTACATCACTGCATAAAGCAAACCTCTAAATGCATTCCAAAAAACTTGACTGCCTTTACTGCTCTTGACACTAACTTATTGTGCACATCATGCACAACCCTGAGCAGAACCCTAATCGACTGATATATGTTATTGTCCAACACAGATGCATCATGTGTACTCGATCCAAGTATCTCCCCCTTTAATCCCCACCTACAACTGATGTATACTTCTAAAATAGTCCCCCCATCAGTCCACAACAGACCCAAACTTGAACATAAGACTGAACACTACTAAATATAAATCTATACACCTAGTGTAGTTCATAAAAATATATATATATATATATATATATATATATATATATATACATATTAACACAAATTAGATTAGATATAAATTATATTAGGAAATGGTAGAATATATTCCATCAAACACGTGGAGTGCATCGTACGGTTATATTGAAGAATAAGAAGTTATATAGGAAGCTGTCCAAGTGTGAGTTCTTTCTGGACAAAATAGATTTCTTGGGACATATGGTGACTGGTGAACAAATTTCAGTCGATCCGAAGAAAATCGTAGCAGTGGAATCATGGAAGACCCCAAGTTCAGTGGCAGAGATCAGAAGTTTCTTGGGTCTGGCAGGTTACTACAGGAAGTTTGTGCAAGATTTTTCTAGGACTGCTGAGTCGATGACGAGACTCACCAGGAAGGACGCAGAGTTTGTTTGGACATAGGAGTGCCAGGCTACTTTTAGGAATTAAAGATGAGGTTGACGTCTGCTCCTATTTTAACGTTGCTATCAGGGTCAGGAGGTTTCACTATTTATAGTGATGTATCGGGGAAAGGGCTGGGTTGTGTTCTTCAGCAGAATATAAAAGTGATTACGTATGCATCAAGATAATTACATCCTCATGAGAAGAACTATCATACCCATAATTTGGATTTGGCAGTAGTCATCTTTGTCTTGATGTTGTAGAAATACTATTTGTACGGAGAGCGTGTGGAGATCTTCACATACCACAAGATCTTAAAGTACATTTTTACTCAGAAGGAGTTTAACATGAGGCAGCGTCGGTAGCTGGAACTAATGAAGGATTTTGACATATATTTATAGTATCATTCGAAAAAGCCAATGTATTAGCCGATTCCTTGAGCAGGTACCCGTTTGCTATATTTTTTACACAGGATCGATATTTATTGGAGGATCTAGAAAGCTTGAGCATTGAGGTGATAGTCCCTGGTTTTGCTATACAGATGTAGGGGTTGTAGATATACTCAGAGTTAATGGACAGGATCAAGGCAGCCCAGTATGAGAATGTATCTCTGAGGCGCATTAGAGCTCAGGTGAGAGCAGGATTGGAGTTTCACTATTGCGGATGATGGTTCTTTGCAGCATGGTGCCGGATTATGTACGCCTAGTGGGGAGCTGAGTAGGGAGGTATTACAGGAAGCGCATCGCTCTCAGTATTCCATGCATCCAGGTGCCAACAAGATGTATCAGGATATACGAGAGATTGTGTGGTAGTATGGCATGAAGAGGGAGGTGGCACAGTTTGTATCCAGATGCTTAGTGTGCCAGCAGGTGAAAGCCGAGAGGCAGAGGCCAGGTGGATTACTTCAGCCATTACCCATTCCAGAGTAGAAGTTGGAGCATATTATTATGGATTTTGTGTCCGGATTTTAACGATCTCTAGGAAGGAAAGACGCGATTTGGGTCATCATTGACAGGTTGACCAAGTCGGCCCACTTTTTTTCTTTCAAGGTGTGTTTGTCTATGAAGAAGCTGGTAGAGATGTATATGAGGCAGATTATCACGATACAAGGGGTTTCCGTCAGCATAGTCTCAGATCAGGATAGTCATTTTACTTCTTATTTTTGGAGGAGTTTGCAAGCGAGTTTGGGTACCCAGCTCAAGCTCAGTACTGCATATCACCCCCAGAGAGATGGACATTCAGAGAGGACCATTCAGACTCTCGAGTATATATTGTGCACCTATGTACTAGATTTTAGAGGATCTTGGGAGGACTATCTCCATTTGGTAGAGTTTTCTTACAATAACAGCTACCAGGTTAGTATAAAGATGTCACCATTTAAGGCTTTGTACGGTCGGAGATGTCGTACTCCCTTGTTATCGAACAATTTTGGAGAAAGAGCTTTGCTAGGGCCAAAGATGGTTGTGGATGAAGTGAAGAAGGTTAAGATAATCAGAGACATACTTCGAGTAGCATAGGATAGACAGCGACATTGGGCCGATAGCCACCGGAGACCTTTGGAGTTTGGGGTATAGTTTTAGATTTTTATTTTGTGCTTGATATTGGTTGTTTGTTATAGATTAAGTTCTTAAGATTTTATTTTGTTCTAGGTTGGTTGTCTGGTGTTTCTGAGGATTTTTATGACATGAGACATGATTTATTTCGGTGGAGGCGGAAAGCTTAGTCCGTGATTCAACGGACCTTTCAGTATTCTCGAGAGGGCCGATGCAGTTGCTTACAGACTAGACTTGCAACTTACATTGGAGGGAGTGCACAATATATTTTATGTATCGCAGTTGAGACAGTACATGGCAGATCCTAGTCACGTATTGGATCACTCGGAGATAGAGGTGGGCCCTACTCTTAGCTATCCAGAGCAACCAGTTGAGATTCGGGATCAGAGAGAGAAGGTACTGAGGAACTAGATCATTCCCTTCGTACATGTCGTATGGAGGTATCACTCTCCGGGTGGGTCTACCTTGGAGAGGGAGGATGAAATGCGAGAGCGTTATCCATATTTGTTTGTACCTTGAGGTATATTCTTTCCTGATTTATTTTGTTTTCTGGGGGTAGTTGCATCTTTGAATTTCGTGGATGAAATTATTTTAAGGGTGGTAGACTTGTCACTACCACATTTTATATGAAGTATATTTTGGTTATTTCATAATTTATGTGCTTGTTGAATATTTATTTATTATATTATTTAATTACTATTAGATTTTAGATTTGATTTTTGACTTGTGTTAGTGGACTTAAGTAGATTAAACTAGACTCATGGACCAACATTAATCCAAGCTAGATTTAAGCCAAACAAACAAGCCCATTCATTAGGAGGATGACTTTTAGTTAAACCATTTGGATTAGAACCTTCATTCCTTAATTAATTCCTTCATGACAAGCCCCAAGGGGTATTATAGACTTTTTATAGTGACTTGGAGTAGGGGGTAAGGCCGGCCATAAGGGGGAGGAGAGAGACTCTCTCTCTCTCTCTCTTTATCCATTTATTTCAGTTCTAGATCTAGAATTTTTCTCTTTCAAATTATATTATCCCTCCACTAAACCCAACCTAAATTCCTTTCTAATTCCTTTTCTACTCACCATTGGATGCTATTGGAACAAGAAGGAGGCAAGGATCTTCAAGGAGGAGGAAGGAGCACAAGTTGAAGGCTCTTGACACTCATTTAGAGACTTCCATTAAAAATCCATCTTTAAATATGTACAAATAAGTTTTTCTCTCTAATTAGACTCTAAATATGTAGTTTAATCATTAGGAATCCTCCCATATACTAAGACTACCCATAGGAAGTGGAATTAGGTTCATAGGAGGCCTATGGAAGAAGTTATGTGGTATTTTGTGTAAAATTTTGGAAAATTTCGAGATTGTCACATCATTGTTTGTCAATAGGTCAATTAGACCAAATTGAAATGTGTTTGGTTGTGTGAGACTAGTGTCGTCTCCGCAATTGGATACATATAGGCCGTATCACGACAATTTGGCAATACAAGTTAATTTGGGTGGTTTTCTTTTGACACGGGGGTTTGAGCATGTCAAATTTTAACACGGGCACGCGAATGAATAGTTTTCGTAGTACTTCTAATTGTGATTCTAGACTTGCTCGTGTCCTTTGGGATACGTTTGGTGGTCTGGTGAAGCCGTATCATAAGCATATTATAGATTTAGTGTGATATGGTGTGATGAACTCCACGTGTTCGATAAAATGTATTCAACCCTTTCCTAGTGTAATTTATATCTATTCTAATTTGTTTTGATATATATATATATATATATATATATATAATACTAGGTGTATAGATTTATATTTAGTAGTGTTCAGTCTTATGTTCAGGTTTTGGTCTGTTGTGGATTGATGGGGGGACTATTTTAGAAGTATACATCAGTTGGAGGTGGAGATTAAAGGGGGAAATACTTGTATCGAGTACATAGGATGCATCTGTGTTGGACAGCAATTTTTGTCAGTCGATTAGGGTTATGCTCAGGGCCCTCTGGGGGCAAGAATGTTCCCACCAACCGGGAGATACCCCATATGAAGAGTATGTTCCCACCAACCGGGAGTTGGAGGACTCGGACCCTTGGTTTGTGGAGGTGTATCAGGAGCTGATGTGCCACTACTTCGTGTGCACCACTTTTTATGAAGAGCCTTCTGATTTGGCTTACACCACTAAATGGACGTCCTACCTCTTCTTCCACTGGGCCAGGGCCGCCAAGTCGGGGAAAGTCTTGGGGGGCAAGAATGAGCCCGTAAATTTGTTTGGGCGTGCTCAGTACCCAGGTCGTCGAGGATCTTATGGAGGATGCTAAGGCTCCAGATCAGATTCTCCATGACGGGGTAGGAAAGTATCCTGAAGGCACTAAGGCCTACAGTTACTTGATGCGCTGCCGCAGGCCTCTGTCTAAGGAAGCCCGGTTGGCTAGTTTTCTCTCTATATGGCTGCGTCGAGTAGTGGTGCCCTGCATCGCGTTCGTGGACCGCATTCACCGGAACATCCTGTAGCCTGCCGTTCGTCTGATGTTTGGGGCAAGACTGGGCTTGCTCCCTTCTATGGTGTGTCGTATACAGGCTGGTTTGAGAGCAATGACTGATGGGCTGCTGTCGATGAAGCTCGACGTGATAGCTTTTCCAGGGTAGAATTACAATACCTATACCTGATGGGATGGTTAATTCTCCACAACCCCCGGGTGATGTCTCCCGGCTCTGGCAGTAGTTCGGGGGGTAGTTTCTTGCTGAACTACAAGGACTCTCCCTGGAATATGAACACAGTTTTAGACTGTCGGCTGGTGTTGAACCTCAACCATGGCTGCAAGCTCCTCTGCATTGTCCCTTCTGTTCATCATAATCAATCGGGGATTAGGCTGGAGGATTTAGGTGGAGAGAAGACCAATCTTTCTCCGGAAGCCTTTAATTGGTTGGTCTGTATCAGACCCTCCCATTTGTTGTATAGAAGCGAAGATCATTGCTTCTTCGAGCCCTACTTGCCCAGTCCGTTCGTCAGGCAGTTTGGGAACGATCAGTTGCACGTGGGCAATACCGTCACCAGCTTCAGGTCCAGGGGCAGACTCATTGATGGAGCCAGAGGATGGCGGTATTTTATCATGGGTTGCACGGGGGCTATCTTTATTGTGCCGGTCGTTACAACCTCCACGGAGCAGCGCATCCTCCATTCGTATGCCCAGTTCTATGTGGCGATCAACACCTTCCATCGCGATTTTGACATGCGTGGAAGCTTTAGGGTGTCTCCTCCCAAGCCCGGGGGAAGAGTCAAAGTTCCCTTGGTTTCTTCTGACGAGGACGAGGAGTTCGACACTCCGGATGAGCCTCTGGTGTCGGGGCCGAGGTGTGAAGTGCCTCCGCCTGCGGGGGCTTTGGTAGTCCCTGGGAAGCGAAGGGCTCCTGCTCCCAAGGAGGCTTCTCTTCGTAAGAGGAGGAAAGAGACGGTTGCTCGTCCTCTCCATGTTCTTGGTATTGAGGCTCCTAGGAGTGAGCCTGCATCTCCCCATGTCAGGGATGATCCTTTGGTTGGAGGTTCCTCACCTTTTAGAGAGGGACCTTCTACAGTTCTGGCTGGCGGCACCGAAGAATCTTCGCTAGAGGTTACAGTCGCTGCTACTGCTCCAAGTAGTAGAACGAGGTCGCCTGCGTGGCCGAGGCAAATGAAAGAATCTTTTCCTAGACCAGCAACGGATAAAACTCCTGCCGTATCCGTGAGCATGACTAGAAAGATTCCAGCTGACCAACCTCGACTGCGTCTTGGTGAAGGCTTGGTAGAGCACTTGGCGATGTCGGTTGGCCCACCCCCTTCTCCAGGTATGACAGTTCGCATTGCGTCATTAAGACGTGATTTAGCTACATCGGTTGTAGATGCGACGTATATACCATTGGCTACGGGTAAATGTCATCTCTATGTCTTCTTTTAGAAAGATTACCATCATATTGATATCAACTTTCTTGTCCTCTTTTCAGGGGACGACGTCTACGGAGAGTATAGCGTTGAAGCGCCTTCTGGCTCTGCTCCAGCTCCTAGCGATGATACAGAGGCGCCTGACTTCGAGAAGAAAATATCTTCGGGGGCCAGCTCGCCCTGAGTGGTTTCGTCATCTCAAGAGGAGGACGAACCCGTTATCGTGACCTCGCCTCTCGCGAGTATGATGATGACTTCGACCGTCGTTGTCACACCTCCTTCGGTCACACCGCCCGTCGAGGCGGCAGCTGTGGCCACCTCGTCTGCAATCATCCCTGGAGGGGGACTTATAAATATCGCGACCACTCCTGGCGTTCAATCGAATCTAGTTGCGCTGACCGAGCAACATACTAGCCTCTTTTACACCGGTTTGAAAATGCTGATATCAATGGTGTTGGCGAAGAATCTAGACTTCGAGCGTCTGAAGAAGGCCTCTCAGTTTTCGATCGGGGCTGTCAGGGAGTTCGGCGATTCTGGAGTAGCTGACGCCCTGGAGGCGATAGTTAATGGTTTGGAGCAACCTATTAACGAATACTTGCAGCTGACTCGGGGCAGTCTTGTCGCTGAGGTCCAGGCCAGATACGACCTCATGATTGCATGGCTAACTAAACAACTGGAAAGCCTAGACAACTCCATCAAAACACATAAGCTGGAAATGGATGAAAGAAAAACTGTCGTAGAGGAGGCTCTTGCCCTTCAGACGAAGTGCCAATCCGAGCACGAAGGGAACGTTGCGAGGGCTCGCATGTCACTACCACATTTTTTAGGAAAGGATATTTTGATAATTTCCTATTTAAATAAATATTGTGCATGGTAAATAATTATTTGTTGTATTATTTAATTATTGTTAGTTATTATTTAATTATTTTAGACTTATTTTAGTGGACCCAACTAGTTTAGTTTGGACCCATGGACCAACATGAATTAATTAGTTAGACTTGGCCCATTTAGAAAGCCCATAGTTAAGGAGATGGATTAAATTAATTAAATGATTAGACTAGAAGCTTCCTTCCTTAATTATTTCTTCATGAGAGGCCCCAAGGGGTACATTGGGCATTTTATAATTGCTTGGGGGAGGGGCTATGGCCGGTCTATTAAAGAGGGAGGGAAATTTCTCTCTCCTCTCATCTCATTCCAAATCTAGATCTAGAATTCTTCCACTACCAAATTCCCTCCATTCCCAATCCAATTCCCTACCAAATTTATTCCAAATTCTTCCCAATTCACCATTAGAGAAGGATGAAGCAAGGATCTAGAAGAAGGAAGCAAGGATCTACAAAGAGGAGCAAGGATCTACAATTTGGAAGCAAGTTCATCTCAATTGGAGGTTTCATTGGGAATCCACCTCCCAATAGGTATAATTCAGATTTTCCCATTTAAATAGCTTCTAAATCTGAGATTTAATCATGTAAAATCAACCTATATGTATGTAGTACCCATAGGACTTTGTTTTGTGTTCATAGGAGACCCATGGAGAAAGTTATGGTGCTTTTTGTGTCAATTTTGTTGGAATTCCGAATTTATATTTTGTTGTGTGTGTCAATTGATCCTATAGATCAATTGAACATGAGATTTGTGTTTGAGGCTAGTGTCGTGTCCATATTGGGATACTTGTGGTTCGTATCCCAACTATTTGGTGATACGTGTTATTTGGGGGTTTTCCTCCGACACGGGGCTTTGAACATGTCGTATTTTGACACGGACACATAGATCTACTTTTGACGCTTTGATTTGTTCATAAATATTATTTGTGATTTGTTTGTGTCCTTCGGGGTGCATTTGATTGTGTGTTGGACTCGTGTCGCATGCGTATCCTAGATCTAGTGGGATACGGTGAGATACTCTCCAATTGTGTGTATTTTTGCATAGATCTAATTAATTGTGGTTCAATTCTTCATTTATAATTAGTATATATATATGGATATTAAATAATTATTTTGTGTATTTATTATAGTAATTATTGTAGCATAGATCTATATTTTGGGTGTGCTAATATAATATACAATATAATATGTAGCTTTCTTGCATGCAAATATATATGTTACTACTTGTTAAATAATATAATTTATACATAAAATGTTTTATAAAATATATTTGTTTGTTTAATTGTGTAATTATATTATTTATAATTATTATGTAATTATTTGGATATTAATGTAAATATTTTAGGTGTGCTTCTAGCCATATAAATTATATGTTCTTTGTTAAATATTTGAAGGTATAAGTTTATGTGTATATTAATATATATATGTACATTTTTGTATTAATGGTTTATATATATATATATATACTGTTTTATATATTCTATTTATATATATATATATATATATTGTTTATATATTCTGTTTTTATATATATAATTATATATATACAACTTATTTTAGTGACAGTGAATTAATGACAATAAAAAAAACTATCATTAATTAGCCGACTAATAGCAGCCGCTGTAGCCTTCGGGCAATTAATGACAAACCTGTCATTAATTGCAGCAGCGGGAAACAGCAGCTTTTCTGCGACGCTTTTCTGCGACAGTTTAACTGTCAGCGAAAACCAAAGCAGTGGCAGTTTATTATTTGGGTTTCGGTGACAGTCCTTCGGTGACAGTCCCGACTGTCACTATTTAAACTGTTTTGATTTGATCCTATTTTATTCACTATTTTTCAATGACGCTTTGACAGATTTAATGTATATATTATATATTATAATTGTATATATATATATGTATATATATATGTGTTTTGTGAGGAATAATAATTGTAATAATATATTATGTTATTTATATAAATATTGGGTTGTATATATATTATTTTAGGGTATATATTAATTATATTATTAGTATACTTTGTGTGAGTTCTTTTTGAATCTAATTTGATTCCTAAATTATTGTAGTTTATCTCTATATTATTTTATAGATGTCTTGCGAGGTTGACTTTGGGTTTGACCATGTTTGACTTTAGTGGACTTTAGAGTTGACCATAGTTGACTTTTGACTTAGAATTGACTTATTGACCTAGAAATTGCCTAGTTTGACTTGTTCTCTTTCCGGGACCTTGTATTAATGTGGTATTCCATATCTAGGTCTTCGAGGCACCGAGTCAGACATTTGTGAGACTGTTCATTGGACTTCAGGCGAGTACATTCTCTGATAGTTTCTCATTTATGATATCCTCTATGTTCGTTGTATCTAGTGTAGATATACATGTTCTCTTGACACTATGGTTACACGGATTGGTATATCCGGATCTCGTCATGAGATGTTATTCCTTGGTATATGGTGTATATGGTGCAAGTATTGTTTCATTGGTTATCTTGTACATGTATAGACACCGATTCTCGAGGAGATTAGCTATCTTCTTGGGGAATCTCGTGCCATAACGTACCGTGGTTGGATCTATTATACCAGTCGGGGGGGGGAGTATTTTAGTGTAGATATGTGATCATACCCTCCTTGTGCATGTCTTGTTCCTTGTGAATGTTGATCATACACCGCACGTATAATCAGCCAGGCCATTATACTCTTGTGCAAGTTCCTAAGCCGATCACATGTTAAAGCTAGTACTCACACACTTAGTCATTAGTATTCTTGTTCTATCAGCATATTGTTTATTATTATATTTCTTTCCTGTACTTCCTTATTGTCTATACATTTCTTGTATCTATTTATGCATCTTGTTTATCCACAGCTACTTACTGTTACATAGTTTTTATCATTATTTGAGAACTGCTGTTAGGGTTGTACTCTGCTCCTTTCCTGACTGGATATATTTTTCCAGATGACACTGAGGAGTACCCTACCTATTATGGACCCCAGGATGTTGTGGGTTTAGATTCTGAGACCCTGGCTCAAGAGGGACTTATCCCAACTGAGACAGTTGACCCTGGAGTTGTAGCTTTATAGT
Source organism: Iris macrosiphon (assembly GCA_036927795.1). Lineage (NCBI taxonomy): Eukaryota > Viridiplantae > Streptophyta > Magnoliopsida > Asparagales > Iridaceae > Iris > Iris macrosiphon. The sequence continues at coordinate 111,171,645 of JAYESA010000013.1, forward strand.
TTTGTAGTATTCTTTTGTACTGGATTTGTCTCCAGCATATTTCTGTATTTTTCTTCAGACTCATTGATGTATTATTTTAGACTCATGAGTTGTATTGTGACTATTCTATTCTTATCTGATTCGTGTTCATTCTATCTTAGTTCTGTGATTGAGTACACTATCTTTTGGTGGTTCATTATATTAGATAGACTTTCTAGACAGCATTCTACCGCCGATTCTGCGGCGTAGGCTGGGCGTTGTTTCCGACTAGTACCCTTACCCCGGGTGCGGGTCGTGACACGTTTTTGGTGGTGGCCCATGCAGGTCTAGCTTCACAAGTATGTGATGTTATGGTAGTACGACAACTTAGTTGTACTACTGCGAGCCTGCGATAGGATATAGGATATAGGCTGAGATACTCAATCACATCTAGGAAAATTCTTTTGATTCAACTATACTCCTTTGACGTTGATACTTGATCTCTTAAACTGTCCTTTCCTTGAATATCTTACATCTTGTGCCATATTGATTCTTTCTTTCGCTTTGTCTCAGGATGCCGCCTAAGACTAGATCACAGCAAGGGAGAGCAGTTTCTGAGAGGTCTGCGACATCCCGAGGGCCTGCACCAGTCACTTCTCCGGTGATTGGAGTGTCAGCTGCTTTCGGAGGTCCACCACCCACTCAGAGGACTGTGCCAGCTGTATCTGAGGGGCTTCCACCTCCACCTCCTGTGCCAGCAGAGACGTCACAGATGTTTACTCTGTTTCGTGAGATGCTCGAGGCACAGAGGGCTCAGTCGGAGGCACATCAGAGGCAGACCGACGTTCTACGGCAGGGCATCGAGAGTGCTCATCAGCTTGCTCGTGCTGTAGTTGAGAGAGGAGTTCCGGTCCAGCAGCAGGTTGTTCCTCAGGTTGCTCAGCTTCAGCCAGGCAACATTCAGGACTTCAAGAAACTGGAGCCTAGGGTTTTCAAAGGGACGGAGGGCATCGTCTATGCTGATGATTGGCTCGAGGACATTGAGCGTCTTATGAGGGTGTCCCGTCTTTCTGAAGATCTGAAGGTTGAGGCGGTAGGACTTCAACTGTTCGACGTCGCTCGTACCTGGTTCAGGAATGAGCCGATTCTAGTTGACGCAGGACAATCTTGGGAGGTATTCAGGGACCTTTTCAAGAAGAAGTTTTTCGCCCGGATAGACAGGCTTGACTTGGGGAGACAATTTGAGAGTCTCATTCAAGGAAGCATGTCTGTGGAGGAATACGCTGCAGAGTTCGGTAGGCTGAGCCGATTTGCAGAGTATCTGGTGAGGGAGCCGGAGGTTCGAGCTATTCGTTTTCGAGAGGGTCTAAACTGGGAGGTGAAGATTCTTATTCCGTCTTTTTATGAGACATACTCAGAGATACTTGCGGAGGCACGCAAGGTTGAGCGGGATCTGGGTTTGAAGACCAAGAGAGACCGTGATTCTTTTCTGGGGGCCAACGGCAGTGCAGTATCTGCCAAACGTCCTCATTTCCAGTCCAGACCTTTCCAGCAGCCACAGCAAAACCAGACTCCAGCTAGAGCGCCTTTTCACCAGGCACCTCAGCAGCAGAGGCAGTTACAGCAAGCTCTATGCAACTTCTGCAAGAAGCCCGGCCACATCTGGGAAGTTTGCAGAAAGAGGCTAGGAGTTTGTTTGTATTGTGGTACTGAAGGGCATCAATTGAGGGAGTGTCCTCGTCGTGCAGTTCAGGGAGCAGCTCCAGCTCCGAGGGCACAGATGAGACCACCTGCAGCACAACCGAGGGGACCGCTTCCGACACAGCAGTAGCGTTTTGTCCAGCATCAGCAGCAGGGAGGTGCTCGACAGGGATGAGCGTTTGCTATGACCGTCGAAGAGGAGGAACCCACAGGAGATGTCATCGCAGGTTCTATTCTTCTTGATTCCATTCCAGCTTTAGCTTTGTTTGATAGTGGTGCTTCCCATAGTTTTGTATCTGTTTCTTTTGCTCTAAAGCATGGTTTGGTAGTTGAGTCTTTGCTTAGGACTTGCAAGATCATGACCGGGGGAGGCATTATCCTGGTTAATGATATTTGCAAAGATCGGAGAGTTACTCTGGGAGGCCGGGAGTTGAGTGCGTGTCTACTTGTAATGCCACTTCCGAGCTACGACATTGTACTCGGGATGGATTGGTTGAGTAGGCACCGTGCTAGCATAGATTGTAGAGGAGGTAGAGTTTTGTTTGGTCCGCCAGGAGAGCCAGAGTTCGAGTTTGCTAGAGGAGCTGCAGAGCAGGAAGAAGGCATTATTTGTGGAGCTATGGTGGAAGACAAGGAGTTGCCACATCCGTTGATAGCAGAATTTTTGGATGTGTTTCCTGAAGAATTGCCAGGATTGCCGCCAGATCGAGATGTTAAATTTTCTATAGACTTGGTGCTAGGTGCAGAATTGATTTCGCAGCATGTCTATAGAGTAAACAACAGCGAGCTGGTCGAGTTGAAGAAGCAGGTGGATGAATTGCAGGATAAGGGGTTTATCAGATCGAGTTCTTCACCATGGGGAGCCCCGGTATTGTTTGTACCGAAGAAGGATGGATCGGTGCGTATGTGTATTGATTACAGGGCTTTGAATAATCTCACTATCAAGAATAAGTATCCTTTGCCACGGATTGATGATCTGTTTGATCAGTTGAGTGGTGCGAAGGTGTTTTCTAAGATAGATTTGAGATCAGGCTACCATCAGGTGAAGGTGAAGCCGGAGGACATACCGAAAATTGCTTTTAGAACTCGGTATGGTCAGTTCGAGTTTATGGTGATGCCGTTTGGTTTGACTAATGCACCGGCGGTATTTATGAACTTGATGAACAAGGTGTTCCACCAGTACCTTGACAAGTTCGTGGTGGTGTTCATCGATGACATACTCATATACTCGAGGACACCGGAGGAGTATGAGGAGCATTTGAGGATTGTGTTGGATGTGCTGAGGAAGGAGAAGCTGTATGGAAAGTTGTCCAAATGTGAGTTTTTCTTGGACAAGGTGGAATTCTTGGGGCATGTTGTGACTGGTGATGGTATTTCAGTGGATCCGAAGAAGATTTCAGCAGTGGAATCTTGGAAGACTCCGAGTTCGGTAGCAGAGATCAAGAGTTTCTTGGGATTGGCAGGCTACTACAGAAAGTTTGTGCAAGATTTTTCGAGGATTGCCGAGCCGATGACCAGACTCACAAGGAAGGATGTGGAGTTTGTTTGGACGGAAGATTGCCAGGCCGCTTTTGAGGAGTTGAAGAAGAGGTTGACGTCTGCTCCTATTTTGACATTGCCATCAGGGTCCGGAGGTTTTACTATTTATAGTGATGCATCGGGAAAGGGTTTAGGTTGTGTTCTTCAGCGGCATGGGAAAGTGATTGCCTATGCATCCAGGCAATTGCGTCCTCATGAAAAGAACTATCCTACCCATGATTTGGAGTTGGCAGCTGTCATATTCGCCCTGAAGTTGTGGAAACATTATTTGTATGGAGAGCGTGTGGAGATCTTCACAGACCACAAAAGCTTGAAGTACGTTTTCACGCAGAAGGAGTTGAACATGAGGCAGCGTCGGTGGTTGGAACTGATGAAGGATTTTGATATCTCTTTGCAATATCATCCTGGGAAGGCCAATGTAGTTGCCGATGCTTTAAGCAGGTATCCGGTAGCTATGTTCTTGACGCAGGATCGATATTTGTTGGAGGACTTGGAGAGCTTGGGCATTGAGGTGATTGTTTCGGGTGGTGCCATGCAGATGTGGGGATTGCAGATACATTCGGATTTGATGGATAGGATCGAGGTAGCACAGTATGATGACGTATCTTTGAATAGTATCAGAGCTCAGGTGAGAGCAGGATTGGAGGATGATTTCACTATTGCAGAGGATGGATCTTTGAGGCATGGAGTTAGATTGTGTGTGCCTAGTGGAGAGTTGCGAGAGGATATATTGCAGGAAGCGCATCGCTCTCAGTATTCCATACATCCAGGTGCTAACAAGATGTATCGGGATATGCGAGAGAGTGTGTGGTGGTATGGCATGAAGAGGGAAGTGGCACAGTTTGTATCCAGATGCTTAGTGTGCCAGCAGGTGAAAGCCGAGAGGCAGAGGCCAGGAGGTTTACTTCAGCCATTACCCATTCCAGAGTGGAAGTGGGAACACATTACTATGAATTTTGTGTCCGGACTACCACGATCTCCAGGAGGGAAAGACGCGATTTGGGTCATTGTTGATAGATTGACCAAGTCGGCCCACTTTTTGCCTTTCAAGGTGGGTTTGTCTACGGAGAAGCTGGCAGAGATGTATGTGGGGCAGATCGTTAGGATATATGGAGTTCCCGTCAGCATAGTCTCAGATCGGGATAGTCGTTTCACTTCTCATTTCTGGAGGAGTTTGCAGGAGAGTTTGGGCACTCAGCTCAAGTTCAGTACTGCATATCATCCCCAGACAGATGGGCAGTCAGAGAGGACTATTCAGACTCTCGAGGATATGTTGCGCACTTGTGTACTAGATTTCGGGGGTTCTTGGGAGGACCATCTCCATTTGGTAGAGTTTGCTTACAACAACAGTTACCAGGCCAGTATAGAGATGTCACCTTTTGAAGCTCTATATGGTCGGAGGTGTCGTACTCCTTTGTCTTGGGACGATGTTGGAGAGAGAGTTTTGCTTGGGCCAGAGATGGTTGTGGATGCAACAGAGAAGGTTCAGTTGATCAGAGACAGACTTCGAGTGGCACAGGACAGACAACGGCATTGGGCCGATAGCCATCGGAGACCCTTGGAGTTTGAGGTATAGTTTAGATTTTATTTTGTGTGCTTGTTCTTGGTTGTTGTTATAGATAAGTTCTTAAGGTGGTGTTTTGTTCTAGGTGGGTGGTTTGGTGTTTCTGAGAATTTCTCCGACACGAGGCACGATTCGCTTCGGTGGAGGCGGAAAGCTTAGTCAGCGATTCATTGGACCTTTCACTATTCTAGAGAGGGTCGGTGCAGTTGCTTATAGACTAGACTTGCCACCTGCATTGGAGGGAGTGCACAACGTGTTTCATGTGTCGCAGTTGAGACGATACGTGGCAGATCCTAGTCATGTATTGGATCACTCAGAGATAGAGGTGGGCCCTACTCTTAGCTATCCAGAGCAGCCAGTTAGAATTCTGGATCGGAGAGAGAAGGTGCTGAGGAACCAGACTATTCCTTTGGTGCGCGTCGCATGGAGGCATCACTCTCCGGGGGAGTCTACCTGGGAGAGAGAGGATGACATGCGAGAGCGTTATCCATATTTGTTTGTACCTTGAGGTATGTTATTTCTAGTTATGTTCTGTTCATTGTTATGTTCTGTTCATTAGTTAGTTGTGATTCTTTAGTTCTGTTCTGTGATTTTCTGGGGGTAGTTTTCGTCTTTGAATTTCGAGGACGAAATTATTTTAAGGAGGGTAGACTTGTCACTACCACATTTTCTAGGAAAGGGTATTTTGGTAATTTCCTATTTAAATAAATATTGTGCATGGTAAATAATTATTTGTTGTATTATTTAATTGTTGTTAGTTATTATTTAATTATTTTAGACTTATTTCAGTGGACCCAACTAGTTTAGTTTGGACCCATGGACCAACATGAATTAATTAGTTAGACTTGGCTCATTTAGAAAGCCCATAGTTAAGGAGATGGATTAAATTAATTAAATGATTAGACTAGAAGCTTCCTTCCTTAATTATTTCTTCATGAGAGGCCTCAAGGGGTGCATTGGACATTTTACAATTGCTTGGGGGAGGGGCTATGGCCGGCCTATTAAAGAGGGGGGGAAATTTCTCTCTCCTCTCATCTCATTCCAAATCTAGATCTAGAATTCTCCCACTACCAAATTCCCTCCATTCCCAATCCAATTTCCTACCAAATTCATTCCAAATTCTTTCCAATTCACCATTAGAGAAGGAGGAAGCAAGAATCTAGAAGAAAAAAGCAAGGATCTACAAAGAGGAGCAAGGATCTACAATTTGGAAGCAAGTTCATCTCAATTGGAGGTTTCATTGGGAATCTACCTCCCAATAGGTATAATTCAGATTTTCCCATTTAAATAGCTTCTAAATCTGAGATTTAATCATGTAAAATCAACCTATATGTATGTAGTACCCATAGGACTTTGTTTTGTGTTCATAGGAGACCCATGGAGAAAGTTATGGTACTTTTTGTGTCAATTTTGTTGGAATTCCGAATTTATATTTTGTTGTGTGTGTCAATTGATCCTATAGATCAATTGAACATGAGATTTGTGTTTGAGGCTAGTGTCGTGTCCATATTGGGATACTTGTGGTTCGTATCCCAACTATTTGGTGATACGTGTCATTTGGGGGTTTTCCTCCGACACGGGGCTTTGAACATGTCGTATTTTGACACGGACACATAGATCTACTTTTGACGCTTTGATTTGTTCATAAATATTATTTGTGATTTGTTTGTGTCCTTCGGGGTGCATTTGGTTGTGTGTTGGACTCGTGTCGCATGCGTATCCTAGATCTAGTGGGATACGGTGAGATACTCTCCAATTGTGTGTATTTTTGCATAGATCTAATTAATTGTGGTTCAATTCTTCATTTATAATTAGTATATATATATGGATATTAAATAATTATTTTGTGTATTTATTATAGTAATTATTGTAGCATAGATCTATATTTTGGGTGTGCCAATATAATGTACAATATAATATGTAGCTTTCTTGCATGCAAATATATATGTTACTACTTGTTAAATAATATAATTTATACATAAAATGTTTTATAAAATATATTTGTATGTTTAATTTTGTAATTATATTATTTATAATTATTATTTAATTATTTGAATATTAATGTAAATATTTTAGGTGTGCTTCTAGCCATGTAAATTATATGTTCTTTGTTAAATATTTGAAGGTATAAGTTTATGTGTATATTAATATATATATGTACATTTTTGTATTAATGGTTTATATTTATATATATATATATATATATACTATTTTATATATTCTGTTTATATATATATATATATATATATATATATTGTTTATATATTCTATTTTTATATATATAATTATATATATACAACTTGTTTTAGTGACAGTGAATTAATGACAGTAAAAAAAACTGTCATTAATTAGCCGACTAATAGCAGCCGCTGTAGCCTTCGGGCAATTAATGACAAACCTGTCATTAATTGCAGCAGCGGGAAACAGCAGCTTTTCTGCGACGCTTTTCCGCGACAGTTTAACTGTCAGCGAAAACCAAAGCAGTGACAGTTTATTATTTGGGTTTCGGTGACAGTCCTTCGGTGACAGTCCCGACTGTCACTATTTAAACTGTTTTGATTTAATCCTATTTTATTCACTGTTTTTCAATGACGCTTTGACAGATTTAATGTATATATTATATATTATAATTGTATATATATATATGTATATATATATGTGTTTTGTGAGGAATAATAATTGTAATAATATATTATGTTATTTATATAAATGTTGGGTTGTATATATATTATTTTAGGGTATATATTAATTATATTATTAGTATACTTTGTGTGAGTTCTTTTTGAATCTAATTTGATTCCTAAATTATTGTAGTTTATCTCTATATTATTTTATAGATGTCTTGTGAGGTTGACTTTGGGTTTGACCATGTTTGACTTTAGTGGACTTTAGAGTTGACTTTTGACTTAGAATTGACTTATTGACCTAGAAATTGCCTAGTTTGACTTGTTCTCTTTCCGGGACCTTGTATTAATATGGTATTCCATATCTAGGTCTTCGAGGCACCGAGTCAGACATTTGTGAGACTGTTCATTGGACTTCAGGCGAGTACATTCTCTGATAGTTTCTCATTTATGATATCCTCTATGTTCGTTGTATCTAGTGTAGATATACATGTTCTCTTGACACTATGGTTACACGGATTGGTATATCCGGATCTCGTCATGAGATGTTATTCCTTGGTATATGGTGTATATGGTGCAAGTATTGTTTCATTGGTTATCTTGTACATGTACAAACACCGATTCTCGGGGAGACTAGCTATCTTCTTGGGGAATCTCGTGCCATAACGTACCGTGGTTGGATCTATTATACCAGTCGGGGGTGGGGAGTATTTTAGTGTAGATATGTGATCATACCCTCCTTGTGCATGTCTTGTTCCTTGTGAGTGTTGATCATACACCGCACGTATAATCAGCCAGGCCATTATACTCTTGTGCAAGTTCCTAAGCCGATCACATGTTAAAGCTAGTACTCACACACTTAGTCATTAGTATTCTTGTTCTATCAGCATATTGTTCATTATTATATTTCTTTCCTGTACTTCCTTATTGTCTATACATTTCTTGTATCTATTTATGCATCTTGTTTATCCACAGCTACTTACTGTTACATAGTTTTTATTATTATTTGAGAACTGCTGTTAGGGTTGTACTCTGCTCCTTTCCTGACTGTATATATTTTTCCAGATGACACTGAGGAGTACCCTACCTATTATGGACCCCAGGATGTTGTGGGTTTAGATTCTGAGACCCTGGCTCAAGAGGGACTTATCCTAACTGAGACAGTTGACCCTGGAGTTGTAGCTTTATAGTTTTGTAGTATTCTTTTGTACTGGATTTGTCTCCAGCATATTTCTGTATTTTTCTTCAGACTCATTGATGTATTATTTTAGACTCATGAGTTGTATTGTGACTATTCTATTCTTATCTGATTCGTGTTCATTCTATCTTAGTTCTGTGATTGAGTACACTATCTTTTGGTGGTTCATTATATTAGATAGACTTTCTAGACAGCGTTCTACCGCCGATTCTGCGGCGTAGGCTGGGCGTTGTTTCCGACTAGTACCCTTACCCCGGGTGCGGGTCGTGACACCGCAAGTTAAAGGAAAAGCTCGCTCTGGCAGAGGAGTGGGCTTCTGAGTCGTTGGCAGGTCTAGATGTAGCGACTGGTCGACTGAGCACAGTACGACAGAAGCTGCCCGTGCTGGCTCTCTTCGGGCAAGGGCCGAGCTGTCTTTTATGAGCAACCCCGAGGCACGGCTAGAGCGGGCCCGCACTGATGCCTTGGTTTCCTGGAATGAGAGGATAGCTGCACTGGTGCAGCTGATTCGCGATCTGACCGCTCCCCCACAATGATGTACCCTTTCTTTTTTTTGTTTCCCCAAATGTAATTCTGCTCTCTTTCTTCTTTGGGAATAAATAAAAGTGACTCTTTTCTGACTTTGTGGACCCATCATTTCAGAATATAAATGACAGGTTTGGGCGAGAGTGATATCAGAGGTTGTATGGACGTGATAGACTCTCGATAAACTTTTAGCAGGACATATCTATTCAGAGGTCATACGGACATGATATAATATGACCTAACTAGTTTCATTTTGGAAATAGTTTTGTCAGAATTGAGATTCTCGCTATATTCCACTTGAGCAGAGAATGATTAAGCATAGTACCTTTTCAGGAATTGCCGTTGATAGGAGCCATTAACAGGTCTCCATTAGTGGGCATGCGGAGATTGGGCACCATGGTTTTCCCTGTGCCACCTGTGTACAACAGGTTGGCCATCTGGGTTGCGGATAATCCCCGGGGAGGGTGTCTTTCCGCAACCTGAGCTTGCTTTACGCCATGGGACTTAGCCTGGCGTAATTTGGAGATTTGCTCAGACTGGCGTAAAGCCGAAGAGGTCCTCAGTCGGCCATCGGCTTCTCGCATAATCTGGAGGGTAGGCAGATTATTCCTTCGCTGGTGTAAAGGCCGATAAGTTGAGTACTCTGCCGCTTGCTTTTCCTTGCGGAGATCACAGCGCTCATCTGGTTCCCCGTAGAGGTCAGATGTTATCTTGTGCGCAGAGCATGATTTATACTTTCGATTTGGCGCTAAGGCATCATCAGAAGTTTTGTCTGTACCACGCGTAGCGGGAGACTGGTTTCTATGTGTAGAGCGCAGTGGATACTTCTATGTTAGCGTTGATGCTTTGCCCAAAGTTTTATCTGTACCGCGCATAGCGGGAGACTGAATTTTACGTGCAGGGCATGGAGGGAGCAATGCTACAACCTCATTGGTCGGAGAGATCGGAGAGATCGGAGAGTCCACTGGAATGGTAGAGGATGTCTTGGGCATCCAGACCTTGCGCAGCTTCCTGTTGTCTTGGACGGAGAGAGGGTGAGAGCTACCCCTGGTTCGAAGCATGTCTTCGTAGGCAGACTGGTCGAATTGGACGACCAGTGTCTTCTTCACGGTTCCTACAGATTCCGCATCGTGTTGAACAATTACTTCCTCATCAGAAGAGAAAGATATCCCCAGCAGAGTCGCCATCTTGTTTGTGGTATTAAACGAAAGAACGAAAATGTGTATAATACGAGGTTTGTACGAAACCCATCTTCTTTTGTTTATAAACAAACTTGTACAATTTAATCCTATACGAGGATGTGGGAGTACAATTAATTAATCTGGATAAATATTGCTATAGGTGTCTGATCTGCAATCGATCACTTTAGCCCTTGGACCACACGATATGGAAGAAGTGCCGTAGAAGACAAGAAGCAGCTTCGAAGGTTGCAAAAGAGGGTGGATGCACGATACCAAAGTCGTCGATCCCTACTCTTTGCTTGAGCTTCGATCTTTCTTGGAAGTTCGACCTTGTTCGATCCTTCTTTCAAAGTTTCAACCTTTTTCGATTTTTAAAGTCTCGACCTGTTCCTCTGTTGATAGAGGTCTTTATTAATAGAGCTTTAGTGACAGTGACCACTCCGTCGGTGTAGAAACCGAGGAGTAGAAAGTACAGCACCCTTTTACACAACGGTTAAAATAACCAATACCTGCGTATAGATGATCCTTTGAATGAGCATATGACGCGGATCCAACTAAGGGACAAAACGCGCATAATCGCTACGAAGATCACGGCATAGAAGCTACGTAGGTAGGTATCCCTTGTGTAGAGGAGGTGGGCGTAGAAGCCAATGTCTGTCACCATGGCGTAGAAGCCAAGTAGGCATAGAAGTCGAAATAGGCGTAGAAGCTGAAATAGGCGTAGAAGCCGAGTGGTCATAGAGGCCGAGTGAGCACAGAAGCTGAATAGTCGTAGAGGCCGAGTGGGCGTAGAAGCCGAATGGTCGTAGAGGCCGAGTGGGCGTAGAAGCCGAATGGTCGCAGAAGCCGCTGCGTGCCGTGCCAGAGTGCTGATGTGGACGTCTTAGCCAGTATTACGGCTTTTGAAGATATAATTGTAGAAGCATGAAAAAAATGCTTGGAAGATCTACGCAGCATCTTGATACAGAGCAGCACAAGCAGAGGCCTTCAGAGCCATCCAGCGTAAAACAGGGTTCTTCATCGCCTCCATGGCGTAAAACCCAGCCGCTCTCAAAGCAGCGTTAAAGCGTACGAGGAACGCTTCGTATTCCCGAAAAGAAACTGTCCAGTCACGCAGTAAACCTTACCTCTGACTCCTGACAAAAAGTGCTGCATAGCTACCCAAACGACGGCAGGGAACGGGGGCAGACCCCTCGGGACGCGCTCCATAGTATAATGGCGGATCTCAGCATTTAATGTAGAGGATTTGGTTAAAATATCACCAAATCGGCGCTTACTAAAATCCCCCGGCATAAATTGCTCTTTCGCGTGCAAAGAGAACACGCTGCCTTGTTTTACACAGGCAAACATGGGCTGTTTTACGCTCCGCAGAAGACAAACCGCCTGCCACGTCAAAAGCTGCGCTTCGTACAGGGCTCAAGGCACGTCCCTCCGTCAAAACGCACAGAGCGATGACAGTGTCCCCTCAAGGCACGTCCCTCCGTCAAAACGCACAGAGCGGTGATAGTTTCCCCTCAAGGCACGTCTCCGCATTTAATGCACAGGATGATGGCAAATCTCTACCAAAGATTTGATCTCCAAAAGCCGTAATTCCGGCTAAAGACGTCCACATCAGCACCCTGGCACGATACGCAGTGGCCTCTACGCCCATTCAGGATCTGTGCTCCTACGGCTTCCACGCCTACTCGGCTTCTATGCCTGTTCGGCTTCTATGCCTACTCGGCTTCAACGCCCATCCGGCTTCAGTGCCCTCCCAGTCTCTACGACTACCCGGCTTCCATGCCAACTCGGCTCCTATGCCTGTTCGGCTTCTATGCCTACTCAGGCTTCTATGCCTGCTCGGCTTCTATGCCATGGTGACGGACATTTGGCTTCTACGCCAACCCCTTCTACACAATGGATACCTACCTACGTGGCTTTTACACCATGATCTTAGTAGCAATTGTACGCGTTGTGTCCCCTTAGTTGGACCCGCGTCACCCGCTCATTGAAAGATCATCTATACGTAGGCATTGGTTACTTTAACCGTTGTGTAATAGGGTGCTGTACTTTCCACTCCTCGGTTGTTACACCGATGGAGTGGTCACTGTCACCAAAACTCTATAAATAGAGACCCCTATCAATGGGGAACAAGGTCGACAATTTGGAAGATCGAACAAGGTCACCGAACCGGAGATCAAGAGAGAGAGAGAGAGAGAAGAATACAGAGCTCAGGCAAGGAATAGGGAGCGATGACCTTCAACATCGCGCATCCACCCTCCTTCGCAACCTCCGAGGCTGCATCCTGTCTTCCACGGCACTTCTTCAACATCGTGTAGTCCAAGGGCTAAAGTGATCGACCGCAGATCAGACACCTATAGCAATTTATACCCAGATTAAATAAATTGTACTCCCGCATCCTCGTATAGGATCGAATTATACAAGTTTGTTTGTAAACCAAAGGGCACGGGTCTCGTATAAACCATGTCATTGAAATACACTTTCATTCTTTCGTTTAATACCACAAACAAGATGGTGACTCTGCTGGGGACATCTTTCTCTTCTGACGAGGAAGTAATTGCTCAACACGATGCGGTATCTGTAGGAACCGTGAAGAAGACACTGGTCGTTCATTTTGACCAGTCTGCCTATGAAGACATGCTTCGGACTGGGGGTAGCTCTCACTCTCTCTCCGTCCAAGACAACAGGAAGCTACGCAAAGTGTGGATGCCCAAGACATCCTCCGCCATTCCTGTGGACTCTCCGATCTCTCCGACCAATGAGGTGGTAGCATCGCTCCCTCCGTGCCCCGCACGTAAAATTCAGTCTCCCGCTACTCGCGGTACAGACAAAACTTCTGGTAAAGTCTCAGCGCTAACCCAGGAGTATCCACTACACTATACGCGTAGAAATCAGTCTCCCGCTACGCGCGGTACAGACAAAACTTCTGATAAAGCCTCAGCGCTAACCCAGGAGTATCCCCTGCTCTCCACGCGTAGGAATCAGTCTCCCGCTACGCGCGGTACAGACAAAACTTCCGACGGTGCCTCAACACCAAATCAGAAGTATAGATCACGCTCCAGGCGCAGGACGACATCTGACCTCTACGGTGAATCAGATGAGCGTCGTGATCTCCGCAAGAGGAAGCAAGCAGGCGAGTACTCAACTCCTCGGCCGTTACACCAGCGAAGAAGCAATCTGCCTATCCTTCGGATTACGCGGGAGGACGACGGTCGACTGAACACCTCTTCAGCTTTACGCCTGTCTGAGCGAATCTCCAAATCACGCCTGGGTAAGCCCCACGGCGCAAAACAAGCTCAAATTGCCACTCCTGACCTACGTGAATGCCTAGTCCAGAAGCGTAAGGAGAGGGGACCTTCCAACATGTCTATTACGCCCCCTAGGGAACAATATTGTAATAGTCATAAGATTGTGATTGACTGCTACTGTTCTAAAGCAAAACGATCAGTCTTCGACCGATTGAACTACTCTCAATCTTTCCCGAAAGAGGAGCATGCGTATGCGTCCGTGAACATGGCTTCACGCATACCTAGAAGAGGGTCGAGCTCAAAGCGTCTTCCCTCTGGACCTCCGAGCCAGAGAAAATTTGAAGACCTCCTCAGGAACGCTAAAGCTGGGGTATTCCAAAATACCCGTGCAAGGTCACAACAACCAGCTCCGTACTCGTCTGATTCTGACGCTGGGGGTCGCCAATCTCCCAAATCAGATGCCGAGAGTATAGAGTCGATTTCTGCAGCGACCTATACTTACCCTTCGACGACGCCCAGAGAAATAGGAGCTTACGCCATCGAAGACGAACGCGAGGGAACGCCGCCATCAGGAGACGCAGAACAACGCATCACTGACCTGGAGACGTCGCTGAAACAAATGCAATCCATAATGGAGAATATGCACCAGATGATGCTAACTCAGCACGCAACTGCCATGGCTCAAGCATCGGTTCCGCCAACTCAGATACATGTGGGGGTGGACTTGCCACCATCCGGCCCAAGCCAAGAACCTGCTCTAGATCAAGAGTCAGCAGTTCCTCCGCTTCCAACGGAAAATCCGATGCAGGCGGTCCGGGAGTTGAAAGCCCAGTTCGATGCCTTGAAGCACAAAGATCAGCTCAAGAAACTGGGAATCAACCAACCATACCCAGCTATCTGGGAAGAGGTCCATTTCCCTCCAAAATACAAACCTCAGGCGATGGCTCTATTCGAGGGAAAAAAATCTCCAAGCCAATACATGAACTATTTTAGTATGATGACGGTGCTGCTACAAGGGAACGATGCCCTCCTCACTCGGGTGTTCAAAGGCTGCCTCTCAGGAGTAGCCTATCAGTGGTACCATAGCTTGGCGGACAACTGTATTACTTCCTTCAAGGATTTCAAAGCTCTATTCATCACACGATTTTACGAGGGAGGAATGGACATGTCTATGTCCTCTCTCATCGAAGTCAAGCAGAAGGAAAAGGAAGACGTTTGCATCTTCATCGAACGCTTTCGTCAGGCCACCTTACAAATGCCTCCAGGAGTTCCAGAGTCAGCATTGGTGGACATTTGCAGGAAGAACCTCCTTCCTATAGTCTCGGTGTTCATAGGACCATATCAGTTCCATGATTGGCCCTTGTTCATCCTCTCGGCGGTAGCAGCCGAAGACAACAGTCGCAAGGCGCGCGACAATGGCATCATGATCTTCGCCTCTGACAGAAGCAAGAGGTCATCCCCTGGCAGCGACCATCATCGTGGTCCCAAAGGGAAGAAAGCACTAGCAATCAACACGGCCAGGCCAAAGATTGCGGCGACCGCCCAAGCAAAACCGGGGGCTCCGAGGCCCGTCGAAGTCTACTCTTTCGACGACGACGATATCCCGAGTATCTTCGAATGTCTCGTCAAAAGTGGCAAGATCACCCTCCCAGAACTAAGGCGGCCCCAGGAGGTCGACAATACTGACGACCCAAAATACTGTATCTTCCACAGATACGTACACACCCGACAAAGGCGTGCTATGTACTAAAAAGGAAGATCCAGGGGTTGATCGATGCTAAGGCCATCACTCTGCACAATACCGAGAAAACGGTCACGGCCAACATGATCTCTCTGCAGTTTGGCAATTTGCCTCCCCAAAGGGTCCCTGATGGTGTTACACCTATCTCCCGGGCAATGATGAACCTCGTTAACCTTTCCCCTGCTAGGGATCAAGGTCACAACCTGGTGCCCCTAACTACCCGGCGGGGCGAGATTATGTGGGTTCACCAAGATTTGGTATCAGATCTCGAGGAGGAGACCAAGGCAACCAGGGCTACCCCCAAGAAGAATCCCAAATACAGATTATGCTACATGGTCACAACTTCTTCTACATCAGACGGAGACGAGGTACTTGTCGTAACCCGTTCAGGGAGGGCCTACCTCGACAATGACGGAGCAAATCAGGAGGGTGCACCGGCTGACGCTCCAGCTACCAAACCGTCAGAACAAGATCCCGTCGTGCCAAGCATCAGCTTTGCGAAATCTACTCCGGCAGAAAAGGCAAAACAGAAAGAAGTATGCTTCGACAAACCTGTGAAAAACATTTCGAGCAAAGGTTTAGAAAAACCGTATAAGTTTGACATCCTAGCCCAACTGGCCAATACGCCAGCCAGGTTATCCATCTTCGAGCTACTTAGGCTTTTCCCCGACACTCGTCTAGCCCTGAGTGAAGCACTGATGCAGGCGAAAGTATACTTGACCCAGCTCAAGTACCCCGACGAGGAACCAGTGGCATGTCCTCAATGCCACAGCGTGATGGAGGTGGTCCCAAATATCACTTTTACTCAAAACGACATGCTATTAAAACATAATAGACATGACAGGCCCCTCTATTACACCGGGTACGTCGGTTCCATGGAGGTCGACCGGATTTACATAGATCCAGGATTATCGATCATCATCATCCCTCGCAGTCTGCTCGGGCCACTGAGAATTCCTACCAGCGAGCTAGCTTACACTACCACTACAATCGTGGGTTTCAACGCCGGAAGGAGTAAACCATTAGTGAAGATTCGCTTGAGAGTCCAGATCGGCAACCTTAGATCAGTGGCCACATGTTACGTCATCGATTCAGAGGTATCCTACAACATTTTGCTGGGAAGACCATGGATCCACGACCACAACATCGTTCCTTCAACCCTACATCAATGCCTTAAATATGTAGACGCACAAGGAACCGTACAAACGGAGGTGGCTGACCTAAACCCGTTTAAAGGAGTAGAATCCTACTATTCCGATGCCGTGTTGTATTCCCATGACCACACGGAAGAAGCGCCAGGAGTGGCAAAGAAGGAATCCCACCGGGAGCCCGAAGAGCCCTCTGCCACACTACCACTGTCAATCAGAGTGAAAGGACGAACCGCTCGTCCAAAAGCCATAGAACGTGTCACGACCCGCACCCGGAATTTGGGCATGAGTCGTGGGTACGTCCAGCCTACGCCGCAGCATCGGCGGTAGAACGCTGTCTAGGTCACAAACATAGCATATCCTGTCAATAGTCTCAACTCCGTACGGAGGACAATGATAAAATAAACCACAGTTCTATAATATACTCAATCACAGCTATAAGAATAATGGCACGATGAGAATTTAAAAGAGTTCTAATAAAACCATCCACAATAAGTCCAACTCAAAACCTGGGTCTAAATGACCTCACAAAGTCACAAATAAAATAATACATCTCAGTCTCAGTCTCAGTCTAAAGCAATAAATGCAGAAAAATAATCTAAGCATGGGCAGGCAAGTTCTCCTCTAGGATAGGCACCTCCTCTGGGATTTCTGGGGTGAAATCCTCCTCTATTCCTGGACCGTAATGAGTAGGGCAAAAGTCCTCCAGGTTCTCTGAAAATGTTGTTATCCAGTCAGGATTGGAGCGAAGCACAAGCACTAACAGCAGTTTCATTAAATTGACAAAATCTATAAACAGTGTAAGAGATACAAGATGGAAATAAAAGCTGAACATGTGAAGTACTGGAGAAAATGTAATAGACAATAGGGCATCTAGCAATGAGCAATAAGTAGTAAATGCTAGAACAAGTAAATCTGAATAAAGATAAAACATCTAGCTAAGTGTTTGAAATATCAGTTTATTATGTGATCGGCTTGGGACTGGATCAGGTTGGTTATATATGATTAGCTATGATTCTTTTAGGTCAGGCTAACCGCATGGTTAGCTATGGTGCATATAGTGGTCAGGCTAATCATATATAACAGCTATGGAGCATATAAGTGGTCAGGCTGCACCCGACGTGAGAAGTGGGGTGAGCTATGGTGCATATAAATGTTTGGATATGATCACATAATCTACTAATAGTTCCCCATCCCCCAGCTAGCACGATGGATTCCAACCACGACTCCTCGTGATGGGGATCTAGGGTGCTAACCCGTGTATCCATAGTGTCGGAATCAAGTATGAAATACACCACAATTTATAGAAGTAATCAACCATAAAAACTGTCAGAGAATGTACTCGCCTGTGGACCTGAGCAGAATGTGAGGAGCGAGGTCCAAAATGGAATCACAATGACCTATTTATGGAAATTCAATGTTAATTAATGAATTAAAAGAATAACATGCTTAACAATTTAAAAACGAGGTTTCTAGGTCATGTCTAGGGTTTGCTGGTCAATACTAGGTCCAACTGAGTCAATTTGTCAAATTTTTGCTACTAACTAGCTATTCTAGGTCTTAGCTAGGTCCAACTAGGTTAACTAGGTCTTATCTATACCATAATAGTCTACATTAGACAATATCTAACTAAAGTAGTTATTATTTGTTATACTCACTATTTATTGGTTATACTAAATGGTTTAGTGATTTTAGTATATACTAGTTAATACTAGTTACTACTTTAACTACCTTAGTATACCCTTACCTTACCCACTAGCATATCCCATCATCAGACACACACACACAGGCCTCTCCAACTCTCCCCCAAAACACAGGTAAAACACTCCCCTCATCCATCCTGACACTGAGTATCAGATAAAGTCTGATACTTACACAGACCCTATAATACACTCTGCACCCCTAGCTCATTGGTACACAGGCAGTGCACTGGGACTACACTCACAGAAAACCCCTCTCTAACTCTCTCACAGAATTTCACACCCCATCTACACCTACAGGCATATAAACTACAGTATACACATACTGGACCTGCAAATCTGATACATAATACCCAACCACACACACACATGTCTGGATACAAGAAAAATCCTTCACACTGATAACACAGGCTGAAATCTATACTGAAACACACAGTACACCAACTGAAATCTGCACAGCAAGGAATAAACACAACCCTCACACAATATGCAATGGGTGACTGATACACTATGTATGCTGATTACACATGGACACACTCTATACCTTCACCTACAGATTTCTAACCGGGACACAATTAACTCACAGAAATACACAGCCAATACTTCACTAACTCTGCACAGCAACACATGTATTTCTCCCCCAAGTCTCTGATCCCCTGATCCTACACACTAGACACACTAAACTGACAGTAGATACACACACTCACACATATAGAGGTACTCATTCTCACAGGCACCCACTGAAATCTGGCCCTAACCAAACCCCAATGCACACTGATGTAAAAATACAGTCCCTATATGTTCACTACACCCACAAATAAGATACTGATGTACACAAAATCACTTGAGTTCACCCTACAGAAATACACATCATCCTACAGAAATACACATCATCCTACAGAAATACACAGCACAGCACAGTTCTAAAACACTCTACACCACATTATCTCACACACAGATGCACAGCAAGGAAATCAACCCCTGTGCACAGAAATCTCTCAAACCCGATACACAATGAACCCAAGACACCCACACAGGCCTGTACATACTCGACTGAACATCCAGTTTTTCCTTCTTCAACCACACACACATCTACACCTAGATATCCCTAGGATACACACTGACCTCTCCATCCTGATACACATACACACTGGTACTGCACCACACCACCTCTGAAAAAATATTACCTACCCGACTATGCACAGGAGTCTCAACACCCTGTGCTCAGAATTCACTTCTAAACACATGAAAACCAACAAATAACTAGAACACGGCAATGGTATTATATATATATATATAGTCTATAAACCAAGATATGCATACATCAACTACCTTAGATGGATGAACCCTAAATGAACATTCCATCGAACACATGCAGTGCAAGAAACCAATATACATACAACCCATGAATTCCTAATCCAAAAAACCCTACAAATTCGGGTTCAACTTACACAGAGGAGATGAAATCAGTCCACATACAAAAATCTAGGGTTAGGGTTCTTAATAATTGGGGAAAACCCCATGTGGGTCACCAAAACCTAACCCAAAGCCCTAGCATCGAATTACACACAGATTTGGGGTTCCTAATGGCCATTATCATCTGTACACAGAATTTAAATGAGTAGAACTAGGGTTTTACCTGCAGGAGAAGGTTTCTTCAACGAGGCTCTTCTTCTCCAAGGCTCCCTGACCCACGTTCTTTGCTTCTCTTGCTTGGAGGTGGAGAAAATGGAACCTAGGGTTAGGGTTTCGAATTTTTGGAGTGGGGAGATGGATTTCTCTAGTGGAGGCTAGGGTTTCTCCTGTTTACATGAATGGTGGCTTTGTGAGAGGCTTCTTTTTATATTAAACCTAGGTTTAGGGTTTCTATGCCTAGTTTTTTAGGTTAAACCCCTTGGCCCTCTCATGTAGAACCTAATAGACTCAGGTTAAGTCAGTCTAGGGTTTTGAGGGTTCACCCTAATTTTAAATTCTAGGGTTTTGCTAGAATAGGGTTTTCTAACTAGGGTTTACTCATTAGGGTTGTCCTAATGGATTTCTAGGGTTAGACCTAAAACTAAATATTATTAACAATATATAATAGTTATAAAACTCAGCAAATAATTTAATACATAATTATTTTAAAATAGTTAAATTACACAAATGCCCTTATATGGAAAAGTGGTCGTGACAGAACCTACGGCTTTCCACCTGAGAAGGACCAAGTCGGGAGAAGGGGGTAATCCTCTAGTAATCACTTTGAACCGGAAGCCTCCACCCATAGTCATCAAACTTCGGCACAACCAGCAGCCGACTGATGTAAATGCCACCAAGAACGGAGTTCCAGATGATAATAAACATCCTCTTTTCCGGTACATCGATACTCAGATTCCAAAACATGAACCCACTCCACATGACAAGGTAGAACCAATGGCTCAAAAGTTCTTAGAAGCTGTAAACTCCTATCGACCGTATGTCTGGGAAGTAACGTCGCCATCCAACGTTGTCACAGCATATGGGCCACATGAGGATTCTATCTTCCTTGTCCTGCCTACCTGCAGCAGCCAGTATCCAATAGTCTTTGGTCGCATGCGGAATCAACCGACTGTCCAGGAAGATCCTCTCGATGACGATACTGGGAAAGTGCAGGTTCGTCAATACAGCCCGCAAGCGCAAAGGATCATGCAAAACATGGGCTACGACTTGAAGCGGAAGCCAGGCCTCAACTACGGAAGAGGCAGACGAACGCCGCCGTACGGCGACCTCCGCTATCGACAGACTCGTCTCGGATTAGGGTATGCCACCTCCCTCGCAACTTTCAAGCCAGAGGAGGACCCCTTTCCATCTTCCCAGAGCAGGTCGTCGTCCTCTGACTCACCTGATGTTCTCAAACTAACACTATCAGTGAATATGGTGATGACAAGCCCCTCAGAAATCGAGGAACAGGATACAGAGCCGTTCGAGAACGACCCCTGGGCTCAATAAATAGATACACAGTGGGAGTTTCGCTTCGAGCAGAGAGAGCCTCCCACCAAGGACGAAGTTATCCAAGTCAATGTTGGGGGTGAGCTCTCACCAAAGCCAATATTTGTCAGTAACAATCTTTCCCCAGTTGAAAAAGAAGAGATCATACAACTGATAAAGGAATATGTCGACGTCTTTGCATGCGGTTATGAGGACATGCCAGGCCTAGACCCGAGGGTAGCTACTCATAAGCTCAATATTTCGACCGATTCGAAGCCAGTGAAATAACACCAACGTCGGTTTCACCCGGATATGATGGACGCCATCGAGGACGAAGTCAAGAAGTTGATAACCTGCGGTTTCATCCGGGAGGAACAACATCCCGACTGGGTCACCAACGTTGTCCCAGTCATGAAAAAAAGGGAAGGTACGTATCTGCATCGACTACCGAGATCTGAATGCGGCCTGCCCCAAAGATGAATTCCCCCTTCCCATCACGGACATCATGATCGACAACACCTGCGGCTTCGAGCGCATGTCTTTTATGGACGGGTTCTCGGGATACAATCAGATCAAGATGCATCCGAAAGACGAAAAGCACACTGCCTTCCGGATACCACTGGGGGTATATTGCTATACGGTCATGCCCTTCGGATTAAAGAACGCCGAGGCTACATACCAACGAGATATGAGTAACATATTCCGTGAGCAGTTACGCAAGACAGTGGAATATTACATGGACGACATAGCTGTCAAAAGCTGCCTCAAAGGTGATCACGTTCGAGACCTGAGGGCGGTATTCGAGTTAATGTGCCAGCATCAACTCAAGATGAACCCTACGAAGTCCTTTCTGGGGGTATCCAGTGGCAAATTCCTGGGATTTGTCATTACCGCCAGAGGCATCGAAGTAGACCCAGACAAAATCCAGGCGATCGTAGTAATACGACCACCCCGTAATCTGAGGGAACTCAGGGGGTTCCAAGGATGTCTGGCTTACATCCGGCGATTCATATCCAACCTCTCGGGGAGATGTCAGCCCTTCTCTCATCTCATGAAGAAAGGTGTGTCCTTCATATGGGACGAAACCTGCCAGCAAGCGTCTGGGGATATCAAGCGCCACCTAACCAGTCCACCAGTTCTGGTGCCTCCCGTCATGGGAAAACCCTTCTTGCTGTACGTTCGGGCAATGGATCATTCGCTAGGAGCTCTCCTTGCACAGAAGAACGATGCGGGTCATGAACAGGCTATCTACTTCCTCAGCAGGATGATGGTCGGGGCCAAACACCGGTACAACCCAGTGGAGAAGGAATGCTTGGCTCTGAAGTTCGCTGTCCAGAAGATGCGACACTACGTCGCCGGCCAGACTATTCATATCATCTCCAGGATCAACCCTCTCCGGGTGCTGATGAGCAAGCCAAGTGCCCTTAACTCCCGACTCGCAACTTGGGCATTGCTACTGACGCCATATGACATGGTCTACGTCCCACAGAAGTCCATCAAAGGCCAAGCACTGGCCGACTCCCTAGCAGCTCATCCAATCCCGGAGACCTCCAAGCTATACGAAGACATCCCCGATGAAGTTACGGAATGTAATTTTGCAAGGGAAAGTGACGTATGGCAACTATTCTTCGATGGCGCCTCCAGAGTCGGTCCTAAGGTAAGCGTCGTTTCAGGAGTAGAAGTCGTCCTAGTTACTCCAGATCAGCTCGTCATCTACCGAGCATATTCTCTTAGCGAGCCCTGCTCCAACAATGTGGCAGAATACAACGCCCTGCTAATAGGGCTCCAAGTCGCTAAAGAGCTGGGGATGGAATCCCTGGAAGCTTTCGGCGATTCTCTGCTCATCGTCAACCAAGTCAGGGGGATATACGAAGTCCGGAATCCAGACCTCATCCCCTATCACCAAGCAACGGTCGAGATAGCCATGACGTTCAAAAGGTTCTTCCTAGAGCATGTACCTCGATCTCAGAATCTGGAAGCTGATGCCCTGGCCAGCCTAGCTGCGGACTTAGCCACCCCTATAAGAAGGCAGGATTCGGTAATCCTTCTTAATAGAGATTTATTCTGTGTGAAGAACAGCTGTCATCTAGAACGTAGCTATGCTGTAAATGCCGATCCTCCTACAAGAGATTGGACGAGTCCCTTCATAGATTTCGTGGCATATGGAATCCTGCCAGAGGACCCCAAAGAAGCAGTATCCGTCAAGAGACGATCGTTATGCTTCTACTTCGATGCATCTTCATAATACCTGTATCGCCGGACCTACGACGGACTGCTGTTAAGATGTCTCGCTGGCGCCGAGGCACAACAGATTATCCGTGAAGCTCACGACGGCGTATGCGGAGCGCATCAGCCCGGTCCTAAGTTGCAGGACCGTATCAGGAGAATGGGCTGTTACTGGCCCACTATGATCACAGACGCGATCAGCTATGCAAAATGATGCAGGGCCTGCCAGGTCCATGCAAACTTCATACATCAACCGTCTGAATATCTACATCCTACGATTGCATCCTGGCCCTTCGAAGCCTGGGGTATGGATATCGTTGGGCCCATTCACCCGTCTTCCTCCAGAGGCCACCGGTTCATACTGGCCATCACAGATTACTTTTCCAAATGGGCCGAAGCAATCCCTGTGGCTGAAGTAAAGGCGTCTGACGTAATCAGCTTCATCAAGCACCATATCATTTATCGCTTTGAGATTCCCCGAAGGATAATCCACGACAATGGACCTCAATTCATCAGCTAAGCGTTTTATCGGTTTTACGATAATAACCGAATACACAACATTGACTCTACGGCATATTATCCAGCTGCTAATGGTTTGGCGGAAGCCTTCAACAAAACCATTATCAAGCTTCTGAAGAAGTTCGTTTCTTCAAACAAAAGAGACTGGAACGAGAAGCTGGGCGAATGTCTCTGGGTATACCGCACAACGGTACGGACACCGACAGGTTGTACCCCCTTTTCACTAGTCTACGGAAGCGAGGCGGTCCTTCCTATCGAAATCCAGATCCCGTCGCTCCGAATAGCCGTGACTAGTAAGCTGACTCGAGAAAATAATGACTTGTTGAGGCTCCAAGAGCTCGAAGGATTAGACGAGAAACGCCTCCAAGCTCAGCAGCGCATCGCGCTCTACCAAGCACGCATTTCCAAAGCTTTTAATCATAAAGTAAAGGAAAGAGTGTTCAAAGTCGGCGAGCTAGTTCTAGCCGTGAGAAGGCCGATGATCCTAACTCACAGAAGTAAAGGCAAATTCCAGCCCAAATGGGAGGGCCCTTATATGATCGAGACAACGTCCTCAAACGGCGCCTACAGGATAGCCCAGCCCAACGGAGATCTGTTAATGGCTCCAATCAACGGCAAATTCCTGAAAAGGTACTATGCCTAATCTCTCCTGCTCAGAGAGGAAAATAGCAAGGACCTCGATTCTGACAAAACTACTTCCAAAAAACATAATTAGTTGGGTTACACTCTATTATGTCCGCATGACCTCTGAATATATACGTCCCGCTAAGAAGTTTATCGAGAGTTTATCACGTCCATACTACCTCTGATATCACTCTCACCTAATCTGTCATTTACATTCCGAAATGATGGGTCCATAATAGTCAGAAAAGAGTCGCTGTTATTTATTCCCGAAGAAGGCAGAATTACATAGGAAGGGGTACATCAAGATAGCGGAGTAATCAGGCCATGAATCTGCCGGTCCAGTGCAGCTATCCTCTCATTCCTAAGGGCCAAAGCATCGGCACGAGCCTGCTCCAGCCGTGCCTCCGGAGTGTGCGTAAGGGTCAGATTAGCCCTCGCCCGAAGACAGCCCGTACGGGCAGCTTCTGCACGGTCCAGATCCCGTCGCGCTTCGCTCAGTCGACCAGTCGCTACCTCCAAACCTGCCAACGACTGGGAAGCCCACTCCTCTGCCCGAGCAAGTTTTTCCCGCAGCTTGGAGACCCTCGCCGCATTCCTTTCATGCTCGGATCGACACTGCATCTCAACGGCAAGGGCTTCTTCCACAACAGCTCTTCTCCTATCCATCTCCAGCTTATGCGGCTGGATAGAGTTGTTTAGGCTTTCAAGCTTTGCAGCAAACCGCTCAGACATGAGGTCGTACCGAGCCTGGACATCAGCATCAAGGCTGCCCTCAGTCCGCTACAAGTATTCGTTAATGGGTGCTCTAAACCATTAACCACCGTCTCCAGAGCGTCAGCCACTCCAGGATTGCCAAGCCCCTTGACAACCTCGATCGAAAGCTGAGAAGTCTTCTTCAGGAGCTCGAAGTCAAGGTTCTTCGCCAACACCATCGGTATCATCGTTTGTAAGCCAGTGTAGACGAGGCTGGAATGCTGCTTGATCAACGCGACTAAACCCGACTGAGCGCCCGGAGCGGCCACAACTGCAGACGAGGTAGCCACCGTCGCCTCAACAGGTGGCACGCCCGAAGAAGGTGCGATGGCGACAATCGAAGTCATCGGCATACTCGCAACAGGCGAGGTCACGATGACAGGTTCGTCCGCCCCTTGAGACGACGAAACCTCCCCGGGCGAGCTAGCCCCCGAAGATACTCCTGCCTCAAAATCCGGCGCCTCCACGTCACCGCCAGGAGCCAGAACAAAGCCGGAAGGTGCTTCAACGCCATGCTCCCCGTGGACGTCATCACCTGAAAAAAAGGACAAGAAAGCAAAATGTCAAACACAGTGGTAATCCTCCTAGGAGGAGACATCGAAATAACATTTATCCGGAACCAACGGCATATATGACGCATCTGCAGCAGATATAGCTAAGCCACTCCTTAATGACGCAATACGAACTGTCATACCTGGAGAAGGAGGTGGGCCGACCGACATCGCCAAGAGTTCGGTCAAGCCTTCCCCGAGACACGGTCGAGGTTCATCAGCCGGAGTCTCGCTAGGCGCGCTCGCTGACGCAGGAGTAACTCCGCCCGCTACTGACCTCAGGAAAGATTCTCCCATCTGTTGGGACCACGCAGGCAATCCCGCTCCGCTGCCTGGAACAGCCGCAGTGACAGCCACCTCTAGCGAGGACTCTCCGGCGCCACCAGCCAGAACTGTGGAAGGTCCCTCTCTAAAAGGCGAGGAACCTCCAGCCAAAGAATCATCCCTGATACAGGGAGATGCCGGCTCACTCACAGGAGCCCCAATACCAGGAATGCGGAGAGGACAAGCAACCGTCTCCTTCCTCCTCTTACGAAGGGAAGCTTCCTTCGGAGCAGAAGCCCGTCGCTTCCCAGAAGAGACTACCAGAGCCCCCACCGGAGGAGGCACTGCACATCTCGGCAACGGCACAAGAGGCTCATCCGGGGTACCAGACTCCTCACCCTCATCAGAAGAGACCGAGCGGACTTCGACCCTTCACCCAGGCTTGGCAGAAGGCACTCTGAAGCTTTCACGCATGTCAAAATCGCGATGGAAGGTGTTAATCGCCACATAGAACTGGGCGTAGGAGTGAAGGATGCGCAGCTCCGTAGAGATTGTAACGACCGGCACGATAAAAATTGCCCCCGTACAACCCATGATAAAATATCGCCACCCTCTAGCTCCATCAATGAGTCCACCCCTGGACCTGAAGCTGGTGACGGCGTTGCCCACATGCAACTGGTCGTACCTAAACTGCCTGGCGAACCGACTAGGCAGGTAGGGCTCGAAGAAGCAATGGTCTTCGCTCCTATACACCAGATGGGAAGGTCTAATACAGACCAACCAATTAAACGCCTCCGGAGAAAGAACGGTCTTCCCTCGACCTAAATCCTCGAGCCACAGCCCTGACTGGTTGTGATGCACAAGAGGAGGAGTACAAAGGATCTTCCAGCCATGGCTGAGGTTCAAAACCAGCCGACAGTCTAAAACTATATTCACATTCCAGGAGGAATCCCTGTAATTCAATAGGAAAATACCTCCTGAGCTGCTACCGGAACCGGGTGACATAACCCGGGAACTGTGGAGAATTAACCATCCCATCAAGTACAAGTATGGTAATTCCACCCGAAGGAAGCTATCCCGTCGAGCTTCATCAATGAGCAACCCATCTGTCATGGCCCTCAGGCCAGCCTGTATACAGCACACCATGGCAGGAAGCAAGCCCAGTCTTGCCCCAAACACCAGGCGCACTGCGGGCCATAGGATGTTCCGGTGAATGCGATCCGCGGAAGCAATGCCTGGCACCACTACTTGACGCAGCCATATGGAAAGAAAACCAGCCAGCTGGGCTTCCTTAGACAGAGGCCTGCGACAATACCTCAAATAACTGTAAGCCTTTGTACCTTCGGGGTACTTTCCTACCCCATCAACGAGAATCTGATCGGGAGCCTTGGCGTCTTCCATAAGAGCCGCAACGACCTGGACACTGAGGACGCCCAAGCAGTTCATGGGCTCATTCTTGCCCCCCGAAGCTTTCTCCGACTTGGTAGCCCTAGCCCGATGGAAGAAGAGGTAGGACATCCACTTGGTGGTGTGAGCCAAATAAGAAGGCTCGTTATAAAAAGCGGTGCACGCGAAGTACTGACACATCAGTGCCAGGAACAAATTAGGGTTCGGAGGCAGCACGACGCTCGTCGCACTCACAGCGGCATATAGTCCAATGCCCTCCAACTCTCTCTGGAAATGCTTTAAGGCCCAGTCAACTAGGCATCTCCATCGGGAGTTCGTTGGGGCGATCCACCCATTGTACCGAGGATTCTCCTTGGGATATACCCTACCTCGACCCATGAAGTCGTTACAGAAGGTCGGCAATTGGACCGGCTGGATCACCGAGCTATCTTCACTTGGAAGACTGCCTGGGCACAGTCCTCGGAACAGCGTCACAACGCCAGAAGGGCGACTAACAAACGACCCCTGGTCAGCGCCTTTCAGATGAAAGATCTTCCCCGGCTTTCCGTGAAGATCAGGAGTCAGCTTCCAAGATATCTTCCTGGGATGCATCGCATGGGAGAAGGCCGAGATGGGATAATCCCTCGGCATCGTCGGCAGGTACAAGACCAAATCTCCGGCAGGGAAAACCCAAGGCTCCCACTTGGGCTTCGTCTGGGACTGTTTATCAATCATGTCCCCAAAAAGGAAAGCCGGCTTTATGTATCGCTCCCCATCTACACGTACCAAGGGTTCACCATTGATCATACTCAACAGCATTCGCTCACCCTGAGCCGATATCAGGAGCTCTCTTCCCTCAGGATACTGGGGTCCAGAGATGGGAAATGCCACATGGGACAGATATTCCAGATAGTTCGAGTGCAGCATCCCCGCAGCTGAGCCCATCACCTCAGCCAATGGGGACTCACCTAGATCAACTGCAAGATAATGCAAAGAAGATATGTCATTACAAGTCTAGCACAAACACACGGACCAAGGAAACGACAGTCTGTGCTCTACGCCAAGATTGTACAAATTTGGTCACCTTACGCCGGAAGTCTCCTCCACGAACGTAAAATTCAAATTTTACGAAATATGCCAATTTTCGGTAGCCCGAGCTATTTACGCCCAGAGCTACAAAAATATGGAGTCTTTACGCTGACACATTAGAAATATGGGCGTAAAAGATAAAAATGCCTCCGTGCGTCATCTTCCTCAAAAGAGGCTATCAGCATAGAAGACGACCTAGCGCAGTCACGTTTAACGTGTGCGAAGGATTTTTCATCATTTGTGTCATCCCAAAATGTTCTACCTCTAAAGCCGGAAGCGCTAGTCGTCGGCGGGATGCTCCCCTCAGAGGGAAGTTCACCTTGCCCGACCGGAGATTCCGTCGCCGGGACAGAAGAATGAGAAGAAGAACCCATGCTCTTTCCCTTAGCGGAGGGGGTTTGTTTCGACGCCATTTCTGAAAGACTCGAAGTGCTCGAAGAAAGAACGAAGAAAAACTCGAACAGTCGAAAGCTCTCTTTCGCAAAAGACAGATAAAGAGTTTTTCTTTCCAGAAACTGGGGATATATATACAGTCCGGGTCGACTCCTCGAATCCTCGGACGAACCCCTCGAGACCCTAACCAAATCTCGTAATTAATAGTTGATCATGATTGGATGCTACGTCAGCCCACTACCCTTGGAAGACGGACAGTTAGCGAATTCGAAAGGTTTTTTCGTGCAAGACGGTTCAGCGGGTTCTATGCTAAATGATCTTTCTACGCTCGACAGCAACGGATCTACGGTTTTACGCTCGCAAGCTACAAGTCTATGGTTTTACGCCCGGATGCCTTTGTGCTCGGTAGCTTTTATGCTCGAGAGGCCACAAATCCACGACTTTACGCTCAGCAGATACCAAATCGACGATCTCACGCTCGGTGGCGCTCAGTTTACGCTCAGCAGCAACAGATCCGCAAACCTCACGCTCGAAGAATTTTTTTTTTCAGGAGCTACAAATCAAACAGTTCTACGCTAAAGGAGCTTTTCTACGCTCGACAGCTACGAATCTAACGACTTTACGTTCGACAGCTACAAGTCTATGATTTTTTCTTGCCCGGATGCCTTTGTGCTCGGTAGCATTCTATGCTCGAGAGGCAACAAACCTACGACTTCACGCTCAGGAACCACAGGTCTACGATTTCACGCTCGATGGTGTTCTACGCTCACAGGCTACAGATCTACAGTCCTACGCTAAAAGGAGATTTTCTACGCTCGACAGCTATGAATATAACGGCTTTACGTTCGACAGCTACAAGTCTATGGTTTTTCTTGCCCGGATGCCTTTGTGCTCGGTAGCATTTCTATGCTCGAGAGGCAACAAACCTACGACTTCACGCTCAGGAACCCCAGGGCTACGATTTAATGCTCGATGGTGTTTTACGCTCAAGAGGCTACAGACATGATTTCCCGCTCCACGACTTTCCGCATATCCAAACAGTCCCCAAGGCGGTCAAGTGCAAAGAGTTCACACAGAAGATACTCGTTCTTGCCCCAAAGCATCCCCAAGTACCCGAAGTATGCAGAGTTCAAACATTGAGAAATTACTCCTCTCGGGTCCAAAAAACTGGAGGTTCATCCAGATTCCAGTCTGAACATCTCGTCTATCAAAGTGGCAACTCAGTTTGACAGAAACCTCGACCCTGTTCCAAGGGAGTTTCGAGAGATCATTCTTGAAGACGAATTCTGAACAAAACGAAATTTTGCTCATCAGAGAGGCAATAGTTCAGAAATTCTATGCAGTCCTAGCAACAGGACAGTTCTAAATGTTCAAAGTGCTCAGCAGCGTTCTACGGACTATCCGCTATGCATAAAGGACAGGGCCTAATACTCTTTCTATCAGAGTCAGCGTAAAGATTCAGACGTGTCAAAGCTGCACATATTCAGACTTCACAAGCAACGTATGGCAAGACGATCATATGAAGAAGAAGACGATTTTATTAAAGATTAAAATCATGATTACATATGAGGGAAATCCAATCTACAAGGATTTTTCTCTATTTCTCATGATTACATCTGAGGGAAACTCCGTCTACAAAGGAGTCCCCCCATCATCGTTCGAAGATCGCCCAGAAGCTGTACTGACAGGTTCTCACATGGGTGAAGGTCTTCCTCTTCTTCGAGGGCTGTTCATCGACTACCACAGTCATGAACAAGAAGATCCTCCATTCGCCATGGCCGATCCAGTTGAGGCTTCTTAAAGCCCAACTCGATTGGGGACGATAGATTACAGTTTGTCTAATCTCGTCTGCGGGGAACTCAGAGGAAGATACACAGCATGCTAGCCGCGAGGTCAAATATGACCCTTCCTCTCTCCTGGGGCAATGCCATACAAAGTTGCTGATTATCCCGAGCAAGAGAGGCTGAGATGTCCTTCCATGATCCATCGTTGCAGTGGACACTTGCTCGAAGACGCCGTCTTTTACGGCTCCCTACATGCTGGAAGAACATGATCTCCTTCTTCCTCAGATCGATCCGACGAACTCCGGCGATCATCTCTGCATGACAATGGGAATGTGGTGAAGACTGGTTCACCCCCCCAGCCTTTTATAGGCAAAAGAGATCACAGCGGTCCCCAATAAATCTGCTATAAAGTCAGCATCGACCGTTTCAATGCTCCATTCAGAAACGTTTCGAGTTACGAGGGGCCGTTCATGCTTCATTCAAAGCATTTTAAATTCTGAGGAATTTAAAAGCTTTGAAGGGGGTCTTATAGAAGCATGAAAAAAATGCTTGGAAGATCTACGTAGCATCTTGATACAGAGCAGTACAAGCAGAGGCCTTCAGAGCCATCCAGCGTAAAACAGGGTTCTTCATCGCCTCCATGGCGTAAAACCAAGCCGCTCTCAAAGCAGCGTTAAAGCGTACGAGGAACGCTTCGTATTCCCGAAAAGAAACTGTCCAGTCACGCAGCAAACCTGACCTCTGACTCCTGACAAAAAGTGCTGCACAGCTACCCAAACGACGGCTGGGAACGGGGGCAGACCCCTCGGGAGGCACTCCATAGTATGATGGCGGATCTCAGCATTTAATACAAAGGATTTGGATAAAATATCACCAAACCGACGCTTACTAAAATCTCCCGGCATAAACTGCTCTTTCGCGTGCAAAGAGAACACGCTGCCTTGTTTTACACAGGCAAACATGGGCTGTTTTACGCTCCGCAGAAGACAAACCGCCTGCCACGTCAAAAACTGCGCTTCGTACAGGGCTCAAGGCACGTCCCTCCGTCAAAATGCACAGAGCGATGACAGTGTCCCCTCAAGGCACGTCCCTCCATCAAAACGCACAGAGCGGTGACAGTTTCCCCTCAAGGCACGTCTCCGCATTTAATGCACAGGATGATGGCAAATCTCTGCCAAAGATTTGATCTCCAAAAGCCGTAATTTCGGCTAAAGACGTCCACATCAGCACCCTGGCACGGTACGCAGCGGCCTCTACGCCCATTCAGGATCTGTGCTCCTACGGCTTCCACGCCTACTCGGCTTCTATGCCTGTTCGGCTTCTATGCCTACTCGGCTTCAATGCCCATCCGGCTTCAGCGCCCTCCCAGTCTCTACGACTACCCGGCTTCCATGCCAACTCGGCTCCTATGCCTGTTCGGCTTCTATGCCTACTCAGGCTTCTATGCCTGCTCGGCTTCTATGCAATGGTGACGGACATTTGGCTTCTACGTCGACCCCTTCTACACAATGGATACCTACCTACGTGGCTTTTACGCCATGATCTTAGTAGCAATTGTACGCGTTGTGTCCCCTTAGTTGGACCCGCGTCACCCGCTCATTCAAAAGATCATCTATACGTAGGCATTGGTTACTTTAACCGTTGTGTAATACGGTGCTGTACTTTCTACTCCTCGGTTATTACACCGATGGAGTGGTCACTGTCACCAAAACTCTATAAATAGAGACCCCTATCAATGGGGAACAAGGTCGACAATTTAGATGATCGAACAAGGTCATCGAACCGGAGATCAAGAGAGAGAGAGAGAGAGAAGAATACAAGGCTCAGGCAAGGAATAGGGAGCGACGACCTTCAGCATCGCGCATCCACCCTCCTTCGCAACCTCCGAGGCTGCATCCTGTCTTCCACGGCACTTTTTCAACATCGTGTAGTCCAAAGGCTAAAGTGATCGACCGCAGATCAGACACCTATAGTAATTTATTCCCAGATTAAATAAATTGTACTCCCGCATCCTCGTATAGGATCAAATTGTACAAGTTTGTTTGTAAACCAAAGGGCACGGGTCTCGTATAAATCCTATCATTCAAATTGTACAAGTTTCGTTTAATACCACAAACAATAATCAAATCTCTTACATTAAATGTCGAGATTTGCCACCATCCTGTGCATTAAATACGGAGGCATATTTTGAAGGTCTACAGCCCTTCTGTGCATCCGTCGCAGAGACGTACCTCGAGAGAAACTATCACCATTCTGTGCAATTAGACGTAAAGACGTGCCTCGAGAGAAACTGTTACCGCTCTGTGTAATTAGACGTAGAGACGTGCCTCGAGCCCCGTACGAGGTGCAGCTATTGACGTGGCAGGCAGTTTGTCTACTGCGGAGCATAAACAGCTCATGTCTGCCTGTGTAAAATAAGGCAGCGTATCCCCTTGTATACGAAAGAGCAGCTTTACGCTGAGGGGATGTCAGTAAACGACGGTTCGGTAATTTTTAATCAAATCTACTGTATTAAATTCAGAGATTCACCATCATACTGTGGGGCGCGTCCTGAGTGGTCTGCCATCGTTTTCAGCCGTCGTTTGGGTAGCCGTACAGTACTTTTTGTCAGGAGTCAGGGGTCAGGTTCATTGCAGCGTCTGACAGGTTCATTTTGGGGAAGACAAAGCGTTCCTCGTACGCTTTAACGCTGCTTTGAAAGCGGATGAGTTTGACGCCATGGAGGCGATGAAGCACCCTGTCTACGCTGAAGCGGCCTAGACATACTGCACTTACGCGGATGGTCCTTTCATATTTTATGCTGTGTTTAGCGAAAAGAGCTCTGTTGCATGCTTGATGGCTCTGGGGTCCCCTGCTTACGCTGCCCTGCCTCATCATGTTGCGTAGAGCTATCCAGCATATTTTTCATGCTTTTACACCTGAGAAAGTATCTGGTCCTATCTGTCGGAACCATCTAACAGTGCCACCTGTCTGGGCTAGTGCAGGTGATGGCACTGGTGCTGTGACAGGTATCCTCTCTAATACTGCCATCAAACTCTGCCTCAACGTCTCGGTTTGATGCCACTGTGCTTGCATCATAGTCTGAAAGAACTAAAGTAGCTGTGGTTGTCCATCTAGCTGTGGCATCTGGGGTGGATAAGGTGGAGGTGGTGGTAGTGGAACCTATGGCTGTGCAGTAGGCGTCTCTTCAGAAGTTGGCCTCTTAATTTGCGGCATCGGTGTGGCACCTAAGGTATGTCCCTCAAAATGCTACATGGGGATCGTCTGGGAAGACTGCCCCTCGGGTTCCGGTATAGGATCGCCCTGAGAAGTCTCGTACCGATGTATCAGCGGGGTCTATAGCGGGGGTCGCCCTTGGGGTACCTCCTCTCTTTGGTTGGTATTGTCTGGCACCACGGCACTGGGTGCTCCTCGTCCACTGTGCAAGTTCATTTTGCTGCAAGAGATAGGACTTCATTAAAAAGAAGAGGACGGAATCAAACAAATATGATGCAGATATTTAGAAGTAACACGAAGAAAATTCAAAGACGAAATCAAAGTGGATGAGACCTAAAAAAAACTTCAATCCTATTGCAGGCTCGCTGGGCATGTTACCATACCACAAGCGAAAAAAGTCGACCTGCATGGGCCACCACTAAAACCATGTGATGCCCCAGTCCCAAATACACGGGACCATGCCACGTGGCAATAGACAACTGTCATGTCTCTTAGGATATCCCAATTTAATAGATCCTAACAAAGAGTGCTACGCTGTCCTAAATACTAACATGTCCCATATAAACAACAATAGATAATCTAATCTCATCCACAAAATAAACAGCAAGAAGTACTAAATAAACTGCTGCAAGATAAACACCAGCCTCAAGATATCTTAGTATAACCAATAATGTCTAGTGGGAACAAACCCACTACTATAACGAAATAAAATACTGAAATGATAGGTAAAAGATAATGACTAGGGTATCAGCTGACTAGATAATGATGCTCCCAATCCTAGGCAGAAGGCCTACTAAGTGATCACAGAAACTCTGACGGTAGTACCTCTAGCTCCTCTGCGGTAGCGAACCTCGTCTCCTGTCCTGGACCGTACACTGTGTGGTAATATGCCTCGTCCAAATATGAAAAGGTACCAGGTCCTCAGAGGGACGTAACAAGATACATAAAAGCATGCCATATATAAATACTGAATAAAAAATACAATAAAGGGGTATGCTACCATCTAAGTGAATGCAATATGAGGATAACTGTGAGTATATGGGAAGGTTTAGGCTAGACATATGCTGACGTAATTCACCAGTCATGACAACCGGCTAGTATATGCCACACATGCCCCCTATAACACGTGTGTAGGAATACAATAACGTCCAACGTTCTATAGAGTGTGGTATCTATAATATCACCAAGTAACGTTTAATACTCTACAGAACGTGGTATCTGTA
The DNA here is from genome assembly GCA_036927795.1 of Iris macrosiphon. Lineage (NCBI taxonomy): Eukaryota > Viridiplantae > Streptophyta > Magnoliopsida > Asparagales > Iridaceae > Iris > Iris macrosiphon. The sequence continues at coordinate 111,206,743 of JAYESA010000013.1, forward strand.
ATATATATATACGTCCGTATCACTCTGTCGAGTGCAGTGTCAGTATAAAGGAGTGGAGTGTCCCATATGCCTACTAGTCGTCCTTTTCGCCTAATGTATATATCCAAGTCGAATACTCGACGTGCATACTCCGTATCTAAATGCCAAGTCTCTACACTGAAATAATCCTGAATTACTTACTAACCGTGATGCATGTCACATGTACCGATAGCTAGTCGAGCACGCGAACCTGCATCCCAATAAGAAATTATCCCCATGAACGTGTGAAGTGTCAGGTCTCGGGAGATATCAGAGTATCCTCCAATGGGGTGAGTCACTACGAACTAGGTCAAGTGTACTAATCATCGACGTATTCGTCGACAATACCCGAGTCAATCTCGGACGCGTACAGTTGTATAAAGTAAAAGTAACAAGAATACAATACAACATATGCATAATTTAAATTAGACAGTAAATTGGGGTGATTACTAATTATTAATTACTATCTAGTCTAATTAATTACCATCTAATACACATGCAAATATATAGGGTTTCCTTTCTCATTGCCCGTGTCCAATTCTATTATACACGACGCGATGATATAACGATAGGATACCAGGAAGGAGGGGTTGGTGATCGAGTACTTGATCGTCAGAACTAGGGTGTCTCGTTGATGTGTTCTCCGGTGTGGCAGAGTTTCAGTGTCGCACGGCGGCAAGACAACAGCGGTAGCGGCAGCGCAGCACTGCAGTAGTCGTAGCAGCGGCAGCGAAGGTCTGCAGCGACGGGGCGGCGTTGGAACTGTTCCTGGTGGAGGTCGAGTCATGGGGGACGTCGGGGTAGGCCAGCCTACGACGGTCGGGGCTGCTGGAGTCTGTGGCCGGGGTCGGGGTAGTCGGTTTATTTGATAGGAGGTTGACGAGGGTGATGGGGAGGAGATAGTGGCGATGGTGGATAGGTGTCCGGTCAGGCGGCAGTGGCTTGGAGTGGCGGTGGCGGCCTGAGGCGGTGGGGATGGCTGCCCGGTCGGGGATGCTTGGTTAAGAAGATGGGGTCGGCTTGGGTTTGAGGTGGAATGAGATAGGTTGTTAGGGTTTTAGGTTAGAGGACGTGTATTTATACATATGTGAGGGGATTAGGGTTAACCTTGGTTTTGGGCCGGTCTGACTCCTTTGTGTGGGGGCTAGTCCTCATGGGAGATGCGCAGGGCTTGGTTAGGCCTTGTTTTGTGTGAACTTAACCTCAAATTAATTAAATTAATTACAACTTAATGCGCAAGGCGCTCATTTATGAATATTGTATAATTAAAATGGGACGCAATAAGGAGTATCTATGGTTACACTATGGTCTGAGGGGTAGCCTGGCATGTCTATGAGATGTTCGTGACCTTGGGTGGAAGATAACTACTGGTGTGGTGCTCTATCCTCGAAACAATGTCAAGGTATATTAGGACATATAATTATTGCACATTTATTCCAATTGTATCCAATTAAATCTAAGTCTCTCAATTTAGTTCAAATTAAACCCTAAATTGGTCGAGGGGTTTACGGTGGTTATGCTAGACTACACCGTCGTTGAACTTGTTTCTTTCTGTTATACTTTGGCTTGATGTATTTTTGTACCTTGTTACGTCCCTCTGAGGACCTGATCCCCTGCCAGTTTTGTAACATAGACGATTACAGAGCCATTGGAGTTGCTGATGGAGTTGCATGTCTTGCGGGCATTTGTACTAGGTACTCATATCATTTCTACAGGCATTATGTTTGTTTTATTCATATTATTATTCATCTACTGTTGTAGCATAGTTTTTATAAACTCATATTTCTTCTCGAGTCTATTCGAGTTTGTATGTTATTGGGCGGCCGACTTTAGCACATGTAGCTCTTTCTTGTATATTTTTGTTCATTGTGGAATGAGACATAGATGGTTATATTTACTGGATTATTTAGATGGTGACCATTTTTATTATAGCTTATACGTATTCGAGTCGGACCAGAGTCTGGTCGAATTCGTAGCTGGCGTGTCGTGTATTCCTGGTCCTATGTATTTTGGGACTAGGCGTGACTCTCTCTGAGCGGTTGTTCCACCCTGACGAGTCTGAATAGATGGATAGTCCTTAAGCTGATGTGCTGATGATCCATAGGTCAACATGTACCCAACCTCTTCCTGCAAATGTCTCTAGTATGTCCCATCTTCCCGCAATACGCACATTGGGCAACGAGATAATTCTGTCTCTGTGGCTGCTTCTGCTGGATGTGTCCTCGAACTGGTGCCTGGTGCTGATGCTGCTGTTGGTACGACCTCTGTTGCTGTTGGAAGTGTGGGCACTTGGCCAGTCCTGTGTTACACTTGTTCCTCCAGAAGTATCGTATCCGCTCTTGGGCCTGAGGTCCAAGTTATCTTCAGCATTCTTGGCATCCATCAGAATACCCTCAAATGTAGTAGTGCGTCATCCTGAAGTATGAGACTTAATCTCTCTATTCAACCCCTTCCTGAATTTTTGTGCTCTGTCTCCTGGGTCTTGAATCATCGATGACGCAAATCGACTCAAACGGCAAAACTTCGCAGCATATTCGTCAACTAACATGCTCCCTTGGACTAAGTCATGGAACTGACTTTCTAATGCTCCCAAAGCTACGTCAGGAAAGAACTTCTCCTTGAAGAGCTCCTTGAAAGCCTCGCAAGTAAGTCCTTTATCAGTAAGTCTCGGATCTGTATGATACCACGTCAGCGCGATATCAAACATCTGACTGCCAGCGACCTCGATCAAAAGAATCTCCGAAATCTGCACCAAACGCAAGTTCCACTCTATATCCTTTATCTAGTCGTCAACGTAGAGTATCCCTTCGGTACCTTTGAACTCTCGAGGCATCATCCTCTTGAAGTCCACTATAGTACCTGTCCTCTGGTGCTGCTGACCGGGATGTTGCGGTTGTCGTGCTACTCCCTCCACAGCCTAAGAGCCACCTGATGAGCATTCTCCATGCTCTCTCTCATTAGCTTTGTATGTGCCTGGTGTGCCTCTGCTTGTACCCTCTAAGCCTCAGCTTGAATACACTGAGCTTCTGCTGTCACTCTTTGGGCCTCTAACATGCCTTGGATCAGTGTGAACATCTGTGCCCCATAAGTGGGCACACCTCCTGGAATCGGAGTTAGTGGAGGTGGAAGGTTGTCCGTCACAGCTAGGACAATCCTCCGAACAGGTGGAGGAGGAATCCCTATAACTGCAGATAATCCCACATGAACAGGAGATGTAGGAGGAACTCTAGATGTCTGTTCGTCAGGTCGAGAGGTGGCAGACCTCTCTGAAGCTGCTGCTCCCAGTCTCAAAGACCTAGTCTTCGGCGGCATCATGAAGACAGATCAAAAAGAATAAATTAAGGTAATATATACGATATCATCAAGGAAGGACAGTAAAATTCCAAATGAAACAATCATTCAGAATAGCATTGTGAAGATCAAAATTTTCCTAGTGTGATTGAGCATACTCTCAACCTAAATCCTATTTCCTATATCCTATCGCAGGCTCGCAGTAGTACAACTAAGTTGTCGCACTACCACGACATCGCACAACTTGCGAAGCTTGACCTGCATGGGTCGCTACTAAAAATATGTCACGACCCGAACCCGAAATTTGGGCATGAGTCATGGGGACGTCCAGCCTACGCCGCAGCATCGATTGTAGAACGCTGTCTAAGTCTCAATAATACACTAAATATAACTCATAACCTGTCAATGATACACAATGAAATAAATATTTCTCAATATCTCATAATGTATACTCCTTCACAATAACTATAAGAATAAATGGCACGATAAAAAATAAGAAGAATAACATAAGCCATTTCTAGGTCAAAATAGTTAAACTAGGTCAACTCTAGGTCAAACTAGTCAAACTTGGTCAAACTAGTTATTTCTAGGTTGTATGAGTCCAACTCTAGGATATAGAGTCCATACACTATGATGTTGGGTCCATACCTTATGTATCTAAGTTATACTAGTTATTTTAGGATACTCGAGTATCGATACGATACCGTATCTCAAGATACTCAAGATATTCTAATATAACTATCTAATAGTATAACTAATGTATATACTAGTTAGTAATACTAAGTACTATAAATATTACCTAACTATTACACCCATAATCCATAATATCTTAATAACAAGTACACCTTGGCTCGTTACCCCAATCGTAGGTTAACTAGGATATCCTATCACTTGTCACGACCCGCACCCAGAATTTGGGCATGAGTCGTGGGTACGTCCAGCCTACGCCGCAGCATCGGCGGTAGAACGCTATCTATGTCTCAATAATATACTAAACATAACTCACAACGTGTCAATGATATCAACTCCATAATTGGTACAATAAAATAACATCTCTCCACATCTCATAATGTATACTCAATCACAATAACAATAAGAATAAATGGCACGATAAAAGATAAGAAGAATGACATAAGTCAAACACAATATCTCAAAATAGAGATAAACCACAGTCTAGCTGTCCAACATAATAAGTCTCCACAAGTCTCAAATTAAACTCCACATAAGTCTCAATATAACTAAAATAACCTCAAAATAAGTCTCAAATACATAAGATAAATGATGTCTAAACAGCTGCAGGTAGTGTCTCCTCTAATGGAATAGACTCCTCCAATATCTCTGGTGTGTAGTTTACGTCAATACCTGGTCCATAATATATAGGACAGAATTCCTCAAGATCCTCTGAAAAAACTATCCATTCAGGATTGGAGCAAAGTACAAGCACTAACAACAGTCCCACATATATTGAAAAAACTATAATACAGTGTAAAGAAATACATGATGGATATAAATACAGGAAATAAACGATACTGGAATAATAAAATACTGGAAATAAAATACAGAAAATAGAAATATTGGAGCATATGTCATCATCAATGTTACACTAGCAATGAACAGAAGTACAAGTACATGGTAGAACAATGACTGGAATATAAGTGAATGCTAGAACAATAACTAGAACATAGGGGAATGCTAGATCAATAAACTAGAAATACAATTAGAGACTATCTAGCTAAGTGTATGAAACATCAGCATATCATGTGATCGGCTTGGGACTGATCGGGCTTGTTACATATGATGTATGTTATATATCTAGAATCATAGAGATAATCAACATAATAAAAACTGTCAATTACATAGTGTCAGAATTATGTACGTTATACAACTAGAATCATAGAGATAATCAACATAATAAAAACTGTCAGAGAATGTACTCGCCTGTGGTCCTCTGCTGGAAATACCAATGTCCTATTTTCGAGGTCTCGTCTGAATAATCCAACAGTCCTATAGACATTATTTAAGAATAATATAGAATCAGTCGATACACTAACTTACATACAATCATAAATACACTGAACTCAGAGACTACGCTAGGGCTGCTACTTGTTATATAACAGGGTCAAGTGTGCGTCTAGCTGAACGGTTGTCATATCCTCAATGTTGTGCATAATCAGACAGTCAATTACTAACATATGTCTCGCCAGTACGTTAGCGTACATAAGGCAGTCTACTCATAATTACTCAAGGTTACAGGTCAAAGTAAATACGGGATCTCCATAATTAACCTAGAGGCATATAGTATAAATACAAATATGTTCATACTAGTATTAGTATTTTATTACATATATATTTTTTTATCCATATATATATATATATATATCAACCAATATTATATGCATACTAATTGGAATATTATACACGTGCGTGTACGTATATGCATACGAGTTTGGGTTATTGCAGGGTCTCATGCAATCACCATCTAATAAACTTGTCATGGAGCAATACGCTAGATCCTAACGGTGTTCATATATATACATGTACAAACATGAAAGTAATAACTCAAACCTGTGCGTGCGTGAACGAGGGGGTATTCGAGTCGAGGTGAGCTATCGGGTTGTCGATGACAACGTTCAGTCTTCGAGGGATTCAATCAAGGAGGGGAGGTGCTGTAGTTTCGTCGGTAGAGTCGAGGGAAGTGGATCAGGTGATCGGTTTTTATGCGATGACGGGGCTGCACTGTCGAGGAGGAGAACGAAAGTTCAGCATCGAGGGGATGATGGCAGGCGGTGCAGCGAGGGAGGTCGACTGTTGTCGTTTAGTCGATGGCGGGAGACAGCATTGGGGTTCAGTCGATCGGGTCTGCGAGTAGGGAGAAAGGGGGCGGTGGTGCTGGCAGTTTAGGCGGTTTGGGGTGGCCGGACTCGGCTGCTCCGATTGGGCTTCCTGCGAGGATGGCGAGGCAAGCGTTCACTCGATGAGGGTTGCCCACAGGTTATTGTCGGCTTCAGGCAGGTCGGGTGGACTGGACAGGTGATGGTGGTTCAGGCATGGTGGAGGCGGTAAACGATTGAGGCGGGTTGGAGATATTCTCAGGCGAGGGGGCTTCGGGCTCCGGCGTTAGCTGCTCGGCAGGGTTTAGGAGGCTTGGGGAGATGATGAACCGGAGGGGAAAAAGTTACGGCTAGGAATAGTTTAGGGTAAAAGAAAAAATAAAGAAAAGAGGTTATATATATATATATATATATATAGGAAATACGGTTGGGTTTGAGGTTGACCTAGAAAGTTGGGCCTCGTCAACATCCTCCTTGGAAAAGGGCTTTGCTTCTCATGTAGATATTCAAAGACTAGGATTGCATTGTTTCAAATTGTAGGGCTAAGGTTTAATGTGGGTTGATGTTAAGTGTTACATACTCCAAAATTATGGAGAAAATTCACATGAAGGAAAATTGGGTTTCTTCATGTATTGGTCCAATGGGGTATAGACACCTCAATGCACTTTTGCACAAAAGTGCCCAATAATTAAAAAATTGCACTAGGTGGGTTTTTGGAATAATTTAATTAAAATTAATATAATTGGTGTTCTAAAATTAATTAGAAGTACATAGGATTAAAATTAGTTGGGTCACAAGTGTCATGAATAAAGAAGACTCGGAATAGAATATTATCATAATTTGGGTTGCACAAAAAATAGTCAAGATTGTGCCTCCAATTTCGATTGGAACGCACAAGGATACGAAGTTAGATTTATACAAAATTAAATATAATCGTTTGCGATGAATATTGTGCGACTAAAATGAAGCACAAGAAGGCATAATTATGAGTTACACAGAGATCAAAATAGATGGCTAGCACGTCTAGGACAAGGGTGTAAAATTTATCGCTCCAATTATTGAAGCAACGGTAAGGTACACCAATCAATTAAAATCAGAGCAATTAAATAAAAATAAATATCATGAAATATTAACACATTAAATTAAATAATGAAAAGACAAAAATATGCCTATTCTGGAATATGGTAGTAACATCACTAGTAACTCTTAACTTAATTCTAGAATTGGGTATCAGTACACCCTGACTGATAGTCAAGCCTCCATATGCCCTTGTACCTACTGTTGGTTGGATGCTTGATACCCCAATTAATACTTCTGGCATGGACTACTTCCAACACTCAACTACCTAATCAAGTAGCAACTAACAATTGCTCAAACATATGCACTGCAGTAACCAATACCTTAAACCCGAACTGATGCACAATATCAAACTCTTATTTTTACTCTACATAACCACGCTCAAGCCATCCATGAATGCCCAAGTATCATAAGCTCACTAAAATTTTGTGTTCTCAGACCATGCCAACTGCACCTAAACTCACTGGTGCTATAGAGCCCGAGCTCCCCATACTTATTGCCTCTGTACATTAATGCGCCTATGCAGGCACTACCAGCACTTGCCCATACTGCTGAACACCCTCAATTGTCTGATACACAAGACAGTGTATCCTAAAGCTCCTAACTGCTCCTAAACTATCAGTTTGTTGTTGCTGCTATACAGCTAATTAGTGCACAAAGTGCACTGATAAGCATCTACCTCCTTCTAATACCATATGCACACATCCATATCTTCAAAACATAACACCTATATTGATGTGTTGCACATCTCCCCCCCCCATCACCATTCGAACTCCCTACATCACTGCATAAAGCAAACCTCTAAATGCATTCCAAAAAACTTGACTGCCTTTACTGCTCTTGACACTAACTTATTGTGCACATCATGCACAACCCTGAGCAGAACCCTAATCGACTGATATATGTTATTGTCCAACACAGATGCATCTTGTGTACTCGATCCAAGTATCTCCCCCTTTAATCCCCACCTACAACTGATGTATACTTCTAAAATAGTCCCCCCATCAGTCCACAACAGACCCAAACCTGAACATAAGACTGAACACTACTAAATATAAATCTATACACCTAGTGTAGTTCATAAATATATATATATATATATACATATTAACACAAATTAGATTAGATATAAATTATATTAAATGGTAGAATATATTCCATCAAACACGTGGAGTGCATCGTACGGTTATGTTGAAGAATAAGAAGTTATATAGGAAGCTGTCCAAGTGTGAGTTCTTTCTGGACAAAATAGATTTCTTGGGACATATGGTGACTGGTGAACAAATTTCAGTGGATCCGAAGAAGATCGTAGCAGTGGAATCATGGAAGACCCCAAGTTCAGTGGCAGAGATCAGAAGTTTCTTGGGTCTGGCAAGTTACTACAGGAAGTTTGTGCAAGATTTTTCTAGGACTGCTGAGTCGATGACGAGACTCACCAGGAAGGACGCAGAGTTTGTTTGGACATAGGAGTGCCAGGCTACTTTTAGGAATTAAAGATGAGGTTGACGTCTGCTCCTATTTTAATGTTGCTATCAGGGTCAGGAGGTTTCACTATTTATAGTGATGCATCGGGGAAAGGGCTGGGTTGTGTTCTTCAGCAGAATATAAAAGTGATTACGTATGCATCTAGACAATTACATCCTCATGAGAAGAACTATCATACCCATAATTTGGATTTGGCAGTAGTCATCTTTGCCTTGAGGTTGTAGAAATACTATTTGTACGGAGAGCGTGTGGAGATCTTCACAGACCACAAGATCTTAAAGTACATTTTTACTCAGAAGGAGTTTAACATGAGGCAGCATCGGTAGCTGGAACTAATGAAGGATTTTGACATATATTTATAGTATCATTCAAAAAAGCCAATGTATTAGCCGATTCCTTGAGCAGGTACCCGTTTGCTATATTTTTTACACAGGATCGATATTTATTGGAGGATCTAGAAAGCTTGAGCATTGAGGTGATAGTCCCTGGTTTTGCTATACAGATGTGGGGGTTGTAGATATACTCAAAGTTAATGGACAGGATCAAGGCAGCCCAGTATGAGAATGTATCTCTGAGGCGCATTAGAGCTCAGGTGAGAGCAGGATTGGAGTTTCACTATTGCGGATGATGGTTCTTTGCAGCATGGTGCCGGATTATGTACGCCTAGTGGGGAGCTGAGTGAGGAGGTATTACAGGAAGCGCATCGCTCTCAGTATTCCATGCATCCAGGTGCCAACAAGATGTATCAGGATATACGAGAGATTGTGTGGTAGTATGGCATGAAGAGGGAGGTGGCACAGTTTGTATCCAGATGCTTAGTGTGCCAGCAGGTGAAAGCCGAGAGGCAGAGGCCACGTGGATTACTTCAGCCATTACCCATTCCAGAGTAGAAGTTGGAGCATATTATTATGGATTTTGTGTCCGGATTTTAACGATCTCTAGGAAGGAAAGACGCGATTTGGGTCATCATTGACAGGTTGACCAAGTCGGCCCACTTTTTTTCTTTCAAGGTGTGTTTGTCTATGAAGAAGCTGGTAGAGATGTATATGAGGCAGATTATCACGATACAAGGGGTTTCCGTCAGCATAGTCTCAGATCAGGATAGTCATTTTACTTCTTATTTTTGGAGGAGTTTGCAAGCGAGTTTGGGTACCCAGCTCAAGCTCAGTACTGCATATCACCCCCAGAGAGATGGACATTCAGAGAGGACCATTCAGACTCTCGAGTATATATTGTGCACCTATGTACTAGATTTTGGAGGATCTTGGGAGGACTATCTCCATTTGGTAGAGTTTTCTTACAATAACAGCTACCAGGTTAGTATAAAGATGTCACCATTTAAGGCTTTGTACGGTCGGAGATGTCGTACTCCCTTGTTATCGAACAATTTTGGAGAAAGAGCTTTGCTAGGGCCAAAGATGGTTGTGGATGAAGTAAAGAAGGTTAAGATAATCAGAGACATACTTCGAGTAGCATAGGATAGACAGCGACATTGGGCCGATAGCCACCGGAGACCTTTGGAGTTTGGGGTATAGTTTTAGATTTTTATTTTGTGCTTGATATTGGTTGTTTGTTATAGATTAAGTTCTTAAGATTTTATTTTGTTCTAGGTTGGTTGTCTGGTGTTTCTGAGGATTTTTATGACATGAGACATGATTCATTTCGGTGGAGGCAGAAAGCTTAGTCCGTGATTCAACGGACCTTTCAGTATTCTCGAGAGGGCCGATGCAGTTGCTTACAGACTAGACTTGCAACCTACATTAGAGGGAGTGCACAATATATTTTATGTATCGCAGTTGAGACAGTACATGGCAGATCCTAGTCACGTATTGGATCACTCGGAGATAGAGGTGGGCCCTACTCTTAGCTATCCAGAGCAACCAGTTAAGATTCGGGATCAGAGAGAGAAGGTACTGAGGAACTAGATCATTCCCTTCGTACATGTCGCATGGAGGCATCACTCTCCGGGTGGGTCTACCTTGGAGAGGGAGGATGAAATGCGAGAGCATTATCCATATTTGTTTGTACCTTGAGGTATGTTCTTTCCTGATTTATTTTATTTTCTGGGGGTAGTTGCATCTTTGAATTTTGTGGACGAAATTATTTTAAGGGTGGTAGACTTGTCACTACCACATTTTTTATGAAGTATATTTTGGTTATTTCATAATTTATGTGCTTGTTGAATATTTATTTATTATATTATTTAATTACTATTAGATTTTAGAATTGATTTTTGACTTGTGTTAGTGGACTTAAGTAGATTAAACTAGACTCATGGACCAACATTAATCCAAGCTAGATTTAAGCCAAACAAACAAGCCCATTCATTAGGAGGATGACTTTTAGTTAAACCATTTGGATTAGAACCTTCATTCCTTAATTAATTCCTTCATGACAAGCCCCAAGGGGTATTATAGACTTTTTATAGTGACTTGGAGTAGGGGGTAAGGCCGGCCATAAGGGGGAGGAGAGAGACTCTCTCTCTCTCTCTTTATCCATTTATTTCAATTCTAGATCTAGAATTTTTCTCTTTGAAATTATATTATCCCTCCACTAAACCCAACCTAAATTCCTTTCCAGTTCCTTTTCTACTCACCATTGGATGCTATTAGAACAAGGAGGAGGCAAGGATCTTCAAGGAGGAGGAAGGAGCACAAGTTGAAGGCTCTTGACACTCATTTAGAGACTTCCATTAAAAAGCCATCTTTAAATATGTACAAATAAGTTTTTTTCTCTAATTAGACTCTAAATCTGTAGTTTAATCATTAGGAATCCTCCCATATACTAAGGCTACCCATAGGAAGTGGAATTAGGTTCATAGGAGGCCTATGGAAGAAGTTATGTGGTATTTTGTGTAAAATTTTGGAAAATTTCGAGATTGTCACATCATTGTTTGTCAATAGGTCAATTAGACCAAATTGAAATGTGTTTGGTTGTGTGAGACTAGTGTCGTCTCCGCAATTGGATACATATAGGCCATATCACGACAATTTGGCAATACAAGTTAATTTGGGTGGTTTTCTTTTGACACGGGGGTTTGAGCATGTCAAATTTTAACACGGGCACACGAATGAATAGTTTTCGTAGTACTTCTAATTGTGATTCTAGACTTGCTCGTGTCCTTTGGGATACGTTTGGTGGTCTGGTGAAGCCGTATCATAAGCATATTATAGATTTAGTGTGATATGGTGTGATGAACTCCACGTGTTCGATAAAATGTATTCAACCCTTTCCTAGTGTAATTTATATCTATTCTAATTTGTTTTGATATATATATATATATATATATATATATATATATATATATATATATATATATATATATATATATATATATATATATATATAATACTAGGTGTATAGATTTATATTTAGTAGTGTTCAGTCTTATGTTCAGGTTTTGGTCTGTTGTGGATTGATGGGGGGACTATTTTAGAAGTATACATCAGTTGGAGGTGGAGATTAAAGGGGGAAATACTTGTATCGAGTACATAGGATGCATCTGTGTTGGACAGCAATTTTTGTCAGTCGATTAGGGTTATGCTCAGGGTTGTGCATGATATTCGCAATAAGTTAGTGTCAAAAGCAGTAAAGGCAGTCGGGTTTTTTTGGACAATATTTGGAGGTTTGCTGTGTAGAGTAATATAGGGGACTCAAATGGTGATGGGGGAATATGTACAACACATCAATATAGGTGTAATATTTTAAAGATGTGCATGTGTGCATATGGTATTAGAATGAGGTAGATGCTTATCAGTGCACTGTGTGCACATATTAGCTTCGTAGAGGCAGCAGCAAACTGCTGGTTTAGGAGTAGTCAGCAGCTTTAGGATACAATATCTTGTGTATCAGACATTTGGGGGTATTCAGTAGTATGGGAAGCGCAGGTAATGCCTCCATAGTTGCATTAATGCACAAAGGCAATAAGTGAGGGGAGCTCGGGCTCTATAGGACCAGTGAGTGTAGGTGCAGTTGGTGTAGTTTGAAAAGACATAATTTTAGTAAGCTTATGATACTTGGGCATTCATGGATGGCTAGAGGGTGGTCATGTAGAGTAATAATAAGAGTTTGATAGTGTGTATCAGTTCAGGTTTAAGCTATTGGTTACTACAGTGTATGTGTTTGAGCAACTGTCAGTTGCTGCTTGATTAGGTAGTAGAGTATTGGAAGCAGTCCATGCCATAAGTATTAATAGGGGTATCAAGCATCCAACCAACCACAGGTGCAGGGGCTTGTGGAGGCTTGAGTATCAGTAAGGGTGTACTGATACCCAGTTCTAGAATTAAGGTAAGAGTTACTAGTGATAGGATATCCTAGTTAAGCTAAGGATTGGGGTAATGAGCCAAGGTGTACTTGCTATTAAGATATTATGGATTATGGGTATAATGGTTAGGTAATGTGTATAGTACTTAGTATTACTAACTAGTATGTACATTAGTTATATTATTGTATAGTTATATTAGAGTATCGTGAGTATCTTGAGATACGATATCGTATCAATACTCGAGTATCCTAAAATTACTAGTATAGCCTAGATACATAAGGTATAGACCCAACATCATAGTGTATGGACCCTATATCTTAGAATTGGAATCATACAACCTAGAAATAGCTAGTTTGACTAAGTTTGACTAGTTTGACAAAGAGTTGACTTAGTTTGACTATTTTGACCTAGAAATGGCTTTATGACCTAGAATTTGACTAGTTTAAGTTATTTTCATTCAAAAACCTTGTATTGATGTAATATTCTAAATTTAAGTCTTCGAGGCACCATTTTGGACATCTTTGATATTGTTTATCGGATTTCAGGCAAGTATATTCTCTGATAGTTTTCCATTTATGATATCCCCTATGTTTCTTGTATTTAGTGTAGATATTATTGATTTCTTGACACGATGGTTATACGGATTGGCATATCCAGATTTCATCATGAGATGTTATTCCTTGGTATTTATGGTGTATCTTATGTAAGCCTCGTTCCTCATTCTTCTTATATATGTACATATATCGATTCTTGGGGAGACTAGCTACCTACTAAGTGAATCCCGTGTCATAACGTACCAGGGTTGGATCCACTATCCCAGTCGGGTCATAGAGTATTAGTGTAGATATGTGATCATACCCTCCTTGTGCATGTTATTATGAGTGTTTATCATACATCGCACGTATGATTAATGAGGCCCAAATTCTTGTGTAAGTTTCCAAGCCGATCACATGCTGAAGCTGGTACTCACTCACATGTAGTAGTATTTCTTGTTCTTTTCTATGATGCCCAGTTCTTATATTTAATTCCAGTATTCCTATTATGCGTATCTCTTGTACCTGTATATTATATCTTGTATATTCGCTCTATTTACTATTACATAGTTTATATCATTCATTGGAACTGCTGTTAGAGGTGTACTTTGCTCCTTTCCTAAATGGATATAATTTTCTCAAATGACACTAAGGAGTGGTATCCCACTCACTATGGGCCTCAGAACATAGTTGGCTTAGAGTTAGAGACTTTGGCTATTGAGGGTCTCATCTCGGTTGAGACAGATGACCCAGTACCTATAGCTCAATAAATAGATTTTTTGTACTGGATTTGTATCCAACATTTGATATTAGAATTCTTATTATCTTGATGATTCATTGGATATTACTTTGTCTTGTTAGTTGTATTTGACTCTTTAGTTCTTTATATCATATTCGTACGATTGTTCCTTCTTATAGATATGTTATTGAGTATCTATACTTCATTGGTGGCATTATTAAATCTTGATTCTAGATAGATAGTTTACCCAAACAATGTTCTACCATCGATGTTGTGGCGTAGGCTGGACGTTATTCACTACTTGTTCCCCTAAACCGGGTGTGGATCGGGACATATTTTTAGTAGTGGCCTATGCAGGTCTCGAACGATGTCCGGCCTATGCAGGTCTCGAATCTGCATGGGCCACCACTAAAAATGTGTCCCGACCAACACCCGGTATAGGAGAACGAGTAGTAAATAATGTCCACCCTACGTTGTAGCATCGACGGTAGAACGTTGTCTTGGTAAACTATCTATCTAGCAATAATGATCATCAAGATATATAATATCACCAATAAAGTATGAATACTCAATTACTGATCTATAAGATGGAACAATCAAACAAATATGATATAAAGAACTAAAGAGTCAAATACAACTCACAAGATAAAATAATATCGAATGAGTCATCTAATAATAAGAAATACTAATATCAAAATACTGGAGACAAATCCAGTAAATAAATCTATCTACTAAGCTACAGGTACTGGGTCGTCTATCTCAACTAGAATGAGACCCTCCTGAGCTAAAGTCTCTGTCTCTAATCCAACTATGTCCTGAGGCCCGTAGTGAGTGGGATACCACTCCTCAGTATCATATGGGAAAAATATATCAAGTCAGAAAAGGAGCAAAGTACACCTCTAAATAATAAAAGCTATGTAACAGTAAATAGAGCGAAGATACAAGATACAAGATATAAGAGATATACAAATAGGAATACTGAAATTAAATACAAGAAATATGCATCATGAAAATGAGCAAGAAATACTACTACTATGTGAGTGAGTACCAGCTTCAATATGTGATCGGCTTGGAAACTTGCACAAGGATTTGGGACTGGTTAATCATATATGCGAGGTATGATCAACACTCATAATGACATGCATAAGAAGGATATGATAACATATCTACACTCACATTCCCCGCTCCGACTGGTATAGTGGTTCTAATAATAGTACAAGAAGAACGATGTTTGTACATATGCACGGGATTTACTGGGTAGGTAGCTAGTCTCCCCAAGAATCGATGTTTGTACATGTACAAGAAGAACGAGGAACAAGGCTTGCACAAGCACTACCAGAAAAAGTTAAATTAGCGACGTCAAAAAATGTCGCTAAATAACAAAATGACGTCGCTAATTTGGTTTAGCGACATAATTAGCGACGTTATAAAGTTGTCGGAAAAACCCAAGTCACAAAAAAAAATATCGCTAAACGTCACTATACCGACGTTTTTAGCGACTTTAAAGTATCACAAATTTTTGTGACATTTAGCGACGCCAAGTCACTAAATAGCGACGTTTATTAAAGTCGCTAAACGTCGCTAATTAGCGACGTCTATAGCGACGTTACACCGACATCTTTAATGACCTGGCTATACTGCCATGTCAGCAATTGGCGACGTATAGCGACGTCATTAGCGACGTCTGTAGCAATGTTACACCGACGTCTTTAATGACCTGGCTATACTGCCATGTCAGCAATTGGCGACGTATAGCGACGTCATTAGCGACGTTATTAGCGACGTATTTAGTGACTTGTTGCAGCATCGCTAATTAGCGACGTATTTAGTGACGTAACTTAACGTCGCTAAACGTCGCTAAAACCGTCGCTAATTTTAAAAAAAATAGTGTCCAGATTGGTGATTCCCTGCAGTTTTAGCCTTTCCACTGTGGACAACTGTCGGATCGGCGACACCCAATGGGCTAGTAGTACTCTCGCCTCCTCTGCTGCAGCAACCCCCTTTGAGCCTCTTGTGGCTCGCACGGTGCCCGCCTACAGCCTGGTAGGAGTGGAAGCTCTTCTTGCAAGAGGCACACTCGTATCGGCTCTTTCCCAATCTAGCACCGTAACCATCTTCATCACACGCACCAACATGATCCAATCTAGTCCTCCTCCTCCTCCTCCATCTCCTCTTCTTGACACCACAAGAACCACCCTTCTTCGACTCCTCCTTGTCCGAATCACAGTAGAATTTGCCATCTTTGTAGCTGTTTGGCTTCTTCAACTCATTCCAATCCCTATCCTCCTCCAAGATTGCCGAATTCTTGTTCGACGACTCGGCAGGATTGGATCCCCAGTATCCGGCGTCTCTAGAGAGCATCATGAGACTAATGCTCCTCTTGTCTAGATCAATCTTCGGTTAGCTTTTGTTGAATGCAAGATAACTATATAATCCAATTAAATTAAAGACCACAAGAAGCATTGTTGAAGTATCAATACAATTAAATGTGGATATGCAAGATAACTATATAATCTAATTAAATTAACTAAAAAATTAAAGACCACAAGAAGCCTCATACATCATGCCTATTGTTGAAGTATCAATAATTCATAATATACAATCGCATCCTAAATAATAATAAAAATAACTATACTACTGCGGATCTGCAGGAGGCTGACTACCGGCGCGCTTGAAGGATAATAACTCCTCATACTCGTCCCGTGGAATTGACACCGATGTCGATGGAGAAGGCAGTGATGTCGGTGGAGGCCGTGCCCGCTCCAAGTCTTCGAGTCACTGTTTGTAAGAATCCAGGGTAGATAACAGCCTCGTACTGCTATCACCCATTGAATCCTACATCCTCGTCAGCTTCTCGCCCATCGATAGCTGTGACGCCTGCAGCTCCATGATGTTGAGATCATTGGAGGCTCTAATATCATTTGTCAATTCCCGTAGCTCCGTCATGCTGCGGTCGAGCATATCCAATCGTGCGATGAGCATCGGATCGTCCGCCTGCGGTTGGGACCGGGACTGCTCCTTCATACTTCGCAGTAAGTCATCACGGAGAGACGCAATCTGACGATCAACGGTCTCCTGGACGGCCTCCTGGACTCTGGCCGACGACTGCGAGGGCTGCGACTGCGAGGGGTGTGTGGAATACGCAGCTGTCGGGGAGGCCCTAGATGACTGCGTCGCAACCAGGGCGCCATAGGAGCCCGTACAGTAGTACGTACCCCTCTGGAGACCACCAGCTGCGGTCACCCACAGGTCGTCCGCCGACGGAGATGGAGCGGGCTGCGATGAAGTACCAGCCTCTCCAGGTGTAGGTGCACTAGTAGTCGCCCGCTCACGCAGCCTAAGATACTCGGCCTAGAAAAGGTTTGGAAACTCGATAATTGCCTAAGTTATATTAAAATAAACACAAAGTAAATTAATACTTACATAGGTCTGTGAGGCCCTCTCATCAATAAAATTTTCGTCCTTTCGATGGGTGGCCAAGAAGACGGTCACCATGTTTGCATCCTCACCCCTCTGTACCTGTTAAAAATATATTATTTATTACTAAACTTAAATATTTTTTCCAAGTACCATTTTATGGTACTTATATTAATATAATATATTTTAAAAGAAAAATATACCAAACGACGAAAATATTCCATCATCGAAATCGAGCCACCACACCACTTGGCAGCATTCTGCCTAGCCGCCTTGGCCTTCTTAGACCTTTCCTTGTAGCTTGGATCGTCGAATCTAGCCCTCATCGCAGTCCACTTCTCATGCGTGATCCAACCTTGGATCGGTTTTCCAGCAAAAATTTTTGATGACAATCGAAGAAGCACGGTTTGCCTTCGTGTTTCAAACGGAAAGCCTGAGAACGGTCCATGCAATATGGACATGAGAGACGACCATGGGTGCTCCATCCCGATAATATTTCATAGGCCGGAAAGTCATTGATGGTCCACATAAGTGCTGCCCTCATCTGAAAATTTTGCTTTCTAGAAACATCGTACGTGTTGGCACCTACTTCCCACAGCTGATTTAACTCATCTATCAAAGACTGTAAATACACATCGATGTTCCTCTTCGGATTGTTCGGACCCGGGATAATAACGGTTAGGAACATATACGGAGTCTTCATGCACATCCAAGGCGGTAGATTGTACGGAGTGACGATCATAGACCAACATGAATACTGGTAGCACGAAAGTCCGAATGGGGTAAAACCTTCAGAGCAGAGCCCCAATCTCACATTACGCGCTTCCTCGGCAAAATATGGATACTCTCGATCAAAGTGCTTCTATGCTTCTCCATCGGATGGATGATCCAATACTCTTTCGATCTATTTTCGCCTGTGCCAACTCATATTTTCTGCAGTCTCCTTAACCATAAACAACCGCTGCAACCGCGACGTCAAAGGCAAGTAGTGCATCGAATCGGTAGGCTTCCTTGCACCGACAAACTTTCCTCTAACAGTGGCCTTGTAGCGATCAGCACCACAAAATCTGCACGCATCTTCATCCTTGTCGTCTTTGTAGTACAACATGCACCCGTTGTGACATGCATTAATTTTCTCGTATCCCATCCAAAGCGATCTTACCATCCTCTTAGATCGATAGAAGTCTTTAGGCACCTTTGCACCCTCGGGCAAGATCTCTATAATCAAATCGAGCAGTCGATTATAGCATTCTTGCGACATATTAAAATCGGACTTGATGCTCAATAATCTTGTAACCACCTCCAACGGTGAATGATCCTCACAACCAGGATATAGTGGAGTCCTTGCATTCTCTAGTAACTCCATAAACTTTGTAGTATCGGCATTCGGTGCCTCCTCAGCTGCATCATAATTGTCCGGATTGAAACTAGGTCCCGCCGCATCATAATTATCAGGATTGAAACTAGGCCCCGCCGCATCATAAACCATGTTCACCAACCCGTCGTTGTAAGCATCGGGGTCTTGGACATCCATATACGGCTCCACATAGGGCTCCGACTCCGATGCTAGAGATACAAGTTCTCCATGCGCGGTCCACTGATAGTAATTCGGCGTGAAGCCCTTCGAGTATAAATGATATATAACTTCCACTTCTGGATTTTATTTTCTGTTGCGACATCTCACACACGGACACTTAATTTTGGTACCGTCCATGTACTGAGGGAAAGCCTTGGCGAACTGCAAGAACTGCTATACACCCTCAATAAATTCATCCCGCACACCGCACATGTCATCAGGATGACGGTTGTACATCCACGAACGATGACGTAGATAGTAATTTATATCCATTTCTAGATACTTCTGCAAAAATGACAATATGTATCATATAAATCATTACATACAGTAGTTTATCACCTAACTTCATAACTTAACCGTACTATCAAAATCATAACTGATATAATACATACTTTTATTTATCAAAGTTTAAAATAAGCAATATTCAAAACAACTGAGAAGAGGCCAAGTCTCTTAGTTTTTTAATATTTTATACTATTGGTAAAAGCTTGGGTTCTTTACTGTATACAATGCTTACTAGGATATATAGTTACTTAGCTAACTATTAACAAAATCAAGTATATCAGTAAGTTACTATTTAACTACACTAACTATATACTAATTTAATACTAAACTGATACCCTTAACTTCTACCCAATAACTCATGCTAACCCATCTAAAACCAACTAACCAATACCTTGACACTAAGCTAACTAACACTAGTATACATAGCTCACTAAATGCAACTGAAACTGCACACTGGTGATACTTTCCTACTGCTGAACTTCTCCCTTTATATTGTGCCCTTGCTGCATTGCTGCAGGGCTAGACTGATACACTGAACTCCTACTGCAACACCAATACCCAAGCACAATATTGCATTTCTGGGTACAATGACTGCTCCTTCTCGAGGCTGACTCCACGTTGCTGCTCATCGCAAGCTCCTCAATCCGATCCTCCTCGACCACTAGTACACTTATGCACAGTGTGGTCGAGGCACACTGTGCACACCATAGTGAAACCGATTCCCCCCTGATATACTGGCATACTGATGCACAGTTTTACGGCCCGAGCTTTCCCTCCCTCATACAAAAATATAAAGTCACTGAACTTACTCACTCACTCACTCACTGATACACTAAACTCACTGATACACTAAACTAAACTTACTGATACACTAAGCTCACTGATACACTAACCTCAATATAGCCCTACCTTCTTGTAAAACAACAAGCTCTCCACTGACTATACTGAGGTATCAGTGCCAACACAGTGTACATACAGTGAAGACACAGTAAAGAACGATGATGCTCCCTGTGTAAATCAGTCCCATGTCAGTGTCTGTGTGAGTGTGTGTGTGTGTATCTGCGTCTGTGTATGTGTCGTGTGTGTCTGTCAGTGTCTGTCTGCGTGTGTCGAATCTGTGTGCGTGTGTCGTGTCTGTCCAGTCATCAGTTGTGTCAGTATCACATGAGAGAGAGAGAGAGAGAGAGATTACCTAGAGCTCGAGGAGGAGGGGGGTGCCGAAGTAGCCGCAGCCGTGGAGAGGCGGTCGCCGGAGAGGGGGGGAAAAATAATCTGCGCAAAACTTTGAATTTTTTCGACCGATGGGGAAAAAGAATCTAAGCCCAAATTAACCAAAATTTAGCGACGTTTAGCGACGTCAAATAAAAATGTCGCTAAATTTTCATTTAGCGACGTCAAAGACGTCGCTAAACACGTTGCTATGTATTTTTGGCAAAATACGTCGCTAATCACGACACAAAATGTCGCTAAAATAGATATATTAGCGACGTTTGGCGACCTTAATTGAACTTATACCTACTCATCTTTTAAAATCTTAATAAAAGTCGCTGAACGTCGCTAAATGTCGCCATTTAGCGACGTTTAGCGACTTTTACAATGGAGTTGCTAATTTAGCGACGTTTATACCAGGAGTCGCTAAAATACGTCGCTAATTCCACTTTTTTTAGTAGTAAAAATACACCATAAATACCAAGGAATAATATCTCATGATGAGATCTGGATATACCAATCCGTGCAACCATCGTATCAAAAAATTAAGGATATCTACACTAAATACAAAAACATAGGGGATATCATAAATAAAAAACTATCAGAGAATGTACTTATCTGAAATCAGGTAAATAGTATCAAAGATGTCCGAAACGGTGCCTTGGAGACCTAATTATGGAATATTATATCAATACAAGATTTTGGAATAAAATAAGTTAAACTAGTCAAATTCTAGGTCATAAAGCCATTTCTAGGTCAAATCAGTCAAACTAGGTCAATTCTAGGTCAAACAAGTCAAACTTGGTCAAACTAGCTATTTCTAGGTTGTATGAGTCTAACTCTAGGATATAGGGTCCATATACTATGATATTGGGTCTATACCTTATGTATCTAGGCTCTACTAGTTATTTTAGGATACTCGAGTATCAATACGATACCATATCTCAAGATACTGAAGATACTCTAAATTAACTATCTAATAGTATAACTAATATACATACTAGTTAGTAATACTAAGTACTATACACATTACCTAACCATTATACCCATAATCCATAATATCTTAATAGCAAGTACACCTTGGCTTATTACCCCAATCTTTAGCTTAACTAGGATATCCAATCACTATTAACTCTTACCTTAATTCTAAAACTGGGTATCAGTACACCCTGACTGATACTCAAGCCTCCACATGCCACTACACCTGTTGTTGGTTGGATGCTTGAGACCCCGATTAATACTTTTGGCATGGACTGTTTCCAATACTCTACTACCTAATCAACCAGCAACAGATAGTTGCTCAAACACATGCACTGCAGTAACCAATACCTTAAACCTGAACTGATGCACACTATCAAACTCTTATTGTTACTCTACATGACCACCCTCAAGCTATCCATGAATGCCCAAGTATCATTACCTCACTGAAATTATCTGTTCTCAAACCATACCTACTGTACCTATACTAACTGGTCCTATAGAGCCCGAGCTCCCCTCACTTATTGCCTCTGTGCATTAAAGCACCAATAAAGGCACTACCTGCACTTGTTCAGACTGCTGAACACTCCCAATTGTCTGATACACAAGATAGTGTATCCTAAAGCTACTAACTGCACCTAAACCAGCAGTTTGTTGCTGCTGCTACGCAACTTATCGGTGCATACAGTACACTGATGAGCGTCTACCTTCTTCTAATACCATATGCACACATCCACATCTTCAAAACATAACACCTACACTGATGTGTTGCACATGTCCCTCCTATCACCATTCGAGCGTCCTACATTACTGCATACAGCAAGCCTCGAAAAGCTGTCCCAAAAAACCCGACTGCCTTTACTGCTTTTGACACTAACTTGTTGTACGCATCATGCAGAACCCTAATCGACTTATACATGTTGTAGTCCAACACAGATGCATCAGGTGTACTCAACCCAAGTATCTTCCCCTTTAATCCTTACCTCCAACTATTGTATACTTCCAAAACTGTCCCCCTATCAGTCCAGAACAGACCGAAACCTGAACATAAGACTGAATAGTACTAAATATAAATCTATACACCAAGTATAGTTCATAAACAAGGAGAGTAAATATATATATATATATATATATATATATATATATATCAACACAAATTAGATTAGAAATAAATCATACTAGGAAAGGGTAGAATATATTCAATCAAACACGCGGAGTGCATCACACCGTATCACACTAAATCTATGATACGCTTGCGATACAGCTCTACCATACCGCCAAATGTATCTCAAAGGACACGAGCAAGTTTAGAATCATAATTAGAAGTATAAGGAGGAGCTAGCTACTCATTCGCGTGCCCGTGTCAAAATATGACATGCTCAAACCCCCGTGTCGGAAGAAAAATCTCCAAATTAATCTGTATCGCCAAATTATTTTGATACGGACGTATCTAATTATGGATACGACACTAGTCTCACACAACCAAACACATGTCAATTTGGTCTAATTGACCTACTGACAAACACATGATATGCCAATCTTAGAATTCTCCCAAAATTGACACAAAATACCACATAACTTCTTTCATAGGCCTCCTATAAACATAATTCCACTTCCTATGGGTATTCTTAGTACATGGGAGGGTTCCTAATAATTAAATTATAGATTTATAGTCTAATTAAAGAGAAAAAATTTAAATTATACCTTTTGGGAGATGGATTCCCATTGCAAGTGTCCAAATGAGTGTCAAGAGCCTAAAACTTGTGCTTATTTCTCCTCCTTGTAGATCCTTGCCTCCTCCTTGTTCCAATAGCCTCTAATAGTGAGTAAAGAAGAAATTGGGAAGGAATTTGGGTAGGATTTGGTGTAGGGATGATATAATTTAGAAGAGGGAAATTCTAGATCTAGAATTGAAATGAGTGAATGAAGAGAGAGAGTCTCTCCCCCCCTTATGGCTGGCCTTGCCCCCTATTCCAAGTCACTATGAAAAGTCTACAATACCCCCCTGGGGCTTGTGTTGAAGAAATTAATTAAGGGAGGAAGGTTCTAATCCAATTGGTTTAACTAATTAAGTCATCCTCCTAATTAATGAACTTGTTTGTTGGGCTCAATTCTAGCTAGGATTAATATTGGTCTAGTAGTCTAGTCTAATCTAGTTTGGTCCAGTAACACAAGTCCAAAATTAAATCTAACATCTAACAATAATTAAATAATACAATAAATAAATATTCAACAAGCACATAAATTATAAAATGACCAAAATACCCTTCCTAGAAAATATGGTAATGACAAGTCTACCCCCCATAAAATAATTTTGTCCTCAAAATTCAAACGCAAAACTACCCCCAGAAAATAAAATAGAATTCGAAAAGAACATATCTTAAGGTACAAACAAATATGGATAACGCTCTCGCATTTTATCCTTCCTCTCCCAGGAAGACTCACCCGGAGAGTGATGCCTCCATGCGATACTTACCAAGGAAATGGTCTGGTCCTCAGCACCTTCTTTCTCCGATCGAGAATCTTAATTGGCTGCTTTGGATAGCTAAGAGTAGGGCCCACCTCTATCTCCGAGTGATCCAATACGTGACTAAGATTTGCCACGTACCATCGCAACTGTGACATACGAAATACGTTGTGCACTCCCATCAATACAGGTGGCAAGTCTAGTCCGTAAGCAACTGCACCGACTCTCTCTAGAATACTGAAAGATCTGATGAATCACGGACTAAACTTTCTGCCTCCACCGAAATGAATCGTGCCTCGTGTCGGAGAAATCCTCAGAAATACCAGATCACCAACTTAGAACAAAATACAACCTTAAGAACTTAATCTATAACAAACAAATAATATCAAGCACACAAAAAAATCTAAAATTATACCTCAAACTCCAAAGGTCGCCGGTGGCTATCAGCCCAATGCCGCTGTTTGTCCTGCACCACACGAAGTCTTTCTCTGATCAGCTTAACCTTCTCCGCTGCATCCACAACCATCTCTGGCCCTATCAAAGCTCTCTCTCCAACATCGTCGCATGATAAGGGAGTACGACATCTCCGACTGTACAGAGCCTCAAATTGTGCCACTCTATACTAGCTTGGTGTCACTACCCGATTCTAGAAAATAGGATTTTTTTTTATTTGGTAAATTGTGTATTATTTATAATTAATTATATTTATATTTAATTGATGGTTGTATTATTTTTCTATTGATTATTTTAGGGTTTTGGCTAGTCTGGACCCATGTCAGACCCTAGTGGACCCATGTCCGACCCCACCAACACCCTTATGAGACCTATTTTTTGGTTTAGAATTATTATTATATTTGTAATAAGTTTGTTGGAGTGATTAGGAGTTAGTTTGAGTGCTTTTGGAACCCCAAACCCAAAACCCAAGTTGCATGACTAAAGGGGAGGGCATTTTGGTCTTTTGGCTTTATGTAAACTCCTTTTCATGTGTTTTCGGCCTCCTCCTTTCCCAGACCCGAAACCAGCAGCCCCCTCCCCATTTTCTTCACTTCTTCTTCTCCATTCTCCACTCTTTCTTCTTCTTTTCTTCTTCCCACTTCCTATTTCAAGCTCCAAGTAAGTTATTCTTCTCTTTCTTCTTCAATTTCTTCAATGGATGTGAATCCTAACCCTATACTTTTCGC